>OX382174.1:0-1200000 GCA_947507545.1 Clistopyga incitator | reverse complement strand
GCATCGTAAATACGAAGCGATGCAATGACCGGAAGCGCATTCGAACGTTCCATTCTGCAAAGGAAAAAGACACGATTCGATATATATATATATATTTTTCTATACATTTCTGAAGGATGGAATTTTATCCATAAATTAAACACGATAGAGAATTTCGTTGCAAGAATATAAATAAGGATATAAAACACGCTGGTCACATTGAAAAACACAAATTTTCATATCTTACCATGCAAGAGTAAGCATGACAGCCAACTTCGTCGCTATTGTCGCCACAATCATCCTCGTTGTCGCACCGCCATCTCGACGCGATGCATTTGCCGTGGAGGCATCGATATTCCGATTCCGAGCATTCTCGGTATTTATCCTTGCAGACAGTCTCGGATTCGTCGGATCCGTCTCCGCAATCGTCGGCGAAATCGCACAGCCACTGTTTCGGCACGCATCGGTTGTTGGTGCACTTAAACTCGGTTTGCGGGTCACATTTGGGACAGCTCTCGGGAAGTTCGTCGGAACGGTCGCGGCAATCGTCCTTCCCGTCGCAGAACAGCCATTTGGGAATACAACGGTAGTTCGCGTGTCCGGGGCAACGTTGCCAACCGACCGTGCAGTTTCTTTGCCGACAAATGTAAGCCGGCTCATCGCTGTCATCGCCGCAGTCGTTGTCGAAGTCGCACATCCACAGTTTCGGTATACACTTGCCGTTTTTGCACGCGAATTCGGTCTTAGCATCGCACGTTCTATTGTCTGTAAACCGAAAAAAAATACGTCACTAAAAGGCCACAAAATAAAGTCGATTAAACTGATTATAAATTACACAACTATTTGTGGAGGAAAAAAAGTGCATTATTCAGTTGCGCACAATTTTAATCGGTTATTCGTTTATTAAGTACGTACGACAAATTGCTGGATCCTCGTCACTTCCGTCTTTGCAGTCGGCGTCGCCGTCGCACTTCCACGAAGCGTGAATGCATCGCCCGGTCGATTTGCACTTGAATTCCAATTCCGGGCACTCAAGAGCGCAGTTCTTCTCGTCGCTGTTGTCTCCGCAATCGTCACCTCCGTCGCAGACGGTTACGCTCGGTGTGCAATTACCATTGGCACATTGGAAGGCACCCGGCCGACAAACTCGAGCCGGACACTCGGACGACTCGTCTGAACCGTCCTTGCAATCCTTCTCTCCGTCGCATCTGGAAAAAAAAGAAATTCGTGTGTAAATTTGGGAAATCATTGGTAAAAAAAATTGCTATTGAACGAATGCAATTGAAAAAAAAAAACGTAAATAACAGTTCCTTCAGCTACAAAGCGACAACGAAAATTCAATTATCTCCTCAGACAATCTGTCTCGATGTACTTACTTCCAGAACCAGGGAATACATTTTTCTTCCGGAGGTCCGCAACGATGTTGTCCTGCGGTGCAATTAGATATGCAATTTTTGCCGTCCTTGTCGAGAACGAATTGATTCGGGCACATGCACTTGAAGGAAGTGACGCCTGGCTGACCGTATCCTTCGAGAAGATAAGAACTCGCGGGCGGCGCGATGAGGCAGAGATGCGAGCAGCCTCCGTTATTTTTCGCGCAGGGATTTCTGTAGGGAAGTTGTCTGAGTGGATGATACGCGTGAATGTCGTACGGTCTGTGGGTCGTGTTTCGCAGCGTTTTCAAATTCTCGCCGGAGAATTTGTGGGCTTTGCTGATGGCCTTCAGGTTCCAATCGGTCCAATAAATCGAGTCGTCGAACACGGTTATCGCGAAAACATGGGGAACCGAGGCGCCGGAGAGAACGATTCGTCTGTTGTGACCCTCCAAATCGGCGAAAGCGATGTAATCGAGATGAGCGTCCGCCCAAAATATTCTGTCGGTGAAGTAATCGATCGTGAGAGCGTTCGGCCACGCGATGTCATCTTCCCACGTGAGAATTTGCGTGTAGTTACTTCCGTCCATGCCCATTTTTCCAATGTAAGCCTGCAAAAAAAAAGGAACATCACAAACACGGTGAATTTAGGGTAACAAAAAATAACGCCTATTATTATTTCTAAGTAAAAAATCGCTCGGCACACATAGTCGATTAGTTCGATGCATCCGCGATTGATTTACCTGAAGGTGCCAGGAGGTGAAGTAGAGGTATCCCGTGCCTGGATGTACGACTATAGCTCGAGGATCGGCAACGCCGCTCTGAAGTGTCTTTCGGTTTGAGCCATCGAGCTCGGAAACGTCAAGGTGCTTAGCGTGTCTGTCGAGCCAATAGAGCTTACGACCGACCCAGTCAATAGAGATGCCCTCCAAGCCTAGGCTATCGTGCCGGATTATTGCCTCTCTTTCGCCCCCAGCCAACGGAGCTCTGCAAAGATAAATTGCGTTAAGCCGGGATTTCGTCGAAAATCGAACGTTCACGGTGATGTCGTTGTGTGATTATTACCTGTAGATCGTTTTAGCCGTTACGTCGCAGAAGTACAACATTTGCTCAGCGTAATCAGCATCCAATGCGACAACGTTAATGAGATCCTGGTGCATGAGATTGTAACGTTGCGCGTCGGTCGACATGTTTCTCACGTAATATTTGTTGGTGAATATAATCCAAGGCTCGATGCTTTGGTCGAGACGTTTGCACGTGTGTTCGTCAGCTTCGCGTTCGTACCACTGCTCGTTGCATTTACAGTAATATCCGCCGGGAGTGTTTTCACACTGCTGGCTGCAAACCTGAGGAGTCTCGATACATTCGTCCACGTCGGCGCACGCTTTTCCATCCTCCAGGAGCTTGTAGCCCGGATTACACTCGCAATAGTAACTCGTCGGTGTGTTGACGCATCTGTGACCGCACTGATTGAGCTCCACGCGCAGACACTCGTCAACGTTGCAGTGAGCCGGTTCGTCGCTTTCGTCTGAACAATCCGGCTCTTTGTTGCACACCAATTGCTGATCAATACACATTCCGTTCGTGCACTGGAACTCGTTTGGATTTGAACATGTGTTGTTCTTTCCCTTGCCCGCTGAGGAGGAAAAAAGAACCAGAGGTTTTTTTAATACGATAGGAATGATAAATGGGACTGTAAAGGTTTTGTTTTTGCGTATTCAAAAACGATTGATACTAAAGATCTGTCGATAATTATTGATCGTATAATGTTGGATTTTAGGCAGTTTTTCCATTTTCGATAATACTTACGACATCCAACTTCGTCAGATCTATCGCCGCAATCGTCTTGACCATCGCAATGGAATTGCTTCCTGATGCACTTGAAATTCTGGCAGGTGAATTCCTGAGCGCTGCAGGGTTTGTATTGGGTACTGCAGAATTTTCCCTCGTCGCTGCCGTCACCGCAGTCATTATCGTGATCGCAGAGCCAGTTTCTGTTCAGACAACGGCCATTGTTGCAAGTAAATTGGTTGTCGGCGCAAGGAATCGCCGGTGGGCAGTGGTTGAGGGTGACGTTCTCATCGGCACCGTCAACGCAATCGGGATCGCCGTCGCACAGCCATTTCTTTGGAATACACTGGGCGCGACTCCAGACTTTATTCGCTTCACAAGTAAACTCAGTTTCTTCGTCACATTTGCGATCGTCTAAAAAAAAACAATAGTGTCAGCAGTTTTTTTCATCAATTTGACCCAATTTCGAAAAACATGAACAAATATGAAAACCAACGTAATAAATAATCATGCAAAAAAAGACTCACTGCATTGATGTCGTTCATCTTCGTCAGAGTTGTCGAGACAATCGTTGTCGCCGTCGCAAATATAAATCCTGGGAATGCAATTGCCATTGTCGCAAGTGAACAAATCGCCGAAGCAAGTTCTGCCCTCGGATTGGCAGTAGCCCGGAGGTTCGTCGCTGCCGTCGAGGCAATCGTCGTCTCCGTCGCAATACCAGGTCGCGGGAATGCATCTGTGATTGGGACAGCGGAAGCTGGTTTGCGGGCAAGTTCTTTGGGCGCAGTGAATCGGGTCCTCGTCGCTATTGTCACCGCAATCGTTGTCACCGTCGCAGAGCCAATAAGGTTCGACACAGATATTCGTGGTCTTGCATTGAAGGTGATTGGGCGGACAAGTGTTGTTCTTCGGGCAGCGTTCGTGGGTTTCGTCGGAAGTGACGTTGTCCTTACAGTCATTGACACCGTTGCAAACCTGAGCCTGAGGAATGCACCGATAATTGGCGCAAGTGAATTCCCCGGCTGCGCAAGGCGGATAAACGCAGCCTTCTTCATCGCTGCCGTCTCTGCAATCGTTCTCGTGATCGCACTTCCAGGTCTTGAAGATACATCGGCCATTGTTGCACCGGAATTCTTTAGGACTACAGGAATGATAGGCGCAATAATGCGTGTCCTCGTCAGAACCGTCACCGCAATCGTCGTCCCCGTCACAGGCCCACATTCGCGAGATGCACCTGCCATTTCTGCAGGCGAATCTGCTGGAGTCGCAGGTGACGTTCTTCGGCACGCACATTCTGTCCTCGTTCACCAATCTGCTGTTGTCGTCGCATTTGCATTCGGCAACCGATTTCGGGCCTGGATGACAAGACTGATCGCAGCCGCCGTTGCTTATGTTGCAGGGATTGACCTTGCAGAGTTGCCTGTCCGCGGAGAAGACGTGAAGGTCGCGGGGAGAATCCTCGAGACGCTTAACCAGCTCGACCTTGTCAGCGCCGGTGTATTTTTCGGCACGATAAACACCCCGCAGCTGAAGATCCGTCCAGTAAATGTGCTCCCTGAAGACCGTTATCGCGAATGGATATATCGTCGCGCTGACGAGAACCTCGCGATTCTTTCCCTCGAGATCCGAACGCTCGATCTTCTCTCTAACCGCGTCCGTCCAGTAGAGCATCCTCTCGTCGTAATCGATCGCTAAACCGCTCGGCTGCGACAGGTTCTTGTCGATAATCGCCTTCTTCAGAGAACCGGCCATTGTCGTCCGGAATATCTTGCCGAAAGTGCCGAAACGGCCCCAGTCCGTGAAGTAGAGGTAACCGAAGCAGGGGTCGACGACGATGGCTCTTGGTCTGTCCACCCGAGCGATCATCACCAATGAAGAGCCGTCTATGTTCATCGCGTAGATGCTGTTGTTCGAAGAGTCGGTCCAGTAAACTTTCTTCTGGGTCCAATCGTAGGAAATCCCTTCAGGGTTTATTCCCTTGCTGACCAGCGTGTGCATGTCCATCGTCGAGGGATGGTCCGCTTGCATCCATGCGATTTTCGCCCAGGGCCTGATTTGCGTGAAGAGCAGCTTTTTGTCTTCATAGTCGAAGTCCACACCGACGACGTTCGTCAGATTTCCAACGGGCTTGAAAGGCACGTTCGTCGACTGAGGATCAAGATTAATCGCGCGGATTTCCGTCCTGGTAGCGAACACCAGATACTCCTCGACGTTTTCGCATTTGCGAGCGTCGGCCGAAAGTTTACCGGTTGCGCAGTCGCATTTCGGATCCGATTCCGCTGGATAGGCGAAGCAAAGCTGTTCGCAACCGCCATTTGGAGTTCGAGAGCAGGGATTGGTCTCGTCCATGGGTTGGCTGTTCTCGTCGTAGATGGCGATGTCCCGAAGTTTCGGCAAGTTCGTTCGGATCATCGTCGGGAGACTCATGTTTCCTGGAAGTTTGCTGGCCTTGAATATCGTCATGAGGTTCCTATCGACCCAGTAAACGTCGGGCCCGTAAACGGCGACTCCCATGGGATTCGGAAGGTTCCGTCGGATCACTTGCTGATTTCCACCGGACCAGGAAACCTTTTGTATCATGTCGAGCTTCGAATCCACCCAGTAGACGTCGTGAGTTATCGGATCAATCGTTATATCCCGTGGAGTACTCACACCGGATGTTACCATCGGCGACCAATTGCTGCCGTCCAAATTGGCCTTGCCAATTCTCGGATACTGCCCGTAGTCGATCCAGTAGAGCATTCGCTTTATCGGATTGACCGCCAGTTCTCTGGGCGTGTCCGCCGTTGTCTTGACCAAAACTTTTCTGTTGCTGCCGTCCAGACGACACACCTCGACGTAATTGTCGTGGGGGAAGACGTTGGAGAAGTACAGATTTCCGGCTATCCAGTCTATCGTCAATCCGCGAATTCCGTTCGAACCGATGCCCGCCTTTATTATCGGCTGAAGTTCCGTGCCGTTTGGATGTATACGGAATATTCCGTTCCATACGCCTCGGTTGAATTCGACCCAGTAGATCCAGGTCGATGCGTAATGCACGTCAACGTGGAGAATGTGATGACCGGTTCCTGTGATTGGTACCATCGCCTCCTTTGCGTCTTCCAAACTGTAACCACGGGCAACGTCGAGCTGCGATACCACGGCGAAGGTCTTGAAGGGCTCGCATTTTGTGTCGCTTATTTTCTTGTACTCCATACCGCAAGCGCAGACTCTAGTGCCACCGGAAGACGGCAAACAAATTTGGTCGCATCCGCCGTTATTAGTGAGACAAGGATGAGATCCGGTGACGCGTTTTTTGTAGATCACCATTGTTTTTAGCGAGGAATCGTTGTCGACTATCGTCATTGGATTTTTACCATCAGGCAAATCGACTCTCTCGATCTTGTCGTACTTCGGATCGAGATAATAGAGCTTTGATTCGTGCACGGCCAAAGCTTTCGGCAGGGAAATGCTGTTCACCGCGGAGAGTATCGTTCTCGTGTTGAGACCATCGGTCGTCATGCCCTTGACGAAGCTTGGAAATTGCGAGCTGAAGTAGATCATCTTGTTGGGAATATCGATTGTGATCGCCTCGGGCATGTTGACGTCGTCCACGAGGATTATCGAGTTCGTTCCGTCCATATTAACGCGACCGATTTTCACCGGAACTCCGAATCCACCCTCGTCCACCCAGAATATGTGACCTTCGATGGGATCCACGCACATTGACTTCGGTTTAGCCACCGATGTTCGGTTACCATCATTTGCCAGAACGATCGATCGGTAACGATCGGTACCGTCGATCTTTATCGCCTCGATGTTGGAAGCGTACTTGTTGCCGATGAAGAGATTTCTCCCGAGCCAATCGAACGCCATTGTCGAAGGCGCCCCAACGATTCCAGTGTCACCTGCGGCGTTCGGGAATTCCGTGCGATTTCCACCCTGGTAGAGAATCGTGTAGATGGTACCGTTCTCTCCGTCTCCCTCTTTCTGCTGGAGCCAGTAAATCGTTCGGTCCCGACGATCGTAGTCGACGACAACGCCGCCCTCGACTCCGACAACTGGCCAAATGTAACCCGCCCTGTTATCGCTCGGATTCAGGGCAACGTCGACGATCTGAGATCCACGAAGAACCATCAAATACGGCGTTTCCTCCTCGACGCAACGTCCGTTCGTCAATAGCTTGTAACCGGCGAAACACTTGCAGCTGAAACCTTGACGATTGCTCGGTGAAAGTAGACAAACGTGTTCGCAGGAGCTATTCGCGCAAGGATTTGGTGTTATCTGCTGGAGAACCGGATGGTGAACGTGAATGGACAGCGGTTGGGATATCAAATGAGAAACGACCGTCTGATTGTTTCCGTGGAACTTGTGCGCGGATAGGACTCTGTTCAGCTGCCTGTCGGTCCAGTACATCGTGTCCTCGAAGAGTGTAAGAGAATGTGGATGAAGTAGATAGTGAGAGCTCGAAAGTACTTGTATCCTTCCGGTTCCGTCGTAGAGACACGTGTCGATGAAGTCCAATTTACTGTCGGCAAAGTAAACCCTCTTGTTGGCGATGTCAAGAGCGAGACCATTGGGCCAGTAGATTTTCGTGCTGATTATAGTCGAGCGGTTCGTGCCGTCCATACCGATGCGCTCGATGCGAGGATTTTCGCCCCAATCGGTCCAGAAAAGCCAACGAGCATCCGGCGCCGGATCGAGACACATTCCACGGGGTTGCGTGATGTTCTCCTTCACCAGGACCATTCTGTTCTGGCCAGTCTCTTCAGCTACTTCGATGGTGTTGAGCTTCGAGTCAAGCCAATACAATTTCTTGTTGATCCAATCGTAGGCGAGACCCTCGACGAGATCGAGACCGGTCGAGAGGACATCCTGAGGATCGCCGCCTCTCTCCAGTCGCGATATCTTCTTCAGCTTCATGTCCGACCAGAATATCGTGCCCGTGTGCATGTTACTTGCTGTCGCGACCACGTTCTCCACGTTTATCGGCACACGCTCGAGCGCCTGATCCTGAAGATCGGCAACGAGAATCGTGTGCCTGTTGGAAATGATGAGGAAGGCTGCGCTGTGATTAACGGCCTTACACGTATGTGCGTCGGTCTCGAGGACATAGCCATTCACGCAACTGCAGGCATAACTGCCTTTGGTATTCGTGCACGTCTGAGAACATTTTCCTGGCGGTTCGCACTCGTTTAGATCCTTGCACTCGTATCCATCGTCCATCAACTCTTCTCCTTCTGGGCAAATACATTGCGCACCTAGCGGCGTTTTTATACATTGGTTGCTGCACAAACCGGCTTGATGCGTGCACTCAGCGAGATCGCATCCGAGTCCCTCGTCCGACTGATTCGGACAATCCGGTTTACCGTCGCAGACGCTCGTGATGTTGATGCATTTGTCGGTGACGTTCGGGCATTTCCATTCGTGAGAGTCGCACTTGAATGGTGGAGGACCGCAAGCGTGGAGCAGAGGATCCTCGTCAGATCCGTCACCGCAATCGTCCTTTCCGTCGCAGATGTACGTCTTGAAAACGCACTTTTTGTTCGCGAGATACTGACAACGGAAATAACCGTCGTCGCACTCGTTCTCCTTTCGCGAACAAGACTCCGGCTCGTCGGATTTGTCCTGACAGTCGTGCATGCGATCGCAGTACCATCCTTTGGGTATACACACACCGGAACTGACGCATTGAAACTGCGTGTCGGGATTACATTCGTCGGGCGCCAGAGACGGACAGCCAACCTCGTCACTTCCGTCGTTGCAGTCGGACAGACCGTCGCATTGGTACGAAGCGGTGATGCAAGTTTTTCTGTCGAGACACATGAATTGGTAACTGAGACAAGTGACCGGGGGACAGTCTTTCTCGTCCTGAAGGTCGAAGCAATCGTTGTCGCCGTCGCAGACCCACGATTGAGGAATGCAATGACCGGATTTTGGGCACGTGAATTGGAGATAGGAGCACGTTTTCGCCGCGCAAAATGAGCCCTCGTCCGAACTGTCGCCGCAGTCGTTCTCCGAGTCGCATTTCCACGAGGCCGGAATGCACCGGTTGTTCTCGCAGGCGAATTGACTGGCGCTGCACGTCACGTTCGGACATCCGGCCTCGTCGCTGTAATCACCGCAATCGTTCTCTGAGTCGCAACGGAAATTCGCGGGTATGCATCTTCCGGATTTGCACTGGAATTCCTCGGGTCTACACGTGGGTTTCGTGCAGTTTTGCATCTCGTCGCTGTTGTCGAGACAATCGTCGTCGCCGTCACAGACCCAAGATTGCGGCACGCAGCGCTGATTGGCGCAAGTGAAGTCGTAAACGTTCGGACAAGCCTGAACCGGAGGCTCCGAAACCGGATCCAAGGTGCAAGTCCTTCCGTTGTCCGTGAGTCTTTCGCCGTACGGACAACCGCAAACTCTGGTCAAACGTTGACCGACCTGAGCGATCGGTGTCTCCTCGCGATTCGTGATATTTTGAGGAATCGCGAAACACAGTTTTTCACAACCGCCGTTGTTTATCGAGCAGGGATGATCCGAAGTCGGTGCTTGAATGTCTCGGCTGAAAATTTTAACGCCGTACAGTCGATTCGACGCCGGTTCCCGCACCAAAATACTCTCCTGTTCTCCAGTCTCTTTGTGCAGACGTATTATCGCGTCTAATCTCCAGTCCGTTATGTACATCCACTTTTCGTGTATCGCTATGGAGAAGGGATGCCGAATGAGCCGGGAATTGACGGTGCGAACGTCGGTGCCGTCAAGATTAGCGTGCTGCACGTGATCCAGCAGAGCGTCGCACCAGTAGAGCCTGTCTTTTTGGAAATCGATGGCGAGACCGTTGGGCCATCCTAATGTGAGGTTCCTGAAGACCATGAGATTCGAACCATCGGCGTGAGCCCTGCTGATGTTCGCCGGTCGATCCCACTCCGAGAAGAATATGTAACCGTGATTCGGATGAATGACAATCGCTCGCGGCCTCTTCAGGTTCTTCAGCAGGGTTCTCCGGTACGTCACGTTTCTCGTGCTCAAAACGTTCAATGTACCTTTTCGGGAATCGATGTAGTAGAGATTTTTGGCCGCCCAGTCGACAGCCAGACCCTCGACTCCCTCGTTTTGACTCGCCAAGACGATTTCTCTTCCGGTACCGTTTTGGTGAACTCTGTAGATGACATCTTGCAAAACGTCGCTGTAATAAATGTAACCTTCATGGGCGTCGTAATCGAGACCCACGAAACGCGCGCGTCTCGACACAACCGGAAGTATAGCGTCGCTGAATCCTTCGACGACAGGATCGAGAATGCGACCTTTTATGAAGCGCTGCTGGGAATACATGAGGAACTCTTGAACGAGATTGCAATTTCGCAAATCCGTGGACAGCCTCATGCCGATGTTGCAAACGCAACGATAGCCCAAACCACTTTCCCGACCGCCCGCTGCTGTCACGATGCACATGTGCTGACAACCACCGTTGTTATTGCCGCATGGATTCTTCACGTTTCCGGACATTTGAACGAGAGGATGAAGAGCTTTCACGGCTTTTGTGTCGCGGACTTTGAAGAGGGTTTGTATCGAATATTCGCCCAGGGTCTTGTCCATGCTGAGGAGTGCCTGCTTCGTTATGTCGGACCAATAAACGCGGTTCTCGAAAACGGCGAGTCGCACCGGCGCCGGAAGCTGCAGACCGCGCAGCACCACGTTTCTCTTGCCTCCCATGTAATCCGCGGTTTCTATGTAATCCAGCAACGAGTCGCACCAGTAAATCCTCTTCGCTGCTATGTCAACCGCTACGCCGACCACGTTGTACGCCGCTTCGGATACGACCGGAAATGCATTGGTTCCGTCCATATTTGCCCGGAGAATTTGCTTGCTATCGGCGATGAACATGAGACCGACCGTCGGATCCAATGCTATATCCGTGGGATTCGTCAGGTTCGAATCAAGGACGATACCGTGGAAATGCCCATCCAATTCAAAGACGTCGATCTTCTGGACCATCGAGTCAACGACGTACAACTTCAAGCCGATGAAGTCTATCGCTATCGACACTGGCGACCAAGAACCGGGCAATGATATGCTCACATCTCCGCTTCCTCTCAACGTTCCGTCACGCGGATTTTTGTTCAGCGACTGCGAATGGATTTTTCGCGTTTTCACGTCGCTCCAGAAAAGCGCGTTTTCGGAATACAGGTAATCTATTCCACTGGCGCCTGTCGTGTTCGCTATTATCACACGGTTCTCACCGGACGCGTCCATTCGCCAAATCGCACCGCCCTGCGCCAGGAGCAACTCCATCGCCGGGGGAATTCCCGCTATGCACTTGTTGCCATTGTAAACTACGTAACCCGGGGCGCACGAACATTTGTAGCCTCCATCGGTATTTTCGCAGAGCTGCTCGCAGAAACCCCATTCCGAACACTCGTCTCTGTCTGTTTTAACAAATGAATTGAAATAATCGTGACATGGTTTCAACTGTGAGGGATTAATGTGATGTACTGTTTAAAGAGCGAATAATGTGGTTTTTGTTTTATTACAAGGAAAATTTTGGCGTTTGACGTTGTAGTTATTTTTTTTAAAAACACACATTATCTATGACTTCTGATACTTGAGGATTGTTTTAAGCTGAAATTCACCTATACAAGTCGTCGAGTCGTTAGCCAGCACTCGGCCTTCTGGACAGAAGCACATTCCACCGGTCAATGACGCCTGACATCTGTACTGACAGGCCAAACGCTCGCACAAATGCCTTGCTGAAATAAAACGGACAGTGAGTTATCTATGGTGTTATTGTCAAAGAGAAATTAATAATGTTGAGTTATTTAAAATCTAGTAATTCATTAAAGCAAAGACTCTCGAAATTGAAGTTGTCCAGTGCTCAACTTTAGTTGCTTATTGAGCACAATAACTATGGTCAATTTTTAAAAAATATTTAATCCTTATAAACATTTTGATTTAATAGATTAGCTGCCATTTGACACTGAACGAAATTCACAAATTTTAAAAAATGTGGACAAGAAGGCTTAACCTTCTTTACATTTCAAGTGACTTGCTCTCAGCTTGACCGACTTAGATTCTATTTTGCAAAAAAAAAAAAAAAAAAAAAGAGGATTCTACTTACAACATGTCATGCCAGAGAAACCCTCGTCGTCACCGCCGGCGCAATCGGCTTTACCGTCGCAAACCTTTGATCTGGGTATGCATCTGGGCATTCCATCGGTTACCTTTGGACAGGTAAATTTGTTTCCACTGCACATGGTGGTAACGCAGCTACTTTCGTCGGAACCGTCTTCGCAGTCGTTATATCCATCGCATCGATATTTCAACGGCATGCAAAAAGCGTTGGAGCATCGAAACTGGTCGCTCGAGCAGAGAGGAAAACCTGATGGCAAACGAATGGAAAATTAGTAGGTATTTAGCTTTCCCGACGGATATATTAACTAAATGAGAACTTTACTCACCGCAATACTCTTCGTCGCTGTTGTCGCCGCAATCGTCCTTGTGATTGCAACGCGCCGAGGGTTCGATGCACCGCTGAGTCGTGTTGCACCTGAATTGGTCCAGCCTGCAAGGTGCTCTCAGAGCATTCGGGCAACCCTCTTCGTCCTTTCCGTTCCTGCAGTCCAAATAACCGTCGCACCTCTTTCGCTTGGGTATGCAATGTTCCGGACTCGTTCCACTGCATTTGAAGTCGTCCGACTGACATTTTCTGTAAACTGATTATCGAATTCATGAAAAATATTTCGTGAAAGTAAAACCACCGGAAAATTCACGCGGTTTATCTATAAAACAATCATAATTATCAGTATTAATTTCAGGCATTCAATAAATTCAAGATTGACACTTTTTTAATGTTATAAAGTGAATAACAAAAATTTTTGGAAACTTAAATTTAAGGGAAATATTTTTTTGTAATGAAATTCCATATACATGATATTGAAAATAATGTGGTCATCGCAATAATGAATGGAAAATAACTGAGGATTTTTTTTCTTGTCTCTGGATTATAAGCTGACCTTGAAGAAAAATACGAAAAGACGCGAGAAACGTTTATTATTATTATTATTATTATTATCTATGTTAGTGCCAGACGCGATGAGACATTACGTACCAATTAAAGCCGAGTTAAAGCCTCGAGAAATTGAATTGGCTGGACGCGTGTGAGCGAGAATTCGCGAAGAGAGGTACGACTCCTTGATAAAGGTCGCTAGCGATTCGCGTATACGTGCACTCTCGTATTAAGGAATAAAATTACCGGTTGTCGACGACAACCACTTGCTCGAATTTCCAGGAATATTTGTGTCATGCCTTTGCGACGTCTTCACTATTTGCCTCTCTCGACAGTTGCAATCTCATGATGCACCTGCACAAGTGCAACTATTTTCCGACTGCGACGAATGTGCATAAAAATTGGAAAAAAGCTAGATGCATTCTTTTACATACGTCTTAAATTTACGTTAAATGTAATACTGTAAAATTTAAATCAATAAAATGGCAAACTTTTTTAAAAACTATTGTCACCCGAAAAAAGCCGCAATTTTTTTATAGTTTAAATAGAAAAATTCAATATTAAAAAAATTTAAACAGTTAATAAAACAAAATAATAATTCAATTTCATATAACAATATTCATGGTTTCCAAGTTATTAATCGAAAAAAATGACCAGAATTGTGAAATTAACTAAATGACAATTTTACCTTTAAAAAATCTTTATATACAAGAAATGAATAATTCGTTCGTAACATCATCATTATTAATTCGGTATCAATTTATTTTCAGCACACATTCAACTTAATTATCATTACATCCTCTAAATCGCTTGGTACTTAAAAAAAATCGGCACTCGACCGTTTCAACTCCAAGTGGACTTGAGGGTGAAAAAAATGACTTAACGTCGCTGCATAACAACCTTGAGGACGGAGGTATCCCCTGACATTTCTATGAATGGAATGAACGCCCATGAGTGCACACGAGTGTGCCCCACCTACATATTCGCGTTACCGATTCACCGATATTTCAGGGGGCAATCTATCGAGGCTACCCGATAGAACGGAACGATAACTCGTAACTAGTGTACACCGTGTATAAGCATATATCTGGTGTCGTAGGCTTCCGTTATGCGACCCTGTAGCTTGAAAAATCCGAGTCTTATGCACTTACGAAGGTTGTTCGCCCACGCGATCGGCGATCGGCAGTGCATTAAGCAGTGAGAACATTTTTTTTTTTAATCATGGTAAGTGTAACAGGAAGAGGATCGAAGACGTTGCCACCGAGAAATCGTTCATATAATAATATATGCGAGAAGAAATATATATATATATATATGTGGCTCGAAAAAGTGGGGAAAGCCCACTAAGTTTAACGGTTAGAAAACCTGTTTCTCATCGCCATGGAGGATTCAAGGTTCTCCCGGGCTAATTGATGCCTCTCCGCGCAACTCCACACGTAATCACAAAGCGGAGGTTATGCAGAGGCCTGCAACTCGAAAGGCTCTGCCTCATCTTCCTCAAAGATTTATTCTCCTCTTGCCAACGTTTGTAATCCGTATTAAAACTCTCGACATAATAGTGAGGCGACGCAATCGAGCGCGTTTGTCCTCGACGTGGAATTTATGAACGCGTTAGAATCAAAGATATTCTCGCTACTTTCAAATGTAAGCGGTAATTGTTCGGTAATTTTATCGGTTATTCCCCGATTCGTGAAATACCCGCGCTCGCATTTTTGTGGAGGGATCGATTCATCGTACAAATGAAATTTAGGATTTACATTTAGAATTAATTGCTGAGTAAAATTCAGGGATATTCGGGAATGGATATTTTTTTAGTGGACGTGAGGTTCAAATATTTTTTGAAAATTTCCCAAATTTTTAGTAACGGAAGTGAAGTTAGTTTTTTGTGGAAAGTCATTTTTTAAATCCCCCATTTAAAACAGTTGGTTTTATTGAAAATGATTTTTTTTTTTTTCCATATAATTGAATCATTTATTCGGGGGGATCCCCGAAGATCTTGGGAATGCGTTCGGGGATTCCCCGAAATAAATCGACTGCTTTATTTGATAATAAAAATGTATATCTAATAAACGGTGTATTTTTCTTTTTTTTTCGATATATCTTAGGAATCGGTTGATTAAGAGGCTATAATTATTTTTGCGAGTTTATAGATGAGATATTTTTAATTACTCAATTAATGAGGAAATAACGTGCGCATCTTTGATCGCGATACTGTCGAATAAAGGGGAAGTACCGCTAACAGTAAAACACAATTTAGCAATAAACTTACCGCAATGGGCTTCGTCCGAACCGTCAACACAATCTACGGTCATGTCACATCGTTGATAAGCCGGTATGCAATACGTTTTATTGAAGATGTACTGCTGACAAGAAAGTTGACCATTTTCGCAGTCCGGTGGGGCTGTAAGTACACATACAATAGCCATAATCAACGCTCAACATAAAATTGTAAATCGCAATACGTACACCGAGGAAAATCGATTAACCGATAATAAATTCCTCTAAAAACCAATATTATCAATATTCGATAGAATGTGCTATCTCACGAACAACCAAAAATTTTTAATTAATAAAAATGATATCTGCTTTGTAAAATCACATCACCTGACATTTTTTCATTCAATAAATAATGAATAAATAAATAAATAATTACTGATTTTAAATGAATTGCGGAAAATTGATTATCTCGAAATTCATTGTGGGGAATTGATTTTTTGAAAGGTAGCCTTCCAAAGTGTGATTAACAAACTATTTTTCTCGGTGAAATATTGCGCAACAAAATGACGCCAATTGTTGAACAATGTATCGCATGCGGGAAGTCGACGATCTCCATAAACCCGGAATTTCCGGCATTCTTTTATCTCACGTGACGCTTTTTATATTGCCGTATGCAACATTACGTGTCCTAATGGCCCGAGATAATATCAATACCGATTTCGATCAGGGCACCCACGTTTTTCCCATGACCGTAACTATATACAACGTATATTATTGCCGACATACAAAGCGCGCTATCGATTACCGATAACGCGGGTGGTCGCGTGTCTCGAAAATTATTTATCATCCCGCGAACGAGCTGAAACTTCCGCGGCCCGACGTGCACCGCGAGCTTCGACGAGGAAGGCCAAATGTGATCGAATTTCCGGTCTGCGGACGTAGATCGACGCTTTTTCAGACGCAATAAAAAGAGCCATAACAATAACGTCGACTACATTGAGCGACGATCGATTACATACATATACATATACAATATATGAAGTATATTTCGCTGTTTTGTTTTTCATACTGATATTCAAAAAATGGCCGACTTTTTAAATTGCAAATTACCGTATTTTGAATATTCGAAGTTACTGATGAAAAAATGTCTCCACATTAAAGTTTTTTTTTAATGACAGATTCGAAATAATTTTCTGCCAGCACTTATTTATTACCGAAAAGAAAATGGCATTTTTTTTTTTTCAAAATCTTGAATAAAAAAAATTGCTCCATTTTTCGTTAACTTCAAATTTTCATGTATCAAGGAAAAAAATTAATAAAAAATATTAATGTTAGATTTAAAAAATTGTAAAAAATCACATTGAGCGCTTTTTATGTAATTAGGAGGGAGAGATGGTAAAAAAAAAAAGAAGAGTTGGTGAATCGACTGAGAGAATTGTTCATGCATACACAGCGCAATTGTGTAATTCGTGGATAGAGTGTGCAAGCGCAAAAGAATCGCAAGAATCTTGGGAAAATAAGGAGCGTCGATCGGGCGCCGCGAGGATCGTGAGGTTCACTCGATAGATCGTCGACAATACGTGCACACCGAGGTGGCGAAGATTAAACCCCCACTGGGTGTACTTACGACACTGCTGCATCTCGTCCTCGCCATTATCGCAGTCCCTCTGATAGTTGCATACTTGGAGTACCGGGATGCACTTTCCTTCGGGACACCTGAACATTCCCGCGCCACAATCCGCGGCTGGGGTTGGCAGGGCTGAAACACAAGACAGAAGCGGATGCCCCGATGAGCAATATTCCTGGCGTGATAGGTGAAAGGTTCAATGATTCCACTCGACTCTCCCGCCTCCTTTTCCTCCTCCTCTCTCTCTCTCTCTCTCTCTTTCTCTTAGCGTTAAAGTTTAGCCTTAAAAAATAACCAGTAGAATCAACAAAATCTATAATAATTTATGAAAAGCAAAACTCAACCGCACATTGTGCGGAGGTAACAATAATTTTCTTTGGACAAAAAATGCCACACGTTTTTTTAGTGTTGACAAAAAAAATTACTAGAATGTTACAAACAGAAAAGATGTTTCGCAATATTTAATCAAATATTTCCTGTCATTCAGAGGAAAGAAAAAATCCAGCTTTTCCTGTGCATTACAAAAAATAATTGTGCGTTAGCTTTTTTTGTTTTTTTTTTTCCCCAATTTAATATACAAAAACGTGTAAATTTGCCGAATTTAGAAAGAAAAATGCCACAAGTTTTTATCGTCTCCAAAAATCATTACTGAAATGGCAGAGACAGAAAAAAAAATTTTGCAGTATTCAATAAAATATTTACTGTCATCCTGAGGAAAGAAATAATTCTCTTTTTCCTGTACATTATGAAAAATAATTGTGAGTCACCTTTTTTTTTTCATTTCACTTTCACATATAAAAATGTGTAAATTTCCCACTTTCTAAATTTAGAATTACATCTAAAATAACATAAAATCAAATTTTTGTATAATTTAAAAAAAATAAAGGACGAATGGGTACAACTACTTTACAAACTTGCTGAAGTAGCTCAGCCAAATTAACGAAGAGAGAATCAGAGCAGTTTAAAGAATCTCGGTATCGAGACGATAATTATATATATATATATATAGTTGCGAAGAGAGTATATATGTAGCGAAGAGAATTGGCTCATAACAAGTGTCGATTCGATGCCAAAGTCCGAGTAATGCAATGCGATTCCGGACGTGTTGGGAACGAAGACAAACCGGTCGGTGATAGGCAGGTATTCACTGGAACCACGAATCGTGTCAATTAGTGTCGGGTCTGCGAGGCCGTCGCTCGTACATTCGTGGCTATGTCTAAAAGTGCCGCTACTTCGTGTTTCATCGGCAGCTATGGGCAGTGGTGCGCAAACGTTTTTTCTCATAAATCTGTCTTTCATACTTCCTGAAAAGGGACGGGAGATCCCTTTTGTAATGTAAATAACTGTGTAAGCATCACGGAACTAAATAACAAATAAAAAAAAAAAATCAATGATGCGCTTTCAACAAGAGGAAATGTAATTCTGACGAAAAATTTATTTACTTTTTTGTCTAAAAAAAATATTGGAAGAATTATAAGTTATAAGAAAAAATCATATTTGTGGAATAATAATTTCCAATAATTCGGACCTTGGATTATATTCGATTGCGTATTTTTTGAAAAATTTGTCAGAATTTTTAAAAACATTTTTTTTTATTATTCACCAATTATCCGAATGATATTTAATTCATGAGAATATTGTATATTATTTGAAAAATGATATTTGTATTTTTCGAGAAGAATTTTCTAGAGGAGCCTCTTCACTTTTCCGGAAATGCAGCGAAAATCACCGACGTCGCCGGAGCTGCAAAATGCGGCGGTAAATCGAGAGCATGGTGGTAGAGTTTGAGCGTATCAGCGGAGAATCTACTAGAGCAGAACTCACCATGCTCTTGCATTCACGATCCTACGCGATTATTGCCCGCGATTGCGTCATAGCTGTGCCACTTGGTTGCAAGGAAAGCAAAGCAGTAGCGCGCGCGCGAGCGCAAAAGCCCTCGTGAATTAGGCGAAAAAATGCGAATGCAGCATTTCTGCGTACGGACGCCGAAGTGGTCCAGTATCCATCTACAGACTGTTGGTCAACGCGCGGTTAAATCCTCGAGAATATCCTACGCAGCCTGCAAAATCATCGTGCCCACTTCGCAGACCGAATCGCGCTGTAAAGTTGCGGGATGGACGAACACGTTAGCAGAGATCGATTCGGAAAGTGAGAGGAATTTTATGTATAGATATACAACCAGCAAATAAATTGTAGCGTAGCCAATAAGCTAGGCACGACCTCTTCGTGGTGGTTCCCATAGCTAAATGTCGAAGAGACGAGCGAGTGTCGAGAAAAAGTCAATTTCGATCTCGAGAATTTTTTTACAAATATACCGATGTATATTACGCTTTTACCTATGCTTACCATGAATAAGTAACACGTTCCTAAATGCGTAAAAACGTTCTCCGATTCGGAGAATGCGAATTCAGTGACGAAGGCAAAAATAAATTTACCCCTTAAATAAACAAAAATATTCAAGCCCATGAAAAAGATACGTCACTGTAAATAAATAGAAAATGAAAGCCCATGCTCGTAAACCTACACGTTCGCCAGCGAGTCGCAAGCTCCCATGGCGATAACCCTAACCATGCGCATCCTCTTCGCACAGCGTAATGTCGAGAGGTCAGTTGAATAGGGCAGAAAAGCTGAGATTCGGCTTTGAGTGCAAGGTGCACCGTAGAATGGGAAGAGAGGAGAGAGTCTCGCTCGCTCGGCATTCTCCGTGTGTTGGTTTGTTGTGTGCTCGAGCAACGCTAATGCCTGCGCGAGAGCCTAGAAGCGAATGCCAACTCGGAGTATGATATACGGGGAGTGGTAAACTTCTCTCCTTCTCCCTCCGTCTCTCGCTTTCTCTGTCTTTCGCTTCTCTAGCCGCCCGGACGAGATCATGGAACGAGTGAGAGGTAAAGAGCGTGAAAAAAGACAAATACGTGTTTTGCGGGGCAGAGTGAGAGAGAGAGAGAGAGAGAGAGAGAAAGAAAATAGAGGTAGCGGTGGGAGAAGCGCGACTCTGTCTTCCGAAGTGCAGCAGCGAGTAACAGCGACAGCATAGCTGCTGCGTTCGTGCCAGGCTGTGCGGCCTGGTACCGCGGACGAGCGAGAGCACGCGCATAGAATCGCGCGCTACGCTCTGTGCCTTTACCTACTTCGCAAACCGTCGGCTATAACGCCGCAGCGCGACGTTGTGTATATATGTATATGTATGTGTAAGTGTCTATAGTGGCAGAGCCTTTCAGCCGTCAGCCTCTTCTCCTCCGTTCCTCACTTTACTTCTTAGCGGAGTTGAGCCACAGGCACCATCTCCGCTCGCAGATCCGACACGCCGCTTTTGTATACGACATTCTACTCCAACCCAGTTACACTTTGCTTATCGCACGACGGTTTCGCAGCGCGAACGGCGACGTCCTCACGGTGCGGAGCGACTTTTCAGGAGGCGAGTCAGGACGCGGTTATTCTCCCCCCGCCACTTTTCACCTCACCTCGAAATTTTGAAAGCTGTTTTCTCGTCAACCACGCGGCAGATAGAGCTCAAATTTTGAGGGAATGTGCGGACGAATTGCAGAATTCGGATAAGTTTCCAATTTTTTTGATACTCAAAGCCGTTTTTTAAGAGAATCGGAAAGAAACAAGTACGAGGGAGACAGCACTATAGGCGCTTATCATTGGCTGAAGAAATTTTCAACGGTGATACTTCCCGCACTTCTTTCCACCTCACCTCGAAGTTTTGAAAACTATTCTCTCGTCAATCACACGGCGGATAGTGCTCAAATTTTGAGGTAATGTGCGGAAGAATTGCAAAAAAGTAATCCTTTTCAAATTACTGCGCCGATTGGGCTTGTATTTTGACAGAATACGCGAAAGGTTCGTACAAAGAGACTACCAAAGCAACAGGTGAACTTTAGTCTACCGTGTGTGGAAGAGTTGTATACACGACAAGACACTGGGTCATGTTTAAGGCTGAAGGGGGCGCCACAATCGGCTTGATTATAAATAAATAAATGCTACTAAACATTAAAATAAAGAATTTTTTTTGCGAGGTGGTAAAATTATTCAGGTATTTTGGATCACCTGGATTATTTTTTGTTGTATTGTATACAATTTTAAGAGAATTATTCAGGAATTTTTAGCCTGTTGGTTATTTTTTTATAAATAAATTATACCATCGGGGGTTACAATAACAAAAAATTGAGATTCCCATGCAAATACATGAAAGTTGGAGGTCAACTGACATAAACGCATTATATCTAACGTCTTGACAGTGAGAATGTCGACCTTAAAAACAAATTAATCGATATTATTTGACCTTTTGAATGAAGATGTCCTTAAGTATGACTGACATCCTTTATCTGTGTCAAGTATTGCTAATTGCCACAAAAAGTATTCGTTTAAGTTAAGGTAATTGATACACTATTGTAACAATTAGGCATTAGTATTAGTCGACTGACGTCACGTGGAACGAAATTTATATATCGGTACTCTAAACACCGCACCGTACAAAAAGTTTTTTATCACAATTAATGTACTGTCTTATGCTTATAATTAATTTTTTTTATTTCCCAAGATAATTCTGCATTGCATAAAATTTAATAAATGGAATCTGCAACGAAAAAAAACTTATCATACTAGATATCAATGTGCAAAAATATTTTTCACACTGAACATAAAGTTCGTTCCTTGTTTCCCATAATTCACTTTTTATCTACGACTAGGGAAAATGCCAGGCGATAAAGATTTTTAAGGAAAAATGATAAATGCGAAAAGTCTATCGGTAAACGGGGCCATTACTAACCGTAACTCATGACGCTAACTTACAGAGAGCAACGATCTCGTAGTTTGTCCTGCAAAGGACATTATCTCCTCCGCACGACTTTGAACCGGTGAGCGTCGATGCGGAGCGAGGGTGCGAGAGTAGATACTCTCTTATGTATGCGCACCGTAGTGACCGGTAATCGCGGCCCTGTGCCGATTCTGATGGCGTTCCAACTGAACGCGAACGAGACCATTAGTCGAAGATCTATGGCGCAGATTGCGCGCGCGCGGAGACACCGAACGGTTCTTCACTTCGCATTGTGCGCTCGCGATGCGCCCATTTATACTTCTACGAAAACCCATACCGATCTTCGGCGGCGGAAGAGAAAAACGTCAGTCGATTTTGAAATCGGTCCGTGTGACGGGGGAGAAGACGTTTTGCCAATGGAAATCGGCAAATCGTTTTTATTTTCTTGCTGTCAAGTAAACCGATTTCGTTGCGCTGATTTTCGAGATAGTAATTTGTTTTTCCGTTTTCAAAAATCGATATTATAATTCCACGAAAACCCATACCGATCTTCGGCGGCAGAAGAGAAAAAGCTCAGTCGATTTCAAAATCGGTCCGCGTGACGGGGGAGAAGAAGTTTTGCCGATGAAAATCGGTTTTTTTTTTCGCTGTCACGTAAACCGATTTCGTTGCGCCGATTTTCGAGATAAAATATTATCTCTATTATCTATTTTTTTTTTGAAAATCGGCATTATACCTCCACGAAAAACGACACCGATCTTTGACATCGGCAAATCTTCTTTGTCACAGCTTTTTACATGAAACAAAAAATCGAATGTTTGTCAAATAATTTTCAAGATTATTGACAAAAAATGTATTACATTTAGAAAAATGGAAGTAGACACTTTGAAAAATAGTTGTTATAGATATAACAAATGAGTGAAATATCGGTAATGATGTTAATTTGTAAAATCGATACATATATCGATTAAAGTTGTAGATGAATCAGATAAGTTTCTATTTTTATCTAATCAATGAAATACTCGTTGATGAGAAAAAAAATGTTTATTTTTATTCAGAGTTGCGACGGAGTGAACGGGTTAATAGGATTGCACCGAAATTTCTATAGCTCGCTTATTCCGCGTACGAGTGATGAACGAGTTTTGCAGTCGTCTACCATCTATGGACTCGCGCCACTTTCTATGAAACGAGCAAATTTCACGTTCTCAGCATGTATACCTACGAAGTATAGTTTAAGCAGTGCACACAGCGAGTTCGCCGGCTGTTGTACTCTCGAGTCGAAGCATTAGTATCGCCGGGCTCGCTATGTGCGCTGCTTCCGACCCCGTTCGTCCAACTTCCGTGCAGTCCTAATGCGTCTTAATTATACTCTCGTTTCTACAATCGAGTTTTCCACTGAAACACTAAACTTATTCTCAATCAATTGATACACATCCCTTCACGGTTCCTGGTTTTCAATTTCCTCTTTTTTTCGAGAGAAATAAAACAGAGAGAGAGAGAGAGAAATCTATACAAGTGTAATTATTTGTATAACAATTGCAATTACGTTCTACAATTAAACAGCACGTACTTTTTTATTTGATCTATTTTTAATTAATATAGAAAAAGTATAAAATTATGAAACAAGAAAATAAAAAATCACTTTTTATATTTTTACTTATTATTGCAAATGAAATAGAGAGAGAGAAAAAAAATAGAATCCACTGGAAAAAGGGCGTGACAAACTATGAACAATTATAATTCCATGGCCGATAGTGACAGCGACCTTGGTGTCTGATCGAATGTGCGGATCGTCAGTCGGACCTCGGTGCGACGGACAAAACCGTGCGGCACGTATCGTCGATGGTAAATTGCATAAGCGAGTGCGCGAGATCGCACATGTGTCTGAGCGTCGAGTTCTACGCACGCATTCGCTCTCCTCCGTTTTATCTCGCTGATCCAATTATAATGTCGTATCGGTTACATCGGCCTGAATTCGTTCAACGTCCTTCGACGCGACGAACATAATTTTCGCCTGCCCACGAACCAAATCTCCGCGTCTAGACGCGTCCTTGATACGATATTCCTCAGCGCGGAGTTTTCCACCTCGTTGTGCGTTATCGTTCGCCGGCTTCCGAATAAAGAGTCGACGCACGAAGGAGAGAGAGAGAGAGAGAGAGAGAGAGAGAGACACTCCGACTCTGGAGTGGAAAGCAGCGGCAGGAAAGATCGACGAGGCGTTTCGTGTGCCGCGCGCGCTCGCTTCTCTCTCCCTTTTTCCTTCCTCTCGCGCTCCGAGGAACAGCGTAACGAGCCGCTAGCCCGCCAAGACTCTATTCTACCCCGGCCGCACAGCTCTTTGTGAATCAGCACGCCTGGAGCTAATTAATTTAAGTCCGAGCGCATCGTGAGGTCTGCAACCTTATAAAATCGTTCAAGCGCAACTGCATCGAGACTCGAGATCCAACGACGTTTTGTTTTTTTTGTTTTTTCCCCCGTATTCATTCTATTCGCTCTTTCAATGAGTTTAATAATCTGTAAATAGTACATTTTTATGTAATGTCATTACAATTTTTATGCTGACATTTTTACAGAGTAAATCGGCTTGTTTTTAAACAATGTTTTAATGTTGAGGTAACAAAAAAAGAAACTGAGAAATTTGAAAAAAATTTTCAAGTGACCTACATTTCGTAATTTCAGGTAATATAAATCTGCACCGAATTTTCCATCATTTCTTGAATTACCAGAAAATCTGGATTTACCAAATTCGCTATTTTTCATCGATATACAAAATTGAATATGGAAAGAGAGAGAGAGAAATTCAAAGATAAATCGTCTGAGCACTAGGCATAAAACTGCGCTTTTGCTTCGCGGTAAAACTGCTTCCTCATTTTTTGGAAATGAAGTATACTCGCAATTTTTTTTTATTTTCTGGAATGTCGCGACGTGAGACAATGTGTAATGTGAGGTTTGCTGGGAATTTGAGGTTGTACTCGGGGAGGAATTCCTTCTAACGTATAATACATGCTCGGTTCGCTCGAGATGGAAAGTGCTCGGCGAGCGTAGACGTCGTTGCACGCTCGAAGAAACATCGTCAACGAGAGGAAGTGGCCGAGTGAGCATTCTGTGGCCGCTGGAATTGGAGTAACCTTATAATAAGTCTCGTAACCTCTGCACAATGCGACAACGACGACGACGACGACGACGACGACGACGTTGGGAGCAACAGCAGCAACGCTTGACTATATAGAAGCAGGAAGGACGTCGCGACGCCACGAGGCCTCCTCTCCGCTCTCTCTCAGCCAGCCGCACGACGACTACGCGCCGGAATCACCGACGGCGAGTCGCCGGCCGCGCTAACAGGTATTACTGCGTTATACGCATGTAGGATACAAACAGGAATCAAAGGGAGGTCAATGACTTTTCGGAGACACGCGAAATTCGTCCGATCGCAGCGATGCGATCGTTGCCGATCGCGAAATGACTTTTTGCTTGGGCACGCGAATTCGCACATTCTCAAAAAAAAAAATTATATTTGGGGCTACGGCAAGCGCAGGTTGATTTTGTTGAAATTGCAAATTTTCGCAGTTGAGAAATTTATCTTGGCCTGAAATTTGGTAAATTATTCTGTAGATTCTGATCGATGGAATTAATGATAAGCACTTTTTATTTTAAATTGAAATTTGATTGATATATGGATGTTGATTTGATATTTTTTTGAAATTCGATTTATGTATGAATGTTGATTAAATTTTTTTTTAATTCAAATTTGATTTATGTATAAATATTGATTTGATATTAATTTTTTGAAACTGAAACTTGATTTATGTATAAATGTTGATTTAATATATTTTTTTAAACTGAAATTTGATTTATGTATGAATAGTGATTTAGTACTAATTTCTTTTTAATATTGAATGTCGCAAAATTATTGTCAAATTAAATTTGACATCAATTAAGTACATTGAAATCTTCAAATTTCGATGATGTGCTTTGACGTTGATAAAAATTGAAAAGTATGAAATATTTGAGGTATCTGTAATTTTTTTTCAGTACTAGGGAGTGGAAGTGTCGAGGTTGCATCTATATTCAACTGTTCTGTATTTTTTTTTGTTGAACAAAAAAATTATATTCGGAATGAAGATAATAGTGCAACAAAAAAAAGACAGGAAGTGAGGATACTTGAAAGTGTTATGCGCTGACCCAACGTCTGTAGAATTGCAAACAAAACAGGATTTGCTTCGTAGCTACGGCAATTTTCACAATTTACTTTAACGACTCGCGGTACATTGGTAATGAAAACTGTAAAAATGTGGAGGATTTTCGCTGGAAGCGTCGAGTCTGCCGTTAACAATATAATATCGCCAAGTTTATTTTTTATCACGTTCTTCCTATACCAAGTAAAATATTATCGCACAAATTCACCGATATTCTAGAATTTTAACGAAAACATAAAATATTATATGATATTTACCATTTGTTTTGGGGTGAACAAAAAATTTAGTAATTATTCACATTGCATAATGAAATTTATTTTACACCTAAAAAAGCCCTTAATTGCAATTTGAACGGATTTTAATTACGGTTATTATGAATTTAAAAAATTATTTCTCCGTAAGTATTATAGAAAATAAATATTCTGTATTTTTATTCAAAAGATTGAACTTTTTTTTAAAGCATCGTCATTTATAATCATTTTTTTTATTTCAGTAAAAAATTAAGTGACCTTCGTTATTAATCATCAAAATAATTATCGAGTCAACTCGACCTCTATGTTTTCAGAATGAGCGATGGAACCGATAGATCCATCGATCATTGCCACACAATGAATTTATTCTTCAAAAATGAATAATGGAGTATGCAATATTCATTATTATTTTACATAATGCCTTGTAACATAAATTTGCCTATCTTCAATGCGTTTGTGGTGCTCAATATTCAAAATAAATTGACGATCCTCATTATTTTCCAGTGAAGTGTTAAAATAGGTTTATTTTTAACGGCCCTGAAAAAAAATGGTGAAAAAAAAATCCTCCATGAACTTTTTAATAAAAATTAAGCTATCCTCTTAAAATCCTTAAAAAATAATTAAAACACATAAAAAATTAATCCAGAATAAAAATAAACGAGGGACACTACATAAAAAATTTGTAAGATTTTGCAAGTAACATTAATCATCTACAGGATCGAACAGCCAATCACCATCCAAGCGATCGATGGTTATTTCCATCACTGTGACGAATCATTTTCAAGTCTCAGGTGCACGTAAGCTTCACGTTGCAATTATACGCTACAGGAGAAGCAAACGAACTGGTTAGCGAGCGGTGGACATTTTTGCCATGCGAATTATATATATATATATATAACAAATTATGTATCGAATACAATCGAGCCCGTGAACAACACACGTTTGAAGTAGATCTCCCTATATATGGCAGGCAAAGCCGTGACCACAATGTGGTCTACGGGGATTGCTATAGCCCAAGGCGAGGTGAATGTACGATATTTTCCTTACTCAACACAAGGACTCCATCGATGTCTGGGAATAATAATGCCCGAGGAGTCATCGAATTTGCTTTTCGATGGCGAAGTAACGTGTCGTAAAGAATCTTCGCCTGCGGTGATACTTCGAGCCTGGTTAGGCGAAAAAGGTCGTTACATTTGTACTTTCGTATATAGCTACACAATAATTTGCATAGTATTTTCAATTATCTCTGTGCGCTACATATTTGGAATAATAATAAAGGCCATTTTTACTGACACCATTTACAATGTTTACAATATGAAATAAAAATTGCACATGTATTATATTATGACCAATGATGATGATGATGATGATGATGATAATGATGATAATAATAATAATAATAATAATAATAATACAAACAAATATGTAATCAAGGTTAAAGATATTCTTGCTGCTTTGACATTCATTTTTTCTATCAATAATTACATTCAAAATTACATATTAATTAATCGTTACTTTAATCAATTGAAATGAATATATATTTCGTGACGATAATGTCATATTTAGGCGAGGTGAATGGACGATATTTTCCTTAGTCGACAAAATAGACGCCCTGAAGCTCTGCGAATGATAATCCCCATGGAGTCATCGAATTCGGTTTTTCGTTAACGAAATAACGTGTCGCAAATGCGCGGCGCAAAGCACCGACGCCTGCAACGATACTTCCAGTCTGACTAGGCGAAAAACCCCGTCACTTGGTCAGTTACAACGCAGCTAATGCAACTTTGTACTTAGCCGACGAGGGTATTATCCGATTACCGATATTTGCCGAGCTAATTACATTCGCTTTTAGCGTTGACGAATAATTTTAAAAAATTACGAGCTTCAAATGCGGAAGTGACTGAAAGCATACAAGGAAATGTTCCAAAGATTTTTACGTCAATTTGTAATTCAGGAAAAAATAATTGAAAATTAACTTTTAGCGCAACTTTATTTATAGATGAATATTCGAAATAATTTTTGTAAATTGAACCTAATATAAGAATTCCAGTGTAATTCCATTGTAATTTAATTAAGTTAATGTTTTTGCGAATTTAATTCATTTTGAATAAAAAGAGAGGGTTTAAAAAATTATTACGGCAGCGTTCGCGTTAGGCAAGAGAATATTTGCACCTTGCAAACTTTTTTTTTTCTTTCCTTCTTATATACATTTTTGTGACAGAGACAAGTCCGGTTTATAGCTATCGGCGATCGGCGAAGGACACGAATATGTGATAGAGACGAATAACTCGCAGCAACGTCCTTCAGCAATGAATTACCAATCTTTAATTATCCGGATGAGCTGAGGATGTCGAGAGAACTCGTACCATGAAGAAAAATAAAATAAATTTAATGACTATGACGGGATTAGTCGCTGCTAGAAATTGACACCTCAATTGCCTTGAAATAAACGGAGGAAAAATTTCCGTACCTCATCGTGAATTCCGTGAAAAAGAGTATTTATATATATTTTCGGTATTTTTGACGATTTTGTTGGGAAACGAAAAACGCATGAGCGATTTGATGTAATAAATTAATTGCGAAATAACGAAATGTACCTATTCCTAATTGCAAATTTATTGGCACTGAAAATAAAAATTTCTCCGCATCTACAAATTAATAATTATCTCCAGGATAACAAAAATTTGCAGGCAAATAGTCAAAAAAATTAATTCCAAAATACCAAAAAGTCTCTATTCCTAATTGCTCATT
Source organism: Clistopyga incitator (assembly GCA_947507545.1). NCBI lineage: Eukaryota > Metazoa > Arthropoda > Insecta > Hymenoptera > Ichneumonidae > Clistopyga > Clistopyga incitator. The sequence goes on along the minus strand of OX382174.1, from coordinate 1,171,083 downwards.
TGTTAGTATTCCCAATGCAAATTTCTCCGCATCTACAAAGCAATTATTATTTCCAGGACAAGAGCCAAAAAAATGAATGTATTCCAAAACACCGAAAACTCTCTATTCCTAATTGCCCATTTGTAAGTACTTACAGTACAAATTTCTCCCAGACTGTAAACTATAATAATTATCCCCGAATATTAATACCGTCCCCACGAATGCAATTGCGCGGCGCATGAAAATCTGTACTATGGCAAAGTACAGTGGCAAACCCAAGTAGAAACGCCCTTCTGAATAATAGAGCCATACAATGGGGTCCCTTTTTCCGGGATTGTAGAATCCATGGTTAATGAGCCGCTTCAAAGAGTTCCCGCTCGACAATTAACCCGACCCTCATTAATGGAACGATTGGATAACTGTCCTTTCGAGGAGACGTTTCCAGGTAGAATTTTGTCTTTGAAGTATTTTCAACATGTCCTTCAACAACAAAAATCAGCTTTAAATTAAATTACACGCAGAGACAGGACGCCAATTATCGCCGAAATACAAAAAAAAATGTCTAAACAGGATTTGAATTATTTATTTCGAAAGAAATGCGCATATATCGCGTGGAGATTGAGGCTGTGTTGCTAATTGAGTTTGTTTGTCGCAAGATAACGAGTTACGAGAGAGAATATAGTCACGGAGAGTGCCGCTTATGCACTGTGCACTATGTCCGGCACGTAAGGCACGAGTCGGGCGGCATTTGTAAACGAGCTGCTGAAGAGTCCACGAAGCGACGAAGAAAATAGCCCGCAACTTGAGTATCGAGCATTCTCCGCCAATGCAGCCATTTTTTATTTCAACTGGATGGCCAGATCCGCCTCATAAGTGATTTTATCGAAAACCCATCGAAACACTCGTCGTGCTAATTTTTTTCAGATTTTTTTATCCAATATTTCGGCCAATATCTTTTTTTTATTATTATTCCAAGAGCGCGGTTCTTGGAAATACGAATTTAGTGAAAAAAGAAAAAAACGGTAATTAATTTTTAAACCAAAAAATAATTTTACGATTTTTGGGTGTAAATCAATTTTATCGAAATACAAAAATAATTGAAAAAATTCCATTCGAAGACTAACAAAAATTTGCAATCTTCATTTTTTTGCGGACATTTTTTTTTTTTCAACTTCAAATTTTCGATATGCTTTTTTAAAAATTATATTGGATTGAAATAAAGATTTTTATTATATAGAGTGATTTTTTGTCGCATTTTGAAAATCATAGGAACAATTTGAGATAGTCGAAAAAAAAAGGGCCGCTTGACACAGAATGGCCCATGCGCGGACTATATAGTCGTGAATGCGCGCGCGCTCCCGTCTCGAGATCTATGACCATTCCGCGCTGCAGCGCGAGAGTATTATAAGGATGGGCGGCTCATCATAGTCGTGGGAAACTCCAGCTTTCACCCACGAGATCATCACGAAGCGAGCTCGCGGAATACAGCGACGACTTTAGCATTTGAACTAAGTTATTCGGCTCCTCTTCAGTGCATATATTTATATACACACATATATATACGATAATAGTTGCGATAGCTTCCCCGCTGGCGATTCCATGGTGTGCCCATCGACTTTGGTGTGTGTGTGTGTAAGTTGACTAAGCGATTGCAATATTCCCACGAGATCATTATCGTCCAAGATTGTGAATTAATAGATTAATTACTCGCTGGAAAAGTCAACGATCCTATCGAGAAGCATTTCTCGAAATATATTTACCATATTTCATGACTCATTAATATTAATTTCATTTTTCATTCATTCATCGACACGAATTTTTGTATTATTAAGAATTAACTTATCAAAATTCATTGACTTTAAATCGATAATAATGAATTTGTTTAATAATGAGAACCATTTTTCAAACCCGAAGATATATTTTTATTATTAGTCGATATTAATTTTTGTACTCATTAAAATTAACTTGTTTTAATATTCACTTTAATAAGTTCGATAATAATTTTCTGTCCAATCAAATTCCAGAGTCCATGAGGAACCATTGTGGATCCATCAAAGGTCAATATTTCTTACGGATGATGATCGGTTACAAAAAACAAATCACCGAACCGATTCAATTGAGCCCGATGTCTGTACGGAGGTGTAGAGCGAAGCAGAATCGTGTGTTCCACTCCATTCATGCACTTGCGATGCTGAAGAGCGTGTGTGTATCGGACCGGCGCGTCCACGCCGGAATAAATCGAATATAATGAGCGTACTATACACGAATTGTGGCTGATGAGTTGCTGGCTCTTCCATGCGCCGCACATCGTATTGTATTATCCATCTCTCGACTATTTCCGTACAATTTGACAAGAATTTCATCTGATCGAGGAATGTAAATGCGACTTATCAACTTATTCGATGACTAATTGATTACAAAAGAGTCGAGTCTATGAAATGTGGTATTTACTGCATTGCCTCTCAATTTTCGCTCAATAACATCTCTGCCATACAACTTACGTAACATTCTCTCTCTCTCTCTCTCTCTCTCTCTCTCTCTCTTTCTGTGCTATGTTGATTATTCCGAATTGAAATGACAGCTGCAAGTCATCGGATGATCGCTATTATTATTTTTTGTTTTGTTGTTTCTCCTCGGCTGAGATTTCGGTATGACATTGCCTGAGGCTCGCGCGTTTAGAGGCACGAGAAAGGCTCGAGATGTTTATTCCAAGTTTTTAGTTCAAGAACTGCGCCCGTAAAGTTCAAAGCTATTACACAATGGGATCCTCTCTCTGTAATGCTATTTTTTCGTTTATTCGGGCGCTGCTTCGTTCTATGTTGATTTTATTTTTTTATAATGGATGCCTTGTTTTTTATTGAATTTATTCACTATTTCCATTCACTCTGGGTTGAATTAATAAAATATCATTGTGATTAAGAAATGTATTACACATGTAACGTTTGCATTATTTACAGTAATAAAGTACACAATTTTTTTAAATAAAAATGTCCTCATCATTTTTTTAATCGGTAAAATTGATTTGTTATAGTGGATGACTAGTTTCTATTAGATTTATTGATTATTTTCATCCACTTTGGGTTCATTATTTTTTTCAAATAAAAATATCCTCATAATTGTTTTTCCTAATTCATAGAACTGATTCGGTAATTGAAATTGAATTCCTTGTTTGAACAGAGTAATATAACAATAAAATTATTTTTCCATAATATTAATTGGCTCATGCGGTGTGAAAGTTACAACGATTTTTTTTTTTTTTTTTTTTTTTTTCATTATGATTTTTCGAAAATTCGTTGACTCAATCATGTAGTCCAAATTAATTTTCCTGCTTTAATGGATTGACCCAACGAACCCTGAGATTCTGTTTGCGGGTCACTGGAAGGCTACCAAGCGTAACTCTGACCAATGGAGTTTGTACGTAACGAGTTATCGTCTGACACAAACGATGTACGGGTACGGGTCATCTTGTAAGAAGAAGGAAGTGAAGTGCCCGCTCGAGTTGTCAGCGCGCCATCAGCAGACGTACTCTGAATTATCATACGTCCCACAGCAAAGCGAAAATAGGTAATTGAGTCGAGCGACAAGCGTTTTGTAAGTCGTTCTCTGGAACGACTTACACGACTCTCGACTCAATTGCCTTTTTTTTTGCTAATCCAAGGAAAAAAAAAACTGGTATCGGTAACGATAAAGCGACGGCTTGTATTTATAGAACTCGATTTTAAAAACAGTTATTACCAGACAACAAAAGTGTTGGTGTAATTAAAAAAAAATAGAATTTTAGTCACTTAACATTTTCTGTAATTATAAAAATATCACTTCAATATATTGATTACAGTAACTGTCAAAATATAATTTGAATAATTCTATAATTAATGTAACCATCAAAATATCATTTGAATAATTCAATAATTCATGTAATTATTAAAATATACTTTCGATAATTTTAAAGTTGTGCCTGCCGAAAAAATTGTCACGTGCGTTGGAAATTACATAGCTGCCGCTTTATAATTGCCAGGACTTGCCCAATTTTGTTAATTGCGGCAATTGTAGGCAGGACATTTTATTTCGGCCTCATTGCTCAAATAGACGAACGTCAAGCGAGTTGAAAATGCATGCACCACTATTGGCAAATTAGTGAGGCATGCGTGGGTGAATCAGAACGCTCCCCAGTTGCATGTACCGAGAATGCGTACGGGTTACATGCGAGTACATCGTCATGACGAGAGAGAGAGAGAGAGAGAGAGAGAGGAGAGATATCATTTAACGTGACACACGAGTCATCTCGTAGAGCGTTGAATTACCGTGTGTATACATGCTGCGATGAAATACTTCGGGTTATGAATAATGAAGCCATAACCAAAAGTCCAAAAACGAATGGGAGAAAATTTATAAAGGCGTTTTGGCACACGGGTTCATGACCTCGGGACCTCTGCGTAATCTCAGTACGTAATACGCCACGATAACAGCACCATTACGAATCATTATTATGATTAATTTATAAGTCATGCAATATTTATCGCTGTAATTACACGACCGAGATGGTAAATCGGCTATTGTCCGTTTCCCGATATTGTTAGGTAAATGGACCTGATAGTAGTCACTTGTAGCGATAATAACAATTTTTTTATCCCGTCGATGGATTAACCATTTTTATTTTTTTATTTTATTAGTTAATTAATTGATGTGATTGCAGGCATCTAATAGATATGTGAAATCAAGTTTCTCACGGTGTTATCAATTTATTTCGTAAGTACAACATTTTTATATACTCCAGATTGATTAAGTACAAATATTATTACTTTTTTATATTATACATTTTTGGAGTCCGTGCAAGTGAAAAATTATCTTGTAATTAAATGTACAAGTCGAAGGGTCGAATCTATGGTAAATAATGGGAGGGTACGAGGTGCACTAACGTCGCGGCATATTCTACGAGAATATCTACGAGAGAGTGTACAGAGATCCCGAGAGTTTATCATAAATTACTGAACTATATATTGCACATTTTGAGACATTTTCATATTATAAAATTCCCATAATACAAGTCGAAGGGTCAAATCTATGGTAAATAATGTATGTACGAGGCGCAGTAAAGTCGCGGCGTATTCCACGAGAATATCTATGAGAGAGTGTACAGAGGGACCGAGAGTCTCCGTGGCAAAGTTGGTAGAGAGCCGCGGTGTACAGAGAGGCGGGCGATCGGACGGGACCATTGGAGCCAGGGTCCCGCTATACGGTCGCCCGCTAGTCCGAGGTGAATGAACCTCGGCCCGCCTACTGACTTTACCTGCCCGGCGAACCTTGCTATCTCCTCTCGGAGGAGCCTCGGCTATGGGACTCTCTCCCTTCTCACAATTTCTCCGCTCTTCGCTCTCTTCTATCTCTCGCCTTTGCCTCTTTGCCTCTCATGCCTCACTTCACCCTCGATCCCCTCTCTCGCTCTCTTTTCCACGTCATCAGTACCTCTCTCTTCTCTTACATCCTCCTCGGCGCGCCCGCCGCTTCCAAAATACCGATTACGTGTCTCGATCCTCTCCGCTCTTCTATTCAACCTTCCAAAACGCTCTGCTTCTTCAACACACACCACATCACGCATTAATCATAATCCTTTGCCAACTGCATCTCCATCTTATTCACTGCGCATCGTTGAAAATAATATTTCCCTCGTGGGAGAACATTTATTTATTTATCAAACACCTGAAAATAATATTTATTCGCGAGTTTAATAATTCTTCAGCGAAGATCGAGTGAATATTTCGTGTGTTATAGTCAGAATTCTAAGTCTCTGATATGTTAATTGTCGTAAATTGAATTAATGGCGCGTATTTATTGATATTTTGAAGGGAAATGTAAAAATTGATTCAACCAATTCCATTCATTTGATATCTTAAATTAATGTATTTTTTTGCCGCCAAAAGTTCACGCCGTCACTGTAATATCGACGACTGTAATATCACTGCGATTAGTCGCAATTTTCTAATCTCCGTTTTCAATTTACATTCGAATTTGAGATTTTATCAAAACGCATGCGAAAACGATCTAAAAAGGTGCCTTGATCGCATCCGCAAAATCCGTCGGTCCGTGAAAATTTCGGTGAAGCCAAAAGGAGGCTCTGGGTCAACCGGAAGGTAGTGACTCGTACCGAGAACGCGCGGTGCGCTGGCTCCTCGCGAGCCTCGTGCTCGCGGAGCGTGTTGACGAGTGGCTTCGTTTGGTTTTCAGCTCGGGTTCCGCGCGGTCACGTATCGAGGGACCACGGTCTTTGAATAGAAAATCGTGCGAGCGCACGGTGAGCCCGGGAGCCGTGAGGGCATGTCTCTGTTTTGTCCTCGAAAAAAAAAGAAAAAAAGAAAAAAAAACAACAATCGAAACGAAGAGAAAGATAAAAAAACGTCCACTCGCTGGAAAGCGTCGAGCAGCGGTAGCGTGTGGAATGTTTGAGAACCGAGAAAGCGAGATTCGGCACACGTTGCTGATAAGAAACATACACACATATATATATATATATGTCTTTCCCAAGAGAATTGTGAATTGAAGACAAGAAAATCTGCACGAGTATTATTATTATAGCACGAAGAGAAGCGTCGGGATTTCGCAGAGGATGGAAAAAGCAGAGGCCGAGAGGCGTTTATGCTACGTGGCGTTAAAATCAGGACGCATATCGCGCTAAACCGGACGCGTACAGTACCTTTATAGACGATTGTGTAAATAAGTGTAGCTAATTGTAAGTCACAGCGTGAGGTGCGTTAAATATATGCCGAATATTCGTGGCGAATAATCTTTTATTGACGATAGAGAGTAGCGAGTGAAACGAGGAGAGCGTGCGGAGCGACAAGAGTTCGAGCGAGAGAGAGGAAATAATTATATCGGTGAACGCGCCTCCTTGTTTTATAAGGCCCCGCGATTTTTTGTCCTCCTCCGAGACGTTGAAGAGCGCGTGTGTGTGCAGCGGAAAGTTGCGAAGATTGCGAATGCAGTCTGAAGTCGTTACATTGTTGTCGCATGCACTTTTGTCGCTGAGAGATTGGGAGAAGACGCGCGGCTCACGAACGAAATATGTTTCGATCGAAAACTCTCGTGTTTACATCGATACGCCGCACGAATTGCGTCGATAAGTGCGGAACATTATCAACGACCTTCGACAACTTATTTTCATGCAACGACGAACCGAACTGTCATCTGACATCATACCTTGCTACCATAGAATTGGACGAATCGACACTATTTTATCTGCTCTTGCTGAATTGCAACACGTCGCAATAATTACTGTGAAAAGTGCATTTGCGGAATTTTTGTAATTACTCTTACTTCAGGAATAATCGTAATTTTGACATTAACAGCTTTTCATTCTCGTCGATAAATAATCGACATGAAAATAAACACTCGATTTATCCGGTTCGATAAATCACCCATTATCCCCGCTTTCGACAATAATTACGATCAGCCGATATCGATAAATCGGCGAGTTTTATTGTCGAGCGTGAAAAATGTAAACGACTTATCGAAAGCCAATTAACCGTTCATCTATCGATATAAACCAGTGTGATTACAAATTAGCTATAATTCAAATATCAATATCAACCCCCCCCCCCCCCCCCCCCCCATTCCATTGTTCCGATTTTTTTATTGCCCGATAATAATTTCGATCGACACCACCATCGATAACCAATAAATCACTAATGAAGATGACAAAAAAATCGCTTAATCGAGGATTTCGTAACAAGTGGGAAAGTACATCGGCTAGAGTGCGGAGAGAAGCGCGCGAGCACAGAAGCGGAAGGATGCATGTAGGTCAGTGTGACTCGGAATGAGCTTTTTTGTTCCGAGTGGCGTTGCTCGCGATGCGGAGGCTTCCCGAGTTGAGCGAGGAAGGAGGAATCGCCGTGGCACATCACTAGGACAGACGAGTAGCTGAAGAGTCGCGACAGTCACGAGACCTGCTCTCATAGTTACCAGGAAAACAGTGTCCTTCCCGTTGGGTTTGCGATGTCGTCGCGCGACAACAATATATAGTTGTCCACCGCGTTCCCGAGATAATCCTGGGGTAATCAATTTCTTCGCAAGACATTTCAAGGGCAACGAAGCCTTTCACACGAATGGGGAGTTCAATAATAATAATAATAATAATAACCTGCTGAACGGAATCGTCCAAATCATAACAGACAATGTCATCGAAAGTTGTCGTCGTCGTCGAGAAAACATGAAATGCGTTTAGGATTGCCATTGACCTTGAACAGTCTGCGTGTGACAAATGTCTTCGGCTTCTGGAAATTCGATGTACGGGATAAATAAAAAAAAAACGCTCTCATCGAACACAAAGCGTCGTATATATAGGAATATATTCGAACGATTGTTTGCTCGAGGAAAGGCGCGGCGTTTTCAATGTCAAGGTCCGACTACCGAGAAGAATGCATCGGCAGCGACGACTGCACAGCTGATACGCATTGCACAGACCGAATTTCGAGTGTACTGTATCGCACACGAAAAAGTTTGTTTACTTAACGAATTCTCAACGCTATACGTGCCAGCGGAGTATACACAATTGTGATGATTAAGTGTTTCGATTTATCGTCGCGCTCTTTATCGGACACGAGGAATCCTTTCCGAGCTTCGGAACCCTCGGTTCTTTCTTCTTTCTTTTTTGACAAAGTGAATGTTCAGGGGAATTTGTTGCAGAGGCGTTTAAATTGTCAGGCAGAAACATTTAATTGAGTCTTCACTTCTGACAAGGGAATTCATTGTTTCCAACTGATTTATTTAAATACCTCTACCTAATTAGTTGGGTTAAGCGACTGATCCGCTCGACCGATTGTTATTATTAATTATTTAACCGATTACTGGACTAATAAGTTGATTACCCGACAAAACCTGTCGTAGCGCCAACAAATTCGTCCTTTCTCCAAATTCCCTGAAGCGCATTTCCTGAACCATCGCCGAGCAGGTTGCCGTTCGCGTCGGCCGATTTTCTCCGCGCGGCTTCCGAGAGCGCGTACGCCAGAAGCCTGGCGCGTCTGCGCCCGCCGCGCGATGGCTCTCCGGACATTTTGAGTTTTCTTCTTCGCTCTATGTGTTCTCGCGGCGATGCCGCGATGAGAAAACCGGTTTATCACGAGTACGAAGAGGGAAGGGCGGGCGGACATGCACGCACACGGGATAAACCAGATTGGGAGCCGGGCACTTTGGGATTTTCATGCGTAGAACGTTCCCTCCAAACTTCACATTTTTTTTCCTTTTTTTTATACCAGCAAAATCGTCAAATATAATCGTCCATGTTATGGGGTTACAAATGCGGCCGATTGAGAAGGAGAAGAAAAAAAAACGAATTTTTTTATCACGTACAAACGAAGAAGGAGGAGGCGGAGGAGAAAAGAGATTATCGTATCACGTACAGAAGTCGGCAAGATGAGGAACTCGGACGTACCGATCCACGAGAGGGCACACGTATCGTTGGATACCCTTGCATCCCACCTAATGGGTGCGTGTGCACGATTATAGAGGGATTCACCGTGAATAACCGGTTCCATAACTTGCAACGCCCGAGCGAATAGTCGTGGAGTGGGGATCTGTGTGCTGCCGCCGATTACGATCTCCGGGGGCCCCCAGGGCCACCCCAGCACCAACGACGACGCATTTGCCTTCGTCATATCTTTCTCTTGCGTCTCTCTCCTCTCTCTCGTTCTCTTTCACTCGCCGACGAATTCTTCCGACCGTGTCGAAACAAATATTAAATACCTGGACTACCACACACTCGAATTTAACATCCAAATATATTAAGCATTCTGTGTAAAGCGACGATTTTTTAATTTCGGACGTCTCAGATCTGCCCTATAATTAGTTTCATTATTGATAAAGCGCAGGATATTATTACCGATTTTTTTCAACGTCAACAAAATTTCAGCTGGAAAAAGAAATGTCTCTACGTTAAAATTGTCATTTTTGAGGAATTGTTTTTTTTTTGTCTAAATTGTAAAATGGTTATTTATGTTTGAGACAACGCGTCGCTCGATATTTCTTTTGATAATACATTTTTTTGGTGTTATCTGAAAAATTTGATGCTAGTGAAAAAGAATGTCCCTACCAATAAAATGGAATTTTATTTTTTGAGGAATGGTTTTTTTTTTATCATAAAATGCCTATTTATTTTTAAGTGATCAAAAAATTTTGTACGTATGTACATACGTATATTTTTTTTTATGGACAATGCGGTCAAGAATATTGGAGACTGAATCATTAAGGAAATGAGGCAAGACGGTGCGAGACAACGCATCACTCAATATTTCTTTCACAAAGCCTGTGTAATTATCCAGGCGTTCGATCCTTCCTAGGATGATTGGCGTGATTAACGAGCGCGTAATGAATCGTTATTACGAGTGAGTGGACGAGTTCAAGGTCAATGAGGAAGCGGCGCTTGAAAATTCCATTGAGAAAGCGGAATTTGGCGGCGGCTTTTGAGGAATCGCGATTAAGCTGAACGAGCTGTGCTAATATTATTAGCGTGGCCCTTGGGGTTCGAAATAATAGAACGAAAAATTGCAGATATCGCACTCGAAGATACGAAGGACAATTGCAACTTGCGAATAGCGTTGCAGCAATATTGCTTATCTCGCTAATGTGACCTATGACATTCAAAAAGATAATGCTCTGAAAATTGTGCACTGAGAATAACAATTAGTCGATACGATTTCATTCCTCATATTTTTAATTACCACTGCATTTTTTTCGTCATCAAAGCACACGTAATTTGGCCCTGAAATGCGAAGTTACTAAACATTTCTTTACTTTTACTTGACGTTTACTTCACAGCTCGTGATTACCAAATTTAGTCCGCAATTCATCTCATTTATTGGCGAACTTTTATTAAATGAATACACTCATTCATTTATCATTATTTTATCAGAATAACGACTCGAGACTTGCGTCAATGAACCCAAAAGTACTTTTCAGCATCACGACTGCACAATAAATTCAATAAATTTTTTACATTCTTCTAATAAAGCCAAAAAAATGCTCATATTTGCGCACCATAAAGACACCATCAGCAATCAACATAACTGAAATAATGCGTGATAAATCATAAACAAACAAAAAACCTCAATCTAATGCTCTCAATCTAACGAAAAAAGCTCATCGCCATTATTTACCTCGTACATTGGGATAAAAATTCGACACAAAATAAATAAATAATAAATTCGAGGTGCACGCTTCCGGTATGCAGAGTGGTACAAAGGTATACGGGGCACGATCGCGTTCAATAACGCGGCTGACCGTGAGCGGCGGACACCGACGAGGAGATCGATTGTTCGAACGAGGTCAGCACTCATCCATCCAAACCACAACGCCTACACACGTTAATATAGATATATATATCCTCTGTACGCAACGAGGATCCTTCGCTATAGTTTTTCAATTGAATCTACTCTCCGAGCTTGAATCAGCAATTGATATTGTATGTATTCTACGAGCGACGTGTATAATAATCGTCTACCGCAGAAGCATCGGGTCAGAAAAAAAAAAATGCCACTCAGTCCTTGACTGATGTTTCAATTATTTCTCGCGCCTCCGGTTGACGCGACCGGAGGATCGACTGCGGTGATCTTAATCGGCAATGAAAGTCAATGGGTCAGGCGCGAAGAGCGAGCCCTCGATGCTTCGACCGTCCCGCCCTGTTTTACCCTTTCCTCGGGCGTTCCGTCGCCACACCAAATCGAAAACCGTAAACATTGCGCACAATGAAAGCATTGAGACGGTGGACTATCGAGGAGCTATCGTGACTGTGAGGAATAAAGTTCTGTTCCGGGAATCGGAAATCTCGGCTCCACTCTCGAAGCGTACTATCGTTTGCAACGAATTTTCACTTTCCACCATTAAAAGCCGTCGGATTTTACGCAGAATTAACGTAACAACGGGAGAGAAAAAGGGAAACGAGGAAAATTCGCGCAGCGAGAATTGGAGAAATCTTCGCGGCTTCAACGCTAAAACTGCGGATGTTTATTATGTATATTTTTTATTACGTTTTAATACACGAAAAGAACAATGCATTTTTTTTAAATCTTCGGGCGTATTGGATTTTTTCGTGCTCCGTATATGAAGTTACCGAAAAAAAAACATTTTTTTGTTATCGAAAATTGGGCGCATTTATTTTCACATCTTTCGTGTCGAAATCTGTATCGTTTTTCCCCTTTTTTCGATGTACACTCTACTAAAATGTTGCATTTTTGGCCAGTGTCGAAATTACGGGATCTCGAAATCACGTGGAAAATGAATATACAATAAATAATCAAAATTCACGTTTAACGAAATTAAAAGAAAAATCAAAAAATAAAATAACACGTTTTACCATTTGAAAGATTCATAACCTTACCGACGATTATTCGTCAACATTCCATCTTCCGGTTCGCCCATAAAATGTAGACTATGCAAAGGAAATTTTTCCATGGCTTCAAAAAAAATTATTTTTTAAATTATCGATGTCGCAAATCACTGATCTTAATTTTCGTTAATTAACGCCCAGAGAGTCCTTTACAATTGTATATCTTCAATCCCGCCCCCCCAAACCCCACCCCTTCGGCGCCCCGCAAAATATAAATGCTTTGAATTTGCTTCAACAGGTGGAAATAAATAAACGTCGTGAAAGTGTTTGAAAACATACCGAGATTCTTAACAGCGGCGGTGATGTCGATTTGCGCGAGGACGACAACAACCGTGGCGAAAAGTAGTCCAAAGGTCCTGAGGGTGTACCTCCGAGGGTGAGGAGTATCGGTTGTCGAAGACAGGGCGTAAAGACGTTGCTCGGGACCGGAAGCGGTGCTGATGCCCGGCAGGGGCGGCGCAGCAACCGCCATCGCGCACCCCCGTGCCTTCGCGCACTGCTCTCACACACACTTATAACAATCACACGTTTTTTTATTATTCCGAATATAAAATGACAATACCGTTCATACGATTAAAACCAACAACAACGACAAAAGACTATATATATATCTAAAATATATATGCAGAATCTCCTTTAAAACCGTACCAACGAAAATGCGTATATCAAACACGTCCTCGAGTCCTCAAAAATCGTTTCCGCCGGCGCAAAACGTCTCTCCTCGGTTAACCTCCGCGCACACACTGTTCAACAGCCGCAGCAGCAGCAGCAGGTAAAAGGCGTCGAGCGCCGGTCGAGCGCCTCGATTAAACTAGAGAGAGGGTATTACGGATATTCACCGTCGAAGCTCTTCTCTTCACCAAAAACTATACGCGCCGTTTTTTTTTTTCTAATTACTTGTTTTTCAATTTAAAAGAAAATTATATAATAACAGTAATGATAACCTTTGAATATACATATACATATATGTGTATATATATATATATGCGTGTTTATATGTGTAATATTCGACTTAAATCGCGAGGGTGCGATTGGGTGGCACGAGCGGCGGGGTCGTCGAGTTTTTCAGTCCATGGCTCGTGCCTGACGCGACATAAACGCGGTCGCGGTCAGCAGGCGACTGCCGGAGAAGCGGCAGTGGGTCCGTAACATCGAGAACGACATGGCGATCGAGCTGCTGCTGCTGCTGCTGCTGTTGGTGCTGTTGGTGCTGCTGCTAGATACTCGTCGAGAGCTGTCGTCCACACGGGACCGCCGAGCCGGCGCTTCGGCCAATGAGCGCGGCGCTCCTCCCACTCCCGGCTCCTTGCCGTCCGAGGGCCTCACGCGTGACTCGATCCTGCTGCTGCCGCCGCTCGGTCCTCGATCCTCGCCGCTTCTCGGGCCTCGTTCGGCGTGTTCCGCGTGTCCACCGAGCGGCCTACGATTTTGTTGTATTTCCTGGTAGTCTGTGTGTTTCGAGGAATCGAAGGCAAATATGTATACGTGGGTTTGTGGGTGCCGATTTATGGTTTTTTTTGGAGGTGGCTTTTCGATGCTGGGTATTTGATATGATGACGACGACGAATGTTTGGATGTAAACAAAAGGGGGATGGGGAAGCGATGGGTTTTCGTCAGAGGTAAATAGTAAATAAGCGGCGAATTGTTTGCCGGACATGCAGATCCGGGTTAGGCGATCGTGGGCCTTTTTGTTATTGTTTTGATTATGTTGCTTTCGATTTCTCGGGTTTTTCCTAGAGTTCGATATTTCGGTGGGAATTTCGTTTGCGTTTTTGGCTATGAGTTAGAGGCGAATGGTTTTCGGACATGGAGATTCGGGTTAGGCAGTCGTTGGTAAGGGTTTTGTTGGTGTTTTCGAATTCTCGAGATTCATTGCTTTTTTATTGTAAAGTTCAATAGTTTAGCGGCAGTTTAGCCTGCGTTTGTGATGGTATTTACTGGAATAAGGTTTATTGAATAATTTTATTTTCCGTGCATAGATCAGTAATTGTTACGTCGATTTCGTTGGTCGACGGAGCGGAAGAGTCCGTCGGTGAGTGGAATCGTGTTGAGAGTTGAGAAAAGCGTAGGCAGGTGTTTCTCTCTACCTGATGACCCTCGGAAATGGCATCCCTCGGATTTTTGTGTACCGAGTACACGTTTCCAACTTTACCACCCAACCATCACGGTCTACCTCGTATCGACGATTGGCCGAAGGACTGTAAAATGAACGAGAGAAAGAAAAGAAAAGAAAACACACACATACACACAACAAAGAATGAAGAAAAGTACCTGTGAACAACACTCAACATGCACGATGCGTTGATCCAGGGCTTGGAATGCAGTAGCAACATTCCCGTGCGCGTATATACATATATATGTCCCGCGTACAATTTTTCTCACTTCTAATCAACTAATATCAATCGTCACAACTTAAAAAAAAAATTAATTAACCTATCGCTATATACAATCTATGCATTGCATCATAACTTACCTATTAGCGTCTGCATTTTTCTCGACTCAAAAAAAAAAAAGTTGTCAAGTACCTGTGAACAACATTGAACATGCACGGTACGTTGATCCAGGGCCTGGAATGCAATGGCACAGACCCGATGCACACACACACACATATATATATATATATATACATATATATCTCCAGCATACGCATATAATTGTCCATCAGCAACGCTCTCCTGTATGTGCACACGTTCGTACGTACGTACGCGGGTGAGGGGCAAGAACGGAGGGAAAAGAAGGGAGGAGGGCGCGCGTACTTACCGTTAACACGATGACGTGCTTCCGGTCGTCGCAGCCACGCGGCGTTTAACGAAATCAAGCCACGCGGCTTTTCGTATAGTATACACGTTACAGCAATCGCAATCGGTGTCGCGCGAGCCTCTTCCATACTCAGAAACAACCGACTCTTCGTCATATGCACGAAGCTAAACTTCTATACTCTCTCTATATATTCATAAATACATACACCCACACACCACACACATATATATATATATATATATATATACAGTCCCTGAAAATACACGTACTCTGTCGTACAGTAACCAGTACATGCCCACTCCGTTCCCGTTTGTTCTGAGATCAGCGAAGTACTCGCGTGACGACGCGCTGCTGATTACTTGACGAGCTCCCCGATTTATGGCCCTAATTGAGTTCCTTCTTGCTGCGGTAAAGACCGAGACACGATCCCCATACCATTTGCATGCGAACACTTCGATAAACAAGTTATTCGCCTCCGCGCGCCCCGAGAATCTCACATTAACGCGCGGAAACTGCAATCCCGACGCGACTTCGGATATATTAATGTTCACCCGTCAAATCAACGACAGTTATGAGACGGTTTATTAATTATCCGCTCTATGGAGTTTTGGCCTTCTTTGCTGCACTCTCGGACGGGGAAGACACTTTTTCTTGGGGTTTTTTTGAATTTCGTTTCGTTTTATTGCATTTGATTGATTGAGAAAGAATTTTTGTTTTGTTTTTTTTTTTATTATGGGGCAATGTTTTGCTGGATTATTTTGTTGAAATTTTCTTTGTAGTTATTTAAATTCGTTTAACGAATTTTTTTAACGTCGTGGACGGGGTGTAATTGTTACGGTAATCGACATGCATTTTCATTCCGTCGATAATGGGGGCTCACAACTTTGGTGATAAATATTCATGTGGGGGCTGACGAGTTATAAATATTAATTAAACTTGCAATCGATACTTTACGATCATGATTATGGAGAAAAGGGGGAATAAAAAATGCACTCGAGACTTGTAATTGCGTGGAATGATCGTCCAGTTGGAAAATTGAACACATTCGGTTCTTGGAGATTGTGAAGCGTAAAAAATGGTCCAGAGAAAAGATCGTTTCGAGTTCTTGGATTGATAGTTGAAAAATCAATAAACGCTGGACAGGTTTTATTTATGTGTAAATACCTGCAGCTAAAAAAATAACTCGCGTACTTATAAGATTAAAAGGCTGAAATGCTACCTCAATTGAAAGTTTTCGATAACCACCCAACAAACATTCATTAAGATATTATTTATACATTCATATAAATTCATTATCAAGTACTAATCTAAAAAAAAAAATTTCACCAAAAAATGTTTTAGGTTTCCAAACATTTGGAGCACACAAAAATAAATTATTTCAACCTATCATAATATTTTTTTTGTAACTCATGCACATAAAGTCGCACATTACGTGCCTACAAAGCGTGCGTAAGATGGCGCATTATGCTGACGTAAACGTAGATAATTTTACGTACGCCATCTGGTGCGTAAAGTTATCTAAATAATTCTAGATAACTTTATGCACCAGATTTTTTGCCATCACCCCCCCTAATTGGAAACTAAGTTGTTTTCTTCCCTTCCAAAAAAAATTCTCGTAAAAAAAGCTGTGAAAGTTATTGAAAAATAATTTTTTATCAATTTTGTTAGTTCGCCTAGAGGATAATTCAATACTGAAGAGAACAAACTTTGGTTAGGTCCATAGGTCATTTAGTTTTTTTGCCATCACGCCCGCCAATTGGGAACTATAGTAGTGGCGAGGTGCTCAGGAACGGGTTCATTACTCTGCGGTTTATTATTGTATCTACTTTTGAAAAATCATTTTTACACTTGAAATACATAAGAAAATATACCCCAAAGCTCGCTGGGCTAAGTTGCTTTCTTCCCTTCCAAAAAAAAATCCCGAAAAAAGCTCCTTTTTAGCCTTCTAAAGCAGCAGCCCCTTAATGTAAGCGCGCAACAGGTGAGCGCAAATTGTCGGCGCAGACGCTGCAGCGAACGCCCATATCTATCATTACATCGAGCACCGATTGTTCGTTGATTGAAGAGGCTTGGGCGCGCGGAAAATGCAGCGAAGATACCGATCTCCGCAACGTGCGAATCCCCCATTTTACCTCTCCCTCTCTTTTTTTTATTCTGCTCGTGTTTCGCCGACAATTGCACGGACAATCTCGATGGAATTATAATGTACCGGTGAAATAACGTGTAGGTGGCGAAGCCGCAATTTTCCGGCGCACCGTGGAATTTTCCGAAAGGCAACAAAGACGAAGAGGATACTCGTCGAGTTGAGCCACGTGACAAAAACGCGATAGCCGAGGAAGCGAGCGCAGAGGCGATTGTTCCGCGTCTAGTGTCCAAACTCCACGGCCAGTAAAACCTGTTTTTATCCCCGAGCGATGTCGCAATCGCTCCTATATAAAACAATTAATTGGGAATCTCCGTGCGACGATCCACAAACCTCGGAATCCTCCCGAGGACTTTAATAGTCGGTGGAAGATGAGGGGTCTCATTTACCTCGAAAATTCACTGCGCTTATTAAATTTGGTTTTTTTTTTTCAACCATCCGACGAAAAACTACAGCTTCGTTTTAAAAAGCGATTCTAAATAAAAAATACGAAATATTTATTCATCAAAAATCATAAGAAAAATCTTCACCTTTATCGAATAATCGTTATTTCGTCACAGCGATTATCCACATTTTCCAAAAACATCGCATTTCTCAAATAATTCCAAACAAACAAAATTTTCATACCACTCATAAAGATACGAAATAAAATATGAAAATACGCTGGGAGATGAACGTAATGAATAATTTTCAATGTTACCAACGTTTAGCTTAGAACTTCCCGACCGGAAGTCGCCATAACGAACAACTGTAACAACGCAATTTACATAATAGAATCACACCTGAAACACACAAATACAATTTGTTAAAAAATTATACAAAATTTTATGCGATATAATAAAAACAAAAACATTTCGGCTTCAATCGACTTCCACATCCGGTCGGACAATCCTCAAGCTGTTGTGTAGAGCGAAAAAAAAAAAACGCTCGCCCGGCGACGATATTCGCATGGTACATACAATGATACCGTCGCGTTACGTTATACACGCTATAAGCGCATAACCGAGAGTCACAATGCTAAAGGTCGCCGGGCATCGAGGTACTGACATTTGCGGGCATCGCTAATAACGCGTTCGCGAGCCAAGAGTGGAGAGCGAGAGAGAAGCTGTGCGATGTACTGCGGACTATCGTGGAATCGGCGTGTGTACGATCGCGGTACGCGCCGAGCGGCGGCTAAAAACGTCGCGGAGCGTCGGCGGCGCATGAGCTTCTATACTTACGATACACGTAGCACGAGAGAGCCCCTGGCTACGAGCGGGAGCTGCCGACAAGGTATGGAAGCTAGCGCCGAGCGAGCGAGATGGTACTTTACTTTGTTATTTCGCGCTCGTGTGCCTCGTGAGATCGGAGACGGTGCAGGAGTGGTGATGATGGTGGTGGTGGTGGTGGTGGTGGTGTGCCGAGTCGACTGGCACCGCCAGGTACCAAATGCCACAAGGTCACGAGTTGCGCGGCAGAGAGCGCTGCATGATGGACCGAGCCAACTCTCGGTTCGAAGAGCTGGAACGACGATCCAGATGAAAAGGGAATTTTAATGGAAATTCTATGGTTCAATACATTTGTTTTAGTGGATTTATCATTGAAATGTGTACCACGTTTTTTTTTAACGAAACTACTTCCTTCTGGGACGTTCCTTCCCAGATATCTTCCTTGCAGATATTTGTGTTTAGATGGAAAAGCGATTGTCGGTGAATATTTGTTAGTACAGATTTATGGTATAATTAAGTTTCGTTTCAACGCTGGACATTTTTTGAAAAAAAAAAAAAAAACAAACAGGAGTTCCTCATGGCATGGATGACTTAATCATTATTCAATGTGTAAATATGAGTAACATTTTTTGTGAAAACTAATTGAAACGTTGCGCAACTGCTTTTCAGTCGCAGTTCGAAGACCCATCGACGAAGCGGCTGGTTTCTCCAAAATCTGAAAATCCCAATCGATTTTACCAACAGTTATTTCAATCATTTTTCCAGTAATTACGCCTGTTCCTATTTAACCTGAGCTCGAAATAGGGAAATAATTGAAATACGATTTTTCCTGAGCCCATCCTCTTCCCCGTGATTATTCATTATAAAAACATCCGTAAAATTACCATTTTTAATAAATTCATCATTTTCAAATAACTTACTTAAATGCAAAATATTGAATACGAATACGTAAAAGAAAACTAATATTTATTTATCAGTTCTACGTTTAGCATTCAAACTTTTTTTTTCTTCCTTTTTTACTTAAATAACGTTCGCGTTTAGATAACAAAAAAAAAACAAAAACAAGTCATAAATCATTTATACGCGCCAATTTCGCCGTACAATCAAAAACTATACATAAAATAACTAAAGCACGGTAATAAGTTACATATTTTCGAAAAATAATTCCATATTCATTTCCTCGTGCGAAAAAATGCGTATTACACTGACGTCACCGTGAATGGCACTGGATGGTACCTTTCCATTCACGGCTGATGCTCGGCTCCTTTTTTCATTCGCGACTCTCCGCCGCAGCACAGTTCCCCGGGCTCTCAATGCCGACGTGCCAGTTGAATGAAAAATGCAGGGGGAGCCTCGTGGATAGAGGTACAACAGCTTTCTGTTCAGTCGAGCGAGTCGGTGGAGCCCGCGTGTTCAGTCATCTCGGGTCTGCCCACAGCCGCTGAAATGTTAGCGATTTCCAGGCTGATCCTAACCTCTCGATCCGCAGGAACTGATAACGATGATACTGAAAAATTATGACCTCTTCTATGTAGATGCGAGATAAGTTAATCTCGTCACTCGTATCGTGTTCCCTAGATCACGACCACCCACCAAAAGTAAGATCGCATTTAATGTCTTCATTATCATTGTGTTGATTGTTCATTTTCATTGCTTAATGACACAGAGAATTTTGCAGTGAATGTAACGATACGCAATATCATACTCACCTACGCATTACTCGCGGCACTCGTAGCTCTTCAGCTCTTCCTGTACGGGTTTTTTCCCATCAAGTACGACGATAACGCTGTTGCTACTGTACGAGATATTCCCGACCACGTGGCAAACGTCAGGTGAGCAATGGTAACTCTGTGAAGTTATAAGTCGATTGGGGATTATCTACTTTTATAATTTCGTATTTTTTGGATTATCTACTTTTATAATCTTGTATTTCTTGGATCACCTCCTTTTATAACTTTGTATTTTTTCAATCAACTAATTTTATAATCTTGTATTTTTTGAATTATCTATTTTTACAATTTTCAATTTTTTTCCGAATTTCCGTCGGTTTGCATGAAAGATTAAAAAATGGTTAGATTATAAATTTTTTTAGTTACTGATTTACACAATTATTTTGTTACTCTGGGCAATTTGCTTTTTTAAAAATTGTGTCGATTTTACAGGGAAAGTAAAAGAATATCTATTATGTTTTTATTTATTTAGGAACGGTTTTTCAATATTTTTTTTTCAATTGTAATTGATAAGAAGTATTAAGATGCATTGAAAAACAAGTATTTTCTCCTCCTTAGAGTAAAGCCAGAGCAATTGTACAGGCCACTGGTAAAGAAAGTAGTGGTGCTTGTGATTGATGCACTGAGATGGGACTTTATTACTGGCTCTATTGGAGCTGCAGCAATGCCCATTACTAATCATTTAATAAAGAACAGCTCAACGTGTTTGATGCAAGCCAGAGCCAATCCGCCGACAGTTACGATGCCGAGAATAAAGGTAAATAAGGAGAAGCGCTCCGAAACTGGTTTGGAGTCAATGTGATAACAATTGTTATATAGGCGATGATGACCGGTGCAGTCCCCAGCTTTATCGACGTCGCGTTGAATTTCGGTGATCTGCCAGTCTCGGGAGATAGTTTGATACTTCAGGCTAAAAATCAAGGACACAAAATGCACTTTTTTGGGGATGACACGTGGCTGAAAATATTTCCTAATATGTTCGATCGTTATGAGGGAACAACGTCATTTTTCGTCACTGATTTTACAGAAGTAAGATTTTTATGACTAAGGATAAAAACAACAATAATTAATGAGAAAAAATCCAGAGAACGTATTTTTAATTCTGCGTTTTTTTAAATTTGTTTTTCCTTTTTTGTTTAATTGAATTTATTAATGGCAAGGAAATACGTATTGAGTTTTTTATGCATGTAGTCAAATTAATTACTTATTGACTGGAATCGCACAAAATTAGGTTGATAATAATGTGACGCGTCACATTGCAAATGAATTGCACAGAAAAGAAGATTGGTCGATGTTGATTCTGCATTATTTGGGCCTGGACCACATCGGCCACGTAGCTGGACCATTTAGTCCATTGATAAAGCCGAAACTCATGGAGATGGATAAAATAATTGGCGAAATTCATAGATCTATACAAAATTGGGTGAGGAAAGGAAAAAAAAATTATCACTCAAATTGTTTGTTATTAAGTTGATGTTGGAGAGTCTTAAATTTTAGAATGAAAATGGTTTGCCAGCAATTTTGGTAGTTTGTGGGGATCATGGGATGAAGGATTCCGGTGGTCACGGTGGTTCGACTGCCGAAGAAACGCTCGTGCCATTTTTAACGTTCGGTGCAAAATGTCCCTCGAAAATTGACGAACCAAATCAAATGTCTCAAGTTGACATAGCACCAACATTATCCATACTGTTGGGAATTCCCATACCTTCGTCCAACGTAGGAAGCATTCCACTAAACATGCTAAATGGTCTGTCAGATTCCAGCAGATTGTTCGTTCTTTACTACAATTCTCAACAAGTTTTCAAACATTTTGTCAAGCTTCCCGACTACGAATCCAGTCGTAAGTAAATCTGGAATAAATCTCACGCATTATAAGTATAATCTAGACGTGCTGTTATAAATTCAAAATCATTTTTAGGAGCGTACAAAAATTATAAATCCGCAATAAAAATACACGTGAATTGGCTGACTGATAAAAAAAATAACGCTGATCTCAAAGCTGCTCTCAGCTTGTACAACAAAGCTCTTCAGGAAATGAAAGAGACATTGATACACAGTATGATCGAATACGATTTAAATGCCATGACGATAGCTATGATTTTTATGATTCAAGTAAGTCTATTTTCGACTCATAGATGAAATACTACTATGAAATTGATGCATAAAGCATTTTTTATTGATTAATTGCAATTGAAAAATTGAAATAATGAGTGTTGGATAAAATTTACTAGTCTTAAAATATATACTTTAAGAGATCATATTGTTTATGTGTACATTAGTATTTTTGGACAATTTTTTTTTCTAGATTATTTGCATAATGGCAAACACATACACTTATGGATCAGCGAAGTCAAAAAATAAATTCTACTGGATAGTTGCAAGCCTTTTTTCATATGTACTATTGAGATTATTATGGGAACCTGACCAAGATTTTTTATCGATGTTCAACTTTAAAAACGCCGCTTTCACAATAGTAGTTATTGTATTCATCGTTTTAAATAGCAACTTGTGTGCCAATTTGTCTTTGCGAAAGGAGCCGATGCAACAAATGTTCAATTTGAACTCATGGGAATTTTTGTTCCCGTTGGGCATGATAGCTCATATAATAAGTCTGACTAGCAGTAGTTTCGTCGAAGAGGAGCACCAAACGTGGTACTTTTTTTGGGCGACTTTTTGGATACTCCTGTTTTGCGGTAGTGCGAGAAAGCGTTGCAATCTTGATAAAAGCGTCAAAATCTTGCTGATGCTGTTGGGGCATCGTATACTGAGAAAGTTAAACAGCACAGGAAACAAGTACGCTCACTTGCCTGATATCGCTAACTGGCTCAGAG
This sequence comes from Clistopyga incitator, assembly GCA_947507545.1. Taxonomy (NCBI): domain Eukaryota; kingdom Metazoa; phylum Arthropoda; class Insecta; order Hymenoptera; family Ichneumonidae; genus Clistopyga; species Clistopyga incitator. Next base: position 1,148,062 of record OX382174.1, on the reverse strand, counting down.
ACCAAGAAAACAATGCAGCCATGACCGTTTTTCTTCTCGTTGGTATGAAGAATTTTCTTGCATCTCCTTAACCGGATAGTCTTCGTATTACGTTGATTTATGGTCTTTTCATTCAGCACTGGGAATATTGGTATGGATTGGATACCGATCCGAGGAAAGAAGACTCAGAAATAAAGTTTTGATTATGCACATTGCTGCAGCAATTTGCATATACCTTCGCCACATGGCGAACGGAACCGTGGCGAAATTCTTCGCTTATTCCAGGTAAAGAATAAATATTCTGCAACGAATTAACCACAAGAATATGTATACGACAAATTAATCAAAATGCCTGAAAATTAATTTGTGAATTACCATAATATTGATTTGTATTCTTTTTTAGCAGGGGAATCGTCGAAGTTCATGTATTTTGGATCCTCATTCTATTTTATAGTATCCAGTGCATTTATCGACTTTGTCGAATGACAGAAAGGAAATGTTTTGTCAAATCACTGCTGCGTTTTATTATTCAATTTTGGATCATGATTTCGGCGATTCTGCACAGACCTCATAACGTTATTCTACTGCCAATGCAACTTTTATGCAGTTTTGTACTTCAAGAAGCTTTGGAAGCACAAGAAATGGGAGAGAATGCTGCGATGTATGCTTATATTTGGATGGGAAATGTTTTTTACTTCTATCAGGTAATATCATCATTTTTTGTAATCGGTGTTGAAAAACGATAAAAATTAGTGATACTCACTAATTTTAACTCAGATCCAATGACACCTGGTGTTATAAAGAAAAATATATATGACCCTCTAAGTAATTAATTTTTTTATTCTATGTTTTAAATAACCGGTTATAGTCGGATTGTCTGAAATAATCTTTTTTCGATTTAATTGTTCGAACATTTTTTCAGGGAAATTCCAACAGCTTGGCTACCATTGATGTAGCAGCGGGTTACGTCGGTTTGGAGTCTTACAGACCAATTGTTACAGGAGTATTTATGTCAATAAATACGTATTCCGCACCAGTATTAGCTTATCTTATTCTGCTAGTGCATAGCATTAAATCTGAGGAACCATATACGTAAGTAAATTTGATTTGAAAGTTTTTGATTTGTATATTCACTGTCTTGAAGATTACTTATCGACCCTTTTTCATCTCCAGCTACTATGAGAAGTTATTGTCCATCAATAGAAGCTACGCGTTGTGGAGATTTCTTTCTGTGACTGTGTATACGATTATCGTCACCATTCAAAGGTTTCACTTATTCGTGTGGACCGTTTTTTCACCAAAGCTTTTATACGAGGGCATGCATTGCTTGGTTTTATTTACTTTAATGCTCTTCACTCAGCTCATAAGTATATCAAGAAAAAATAAACTCTAATTTTATTTATAACAGGTCAGACAATTATTTTCCCTAAAATGCCATAACGATCAGTGAAAAAGCTTATTTTTTAAATAGATACTACTTTAAAACGAATTAAAAAAATTTTGTACGGTGATTAAAATTAAAAAAGGATTAAAAATGAAGCACAGGTAATGTAAAAAAGCCATTAAAATCGGCGTTAACGCTCGAAATACTTTATTCACTGATACAGAATTAAAGTTAAATTCATCGAACGCTTCTACAATTTACGTTGAATTGTACTTTTCGAATCGACATCGATATCGAAAATAAACTTTGATCGTTCAAATGTAATGAGTTATTCATCGTAGTTGATAAAATTGAATTAGTATTGCACGAAAACAAAGTACCTACGGGCAAACATCTTCAATGACTGTTTCGCCGTAAAGCTAATAATTATGCTAGAATTTTTAGCCGAAAAAACTCGCTATCAAGACATTCACGCGCACTAGTTACAGCGAAAATCTAATTAAGGTATTTGAATAACGCAAAAATTGCGCGATCACATCGCAAAGAAGTGAATATCCTATTTACGCTGTTAGTATGAATCGAATTTTCTATAGATTTCCTCTATAGCGATATTATTAATAAAACGAAGTAAATCGAAGCTCGTCGTTTATTTACACGCTATACTCAATAGCAATACATCACATATCGAAAAGTGACGTACGGGGACATAGAAAAATATGAATATTTCTTTGTGACATTTTCTTCTTGTTTTTTTTTGTTTTTGTTTTCGCGTTTACCAGAATATTCGAGCAACGCAATTATATCCGGCTGACGAAGAATTAAATGCTTGTTTCTCTAACCCTAAAACCAGTAGGAGTTTGAATTAAATCGCATCATAGAAAAGAAAAGCAAAAGATGAATGCAATTGAGACCTTGGAAAATAAAAACTAAAATGAGATGTCATTAAGTAATAAATAATAGTGAACGTAAAATGATATTTGTGCGCATTTTGTAAGTATTCCGTCTTCGAAACTCTGGTAAAATTGCCGTTACTTTTAACTTATCGCTAGAATTCTGGAGAATCATTGAAAAATGTTCACCGTCAATAGTTAACACGGCTTAGACCTTATATCCATAAAAAATACATCACGGGTGGGCTAAATTTGGCATTAATTTTTCCGCACGCTGCGAAACCTCTTGGCGTATTTGAATAAACTTATTAGAATGGAGAGTTCATACCGAGTTTTGTGCCGAATTCTAGTCGCGCACGCTTTTGGTATCTCACGTTGATTCTGAAACAATAAATTTCATGTAATTAAAAAAAAATGTACACGATGAACAAAAATGTATTTCTAAATACTTTTTCTTCTTCATTTATTGGAATAAAAAACTTACTTTATTTCCTGCCACTTGATGATCTCATTAATGGCAAATATTAGCGGAAGAGACAATAAGAAGAAGAGGGGCAAGTGAAGCGGGAATTTGTCTATTTTCGGACCCTCTTCTTTCCAAAAGTCGGCCAGTAGAGCCCCCGAAAATGCAGCCTGCACGCCCAGCCTTGAAGTGAAATATTTTAGGATAAAAAATCCTATCGTACATGGTAATAATCGAAGTTAAAATTGGACTTACACAATAAATGCACTCAGGAACCAACCCCAATTTTTGAAAGGCATTTTTCTCCAAATCGAGTATTCTCTGTGAACGAAGCTCACAGATATCGTTACTAGAAACAAAAAACAAAAATAAATCACGTAACTCGCACTTCTGATGACTGTAAACGAAAAAACGATATAATTACCAAAATGTAAAACTATTATAGTCAGCGCAAAATGTTGGACGGCGAGAATAACGTTGGATTTGTCGCCCCAGCCGCCCCAGGAAATTTCGCCATCCAAATCCGGATAAATGTAAAAACATTCGGAACCACTTTTGCTATAAGACGGGCACAGCGTTATAAACGCTACGCACTGAGAAACGACGACCGTGATAATCGTTGGCAAAAATTTAGTTCCGTAGCACCACATAACAAAAAGCGCCACCTGAAAAAACCGATTATCACAGAATATTTAATCGCTAGTGTCATTTTCGGAAAACAGACACTAATTACGAAAAAAAAAAAAAAAAAAAAAATTACCTGGCCGCTGACGACGCACTGATTCTTTCCGGTTGCTCGTTGCATTATCGTTGAATCAGTGGGAGTCGCTATCATGGATATTGACAAGAGTGGAATGATTAAACAGCACAACCACATGACTTGGCCGACGGAAAATAGCGGCGGTAACAGAAGAAAACCGGACATCGCCTGAGCAAAAGAAACCGTGACGAGGCAGCACAACCAGAATTGAACACAGTTCCATAGGCACTTCATATAGTCTCGAGCCTGTCGATAAATCGATGAGTTACAATACGATTTATATAACTGAAGAAGAGAAAATTTTGTCAACTACGATAATAAATAATGTTTACCTCCATCACAAGATAATATATCGCTATAGGATCTTCTCTTTTTACACTCAACGAACAAGCGATGGAATTGAGGTCTCGGCTGAGATCTACCGGAGATGGTCCTTGATCCTCCTTAATCGGCGACATTACCGGTACTTTCTGGCACACTTGAGGATACAAAGGTTCGACACCGACTCTGCATCAAACAAACGACAATTAATGTCTCCAAAGTACGAATCAATGACGATTTATTCAATGTTTATTATTTCATTCAAGAGGGACGAATTGAATTGATGAAGAGCATATTTTCTGTGAAAACAAGTAATCGCGATGAACTTTATGTGAGCTCTTAACGAAAATTCGATGCGAGTGAGCGTCGCGGAATTCACACCGTACTTCAGTCGTTTTTTATGTCACGTTACGTCCGCGCGAGATTTCGCAAAATTGAAGATGCAGATTGTGTGTTTGCCCGTGAAGGCCCGCATCGTCGAGGCTCCAAGAAAAACACCATTTAGGCCAGATAACGATGTCGTTTACGTGCAGCCGCCGAGAGCAGTGACTCAACAGGTCCGCGCGCCTTACAGATCACGAACTATTGGAATAGAAGCAAACACGACGTACACTACGTCATATTTGAGGCCCGAAAGCGGGACCAGGCCAACAATTGGATTGTACTCTGGTTACAGACCAAAAATATACGGTAAATTCGACATGAACACGAGCAATAAAATGTCATATCGCTGGCCGAAGATACAGCGACCAAAAGCGTATTATCCCGAGACGCGATTAGGTTGCGGTACAGATCCCATGGCGACTAAAACCGTGCAATCGTGTTCGTACATAAATCCCGGAATCGTAAGAACTAAATCTGCGAAATGTCCTTTCGTAAAAAGGCCGATAACTGCTCCTATGGAATCGACAACAATCGTGAGGGAATCTTATCGACATCCAGGAACAGCGACGAAACCTCACGGTGTTAATGAACTAATGAAATATCAACGAAAATGGAAATTAACTATGAAACCCGATTACGAAACGATACATCGATCTTCTTATCGGACGAATTTCGTCAACAGACAAAAAAATATGCATCCGGGCCACAGCAAAGCTGTTGTATCCGCTAAGATTGGCTGCGAAACGACTTACAACAGGAGTTACATGATCCCCGGCTATTTTGTACGGATTAAAAATTCACTTACGCCGCGTCAGCTTGCATGAAGATCGGCATATTTTCCGCGTTCGCGGACGAGCCCAATACGCACACGACCTCACCGTAATCTTGCATTATGTGGAGCATTTCGCGGGTAACCGCGGTGTTGCAGTCTGTGAAGAGGGAAACGAGCAACGGCACGTTGTCTATCAATTCTATGTGAGGCCGTATTTTGTCTATTCCTCTCGGTAGTTTTGCCTGGAATGATATTTTTTATGTGATATAAGTTTGAATGAATAAGTGCAATTTTAGAGCGTCCTCTATGAAAAAGTAAAAGCTCTCTTATTTCATTTTTTAGTGTCATTTCAACTTTTTTTTTCACTTTAATATTGAAATATGGTATTTAATTGAATTAAAAGTGGATGAATTGATTAAAAAATATTCTCACCCTGTTCGATAGGTCGAAATTAACGGGAGCGCTCTGTTCGGTGCTGTCGGTGAGACAGCTCAGCGATCTCCAAGCCTCCTGGCCGGACCCAAGATCAACGCTTTGAACGAGTACACTGTCTTCGCTTCGCATCGTGTCGTGTTCTCTAAATTGCAAAAAAATATGTGACGAATAAATCGATGGTTTCTGGAAATTAACATTCAAAAAATTATTGAATTCAAACACGACAACAGAACAAAGCGAAAATAAGATAACAGTAATAGTGATGAATGCTTGAAAAGCTGCACGGAAAAATTCTGATCGTTAATCAAACGATAAATAATTACGATAGTGCCGACGACTTTGATTCTTCGTTCCTGTGCTCGAGTAAATCGAAACTGGCATGCATGAAAACAAAAACAGAATAACACCGGCTTTATCATCCAATGGTTAGCGAATGACTGTTCTTTGCGGACCTGTGGCTCATTGCGCTTTTCGCCTGCGATGGCTCAGCGTTATGCCATTCCGTTGCCTCGTCGTCGAATTTAACGGTAGAGTAGTCCGTATTTATCGCACTTGGCGCTGACATACTCATCGCTCTGCTGTTGTCCAAATTCGAACTGGAAAATTACATTTAATCATCGTCAAACCTTTAACTCATCAGGGCAATAAAATTTTTCACAAAATACTCGCACTATTCATAAAATATCACATCGTTGATGCATTAATTACACACCGCGGATCGAAAAAAATCATGCTTTTAATAATGTCGAATTATTGTCAAGGATTGTTGTTCACTTGTGGCGATTGAAACATACCGGGGACAGACGCGGTTAAGCAAGTGGCTGGCCTCGTCCATGCAGGATTGCTTACGTTGGTGAGATTGGGCAGAAGGTGTCGGTGAGGACATGGCTGCTGCCTGGCTCACCCACCAGCCCACCGGACTTTCTGACCTAATATCCCCGTGTTAGTTACACTCAACATTTATTTAGAGAAAGAGATTGAACATTCGCTTGAGAGGGTGAGTTTTGTTGCTTATGTACTGAGAAAAAAAAAAAATTTTTGCTTGAATTGAAGGAGAATTTGGTGTATTTTTATCAGAATTATAAATGCCAAAAGCTTATAGAAAAAAAATTCGTTTTACACTTATGATTTCAAAATCGTGTGTGAACTTTTGATTGGCTCCAAAAATTATCATTTTTGTATTTAATCACGGTAATTTTTTTTTTTTTTTTGTAAAAATAGAAAAACATAGTTAAATCATTAAGTAATAGATTTTGTTCTCAGTTTAATGGACATTATCCCTGTTAGAAAATGCGGTTAATGAGACTGTCTTGATTTCCAATGATGTATGATTGTTAGTTTTCGTTATTAGTATCGACCACATTTAAAAGAAAGCGTGCAGATTAATAGTATTTATGAATACAAAACGATATAGACAAACATATACAGTATGGGCATGTGTGGATATCTCTCCAGCCATTGCTGTCTCCTGTAACGTACATGCACAGTTTTAAGAAAAGTCGAAGCTCACATTTGGGCGAGTTGTTACTTATTTCAATGAATTTCCGTAGCCTCGTAATTCGCGTGAATTTCGTCCGTTCGATAATCGTCGATTACGAAGCCAAACAGCAAAAGCAACATATTTTTCGGTTGTTTTTTTTTCTTTTTTTAAAGGAAGAGGTACATTGATGATGATGATTAAATGAGAGACGTAATACCTCGCTCGCTCGCTGAGCAATGAAATGTGACAATTCCAACCGCTTTCTAGACCCATCTTCTCCGAGAATACACGTGATCTCAATTCATTTTCCTTGCTGAAGTGAACGAATCTTATGCATGCCCTCTCTAATTGTTCGATCAGTTGTACCTAACATTTGTGAATGTGTATTACATAAATATGTTCTAGATTATTCAATCACAGCTTGAGAAGACTCGGGTAAATATTTGTGAACATCTAACAAAATGGATCTTGAAAATTTCAGAAAATTACGTTTATTATTATTATTTTTTTTTCAAAATTTTTACCCGAATCTTCCTTCCGAAGGATTAATGAATTAGAGTACAACAAATTACCATATCCGTTTGTGCTTGATATTGCATAGTGACCATTCCGATAAAAACTTGATTACATTGCAACTCGAAGCAACTTTCGATGTCATTTATCTCCTCGTCTTTGCTATCGTTACATAAGAGTGAGTCTGCAAAAATGAGTGTACGTACAGTTTAATCTTTATTTAAACCTAGCAATTCTCTTTGAATAACAATAACAATAAAAACTTACCAGTCGAATGAAATTGTCCAAGGATTCCTTTCACTCTTGGGTCCAAAACATTTCGAAAATCCCACGGTAATGGCGTCGGACTTCTGTGCGGCATGTACAAATGTTTGCTATCCGCCGGAAGTTCTAGATAAATGTTGGATAGCTTGTTTCCGATGCTTCGTATTAGCGGCCTGTACGCGAACGCGGTACAGTACGATGTCAGACTAGTTCGTTGATAAAAATCCTGAACTTTCTTCCTATCGGAAGGTGAGAGTGGACAGAGATCATGACCGTCCCAGAATTCAATGCACGAATCGAGAATAATGTCGGCAGTGCCCTGAGTGAGTAATTGCAATCCACCGCCACTGCGTTCTTTAACTACCACGGCGACCATGTGTGGAAATGGAAATTTCAACTTTGTGGAAATGCTCAGCGATCTCGCGAACTTTATGTCCCTTCTAACCATTTCCGGTTGCTGCAAACATTAATTTCTGTTACTTCCTTCTTTCTTTCGTTTCTTCATTCGGATTGTGCCAATTTCTGATACGGAGCATTCTTCGGCAATTTAGTGGTTTTTAAAAAAATTACTACTGAAGAATATACTCACAACGTGCCTAAAGGTAGAAAGTTGTTGCTCCAATTGAAATATTTCTTGAGCTTGATCTTGGAATCCAATTTGCTTAGCGAGTTCGCACAAGCACCTGCAGTCGAAAAGACGAAAGAAATCATGAGAAAGAGTGCCTCGAGCGTGACGATAAAATGCATAAGTTAATTGCAAGAAAGCAGTGCCACTCGGTAGAGTAAAGCTGTAGGAAAGCCGCAAATTCAATAGTTCGACATCCACCAATGTAAACGATTAAATAATAATAATGGAGGATAAATAATATAAACGTGTAAAAAATGAATGATGATTCTGACTGACCACATCTGTCCAAGGGATCCTGACTCTTCGACTAAATAGACCTGTCTCGAACTTTGCATTGTGTCTTTTGCTTGATACCCACTTTTAGCGTCTAAGGTGTGGCTCTGGCGTCTGACAGATTGATATTGTTTCGACAACCATTAGTAACAGCATCTTTCGTATTCGACGTTTCACGTTGTAATTGCAATGGTTACTCTCACTCTCTCTCTCTCTCTCGCTCTCTCGCTTGCGTTACGGTAATGACACTCGTTACACAGCAAACACAAACAAGCTGTTATGTTTTTGCAACAACGGAAAAATTCAACTGAGAGAACAAGTAGCAAGCGAATTACTAAAAAAAACCTACCGTCTGTTAGTTACGGGTACTAGATTCTCGTTATAAAGAGCCTCGCACGTTACGTGACAACAAAATTGGGTGTAATGCTCCTGGGTCTCCATATTGCATGTATTCAACAAAATCGCCAGTCCAAGTGGTTTAAGAGAATTCAAATGTTGCCTCCACGAATGATCGTCGAATTGCAGACGAAATGGTAGTGCATGATCGTGCGTCAAGTCCAATACTTCGGCCACCGAGTGCGACATATCTGGCGTTACGAAAGACAATTACACGTCGATTCAACACGGAATGAATTGCTGGGTTACAAATTATTTTACCATGTTGGGTGTAAGACATTTTGTTCGCCTCGTTCTTGTTAGTTTCACTCTGTCGGGATGCATCCGCACTTTTTTCTAGACTCACAGTGCTTGAAGTTCGGGATACGGTATTGGAATTTCGTAGAAAAAATATCTTTTCAGCGGTCGGATTCGGCCAAGAGAGAATCCCTTTCTTGTCGATGCAGCAAAGCGCCTGAAAAACGATTTGTTATTGAAAACGCAAGATAAATTGCGAACCAAATTTGGCAAGTCGAGATTTTCGACCGTTGTTCCGGTTGACATGTAATACCTCATGGATAAATGAACTAACATTTGAGATATTTCTGTCCCGAATATTTAAGGCATACCGTAACTGATCCCAAAACGTGCACAATGCTCGCAGATCTGGACATCATGTTTTCCCTTCCGAACAATATATCAAGAAAATATTCTGTGAGTTCCGACCAATTGTAGACGACTTCGGGGTTATTGGGTCCTGAAATGTCTGCATCCTCAAAGGGATCTACGAACTGAATGTATTATTTGTAGCTCACGATAGATCGTTGGTGGACTTAACAGGTTTACGGTTGAAATTCTACGGCGACGATCGAAGTGGCATACGAACCTGCATTTTTTTCGACGACTGATAGAGTTTGAACAGTGCTTTGAACCGCGCCATTCCGAAGCAATTAAGCATTATCCAGAAAGTGGGAAATATAATGGGCAGTAGCGGAAGAGTCACGGCGATCGGTTGCAGCAGAAATACTTCGGTCCAGTGACCGATTCCCACGTGTTCCACGAGATACAAATACCGCAGAAGATTCACAAGAACAACGATAATGAGGAGAATCGGATAGGCCAGTTGTTCGATGCAACAGATCATTACGAGATGACGTTCGCGATTGTGATAAGTAACTGGCCTATCCAGCGCTTGATCGAGCGCCATTCGCAAATTCACCACGTAAGGAGTTTCCTGGAGTTTGTAAATTTTGTTTTTCAACGGTGTTCGCGCCTGTGGCGTTGAAAATATTTCATTGGCGCCGTGAACCGGAGGGCTGTACACCTCCTTAGCGTGAAGAACCGGGTCGTCGGAATTCTGGAAGGTAAGAATGTTTTTTAAGGACTCCGAAGATGGTATTTGAACAAAAATGTACTCAAAATACGTGTCCATGTGAATTAATGTCGATAATCAAGTAAATTTAGTATTATATTAAAAAAAAGGTAATAAACATACTCCGGAGACAACGTAAGACTTACTTCGTAAGGGATGCAATATCCAGGAATTTGCTGGCCCGGTTTAACGACGATTGTATCGCCGGCGACCAAAAGTGCCCATGGCAAATTGACAACAGCATTGTCGCGATATGTCCACTGTAGCGTGAGACAAGGCGACAAAGGACTGCACAGGTGAGGATAATTTTCGGGTCCCCATTGGCAAAGCGTTCTTGCACCTGCAGTCATATATAGTCAAATGCATTTTTTCAATTATCAGGTGTACAAGATAAAAAATTATTAACATTGCGACCCGAGAAAATATTTTACTTTATTTATGAAGCACAGTCTTTTCGTTGTAAGTTTTCACATGCTAGAGAAACGTTTTTGACGACAAAACAAAACATCTTGTGCAAAAATTGTGCGATGCCAAATACGCAAATGGTTGTTGAAATATGCGCGGGAGCCAATATTTTTCGGATAGTTAAGTCTGTCGATTATCCAACACTTCGCGCTACGTTTATGAATACAAAAGCAACCGCGTGAATATTGAGTAAAGTTCAGTAATATTGTTATTGTTGTGTAAGCAGAATTTTTATTGCCCTGCAATATACTTTCTTTCTCTTACTGTAATAAAATGATCTGAACTAAAATTGTAGGAGAAATTAAGGAGACATGCCTTATTAAAATGAATTTAAAGCCCATACATACCTTCCAACTTTTTGAGAAGATTTCTGACTCTGTGCGGAATTTCTTTGTGCCTCAATATATTATCCGATACAACTAAAGTGAAATTTAACACTACAAGGCAACAAACAATCAGTCCTTCGTATGGCAGTGCGGAGTATCTGTCACAGAAACACCAAAATTCAATACTCTCCGCATCCAAAACGACTGGCCTATTTTTCAAAAAGACAAAAAGCTTCCTCACAATGTTTCGGTGGTACTAAAAGACGCAACGATAAGGGTAATCGCATTAATGAGTAGCGCAATGGCAGAAGTCCAGCAGAGAGTTGTGTATTGGCTGCGGTGATGCAAGGCGTCCTTCAGCCAGGCTTTGTACTTCCTGGAAAATAAAAGATGCACAAATTTAAGATACCGCACGATCGATCCTACAAGAAAAATGTACAAAACTCACTTGTTCTTTCTGCACTCATCCTCGTATTCGTCCAGCACACGTCCGATGTCCCTGTGCAAAATTTCGAGAGCCGCCGCAGTGGACAATCCCCTACTTTCCTTGGGATTAGCCTTGGGTTCGCCATCGACTCTGGGCACATCGCCTTCGGCTTGATTCCCTCCCATGGCTTGAAAATAAACATCAATTATCGTGCTATTTCCACATAAGCGCGATATATCGACCTGCAAATCGGGTATGAAAATAACTTAAAGCTTCGGTCTTATTTTAGAGCTTATATCACGTGATTAAACATAAACATAGAGTCGAGCATCGGTAAACTGTTGATTCGTCCTACGTCGTTCAATGTCGTTATTAAACGCAAATCGTCAACGTCCGAGATAAGGCAGCATTGTTGTTGCTGACATGGTTGTTAATGAAAACAAAAGGATTTAGGTTACGGGGCGCGATCGTGCGTGACAATTACATAATATTGTCAAAAGTTCGCCTTACTCACTTCGGAGAGGCTGCAACTATTCAGAGCATCAACGATCCTCGATTAAACAACACACGAACAACACCGGGCTACGCTCAACTGGATAAACATAGCGCAATCATTAACATAATTGCACCGAAGCCTTGACACTAGTTGACTTGTCCGGAAGGGGTTTTCACGAGCGAAGCTCCTGCGAGCTGCTTGCCCGTGCCTCCGCTGATCCCAACAAGAGGCGGCCTCTGCTAAACCCACCACCGTCTTTCCCACACTCCGAACTAACGCGCTGCAGGTATTCCTGTCGGATTCAAGTTTCCCGGTGCGCGATCCGGGGACGGACCATAACACCTTCAAGTAAATAGAGATACCTGAGTTACCTGACACTTGGAATACGCATAGGATAGGCAAAAACCTCCCCCTCTCTGAGGATTTATGAAGGGTGAATTATTCTCAATTCCCTGAATATTCTTAATTTAGGATTGACTAGGTATTTTTTTGAATGCTCAATGTAGTTATGTATTTAGTTGTCGTGCACGTTTTTGGACTGAAGACTGAAAAGTTAAAAATCGTAAGATTTATTATTTCGAAGATTTAGATAAGACGTTTCAGGTGGTTTCAATGTCATCTGACGTGAAAAGCGGAAATACAAAATTCCACGAATGTACTCAAATTACATTCTCTTTTTTCTACGATAAAAAAAAAGATTTCCGACGTATTCAAGTTTCCCGGTGCGCGATCCGAAGGCCATCGAGCAACTCTCAGCGCATCTCGACGTCTCCGCTCTCGTATTTCGGTGGCCCGTGGACGAAACTCTTCTGCAGCAGCACGGCTCTCGTTCGTGTGAGATTCGGGAGGGACGGTAAAAATGGCTTGCTCCGCGATACGATCCCCGATTTTGCGTAATCACACGGTAAGACATTGATCTGCGACTCCAATTTCGTAGCACTATTTTTCCCGGCGATTGAACCATCGAAAACACGAATTTTCACAGCTGCTATTGCGAATTTGTTGCTAGATAACTGTTATGTAAAAGCTTCGTATAGACTCGAGTGCCAGGATGTATTTATGTATTAATGTAGTGAAAAAACGAATTTCGAACTCTCTCGGGGGTCTGCGTATTTGTATTTTTCGCAATTCTACTGTCAGAGCGCATTTGTCATCGAGTCTCTTAGCTCGAGTTACATTTTGGATTCCCCACTCCATTCGCTGTCATGGATTCCCTTTCGGAGCACTGCACTAATCGTCACAGGGTTTACAAGTTTATGTGTAAAATTGTGAATCTCAGGTGCGCCACTATGCAGTTGCCGCAGCGGCTCAACACAGTCCCGCTGCTGTCTCCGATGTCCAGGTTTTGGGCAACAAGGTTACAGTAGCCGCCATCGAAAACAACAGCCCGATTGCGCAAATCTCCATCGTCGTCCGGTATGTTTAGGCGTAATGTGAATTTTTTCATACGCGAATATAGATTTTCTAAATTTATTTTCAAATTGGGTTTTTTTTTGACAGCGCTGGCTCTCGGAACGAGACCTACGATACTCAGGGCCTCACCCACTTGGTGCGACTGTCTGCAGGATTGACCACCAACCGATCGTCTTCGTTCGGTATCACCCGCAACATTCAGCAGCTCGGAGGAAACCTCACTGCTGTTGCGGACCGTGAAACCATCGCTTATACCCTGCAGGTCACCAGGGACAAAGTGTGAGTACTTATTTGGTTTGGTATTCTTAATTTTTTTGTCGTTAGGAGTAGAAGAAGAAAGACTGCCATGAATTGTACAGTTTGAAATGAAGTTAATGAGAAAACTGGGTACCTCTAATGTGAAAGTTCAGATGGTTTAATGTTTGTTACAAGCCCATAGTTCACAATTTTCACAAATTTTATTAAATTATGTATATTAGCTTTGTTATGTTGGTGAATATGTCCATTTGAATACTGTCGAGTATGTGAAGTAAATTGTGTAAGATCATTTTATCAGCTCGGACTTTATGCGCTCTTCTTGATAAGTTGAAAAGCAAAATCATAAAATATGTAATGTATAAAACAAATACAGGAGCGATGCACTGAAATACCTGGAAGACATTGCCACCAACCATGCTTTCAAGCCATGGGAAATCGCTGATCAAACACCTCGATTGCGTTACGAGCTCTCGACTCTTCCGGAAACGGTTCGCATTGTCGAGCTCCTGCACAAGGCAGCATTCCGAACTGGTTTGGGATACTCGCTGTACTCGCCAAAGCGGCAAATTGGAAACATTTCGTCGGAAACGGTACATTAATAATGGTCATCTCTCTATATTTCTTAATGCACGATCTGCATAACATATTTTTTGCAAAAAAACGATGAAAAATCAAATCTTGCGTTTTACTTTCTCATTTTTAAAAAACTTCCTTCTTAGCTCCAACACTTCGTAAATACTTGGTACTCCGGCTCAAGAACCGCCGTAGTAGCCACGGGAGTTCCTTTCGGCGAGGTTCAGGCATTCGCTGCGAACCTGAATGTTTGCGATGGCAACGCTTCCAGCGAGGCTTCTAAATATTGGGGAGGCGAGCTCCGCAAGGAGCGTAACTCGCCTTTGGCTAGCGTGGCTGTAGCTGTCGAAGGTGCTGGTCTGGACAAGGAGAAGGACGCGCTTGCTTTCGCGGTTTTGCAGCAAGTCGCTGGTACCGGTCCTCGTGCTAAATGGGGAAGCAGCACATCACCGCTGCACAAGTCCGTCGCTTCGGCCGCCGGAAGCGATCCCTTCGCAATAACGGCTTTCAACGCTAGCTACTCCGACGCTGGTCTCTTCGGATTCATCCTCTCCGCTCCAGGAAACGTTGCGGGTTCGGTAAGCTCGTTTTCGACAAGAGAATTAACAAAAATTGTATTGCAACGTTCATAAAATGGCATGCAAAAATTTGTCACCCGGATTTTCCACTTTTGTCAAAGAAATTGTTGGTAGTGGTTATCACATTTTCACTTTTTTTTTCGTAGTTGACGAAGGCTGCTTACAAGTGGCTGCGCTCACCGAACATCACCGACGCTGACGTCACTCGTGGTAAAACCGATTTGAAAGCCGCTATCCTCTTCGGCAATGACAACAATGCCGCGCAATTGGAGAGCCTCGGCCAGCAGGTTATTCACAAGGGCCGCGTTTCATCCCCGTTGGCGATCGCCAACGAGGTTGACAAGATTTCTGCCAACGACGTTAAGAGCGTAAGTGCATTCATTTTGCACCCATTACGATTCAGTTAAGCACCTCAAAGTGTACTCATTCAAAATGTTCCACTCGAATTTCTGTTTTCTTTGCAAACAAATTTTTTTCAAATGACTAATTGTTAAAATCCTCGCGACGACCTGATTGTTTGCTCCCTTTACTGAACCTGTTTATTCTACAATTTTCCAAGGCAAAGTGTACATTTAGAATTTAGAAATTTCGCCGCAATTGTGTGAATTGACTATGTGAAAAATTTGTTTTTAATCAACAGGTCGCCAGCAGACTAAGCGGGAAAGTCTCTATGGCCGCCATCGGTGATCTTTCCTGCGTCCCACACGTAGATCAACTGAGTTAGATCGTTGAATCTAGCATTCCGACGTCAATAGTATCAACTTTCTCATATTTATCTAAAAAGGAGAGCGCGCAAATCAGCCATCGTTTCATCGGTATGCCGGCGCGAAGCGTTCTGTTACAATTCATGTAATTGTGTACATACTAAATAAAGTTTAAAATAGCCGAACAACGTTTTATACATTATTTTATTCGTAAAAATCGTCTATTCGTCATAAAAATAAATGGTTAACTCTATTAGCATCTCATTTTTTAGATATTTACTTTTATTTAATACAATTGTACCTCTTCTATAGAATAGAATTTGTTAAAGTCCTTGGGCGACGGTTTTAAAGATTTTCCGTTGATTATTCTGGTCAACATTGGCCTCAGATCTTCAACGTCTCTGAGCAGCTGAAACTAGAAAATTCATATATTAGTTTAAAAGGAATAAAACAATTTTGAGACGCTGAAATGCATCATACTGTTCAAATCAGATTTGAATAACTGAATTGAATGAGAAATGGACTATTTCAAATAGCGTTCTATTTTTTGACTAGCATTTGAGCTTACGGTAAAATATCGTTTACTCACGTGATCGTCAATTAGTGAGCTTAATTTGTTGAGCACCTCGAGGACTCCAGGATCTTGCGAAAGCAGGTAATTCTGATAATGCGAATCGAGCAGAAGACAAGCCCATTCGTATATTTTTCTATCATCAGGTTCCGTCGAGTTTTCCTCGATTTCATCGGTGTCGTCGAGTTTTTCGATAACGTAATTAATCAGCCTCAATATTTCATTAAAATTCAGCTCCGACTTCAAGTAAGACAGAAGAGAAATATCCGAGAAGCTCGAGCTGAAGATTCTGTCCAAAAATTTATTTCGCGTAGCCGGAATGGAGCTTTTGGATTTTCCCTCTGCAGTTCCGTTCTGGAGTGGCTTGAAAGTTTTGTCGGACGTTCTCAGACAAAAGGACAGAAGATCTATCAATAATTTCTCCGGCAAATCGCTGAAGTGGTCGATGCACCAAAGAATCGACGCGACGTCTTTGGATTCGATTAGTTGAGGAATGAGCGCTCGATGAATCGCGGCGTCGCTCGCTCCTTCGTTCAGCAGCGAATTTATTTGCTTGCCGATATTTCGAGGAATTCCTGTAGTGGAAAGTTTAACGGGAACCGAAATATCGCCGTTCCAATCGGCTATCGTCGACTCTTGGATTACCACGACCTCGTTGTCCTCGCTCGCGGCGTCGGAAACCTTGAAGCGCAGAGACGAGCCCAACATCGCTTCGATTCTCTGCGAAGAGAGACGATAAGGTGCAATCGCTAGATGACGATTCGCTGCCAACAAAAGTTTGTCATCCACTCGCCAGAGCTTCGCGTCGCCGGTGTACAATTTGAGCTTCTGAAGGGCTTGCACCAATTTGAACTGTACATTGTAGATTACTAAAACTGCACCCTCCTCGTGAACGTCCGCGCCGTAAGCAGCGATCGTCGATTCGTTCAGGGGAACCATCACCACCGGATGTTTTGTATTTATCGCTGTTACTACGCTGACCAAAATTCCCGGGACAGGAGCTGAACACGATCCCACCAAAGGATAGCTGTACAATCTTCCGTGAGACCCTGAAGAACAATTTTACTCATAAATTTTTTTGATTGTTATTAAAAAACTGCAGATACATATTAAAATAGGGTATTCGTTGCTTGAGGTCTGGATAAATTTGGTAGTTAAAAAAAAATGCAAATTACGTACATAGAGTGAGTAGATACGCATTGTTTTTGTCCTGAAGAATAACGTGTCCGACCAGACATTCCGAAGTCCTTTTTAATTCTATCCTTGTAGAATGTTCGGGATCCTCCAAACAAGTTTTGTCTTGCAATCCGACGACTATGTAATTGTGATTCTGCTCCGTTTTGGTCAAAGCGCACAAGTAAGTTCTGTCGTTCACATTGACCAATTGGCAATGCGTTAATTTTTCCTCCGGCTTGAGGATGCCGCGCGTCGACCATGATTTTCTGTTCTCCAACGCCCAATCGAGAGAGGCCGTCGCTCCGTCTTGTCGAACGAGAACGGGCGCTTGATTTTTCAGAGACAAAATAGTGTGGAAAGGCGAGTTAAATTTGTGTCGCTTAACTTTATCGAGGTCCGTTTCTTCCTTCGTCCACACTCTTATGTATTTTTCATTGAAGACTGCGGTGTAACGACAAGAAGTTTTGTCGTAAGTCACTTGAGTCGTCAGACGCTCTTTGCTCGACCAGCTACTCACTTGCTTCAAGTCCTGAAGCTGAATGATTTGGAAAAAATTGTTTTACCGTCAATTGTTGCTCTGGGGATTGGATTGTTTATACAGGAAAAATAGTGGCCTAACCTTGTAACGGATGACAATGTTTCTGCCAAGTGTGACAATAGCACAGCCCGAATCCGCGTCCTTCTCGACGCCGAGTAAATTTTGTTGATCTATGAGAGGACACAGTGTGTAATATGAACTGAGCTTAGCCATTTCGAAAGCTCAACTCGCGATAATAAAGTATATTCGAAACGCGTGAGCATCCAACGTGCTTGAAAACACACGTTTCCCGGTCGCTTCGCTGCTCTTTTTTACCGGCCGAAGGAAGCCGGTAAAACAGACACGGCGTGTATGGAAAACCCGCGAAATTTGAACTAATGGGAGAAGCGAAAAAAATCACCAAAGAGCAACAATAAGTTGCAACTAGAAATTCGTAGGGGATTCTCCGTTTTTATTTTTGCATATTAAATTCATTGCCAGAAAAGCACACAAATCGATATTATGGAAACCCGTTTTATTTTTCAATAGTTAAAAAAATGCGCATTTTTAGAAAATCTGATTTTACCAGTTTTCGATGAAATTTCTTCTACACTTTTTTTGTGTGTCTACAAAAACACGTAGAAAATCGTGTGGAGTATCAAAAATTATCAATTGTCTTTCATTTGTTTTTTCATGATTATGATTTCCAGGAAAATTCTACTACAATAAAAAATATGACGATGCGTAAGCTCACAGATCTTAGCGAGAATATCGAAAAGAATGATCCACATACGTTTCGGATCAATGACATTCACGCGAATGGGACAGATGCGTGTGAGAGTAAGTGACGTCGGTCAAAAAGTCACAACAATGATGTCATTATCATAGGGGCGTAGCGTTTCAAATGAATTTTCGCTAAACGCCCGTTAAATTCTGTGGGGAGTGCAGATGTTCTTGGCTCCTTTGCTCAAACTTGCCTGGCCACCCAAGATTTCTCAATCGAGCCTCGTCCACGCGTCACAAATCTTCGCAGAGCGAGAAGTCAAGCCCGAATGGACCGAACAATCGCCTGACGAGAATCCACGGGGCACAAAGGGCACCCGAAGGACCCCAGGGCATCGTTTTCTATACTCTCGTTCGGATAAAGTCGTCTCTCTGCGCGCGGCTGCTGATGCATTGTGCACAAAAGTCTCTTAGCTTTAAATCTGAGTAAAGATGTATCCCTCGAAGATTTTACCTGGAAAAGGTGCGAGAATGTACATTGTCACCGCCGGAAATCCGTCCCTTCAGCTAACTTTGATGATTCTCCCTTGTGGATATATGCTCTCGTTTCAAAGTGATTCGTTACTTTTTCACCTTCTTTATTTTTCTCAGATTAACATGTTTATTTAACATCACTCACATCGCGAATCCAGCTTTATTTTCATTTCTTGTGTACTAAAGTAATGATTTTTTAAATTTTTTCATTGGGAGGTACAAAATAAAGGTTTTTTGAATTTCTTGACACATGATACTTTTACAGTTTTGTTATCATTCTCGTAATCGTCAAAAAATCGATAAAAACTCTTGTAATCTCATCTGAAAAAGAAAATATCTAAAATCGAACTTTTTTTTGGGTGCGAGTTGATGCAAACCTACAATTGTGAAAAAAAAAGAAAAATTTCATTGTTTCTAAATGATAAAAAATTGTAATGTAGGTTAAAGTTTTTTGCACATAAAATATAATTGACCTTGAGTCACCTGCCCAAAAATGTTACTCGCCGTCAATAAAAAGCAGAAAAACGAATGACATAACATAAGAAACAAGTATGTTTTATTATCATTCTCATTCTCGTAATTGTCAAAAAGTAATCTCATCCAAAAGAACAATATCGAAAATCGAACTATTTTTTGCTTCCTCATAGAGAAAGCTTTGTTTTCATGAAATTTTTTTTTTTCGAGATTTTCATGTCAGTATGCTTAGAATCACCTAAAACGTCGAGAAAAATGGTTTAGAAAAAGTGTCTGTATGTGTGTGTGTGTGTGTGTGTGCGTATGTATGTTTCAGGGACCGAAAATTCAATCGTCGATAACTCGCGATCGGCACGATTGATCGAAAATATATCTATGTATACTGATTTTATAGAATTTTAATTTTTTTTCGAAAAATGTCGTATACTCTCTAACTTTCGTAAAAGTTCGCCGATATGGCTAAATAGTTCTTTATAACTAGAGAGACGTTAAATGCTGTTTGGTATTGAATTTCGACAAAATTGGTAAAACGGTTCGGATTTTATAGAATTTTGAATTTTTGTAAGAAATCAAAATTTTGCTATAAATCACGTCGAATCTCAGCAAATTAACTAAAATATTCTATAAACGAAAAATAACATACAGCCATACTGTGTACCAAATTTGGTGCTGATCGGTAAATTCCTTCAAATTTTACACCATTTTGAATATTTGAAAAAATAGCGATTTTCGCTATAACCTCCACAAAAGTTAATAAAGTAAAACAAAACTTTGTGCCTAATAAAAATGAGATGTGCCTTATTGATTTATTCAAAACAAGGATGCAAAGTAGAACCTTGCACATTGCTTCCTCATTAAATTTTGCTCTTGACAAAGCTTCTATAAAGCTCTATGAGGAAGCCAAAATCAGTTACAATACTTCCTCATAGAGGTTGCTATGTAAAGAGCAAGATTTAATGAGGAAACAATGTGCAAGGTTCTACTTTGCATCCTTTTTTTGGCTCGAGTTGATGCAGATCTACAATTATGAAAGAAAAAAAAAAAAAAAAAAAAAAAAAAAAATAAAATAAAAAGATTTCATCGATTCTAAATGATAAAAAATCGTAGGCTAAACTTTCTTCCTCGATGTAGAAAATAGTTTTCCCCGTGTGCACATAAAATATAATTGACTTTGAGTCACCTGCCGAAGAATGTTACTCTCCGGTAACAGAAACAGAAAAACGAATGACATAACATAAGAAACAAGCGTGTTACGTCTCGGATTACGAGCGAGGAATTAATATGCCTGTCTTATTCAGTGTATCGATCAAGCGTACACGTGTTTCGTTGCAGCCGAGGAAGCAGAAACAAATATCGTCGGGCCCGGCGAGCTGATAGATATCAGAAGAGGCAGAGGGACATTCTTCGAGAGACGAAAAGGATGCCCCGTGAGATTCTTGAAACACGGGGAGGTTGTATAAATCTATGAGAGGATGCAGCACAGCGCTGTCTCCTGTAGCTCGAACCTTTCTCAGCGGGTAATCTTGGCCCTCGCTCTCAAAAGAGAATTTTTGGTTTTTGGTCCCCGTATCCGAAGCTGGACCCATGCTGGGCCCATGGTGGGGAGAATACGATATAAGTGTGGGGTGAGGAGCTCGTAGACCGTCAGTCCCGTACAAAAACTCGGTGGCTAAACATCAAAAGTGCAGTGAGTCAGAAACATCCTCATTTTTGTCCTTGCTCAATAAAAATAATAATAGTATTGTTGACATTTATAGTTGTCCATTAACGAGTGATGTCCAAGTATTTGGGCTAGTGTCTGTTATTTCGTAACGAATTACGACTAAAAATGAGTTCAGTGAAAAATTTTACCGGGATCATGAAGCTCCTAAAAATGACATTGATTATCACCGCCTTTTTCGGTAAGTAAATTCAATGGATTTTGTTTTTCTAAATAAAAAATGTTTATACTTGTTTATGGATATAATTTTGTGGGTTTGAATTTTGATTGTTTTATGATATTTCCTGTAGTTAAAAGCAAAAGACAAATATTGAGGATTTAGTGATTTGGTGAAATATTGTTTTCTGATAATTGTTGCCAGGAGAGTATAAAAAGGATTGTCGACGGTGAATCGAACGCAGAAGGGCTTGCATCTCGTAGATGCATAACTGCACGTGCGTGGGGTCTCCGAGAAAGATCCTATACGATTGGAATACCAATCGAAACAATAGCAATAAGTTGGGGGGTGGAGGGGCGATGAGGGGGAGTATAAGAGCCGAGATCGAATATCAAACAGACGTGGGAATGGTATAAGCTTATTTCCCAGCTTTTTATCTTCTTCGTCTTCTTCACAATTTTATTATTCTCCTCGTATTTACTCGTTTATTCATGCGTGGATATGTGATTTATGAGAATTGCGCCGGCGAGTATCATAGCTTCTGTACACGCGGCTCAAAAGAATAATCCCTCCAATGTTTTTCAATGGTTTTCTAGGTCGGGAACGGCACTATAACTTTTGTGTTTGGATGCTGGCTCGTATAACGGGCTCGAGTGGCGACCCTCGCAGTAATCCTAGAACCCGCAGGATCTATCAATCCTCCCTTGTTTGCGTTGCTGGCTCTACTGGCCTGTTGTATACACATTTGGACCGCAGGAGTTTCTCCGGCACGCGGCTGCTACTCTCTAAGCCCATTGCGCTCCCTTCGGTGCCTCAACTTTCCCAAAATCTGACTGCCGCACTTACGCGCTCATTAATTACGATGGCTTTCTACCCTCGGAAATATTTTTTTATTGACGCGTTGGGAATTATTCAAGCGATCTATTGATTATCGGGTTTAATTTTTTCCAAGCAATTTGTTGATTATCGCGCTCAAAATTTGTTACGCAATTTGTTGATTATTGGATTGAGAAATTTCAAAGGAATTTATTGATTATAATTGCACAACATGATTCTAAAAAATCCTAGCGCGTTAAATTCCCGCCTCATTCGTTCGAGTTCGCATGAGCAATAATATCCTTTATTCTAACCGCCATTCGGTGATGCATATGGCGATAATTTCGATGTTTAATGGAGCTTTTGTTCTCCGTCATCGCTCAAGCACTGCACGTAGTCAAGGACTTCCAGCTGCGCTTCTAGAATGCAACGCGTGACGATAATATAATCATAGCCGCGGATAAAACACGCGTCGCGTTGTCGCGACGACGAGATGAGCCACGAGAAGTTTAAGCCAAATGAAAAATGTATTGAGCGCGACAGTCCCAAAAAACGGGCCTTTTATTCAACAAACATTTTGGGATAAAGATCTGAGCTTGTCACCTGGACTCGTCTCGAGGGTAGGCTGAGAGAAAAGTGCCCCGCCGAGCAATGGACCGGTCAGGTAGTAGCAGGGGGTGGGCCAGAGGGACTGAGATAATCCAATATAGGTGGGTATTTATCTTTTCGAATCTGTCAGGCCCTAAATCTCCCGGCATGCCAGCGGGTGGGCCCCGAAGATAGACCTACCATTGCTACTACTACTACCTGACCTGGCTACGAGATCCTCTTCAGCTAGTGCGCGTCCGGAGCTCTCCAACCTCGGACCCCATGAGGTTGGGTAACTCGAAAATTTGGACGAAGATATGACACGAATTTATCACTGCGGAGCATCTTTTCTCTGCACGTGTTTTCCCTTAGCCCTTCCACATTGTTCAGGCTTTCTTCTGGTGATTTAACAATTTTTTTTTTACCTCCAGTTACGACCTAAGAAAACAGTGAGTGAGATTTTTCTGCTTGGCTGGTAAATAAGCATAAAAATTAAAAATGTGATCATTTTTTTGGGCCGGTTAATAAGTCTATAAATTTTTTAAAATAAAATACAGCAATTAATTAGCATTTTCTTTTCAAGTATGAAAAAAAAGAGATTTGCTGAAGAATTTTTGGGTGTGTTTGAAAATGTTGGTGCAGGCAATGCGATTTTTTAAATATAGATTCGAGAATTGTGTGATTGAAGAAAATTCGATCATGTTGGAATTCATGGTTTTGTGTGTTTGGAAATTATGCGGAAGAGGATTGTTATGGAAATTTTCGATGAAATGATGTATTTTTATTTAAAGTTTGAACTTATCTGCTGCGAACGTATAACGAGGTCACCACTAATGCCTCGGCAATTAAGAGAGGCACCAAGATTTATCGTTTCGCGCGCATTGGAGACTCCCCACGTGTTCACACGATGTCTCTTTATATGTTACAGGAATATCCGAGGGAGCGAATTGGGCTCCTGAAAAGGGCGAGGATCAGTGCGCGACTGCGATCAAAGAAACGATCCTGGAAGATCGCGCCACAGTTGCCGATGATAGTGGCTCGAGGCTTCACTCCACTTGGTTGTCTCAAGAGTGAGTACATATTCACTGAAAAAAAAAAAAAAAAAAAAAAAAAAAAAAAAAAAAAAAAAAAACTGGGATTTTTAATTCATAAAAACGTCAAAATTA
Source organism: Clistopyga incitator (assembly GCA_947507545.1). Classification (NCBI taxonomy): domain Eukaryota; kingdom Metazoa; phylum Arthropoda; class Insecta; order Hymenoptera; family Ichneumonidae; genus Clistopyga; species Clistopyga incitator. The sequence goes on along the minus strand of OX382174.1, from coordinate 1,124,087 downwards.
AGGTAACTTTACAATGACATAAACGCAGATTTGAAAGAAAAAAGATTACATTTACAGTAAAATTGAAAAAATTATTACAATTATTATAGCAAAATTGCATTTGACATTGTACTTGCATAATAAATTTATGAATAAACATTTCCAGTACATCGACGTAAAATTTCGGGTAGATTTTTTTACATTCGTTCAGCCTTCTTTTTATTTTATTTAAAAAAATTATTCCACACACTCTTAGCCTTCGCCCCCCGCCCTTATATCATATACTTGGATTTGTACATACACAGAGCGATTAATTTAGTGACGCCATTCACGGATACACGTATATGCTTTAACCAAAGAGAAATCGGTTATGAGAATTCCCGGTAGCCGCGTAAAACACATGGTGTGAATTCTACGAATGGTCCAACAGCACCAGCACCATGGATTTTTTCTTTCTAAGTCTCCACGAGAAATTTCTTTCATCCGCACCCGACACCCGTTTTTTTTTTTTTCTGTCGCATTCACTTCATCGAAAGCACCGAGGACCAAATTTTCACTGGCAAGTTCCGTTTCAAGGCGTTATGACACACCCCCTAAAACGCCCATAATGCGGACATGGACGGTGATAAAAAATGTCAAGCAATTTACTCAGACGATTTACGTTTAAAAACACACACACACATTTGGTCCCTCTGCAAAAATAATTGAGAATTTATTTTCATTCAAAGTTTTATAATTAAAAAATTTCTTTTGCAAACGGTAAATATTTTTCTAAAGGAACGTAAAAAAATTGCCACTTTGAAAAAAATATGTTTCACTATAATTTTTGAAGGAATAGATTTTTGAATTATGAAACTCAAAAGTTGCAGTCAATTCCGCTTCATGGAAATTATTTGTCAAATTTATTTCTCGAGATTTAATTCGGGACTGAAAGTGCAACGATAAAAGGGAGATTTTGGAGAAGCCTCAAAAGCTGCAAGGTGGAGCTTCGCGTGAACACGAGCAGCTGCGTTTGCTCGTCGAATCGAGTCGTCAAATTCACAGCCATCGAATCTAACCATTAACGATTCGGCCCATGGAAAATCGCATTGCATTAAGGGTGTCGACGTTGGATGATCTTTGTCATCCCAGGTTTTGTGTGTGGATTTTGTCGCCAGAAAAGGTCCAGGTAGAGGCTGCCCTTCATCCGCGATTCCCGAAGAGCACCGAAGAGTGGACAATACTATTATTTAAGGGAGTCACACGTTCCGCGTGGTTTTGAAATTTTTTCGTCTCCCATTTCCACGAACCGTGTTCTGGTCACACACATTTCTTTCCCAAGAGAAATAGTATTTCAATCGAGTAGTTTTTTCGGTGAGAAGTGAAATTTTGCAGAACCCTCGTAATTTCGAGGCTTAAGACACTCGGAAAGATTGCCGCGTGTTTTTCTAATCTCGAGAGTCCGAAAAATCAACAGAGTGCTCCTCACGAACCCTCGAGTCGTCCGGTCCCTTTTAGGATTTTTAGGATTTCCTTTTACCTAAGATGACCCTTAAGACAAGACCCATTTCAAGCCTGTGTTTTTCTTTCTGCTCCACAGATGCGAAGTCCGCGCTGGGCCTGAATACGTTATCAGGAAATACACTTTCTTCGAGAACGGCACGTTCTTGCTTCTTCGTCATCACTATGCTGAAGAGTCGTGCAGCGTTGCAATGTACACTGTCGCGGCACGAGGAGCCATAAGATTGTTGGCGAGCTCGACTCTCGCTCCTGGAGCCACGGAAGCGAGGTATCAATTGGACAGGGTACATATTGTACCGTTGACGCGACAGGTGTGTAATATTTGGAGTTACCGAAAGACAAATATTTGCAGAAATGTTATTTTTAATTTTCACATTCAGAGAACTAGATCTGATGAATTTTTGTTGTTGAAATAATCGATCTTCTCTTTTTTAAATTAAAATTAATACATTTGAATGAAAGGAATTTAAATTGAAGAAACGAATTTTTTAAATTAATTATTTGCAATTAAATTTTCTTATTGGCGAGAAATCTGTGTAGTATTTTAGTACGATTGCTCTCAGTTAGTGAGATGAATTTTTTTTAGTTTGAATTTTGTTTCATATACAAATAAGGAAATATTTTAATAAAATAGAATTGTAAATAATTTGCCAGGTCGCCCAAAAATTCAGTCATCGCGTGAACGTCTCGTGCACCCCACAACCGAGATGGAGACCCTACGCGCCTCAGTTAATCTACGAACAGCCGTCGAGAAGATACTCGAATTTCTTGTGGGAAGGCCCGAAGTACAATACGTTTCAACGACACAATCCAACAGCGAAGAAACATCGCGGTCTCGACTGTCTGGAGCCCTTGGGAATCGACTTTGGAGAGCTGCGACTCGTCAGGGTCCAGAAGAGACCCTCGACTTCGTCTGCTTTTGCTCTCGGCTCGAATAGAACGCCCAGAGTTGAGCTTCTCCTCGGCAGTCTACCACCGAACGTTTACTCGAAGAAAACTCATCGATCGACGTCTTTACAACCTACGCCCCTTCTTCGAGCCGATACGGTAAGAGAATATGTTCAAGCTCCTTTCAAAAAATTCACATCCCATAAGTACAGAATTCACATTCTTAAAAGTACCATTTTTGATAACAATTATAACAAAAACCTGACGTTCGTGGAAAATAATTATTATTCAACAATAAAAAACGGACGTAAAGACAATTAAAGAGTTATTATTTCCATTCCCTAAATTTTTCACGATGATTAATGTCATTTTTCGTTCCAACGCAATTTTCATTTTAAAAAGTACCATTTTCGTGACATTCGTGAGAAATTATTGTAATTCAACAAACGAAAAAATGCGCTTAAAGACAGTTAAAGAGTTACTATTTCCATGACCCAAGATTTTTCAAGATGATTAATGACATTTATGTTGCCACCGCAGACCCGAGGTTGTCTGGTGTGCGGAGCGATATCCCGTGGGACGGAGAGCAGTCCTCCAGTGTTGCACGAGGTCGCGGCCCTACCGGCCCTCCTGGGAGGATCCTGGCTGAGTTTTAGCTGCGAGAGTTGCGAGGGTGGTCTATGGATGAAGCGACAGCTCGAGGTTTATTCCGGTGACATGCTGTGGACGGGTCGTTGGGATTACTACGCGGACCCGAAGTGCACGATTTTTTTGTACGCTGTAACCGCAGCGGGAAGTTACATTCAGCGTGCGGGACGACAGAGGCGTCACGGGGAAAGTGACCGAGATTTGGAGACCTTTTTGGGCCCAACCGAGGAGCCGAGCGTAGATTACAATAGTCAAGGCGAGGCGACGCAAAACTTTCGGGAGACGAAGCATCTCTTCCGAACAAAGCGAAGCCCGTCTGAAAAGGATTCCATCGACAATACTAAAGGGACAAATAGCCTGGATGACCCAAACTGGCTGAGAACGAAAAAAGCACTGGCCGAATGGATGACTCCGCAATTGGCGCGTAATTTATTCGAGATTTATGGCCCGAAGAAGGAAATAACAGAAGCGATGCTACCGACGATCGAGAAGATCCGCGAGGCAATAGGAACCTCCACAGAAGCCACAGTCGAGACTCCGATGAAGGACAACCTCTTGTCTAACGTCAAAAAAACCATATCGCGACATACCACGAGAAATTTCAACTCTTTGAGTCACGATGTCGAAGGGGATTTGTCGGAGGAGTCGGAAGACATTGGAGATAAAATGGAAATCCCGATTCTTCGGGGAACCATCAAAATCCGAAGAAGTTTGGATGGCGAAGACTCCTATCGCCATCTGCTTCAAAATGCTCAGCCCTCGATGGCTGATGCGTTCGCTGCGATGCTCAGAGGCAATCAGCGAAGAGAGGAAACTACGAAAAAACCTCTGGTCTCTCCAGTGCCGAGTGGAACCACCGAACTCGATCTTCACGTCGCGGAGAGCCTTCTTATCGCTGGAGACCTTGCGATAGCCGCTAGATGCGGAGCTCAGATTCTCGGCGATGAAAGAGAAGTGGGAAGTCGAGGTCTGCGAGTAAGGCCCCTCAGCACGTGGCCCAGAAGTTGCGTTCAACATGCCCTGGAAGCTCCTTCGACCTTGGGACTCAGAGCAAGAGTCGGCGTCAATTGGAGTGGTCAGTATACTCTCCTGCTCGGAGCACGTGACGATCATCTCTGGGAAGCGCCTCTTCATCAATGCGGACCAACGGACTCCCACAATCCAGCTTTAAGGGCTCATCTCCGAAGAAGCGTTGGACTCAGATACGGATTGTACAGTTCTGGGGCTGAATCGAAAGTTTTTGGTCAGTTACATTGGCCACTACTCCTCCAAAGTGTTTTATTGTCCACGTTCTTCGGCAGCTGGAGATAGATTTTTTTTTTTCTTCCTGTTGCTGAATTATATATCACTTAGATTAGGTTCAGTTCAAAGTTGTAAATAGCTAAAAGATGCGTGTAAATTTGTGAATAATAAGTGTACCATAAGTTAACTTTGATAGACTGTGCATAGGCATGGACTTTTCAGGGACGAACGTCAACCAGTAAATAATTTAACGTTTTTGGGAAAAATTCACTCGTGAAGAGTGAGCTGTAGATTTAGGAAACTTAGAGTAACTTCAGGGAAGAAAATAATTGGTGACGATCACATCATATATGCATTAATTTTAAGACCGGCTAAGCGTAATTGCTGCTATGGGATAAGACCCCAGTGATTATTTACTTTCTCACATACAATTTAACTTGTCAAATATGTACATAAAATGTAAATACCAATTGAGGTTCATCACTCAGTTGTAATAAATGAATCGAAGGATTTATAAATAATTGAGAATACAATTTCACTGATGTGTACGTGGAGTTTGCAGCAAACTTTCCGTCCCTGAAAAAAGGCAATTGTTAGTCCACGACCCGACGTCATGGATCTGAATAGCGACGAGATGCGCAACGAAGATGCGGAAAGTCAATATCATCTTATCAAACGCTCGTAAATAACGAAGAACGCTCTAGACAGGAGATTTCCAATGGGGTACAGAGAAACATATTTTCTGCGAGGCTTTTTAGTGTTCCTCGCGAATTGATTCAACACGTCGAAGGGAGTATTCGCAATAAAATAGCGTGGGACAATTTGGTGTGTTCCCAAAAAATGTCCGCAACTGTTGCCGATCATGTCTTCGGCCAATTGACCTTCGGATGGACGGATTATATTCTCTTCACGATGCTCCTGTGCGTCAGCATTGCTATTGGAATTTATTTTGGATTCTTCAGCAAACAGGACAACACGACGGAATATTTGTTGGGAGGAAAGTCCATGGGATATTTTCCAGTCGCTATGAGCCTTCTCGCGAGGTGAAATTTTTCTTCCCCATGGAATTTGGAATTAAAAAAAATTTGAGTGAAGAATGTAAATATTTTGAAAAAAAAAATGTGATTTTAATTGAATTCAGCCATGTCTCGGGAATCACGTTGCTCGGTGTACCTTCGGAGGTTTATCAGTACGGATCTCAGTACGCAGCTTCCGTTTGCACCGCCTTAATGACCAGCTTGCTTACTATCTACATATTTCTTCCCGTGTTCTACAAACTCCAGTTGCCGAGTATCTTCGAGTATCTCGAGATCAGATTCTCTCGACCCGTCAGGACACTCTCCTCTCTCTTCTACATTATTTCGCTATTTATTTACATACCGATCGTCGTTTTTGTACCTGCACTCGCATTTTCTCAGGTCACTAATTTTAGCATTCATGCGCTCGTTCCTATTCTCTGCATCGTTTGCATTATCTACACCAGCATTGTAAGTAGATTTTTTATATGTAGCAAATTTTTAGTCAATGTGTTGATGTAGTTGTTAATAATTAACAATTACACTTGTTCTTTCTTTTTTTAATCTATTATACTATAAACTATGTTTCATAAAAAAAATTTGTTACATTATTCTGACCAAATGGTTGTTATAATTCAACATTAATAACGCCTATGATATAATTATTTGCTAAATTTGACAAGATGGTGATTTTTAGGGTGGTCTGAAAGCTGTGGTATGGACTGACACCATACAATTCAGTGTAACATGTGGTGGACTCTTGGCAGTTCTTTTTTTGGGCCTCAAGTCGGCGGGAGGATTTTCTAATGTGTGGACGATTGCTGAAGAGGGCAATCGTACGACGATCTTCAAGTGAGTGCTACTGATACCGTTTCATTAATTTATTTCGCGCACTTCTGACCTTGGATAAGATTTTTTTTGCAATGTCTGAAGCAGCTGAAGCTATTATTTCGTTTTATATTCGACCATGAGTCATCTATCAGCGAGACAATCTTATCGTGCAGAAATTTGGAATTTTATCTCATTTTTCTTCATCATCGTAAGGTCTTATTTCAACTGAGATTACCATTGTTTAGATGGGCTTTTAAATTTTGTTTAAAATCCAATACAAGTGGCTCAGACACGTTTATTTATTCCTCTGTGTTATCGTCGCTCAATCGAGATGAAAACGCTGCATTTATTTTTCCAGCATGGACCCGGACCCGTTTTTACGAAACAGCTTCTGGATGATGACATTTGGAGCGACGATGAACTGGCTGGGACACGTGGGCATCGGTCAGGGTTCTATCCAAAGATTTTTGGCCGTTCCGACCGAAAGACATGCTAGATTGTAAGGTCTTTCCTGCAAAAATGTTTTTTTTTTTTTTTTCTATTTTTTAGCAATTGAAAAAAAAAAAACAAAAAAATTCAAATTATTTTCAGCTCTATGGTCATCACGATGATTGGTCAGATTGCTGTTAAATTAGTTTCAGTAATGACTGGCCTCATCATGTACGCTAAATATCATGACTGTGATCCACTGCTCACTAAGGTAATGATATATAATCACTTGTACAATTTTATATTTTTATATGAAATTACAGATCGCATTGTTTGATCTTCAGGTAGTGAAACGCAGTGACCAAGCGTTGCCGTATTACGTGATGGACGTGGCAGCCGATATTCCGGGTCTTCCTGGTCTCTTTTTAGCCGGATTAGTGAGCGCCGCACTGTCGACGATGAGCGCAGCTCTGAATACAGTTTCCGGGAGCATTTACGAGGACTGGATCGAGTCCTGGATTCCCGAAAGCGGTGACAAGGAGGCGAGGGCTGCGAAGATCATGAAAATAACGGTGGTCGTGACTGGTTGCATCGCTGGAGCGTTGGTTTATGTGGTTGAACACATGGGAACGGTATTTCGCATAGGGCACAGCATAAGAAGCGTCGTTGATGGTCCTCTTCTGGGTCTCTTCATATTGGGAATGGTGGTGCCTTGGGTGAGAACGAAGGGAGCGGTGATAGGAAGTTGCGTGTCGCTCTTCAGCATGTGCTGGCTCGTCGGAGGAACCCAATGGCACATTGCACATGGAAAACTTCAGCATCCTCCTCTTCCAACGTCGGTCGATGGTTGCGCCTATCCATTGAACGAGACACTGGTTCCCACGGAGCCGCCAATCGACCCTGAAGACCAGCCGGGAATTCTCTACAACATTTCATTCATGTATTACTTTGTTATCGGCTCATCAATCACTGTTTTTGTCGGAGTGATCAGCAGTTTTGTTTTGGGAGAGGTCGATCTGACTGCGATCAGTCCTGATCAAATAACACCCATGATGAGGAGGTTCTTGCCCAAGAAAAAATACTCGGAAGTTCCGCTAGCGGAAATACTTCAAGAAAAACCGGAATTGAAGGAGAATGATAGTAGCAAAGGCGAGAAAATAATTAAATGAGGCGATGAAAGGCAAAATTCGCCCAAGTACAATTCAAATACATTTGTATTTTATTGCAACATTTTTTGCTCTTGCTCGCTTGACATTTTTCAAACGATCCGATAATTGGTGTATGATAATGTCAGTACCATTAGAAAAAAAACTGTTGATTTATGTAAAGGATTGGTCCCATGACTTTTAGAGTTACTGCAATTGATCTGCAATCGATGATACAGTTTTTGGATAAATTCTCCTAGGCTCGACCGAAATTATTTTCTAAACTGTAAATTCAACACATTTAAAGATTACACATTTTTATTGACATTATTCAGTACAATTTGTATTAAAACTATAAATATAAGTTGCTGTGGAAAGTTCGACGCGCATTACACCGTCGTAATAAATAAAGCATTTAGCGACGTCTTTGTCATATCTATCGGGATATTTTTCACATGACGAAAAATACCGTAGACATGTAATCGTCGAGCATCGTCTTTATATGCATGTATTTATCAAATAAAATATAAACTTGTCTATATACACAGATGTCCGATAATAACGAGAGTATAAAGTGCGGTACTTTCTTCACCCAACCGTAAACAATGGTTCGTTACTTCCTCCGTCGTTTTTACATCGCGAAACGTAAATCTACACCGGTAAAAATATTGTGAAGATTAATATGCTGTATGGATTTTTTTTGCAGTATGAAATTCAGCTTAATGAAAACTTATCTTTTTTATATTATATATTTTTATAAACATAAAGAATGTTATATGAAAAACGACTTTTGTAATGTTTTAAACGCATTACAAATTAATTTTGCACTTGTATTTTAAATTTAACATACTTTGTATCTGCAAAAAAAAAAACACTTTTTATACAGTATATTGATTTTCATACGATTATATTTTTACAGTGTATTCCTCAAGCTAATACTAACAATATTGCACTCAGATTCCGTATCTCATCAACATAATAAACGACGAATAACAAAAAATCGTCTTCAGTACAAGCCTGAAATGATATCCGTGACTTTTCCACATTTAGCGACTAGCGACGCAGCTGAATTTCTCCTCACTCCAATATTGTTGTCCTGATTAGGCTGAGGATGTCCGGAATATTTTCCAGCGTTGAACCGATTTTTTCCCAATCCAAAAGCGTCGTATCTTCCGGAAGGGAGAAAAACTCCGGAATCGTTGTTGGAAAATTTGGTGCCCATTCTGTCGTAGCTGAAGGACTCATGTCGCGGAGCTTGTGAGGCGATCGGCATTGAATTATTATTCGCGACGAAATTGTTGATTTTCCTGAAGCCGTCGACCTCGTTTTGGAAATTCCACTGACGTCCGGTTCTTCCGTCATCGTAGAGTTCGTCGTTCCTCAACAGCTTCGGATTTCCATGGAGGCCATTGTACAACTCATCGTTTTTAAGTCCCTTGTCCGGTGAAGACTTCGCTCCACTCTTCACCATCGCCGATTTGTTCTTCGCGGATGTTTTATCATCGCCTCGTGCCTTGGAATTCTTCGCCTGTTTTTCCTTAGCCGTTCGCGCAGCCTGACCGCGTTTTCCTTGGGAAATCGCGCTTGGAATCATCGAATCGAGTCCCTCGTCGATTCTGTCCAAAGATTTAGTCAGCAAATTTGGAGTCTGAGCCCCGTGGACGTTTTGACGAGTAACTAGAGGCTCGAGGTCGTAATCAGTGACGTACAAGAGGCCGCTGTCGCTGCCTCCGCGTGTAACGCGCGAATCGTTCGCTGCTAACGACACGTGATGAAAAGACTCGGATCTTTGCATTTTGGACCTCGAAGCGCCTCTGGAATTTTTCGTTTTGCCTCTCGAGATCTTCTCCTCGTCGCTTTTTTCGAAATTTTGCAAGCTTGAATTCTCGAAGGCGTTGAGACTCTCGAACTTCTTGATGCGACTCTCGATTCTACTTCCTGATCTGCCGGATTGAGGACTCGATGTTCTCGAAGCGAGAATATCCTGACTGGCGGATCTTCGCAGCAATTTCCGTTTTTCCACTTCGCTCATGTACTTGGAGCCTCTTCTTTGCACAGGCGTTAGGCAGTCGTTTGATTTATTCGCAGAGTCGAATTGCTTGTAAACCTCGAGATATTTGGTCGTAGGATCGTTTTCGCGAAGGTTCTTCATGTTGATTCCGCCCTCAAAATTTCTTATAGTGTTTTGCTCTCTCTTCTCGATGGCGGAATCGAAATCTCTGGAGTTTGGAATGATCCGAAGATTCCTCGACTCTGGGATGTTCTTGTTCGCTGGATAAAAAACTGGAGCCTCTGCAGCAGTTGGATTAGCTGTCGGATCGTTAGTCTCGTTCTTCGAGTTGTATTTGAGCCTAGAAGCGCTGAGCAGAGAGTCGCTTCCGTCGCCCAAAGTTTCCTCTTCGACATCCTCTTCGTCATGGGAATTGTAGATAACCTGGTGATCGAGAAAATCGCCGTCCCGCGTCGCGAGAATCGTCGAGAGACAAGGAGGGGCTCGCCTCGGTGGCTGGGGATAAATAATAGCCGGGACTATTTCGTCCTCGACGTCGGGACTCTTAACGACGATTTTTAAGCTTCCATCGTTGGAGCTCTTGGCGATTCTTCCGGACAACGTGGAGCCTAATTTCCGGGTAGCCGCTGAATCAACGCTGAGCTCTTCTTCGTTGCGTCCGAAGTAAGTAACCGGATTTTTACCGGATTCTCTGTCGATGGATATTCTCGTTGCGCCGTTTCTCGTTTCGATTCCATTGCGCGATTCCCGATTAGCCGAGGCTATCGAGAGCTTTGAGCTCGGAGCTCGTTTTTCAGCGGCGGAACGTGAATCCTTCGAATTATCCGGATGACTCATGTTGCCTTGCTCTTTGCGGTCCTGGAATTCTTCTTCAGCGTCCTTAACGATAATGCGGAGCTCCTCGATAACGTCATCGATGGTCGTTTCTTGGTCGTTATCAATGGACCCGATTTTACTGTCTGGTTTCCTGGCGGTTCTGCCCAGGTCTTCAGGGCTGCTGGATCTTTCCGAGGAGCTGATGCCCTCGTCTTCTGCATTTGACGAAGACAACACCTGCTGGACAGGTTTCTGATCGCACGTCGAGGAGCTTTTGGATTTGAGCTTGATCTTTCTATCCTCGTGATTGTAACTGTTTATTTTCTCGGTATGAAACTTGTCGAGTTGTCCCTGAAGAACGGTGACCTTGTTGCCGAGAATAGCGCAGGTTTCTTCGGCCCTTGCGAGACGTTTTTGCAATGCGTCAACGTCGACGCAGTTGTGCGACCACTTTTGCACTTCCTTGTGAAGAAGTTCTGTAAGAGCGTCCTCACCGCGGCCGTCGACCTCCGATAACCAACCCTGAAGAATTCTAGGCTCCAATCCGGCCTCACAAGCTTCGGCCTGAAAAGGAATACGAGCCTCGGTTTAGAATAATAAAAGACTCTTCTCTCGCCTGTTTGACTGGCTTTTTGTCGACGATCACGACGACGACGAGCCTTTTCACGGTCAACGCGCCACTGCAAAAGTAAATAGCAATGTTAATGTTACCTGGATGTACAGCCTTGATTGCGTACGTGGAGCCGACTTCAGGAACGCGTTCAGGAAGGAAATCCCTGCCACTCGCAGAGCTATCGCCGCTCTGGGCGCCAGAAGAGCACCTGCCAGGAAACGGAACCTTCCACCCTCGCCGTATCTCAATCTTAAGGTCGATACCGCCTCGGAAACTGCCAAGTGACCGCCTGGAGCCTGGCAGACTTTTGTCAGCAGCTGGAATAATTTAAAAAAAATAAACCATCAGTTATAAATGTTAACATTTAATTGTAAATTCAAGACAATTGGAATATTCATTTTTAAGCCGACTTTCCAAATAAGTATACCTTTCAAAAATATGGAAAAAAATTATAAAATGTTATTATATTCAATATTCAAAAAAAAAGTTTCACTTTTTCATATTCATTTTTCGGAGCGGATTCTTTTTCTACGTTCTTCTTCATGGTCAAAATCGGAACGAAATGTCTTTCTATTATTAAAACGAGCGCGAAATTCAGCAAAAGAGAAACGTACGTCGAAAAATCGTAACGTGTGGATTACTCGTATGAGCCAATAGCATTTTAGCCAACAGTATCTCGCGCTTTTTACGCGAGGTCCTCCTGGCCGAAATTCACGATCGTAACCGAACGATAAGAACTGGTTTCACCGAGAAAGCACTCGAAAATATAACGGGTCCGCGTGAGGCTCCTCAGTCCGGATCGGGCCTCTCGACGTTTTTTAACGGCTCCACAAACGACTTTGAGTCATAAGTTATAATTGTTCCGCTGAAAAAAATTCTTCGCAGCGAGCCATTTATCTACTTCTTGTCAGCGTTCACTAATCTTTTATCCGACGAATTGTTAATGACGCCAATATGGAAATGCAAATACCGGTGGCAGAAACAAGTCTACAGCTGAATAGCGGCTTTGGTTACATGTGCGGGTACAGGTGAATATGTCGAGGAAGAAGAAAAAAAAGTCACTCGAAGCTATTCTGAGTCGATTGACCGGTTTAGACTTCAGGGTTCAAAATCCTTGTGCCGAATTCGAAAGAGAGACGCGAAGATAGAGACAACGGGTTCGATTAACCCGTTTATTACCATGTGTGACCGTGACACTAATTACAGGTATGTAAATTAAATTAATTTTTGAAAAGTGTTTAAAAAATTGAATGCACGCAAATGAAACTTTGATCTGATCGGAACTGAAATTGATAATTAACTTTGAACAAATTCTACGAGCTCATTGAAAAAAACCTCATCTCTCCAAATGAAGTTAATACAAATTTTTATACCGGACGGCTGAATGCAATTTTATTTGCATCAAATCTCATTTTTCTAATAACAACAATAAGAATGTTTTGAACGATGAAATTAATAGACTGCAATTCCATATATTTGATAAATCTTCATAATGAAATTTATAAATACTCACAGTCCCTAATAATGAATATTGAATAAAATGAAAGAAATAAGTAACAAAATTGAATGTAAAATATACGAAACAAAAAGGAGAAGAATATTTTAAGTGGAACATAATTTACTAGATAATCCAAATGTATTGAATTCAGGACACTATCCAATGGCTTGTTTCAGATGCAATATGCTTATCGATCATGTATCTATTTTCAGACAGTGCCTATAAGGAAACTTGTCACTTCCATCCAAAGAAAAAAATTAAAAAACAAATAAAATAACGCGAGGATGTGACGACTCGTTGTGTAAGTGTATAATTTCTTGTTATTTCAAAATAACGGGGAACGCGTGCCTCGAATGCCCGAGTGTTGACGGGAGTGTTGGTCGGGACGGCGAGCGCGGATGCTTATCCGTACCTGAAGAGCCAGAACTCTGGACCGGTTCAAGCTGCTGGTCAGACAGACCGCCAGGGCTAAAAGTCCCGGCTGAGCTTGAGCCAAAAGTCGCGGTGCGTCGGGGCATCTCTCGCCGCACGCGGCCAAACACTCGACGCAACCGAGTTCGTCCAGTGCAGCTCTTCGAGTCCCAATTCTCGGGCCACCCTGACCGGAAGGTGGACTGCTCTGGATCAGTTGGACTCCTCGGAGAGTTTCCAGTAGCAGCGTTATCCCATCAGCCGGTGCGGAAGCAAATTCTTGCACGAAACTGTAACAAACGAAAACATCCAATTAAATCGACACTATTATAGAAGTTTTTTTTTCATAGGAAAAAAAAATCAATTGAATCAACACCTTTACAGAATTTTTTTTTTATGGGAAGAAAAAAAAAATTAATAAAATTAAGTGGCTTGGCCCTTCACTTTGAAAGATAAAAAATTCGTTGCATAAATATATAGGGTGGCATCTTTTTTTACAAATTAAAATAAAGATATATGTTTTTTTGTTTTTTCGCAATCATTCATTTTTTCCAGAGCTTACGATTTATTTTTTCTGCGTTTAAGCATTTTTGTGTAATTTTCAAGGCCAATTGACATGTTGAAGTGGGAATATAATAAACTTTGATCTATTTATCTGTACATTTTTTATATACACATTTTTTACAGTATTTCCTGAAAACTGTAAAAATAATCATGATTAACACTGAACTTTCAGCCGAGTTCTCATTCTATGACAGTCAAAGCCTTTGACATCGGAGTCTCCGACAGATTTTCTCGATTCTTTCGCTATCGGTAAGACACGTCGCGTACCGTAAGCTTAGATCTCACGTTACGTTCGCCAGTGTGGCGTAACGTCACGCGGCATTTAATTGCGTTGTTAAGAGCGCGACTAGCAGCAGCACCAGCAGACGTATAACGGTACCTGCGAGTTTGTCGCCCGTGTGCTTCCCGAGGGAGACTTCACAACGCCGCGACACCGAGGATTTCGTAGGACCGAGATCTTTCCACGAGATCTCGCATATATTATTATTCCTCTCCTCAGCTTCAATATTATTGTTATTTTTTAAGTGACGTTTTGGTCGTGGATTTTAAGGGTCCACAGCCGCAGTATAAAAGAGCCATTTGTGCCGTTATTCGGTCGAACAGAGAGAAAGAAAAAAAGGTAACCATTGCTGTCTGCTTTCCGAAGAGCAAAGGAAACAATTGGGTCGAGGTCCGAATTATCGTTGCGTTCCGATGCACTCGACACAATTTCGGGTTAATCGCATGTTCGGGGTGTAATTACTTCATTACTGTGGTAAGATATAATTTTTTTTTGCAATTATCACGCGTGTAATTGATAAGGTAATCATTTTCGAGGGTTGGTAATTACATATGTTGGTTCTCGATATTAATTAAAAACGAAATTGATGCCTCGCAAGGTTTCATGGATTTTTTTTTATTTCCTGGTTATATCCTGGTTTTCTATTTTCACTTTACCAATTTCTTTTTTCGTCACTGTTTACAATGTAATTGCACAAAATTTTGTGTAAAATAAAAAAGATGCTGAATCGATTTTTCAAAAATTAATTAGAAACAAAAAATCGGTTGCATTCAATTCAAAGGACGATTCGTCCTTTTTAAAAAATGATGATTGCGATGACGCTGATGCTCGATCACGTTGACGGTCGAAAAATTGGAAGGACCGGTTTCGGTCCTTCCAATAAAAATTTCGAATGATTGAGACGTGTCGAAAAGAAAGCGAGAGAGAAAAAGGGGTAATCGATGTTTCGTGTTGAGTTTTATACTCTGTGTGTAATAACGCGTTATGCGGGGCTACAAAATCGAGCAGAGCCTCGGGAGCGATCGAACGCATCCTTCCGCACGAGAGGAAAAATATTTGATCGACGATATACCGTATAGTCAGACGTATAACCGGCTGACTCGGTATATGCGTACGGAGCTCGTCGAGCGAGTTCGAAACGGGATAATAAATTGATGCGAGGCAATAACCGAGACAGTTAATTCGAAATTTTATTATATACTCATATGCACCCCGTAGATTCCACTTCGGGGACCTCGATCTTGAATTTATTCCCGTGATTTTATTTATCCGCCTAACGCTGCGTATAGTTGAGGATACTTAAGTCGAGATGGGCATCTCGTGTCTATAACTGCATTCGCTAAGTTTTTAACTGTAAATTTACTCGGACGTTAAATGCACTCGGAGAAGTCGCTGTGGGCGTAGCGACTATTAAATGACGACTATTAATTGTGTGAGTCTATATGACTAGTTTTGTAATTTCGTTAATATTTTTTATTCCTGCCGTAAATAGTCAATAATAAATGCTAGTAACAATTAAATAACGACGATAACAATAGAACCTATCGATGCATCGAAAAAAAAACAACTTTTCATTGATTTTCCTTATTTTTTTCACAAATATGTCTGTAGAATTATAAAAATAAATACGGCGTAGCGACTATTAAATGACGACTATTAATTGTGTGAGTCTATATGACTAGTTTTGTAATTTCGTTAATATTTTTTTATTCCTGCCGGAAAAAGTCAATAACAAATGCGAATGACAATTAAATAAAGACGATAACAATAGAACCTATCAATGCATCGAAAAAAAAACAACTTTTGATTGATTTTCCTTTTTTTTTCAAAAATATGTTTGCAGAATTATAAAAATAAATACGGTGTAGCGACTATTAAATAACGACTATTAATTGTGTGAGTCTACATGACTACTTTTGTAATTTGGTTAAAATTTTTTTATTCCTGCCGTAAATAGTCTATAATAAATGCTAGTGACAATTAAATAATCACGATAACAGTAGAAGCTATCAATGCATCGGAAAAAACGACTTTTGATTGATTTTCCTTTTTTTTCACAAATATGTCTGCAGAATTATAAAAATAAATACCGTATTTAAAAAATAACAATATAAAAATATTTCTTTTAAATAAAATTTTTTGTATACGCAGAAAAGAAATAAATTTTCTTGTACATCTCTTCAACGCAAGAATTTTTTTCTAACAAGGAACTGACTTTGCTCACCGCCGCATCCACCGGCCAATTTCGTCTCGAGTGAAGAAGAAGGAAAAGAAAAAGTGGCAGAAGAAAGAAGAGAGTAAAAATAGAGGCTTTTCTCTTGGCAGGCATAACATAGAGACTGTACGTGGCTTAAGAATGCTGTGGCTCCGTAACAACAATCGTGCGCCGATGCATTATGTTGCTCGTGGTCGGTATTATGCAAACTACCTCTTCGTACCGACTGCGCCGACCGCTATTCAAGCTGAAACAACGACGAGAGTGAGCACGTACGTATATATACGTGTTGTGTAGAGCAACGGGTTGCAGCAACGAATATCGAAAGGATTCAACGCGCGTACTCCCGGAAATTTACTTCAGCGCCATAGCAATACCACCGCGTGCTCATAGGAGCGAAAACCTTCTTTCTGATGCTAAGAGATAAAAGGAAAAAAAAAAAGGAAAAAAAATTCAAGTGCTTGAATTGTCCCACCACCGACAACGATATGCATACAGTAGCTGCATCATATTTCTGGAAAAAAAAAAAACGCCACATACACAACAGCGATTGAGAAGATAATTAGCCAGCAAAGAAACAGAAGCTAATTACTAATTACATTTCATTGTTGAACGAGAGCGATCGTTTGGCGTTGCAGAAATTCTGCGAGACGTACGAACAGCATATACCAGCCATTCGTCGTCAATTCAGTCGCGGAAATTTTTATTCACACAAATTCTGTGCCCTCTAATTTTTCTCTTGTAACTACACATTTTTCCGTGGGTTTTGTAGGTGAGGTTTTGAATTTTTAGGCCTTAGGAAGGTTTCATAAAATTCGGAGCAGCATGATTATGGTCAAAGTGAAGAGAGAAAGTAAAATGTAAATGAGTGAATAAATTTACGTGGAATGCCTGATGCATGAGTTTTTCTGCGTTTTTTAACAGAGTTATTAACGTTGGTTTAGGATTTGTTTTATTTATTTACGAATTTTTGGATGATTCAATATTTCAACGTTTTGGTATAAAGATATTTATATTCATGGAGATAAAAATTAATTAACGAGCTTGTAAATGTAATTAAATTTTGATAAAGCAGAAAGTTTAACAACGTTGTTAGAGAACTGGAATAATATTTCCCTGAAGCTATCCCGTCGAGTTTCGAAAATGCAGTGCAGCGCAGCGCTCGCTTCCGAGCAGAAGACGCTCATAGGCAGCGAGTTCTTCTCCCCGATGGCGAACAGGCCAAACGGGAAAAGATCGGTGCATTATATTGCGCCGTTTGTTATGCGTAAGACGGACTACTAGCTCTCCCTACTCGCTACCTGTGAAGCATGAATACACTATCTTCAGGTTGCATACCAAGCGAGCACTTTTCTTCATGGTGAGCACTTTGTGATATATCTTAACCACCACTAAAACCTCTAAAAAAAATCCTCTGAAGAGTGAACCCACAACAAAACCTAGCAGCCATTCCCTTAATTTTCTAAATAATTAAAAATTATTTTACTTAGGATTTAAAAACACATTATTTCCTCATTCTTCCATTTTTCGAATTTATTGTTATTTCTCGTTTATTTCATTAGTTATTTCTTAAATATTAGTTCAATTAAGTGATGAAACTTGAGAAACGTGGTTATTGATTAAAAAAGAGACAATCTGCCGAAATTCTTGAGGAGAAATGTGGACAACTAAATCGAAAAGAGAAGCGATCGTTGGGGAAAATTAGGAGAGAGCAACTGAGTTATTTTGACATTAACCTAGATGCTTTAAGGAGGTCCGAGAAGCCTCTCGAGGCCTCGTCACTCGCGCGACTAATAGAGCGAAGCTGCACGTGAGTATCGTGACACTTCACCTCGATATTATTTGCGACTGTGTGAGTTTAACGTGAATTCAACGAGAGCGATTTGCTGCGAGGCTCAGCAGCATCGATCGTACGGAACGCACAGTTAGGCGCTCTTCAAGGTGTCCGATGATCATCCGCTACGGTAACAGACATTCACGTCACTCGACAAGGAGACCGGGGCTCGATGAATCGGCCTAAAGTTCCAACGATTCAAACTGTAACCCCAATTTATTACTTTGGCCATTTGAAAAATGATTCAGCTTGAAAAACAAAGATCAATCGCATGATTTTATTGGCGTATAGTTTTTCGAAAAAAGAAAAAAATCATTCGATTTAGAGAATCGATTTATTCAACCACCAACTGATTTTACTTCTCAAATAATTCCCTTCATTTCAGTAAAACTTAACATTTTTGTTGTTGCTAAATTGTAAAAAAAAATTGATCTTTCAAATGCAAAGTATATCAGTTCTCTGGAAAACCAATTTTCCATTCCACATTCCAAGGCTCAGTAATAATCCCAATGAAATAACATCGATCACTCATAATTTAATCCTGACGCGTAATCAGATTTGTTTAACCTAGCCCCGCAGTGTTAGCCACTTAAACGCATCTGCTATTCACAGGTTGTGCAGTCGCATCATCCAGCCTCCCGCTGGGGGTCCAGAAGAAGTGTGGAGCACCAGCAACAGCAGCTTATTGCTCATTTATGTGGGCCAGCAGTTATGCTCATCTCGTGAAGAGGATCGGCAACGGGTTTGCCCCATCGATTCGCCGCTCCATCCGCGTGAGACGAGAAAATTACGAGCGTTTTATCCGAGCAAAGTACCGCGACGATAAACCTCCTTCTTTCTAATCTTCAATCCTGACGCTGACGCTCACGATGATATCTGGATATACAGAAGAGCATTCACGCGTATATAATATAATATATGTACACCTACATCTGGAGATGCGAAGAACTCATTTCGCGCTGGATTCTTCGCTAAACGTTTGAGAACGCCTAGCGCTTCGAGCGGACGGCCTGAAGCGGGCGAGTAAAGCCATCGCATACTTACACGTGATGTGGAGTTCCGTATATGGGAAAAAAATAAAATAAAAAATTTTTTTAACAGCCCTCCACAAGCATAAAATGTAACTGTGTTGCTGTTGCTGTTGTTGTTGCAGCTGCTGCTGGTTATGCCGAGCCACGAGGTGAAGTTGCTGCGTTTTTCTTCATTCTTCTTACACGATGTGTGATTATTATATCGACAGCTTCCGCACACGTGCTTACACACACATTAAGATGTTGGTTAGTTCCAGTAGCGTCGAGAGGCCCATCGTTGAGTGTGCTCCACCGTAGCTCCTTGTTAATTGATGAATCCCATTACTGGTTTAATTGTCCGGAGCGTATCAACGATAATTTGTTGAGCAATTTTCACTCGCACGTATATCCGCTCGTTGAACGGAAATTCTCTGCCCTGTTATTATCGCTACTCGGCTATTCAGGGGATTCGCTAGGAACACCATTTTAATAAATACGGGTAATCTCGGGGTCATTACAATACTGATTACATTTTTGTTAATATTGGCTGTATGGATTTTATCGTGCCGATAACATCCATTTTCTTTTTTTTTTTTGTTTTTGGTGCCATTTTTAATTAAATTATTTTTGCTCGTTTCTAATTTCTTAAATCAGAAATTACATTTTCACTGATTACACTAATCTTCAATACACTTTTTTCCGCTCACTACAAACTTATTTCAGCAAACGCATTTTTTTTTTATGCCAAGAATAATCTGCAGCATATTTTGTAACATTTTTCGTCGTATGACAACGTCATTTTTATTAATTAGGACAATTATCATGTTGGCGAGCAATGAGAAAAAAAATGTTGATTTTCCGTTGACAAAAAATGCGTTATTTAAATTTGCTGTAGTCATTTGTAAAATTACCTGGTTTTTGGGGGTCGAGATTTTGCACAGTTGTCTACGACACTTGGTGACGTAATTCGACAGTGGAAGATTTAGCACACTTGTCAACGATACGTGGTGACGTAATTCGACGTTGGGAAGTTGTAATCGAGCGACGTGTTCTTACCTGGGAAAAGCCAGTCGCAAATCAGCGCGAAGCTTATTGAGGAGTTCGCTGACGGACGTGAACTGTCTCAGTGTCATTTCGCCACCACCTGACGCGTAACCAGAGCTCGAGCTCGTCGTGGAAGGAAGAGTCCCATGCGAGTCCTGGGGCGTGATGATGGGACGACGTCCCCATCTTCGCAGAGCATTTGCGTAGTCCTCAGCGTTGTAGGTGGGAGGTCGGAGCCTTTCCTGTGGAGAACAACGAAAAAGCCATGTAATGAGAATGAACGGTAAAGCGGAATGAGCGATTATCGGCGCAAGTAAAGGATGACGAGCATTTAAGTGCGGCATACACCGCATACACGTAATTACAGCTTCGCCAGCTTCGATTTTTTTTTTTTTTTTCATAAATAACATTTAAAACCGAAGATACATTTCCATTTAAATAAAACGAAAACCATACGATTTTTTTTTGCAAATAAATACATTTTTCTACAACATCAGGTGCACTATAAATGTTTTATGTAACCGCAGAGAGATTATTCATGAAAATATGTTAATTTTCATTTAGTTAAAAAAGATTTATTAGAATAATCGTAAAATTGGATATTTCGATTTTTGTAATTTATTTGGAAATTTGAAAAATATAAATAAAGTTAATCATTCCATGGAAATCTTCCCTGGTTATGTTATTTTGGTATAATTTTGTGCGGTTAATATCGGTTGATTTCGAGAGCACTATTATTATGCACTTATCGCGTGAGTATTATTGCAATATTATCGCGCATTTCCTACGAAGAGTGCACGTGTCGGAATCGGTTTAAATCGTAAATTGAAGAATGTGCGTCGGTGTAATGAGCAATCGAACGGTAAAAAAAAGACCCACGGCGTTGGAATATGGTGCTTGCATCGCGTGCAGAAGCCACGTTGTGGACACGGTAAATACACGAGGGAGGAGGCACGAGAGGCGAGCGAGCATGCTCACGGATGATTACAAAACCATTAAGGCCGCGTTATTCTGCTGCGCTCCTCCACTGCTGGCGCTACGCGTTCTTCGCCGTCGGTACCGGCCGGACCGTAATATCTGACGCAATAAACAACTTCTTGAGAGAACGTCAAAGAAAAGAGGAAGAGAATTCATTATTTCCGAGTGTATCTAATTTTAACGTGAGGTGCGCGCTATTTCTCCATTTCTCTTTTTAATAGAAAAAAAAAAAAGAACGAACTGCAAAATAAATGAGCTATTATTATTAATTTTTTACAAATTCACACCTCTTAGAAAAATAAATTATCTGCTACCAAAAAAAAAAAAAAAAAGAAAATTCTGCAATGTCATTAAAATATTTCCTATAATTAAATGAATCATGAAATAATAAAATTATAACGAAAACATTTTAAAAAAGTAAATCCGATGTAAATTTGTGAAAAACTTTGTGTTTTTTCATTTTAAAAAAAAACTGAAAAAGCGCTAATTAGAAAATAATAAAAATTTTCAAAAAATTAAGAAAAAATTTTTTTAAATGACAAATTTTCTCACACCCGTAAGAACATTTTTCCGGATGCTATTTTTTTCCCCGGAAGTTAGGTGACGTTCGCGTTGCAACGAGGGTTTTGGGAACAAGTGGAGGACGTGTAAAAGAAGAAAATTTGAGTGTCACGAGACAATAGAATAAAAGGGGAAAACAAGGCTGCCGGATGAAGAGTGGAGAAAAGTGTACGTATGGGCATCGTGAACTCTGGGGAGTGTGCTCGACAATTTCACGCTGTCGCCGGAAGTCGAGCGCTCGTGTTTCTTTATGGTGTTGCACGGAGAAAATAAAGATAAATAAAGAATTTAAGTGGGGAACCTTGTGGTTAGTCTGGTATCGAGAATCGCTCGCAGTCTCTCATTTGCGGTCGGTATTCTCGCGCCCGAGAGCTCACGTCACGACGCCATCGACGACGTAGAGACGACGAAGACGACGACAAAGAGCGAGTGGCCTCACATCGCGAGCCTTAGCCCGCGAACCGGAAGTACCTACCGTGTATAGTGTGCCCTCAAGGGACCGCAGCTATAACCACTGATAAACCCCCGACAAAACGTCGTTGCTATATATCTGCATGTAAACCGGATTCCCGTACGCTCGTCTTCAAGAATCCCCATTGAAAAACCCCAATTAAGCACCATTTGTTGCACCTGCCATTTTTTTTTAAATTCCATCGAATGGCTAATTTTTTATTTTCCATCTTCTTCAAAAAACCTTCCTCAGGTTTTTACGATTTCCCTACTCCCATTCAACCCCTTCCATTTATTGACTTCCCTTATCCCGTTCCATTTTTAATGAGTTCCCCCCAGAGTGTTACCCGCAGCCACTCTTTTCTAATGCACTACTGCATCGCATGTGCACGAGGGCACAGGGAAACTGCAGAAAACCTGTGCGGATACAGGCGGCTATATTTTACTGACGTTCCGCTGTATGAGAATACCTCAGAAAGTCAGAAAAACTGCCTCCCACTCAACATTTAACGCGCAAGTTGGTGCATAGCTAAGCGGTCACCCATCCAAGTACTGCCCGCGACAGAAGCTGCTTAACTTGGGAGACCGCCGAAGCCATACACCGACCGCGCGTCCACTGCTGTCGGTTCCATTTTTTATTTTTATCTTAGTATATTGTATAGACAACAGCATGTTAGACATTTTTTGTAATTTGGGTAGTATGTACTTTAAGCAGTGTTAATAAAACGAATTTTTATTCGTTAAGTGTAAATGATTATCTGTAAATGCAGTTAAAAAAATGGAGTTAATGAAATGAATTTTTTGTGGATAAGTGAAAATTATTTAGCCATTAGGCAACAGAGGCCTATTTTCTTGGGGAAAACTGTAATCATGCGGGAAATATGTTGATACCGTCACGAAGGTCAGTTCGTTCGAAAGAAGTAACGTTTTATTGATGCACTCTCAGCGGCGCTGAGCAAACGGACTATATGGGCTCTCGACTCGGTACAGCAGATTTATACCCGGCTAAGCTGACGCCGTGAATTAATCACTTTAATCTCTGGTTATTCGAGGCAACGTAGTGGCCATTTATCGAGATCGTTAAGCCAGTACCGCCAGTACAGTCAAGTCAATCGAGCGCTGAGATTTGAAAAATAATCGGATGTAAATGAAAATGAATTTGTGTAAAGAGGGTTTAATTTAGGATTTTTTAAAAACCAGATCGACCTTAATTTTAGTTTTAGAAAATTTTCAAACGATTTTTTGCATTCAAAAAAATATTGCACTCGATAAAGTTGACTGCACCGTCGGTGTCACCGTAAAGATATGTGATATCAAGAGCTTTTAAGCGTCCAACAAATCAACGGAGCAAACAAAGCGCTCGAAAGGACCAGAAATCGCTTGGAGTCCTTTCTGCCGCTGATAGTAACTCGCAACCGGATTTCGATGTGGGAAATCGCGCGAGCGCACAAGTCAACGTCGTTGGGTTCCCACAGTGCGCCGTGGGTTCACTGATAAGAAAAAAGGGTCACATGTAACGTGCCTATCGCGTGTCCTCGTCGTTCCCACCTCTAAACGCTGATAGTCAAATGAACGCGCAGGCTAATGTAAAACTTCCTACGACAAGCACGGAAATGTACTGTGAAAAGTACCTTTACAGTCGACTAGCAAACAGACATTCATTGTACACCGATTTATTGTACAGACGTGGAATTTATTTGCAAAAATAAACAAATTTTTTTTCACATCCAACAAAATTACCAAATATTATATCGATGAAAAATATTCATTATTGATAATAATAATATAATATAATAAATAAATAAAATTAAAAATAAAAGTTTAAGATAAGTAATATTTCGAGTTGAATGCCTAGCGAAAAATTTCCAAACTAATAAGACGTTGCATTCATACGCTAAAATACTGCCACTCTTTCTTCTGCATGAAAAATTGTTATATAAAATAAATAAATAACAAAAAAAAAAGAAAATGAAAGATAAGCAAGATAAGCGAAAAAATTCTAAACTAATAAGACGTTGCATTCATACGCTAAAATACTGCTACGTTTTCTTCTGTATGAAAAATTGTAATATAAAATAGATATATTGAAAAAAAGAAAAAAAATAATGAAAGATTAGCAATATTCTGTGTTGAATGCCTAGCGAAAAATATCTAAAGTAATAATTCGTTGCATCCATACGCTAAAATATGGATACTATTTCTGCATTTTTTAATTGTTATATATAAAATCAATAAAGTGAATAAATAAAAATGAAAGACAAGCAATATTTTGTGTTGAATGCCTAGCGAAAAATTTCCAGTCATAAGACGTTGCACTCACACACTAAAATATAAATATACGCATTCAACCGGAGAAAAAAGGACTCTTCATCAACTTGAACGATTCCAATGGCACGAGATGATGAAAATGTATCTTGCTCTTGTTAAATGTGAAGTTCGCACGTTCGACGAAAATCACGTAGTTATTTAGCGGTGTCATATCTCAGAGAGCTGGTGCTTTCAGCGTAGAGTATATGAGTGGCTGGTATCGAGATAATACACGTTCATTACGTCTCATTTATTTATTTCTTTTTTGTCCTTTTCACTCGAACGCCGCTTCGTATTTACGCGAGCGAAGCTTGATTCGCACGGAATGTCATCAACAAGAGAAATATCCTCGACGACTCGTTTCCGGGGCGTACATGAGGACTTTTTTACCCGAGTTGTAACGAGTTTCGCATGAAATATATATACGTACTATTTTGTATCGTGGAATTGCTTCACTCAGACGGGAATAAACGACTTGATATTCTCTCGACGAGCCAAATTAAAATCCTGCGATTGTTACATAAATACATACATTTCACTGCTTCAATATTGTTTTTTTTACGCGTCACAAGAAAAAAAAAAAAAACAACCACAATTTCGTCACTTATGTCGACGGTCGATAAACGATTACCCGAAGCAAATTGTCGACTTGCATTGTAAAATTTTTGGAAACAAACTCAAACTATATCTCATACATTTTAGCTTCATTTGTGAATAACATTATCCCCATTATTATATATATATATATATATATATATTGGCCGCAAGCGTATGCTTCATCAAACGTCTCGCGAATAATCCTCGGAATTACGATAGAATTAATTAACGGCTCGGTGACTGGTTGAGCTTGGGGGCTTCCTGGCCAAACGTGTTCTTACCTTTTCCGGCTGAGGGCCCCAAGGCTTCACAGCGAGTAACTCCTCTTCCGCGTTCGGTGCCATCTCCGATTCGCTGCAACAAGAAAAAAACGAGAGACATGCTCAATGAGAAAAGGGTTGGTGCGTGAGGGCTTCGAGAAATAAGCCGGATAAAAAATCTATGAATATGTGTGGATGTATATATATATATATATATGCGGGTTGCGAAGTCCCGGAAGTGCGGTGCGGGGAATTCTCCACTTCGTGGGATTTTCAAACGGTACTATCGCCACTACAACCCCAGTCGAGGCTTTTCTTTCGAGCGCTTCTTCCTCCTTTGCGATACACGCGTAATCGACGTGTCGATCACCCTTCGACTCCGTTGTTCCCGTGCCTCGAATGCAGCTGTTGTGTCTGCTGCAGTATTTACAGGAATCGTGACCGCGACTGAGCAAAAACCCGGCAATGAGATAACTGTGAGAAATTATTGCAAGTGTCAGAAGTTCGAGGCGATTAACGTGGCCGTTTATCGATTTTTATTCGTTGAGTAATTGGGCGGAAAAAAAAAAACAAAAAAAACAAAAGTCGCTCGCGGCTCAATTATTAATACAATTTTTGATATAACTTTTATAGCAGTTTTCTACAAAATTTGAACTAAACATGAATTCAACTATTTTTTCGATAGTTTTAAATGGAATTTCATTCGGTAATATTCCCGGAAAACTGTGTTTACAGTTTCAAGGTTATCCGCATCCTCGAGTCCATTTGCAGCGAGTAATGAACGCCGGTTATTAACTCTTCCGTTGGTGAGAACTCAGACCCAGCCGAAGTTTCGACTTTGAAAAAACAAGCGTCTCCGTTTGCCGCCGTGTTTCGTTTTCGTTAATGAATTCCCTCATATCGTGGAATTGATGACCTTGAATAATTCAGCTCGGGGTTTTGGCGAAATCGCTGTGTTTTCGGTGCTAAATGTCAAGTCCGAAGGTCACCGCGATCTTCAATTACCCTCTCTGCTTCTTGAAAGCAGTTCGAAATTTTATCGTTTCCAGAATAAATTAACACACGACTCTCGTGATTTCTCCAAATCAAAAGAACACTTTAGCGAATAATAAACGAAAATAACCGCGCTAACTTTTCCTCAATTTTTAGCTCAACAACAAAAATTATTCGAAAAATTTACGCTATGCATAAAGATAATACAAAATAAATGTATACGTAAAAATAATTTCGCCAAAAAGATATTCAGAGACAATAGGTAATCCTCTTGGAGGAAGACGTCGAGACGAATGCTCAGCGGTGAATTCCGACGGAAATATATAAAGACGGTATAAATGGCGCCTGATTATTGGTGTATGATATCGCAGGAGCAGCATGTCCACCTATCTGGGACACCTTGACCACCAATTACGTATCTGGCAAAGTGGTTTGACCTTCCGGCGATGCATGCCGCGCGGCGGAGGGAGATACCCACAGCTGGGGAGACGATTTCTCGGGCTCTCAGCGAGAGATTGCCTACATTCACTTACGATACGCACGCGTGTTGCGTTGGCTTCGTATGCGCTGATCGTACTACTTATGTACGCGTAAACACGGGGCGTGAGTGGCTTATAGTCGGTTGCACGACCGCGTGCGCGTCGACGAGACCCTTTCCACCTCCTTTTTCTTCTTGTGCTCTTCATGGAGGACAACACAACGCGTCGCACAGCGAGCGCGTCTTCGTCGTCGTTGTCGTCGCGAGAAAACGCTCCTCCTGCTGAGGACAGGAGAGGCATTGACCCGCTGCGCTTCTCTTAGTCACGCACACACACGCGCATTCCTCGCTTCGTGAGCGACTCACGCTCTCACACGTGCAGCACTCGTCCGAGAGGTTCGCTCTCGGGAGCGCGTGAGTGAGCGAGTGAGTGAGTGAGTAATGCGGACGATTTTGTATGTACATGTGGAAGAATGCGCGCGTGTGTGCTCGAGAGCACACACTGCGGGTTCCGGCTGTGAATAGGCAATGCTAAATGCGCGTAAAGAGACGAAGCTCGGACGAGCCAGCGCAGCTACAGCTGCAGCCGTAACTGCAGCGGCATCGAGAGGATACAGTGACTCGCTCACCGGTGCCGCGAATTATTTTAGCCAATTTGCGCTACGAAATTTCGCGGCAAGCATTTTCCGGGACACTCAAGGCCAGCGAATTTGGCAGTTTATTTTTTTCGGTGATTGGAAATTTTTTTAGCACGGGATCAAAATGCATTAAAGTGATATTGCAATTTTTTTTGTCGGTAAAATTAATTTTTACCTGGATAAAAGAATGTGCTGGTCGTTTCCATAACAACTTTGTATTCCCGCAAAATAATTGTTATGTACTCAAAAGAATTTTCTACTGATTTTCACAAAATGTCTTATTCTATTCACATCCGCGAGGCAATCGCTTGAATGGACAGAGAAATGAAGCAACAAATGATATATCGAATGCTCGATATAATCAAGGAAGAGATGGAGAGATTAGAACGGCCGGTGCATCAGCCACGGGAGCACGTCACTCAAGAATCCATCCTGCGCGGCCTGAAATAAGATTCCACACGTGTAGTACTCGGTGTCATCCTGATGCGCGCATATCCACTGCCGTCCACCACTACCACCGGGATAATCGCGTTTCCCCCGTTAGCTTCCGGGTGATTCCGGTACTACGGCTTTACAGCTTCGTCGATCTGCTATATATCGTCGTCCACGCCGCGCGCTTCGAATGAGAAAGTGCGAGAGCGCTCATGGAATCGACTAGAGCGAAGGAAAGAGAGATAGAGAGACGAGTTTCATACATATATATGTATGTATATGTGTATCGCTCGTTTACTGCTTCTGCTACCGCTCGCGCGCTGAGCAGACCAAGAACGTTTGTCCATCGGCGGCGAGCGATGGGTGTAGGTATAGTATGGGTACGAAGCTACTTTTTCGCAACCATACAGAAGCCAAGAGTCTCGCGTCGCGGACAACTTGAATGGCTTTGAACGTTTCGCGAGCGCGAGCGGGCATCTTAAACCCGGAAGGACGGACAATGAGATGGTCAAGCCAATAAAGTGCACGTGCTCCAGGATGCGCCGATTTATTCCATGCAGGATCGCCAATCAGGACAAGAGTCCCGTTCGATTATATGGGGGCAAGAAAAAAAAAAAAAAGGAGAGAAATAAATGTACTTTTTTTTCAGGAAACGGAAGTATTAAATATAGAGCGAGGATGTGCAGAGTTATTGTAATGTATTAACGAACTCGTGATTTATAAATTATTAAGAGTTTGTGTTTTTTTAAAAATGTATTAGTTTTTATTAATTTTTTTATGAAGAATTTGTGGAAATTTAATTATGAAAAATGTTGTTTACGTTTTTAATGGCATGTTTGTGCGTTTTTTTTTTTTTGGTGATCAATTTGTTTTTTGTTGCAGGAAACGGAAGTTTTATATATGGAGAGAGGTGTGATCGTGCAGGCTTGTTGTGATGTATTAGCAAACTCGAGATTAATAAATAATTAAGGGTTGTTTTTTTTTTCAAGAACTCGTGTAAATTTAATTATGAAAAATGCTGTTTTCGTGTTTTTCAATTAATCAATCTTTTTTTCGCAGGAAACGGAAGTTTTAAGTATAGGGGGAGGCGCGCACGTGTAACGTTGTTGTAATGTATTAGATAGACGATAGGCCCGGAGCTCGAATCGTTAGTCCTAGCTTGTGATTAAAACGGTCATACCTGAGAGCTGCTCGGTAGTATAAAGGATACCGGGGCGTTATGGATCGGCTTGAAAGTCACCGGCTCAGCGCAGAATGCTTATTACACGGTTTTTGTTTGATAAATGACGAGGTGAGAAAAAGCATTTTTCAAATCACCGTCATTTTAATAATAGCCTTTTTATAAACTTCCAGATAATTAACAAACAACCAAAATTTACACGATTAATAAAACACAAATTTGTGAATTATCCAATAAATCCAATCAAAAATCCAATTAAAAAGCGAGCAAATTTACACTAACGTCCATAAATAAAAAGCCATATATTGTTTTTAAAAAAATGGTAAATCGTAAAATCGAAATTGACTCAACACGCCCCGGTGTCTACTTTGCATTATGCATAAGTATGCAGCTGGTCAGCGGAAAGAAAAGCGTATGCGTTTCACGCTTCTGTTAATAAGATTGTTATCGCGGGGAGGGGAGGGGAATACGAAGCAGGCGGGAGAGGTTAGCGGCGTTCGTCGCTGTTAATCCAGGAAGAGGTATCGGCGAGTTGAGGCTGGCGCCTAACCGAGCCGAGGGCGATGTATATATACATCCAGGATGCGCGCTCGTCGATCGGCGCTACAACAGAAGCCGCGCGCGATCGGTTAGCCGGATCCATTGCGAGCCCGACGCCGAGCGGCAAACCACGAAGCGGCGCACCAGGATCCCCGACAGGATATCGATTACATTGCGGCTCATTTTGAGCCCATCGATTTCGCTCGCTACGATCTTTTTTCCTCCCCGCGTGGTGCACTCCCAGCAAAATTATTAGTCACGCTTCGGTACGCCACGGAAAAGATATTTTTGGTGATAATTCCCTTTATTCCAAAGTCATAAGGCCTCGTTAAAAAAATATAAATTTATCGATAAATCATCCGCACGATTATCATTTTTTATGGAAGAACGTAAATTATGTCAATTATTCGAACATACAGATAAAAAATTACTAACATTACACGACACAATTTCGTTTGAATATTTATAACTGTAGTGTTTATCTTCATTTTTTAATGAAAAAAAAAAAAAAAAAAAAAAAAAAAAAAAAATGAAACGTTGAAGGACGATGTATTAAATGTTTATGAAATAATAAGAAAAAATTGTGCGATCGATTTTTTTTTCCATTTCTTTTTTTCTTTTAAGGCAATAGTAGTTTATAAAAATTGGATGTATCATTAGTATTAATTTGTTCTTGATGTACATGCTCATTATAATTATTTTATTATCAAAAATGTGTGACCCAGATGCTCGTGCACTTTCCAGAAAATTATGGTGCTCCTGTCAACTGCTGTGAAACTATCGCTCAGAAAACGGGATCCGATGGAGGCGACGAACGACGACGCCCATTTTCACATTCGTGTAACGTGCGCACCCTTTTTTTTATTTATTTTTTTATTTACACGGATGTCTTTGTACTTTTCTATTTGCGTGTGTGCCCAACGATAAAACACAAACGTTGCATGCAACTATATATACCTACGCACTACTCTCCTGCATCTCGGCAGCGTAATTACCCGGTAATTATGGTAAACACCGTGGGACGTGGTGCCTAGCCGATGTACGCGCCCGCGCTAAATTATATTTCAGCACTTCACGCATGATATAAACTTCACCGAGGCAGGAACTTGGCAGTTATGACGAGAACTTCGTTCGTCGAATTGATCACTTACACGGGGATCAATATAAGAACAAATACGGGGTAATTTCTGAGGTCAACTGGGAAGAATTTTTATTTTTTTATGTTTTGTAAATATTAAATTTCCTTTTGTCCAAATTTTTTGAGCTTCCATTGAATTTACGAGCCTCTAAATAATTCGTAAAAAAAAATATGTTGAAATTATAAATGAAATAATAATTGATAAAAATTAATTAATTTTTTTTTAAATATGGCAAGACATTTTTTGCAATAATTAATATTTACTGTGGCCGTAATTAATAATTATTATCGTCATGTTTGAATAAATGATTTAAGGAAAAATTGCGATATAATTGATGGAATTTCGAAAAAATCCGTGTCAAATTGTCTGACTTTTTTTCTTTTTTTTTTTTTGAATATCAGTAATACGCATTATTCTTATCGTCCAGCTAATCTCAAAGTAACGTTCCGTGTCGTGGGTGTGATATGGTCAGCAAATTGTCATTCCATGTCGAGTTCCAATGTGAATGTCGAGAGCGCTTTCTATACGGCTTGATTACGGGTGTGCCCGAAAGTTATCCACCGTGAAATCTCGGAGTCGCGGGTGTAACTGCGATTCAACTTTTCTGTATCATCTTGGAGAGAAGAAATTTAATAGTGTTATCAAGCGTGACGAAATCGCCAATTGTAGTCTATACAATTGTAAAGATTTGCGAGAAATAGTTATTTTTTAATTTAAAAAAATGATATACGATAAAAAAGGCATTTTTTAAATCGCCTTCGCTATAAAATCTGCTTAAAATCCATGAAATGTTATTGTTAGAAATATATATAATATGACGAATATATAGAAAGAATTTTCAACAAATTGGTACGATATAAACCTGAGTCTAAAATATATTTTTTTTAGTGACTGTACACACTTGGAATGTCCTCTATACACATTCTCCACAAATGCATTTGTCATATCGTTCAATCGATTACTCACGCCCTGATTAATTAGCGATTCATTATTTATTTAATGAAATATCCTAGATAAGCGACACGTGGATCGAAACGCAGTGTAAACGAGAAAAATTGTATTACTAATTAATCTGATTCCCATTTAAAAAACAAAAAATTTAATAAAAGGAATCGTATAAATTCGATCTTTAAATCAATCGATCAATCTCTATGTAATTGTTCGATAATTTTTTTCTCAAATTTATTTACTGTAATAAATAAAAAAATACGTGAAAGGAAATGCAGTGTACACGGTGCCACAAAAAAATGTATTACTTTGGGGCCGATATAAATCTGATTCCCAATTTTTAAACAAAATTTAATTGTGAATCAGATTTTTTGTAGAAAAAAATCAATAAAAAATGAAAAAATAAAAAAAATAAAAGGAATGGTATAAATTCGATATTCAGACCAATCGATCAATCTCTGTGTGATTGTGCGATAATATTTTTCTGTCAAATTTATTTAATGTAATAAATAAATAAATACGTGAAAGGAAATGCAGTGTACACGATGCCACAAGAAAAATGTATTACTTTGCGGCCGATTGCCACTCGTCGTTTCTTCCAACACACACGTAAGAATTGTTGAATTATTAATAATTTCTCACGGGGCTGTTGCTCGCTCGTTTTCACGAACAAGGAAATACGCGCGCTTCGTACACATCGTTGTCATGTTTATTTAATAATCACTCTATACGTTGGAGTAATTATTATCAGAGGCTCGCATTGTATACCGTTATTTATATATATGTATATATAATGTTCAGTCAACTACTACGAACAAAACATCACAAGAGCTTCGTATTGAAACATCACAACAACATATTGTGTGGATATTAGCATTAAAAGAATATCTAGCACTGAGACTCTTCATAATTACACCGAACTTTAGCAATTAATACCGTCCTCTTCCCACACAATCGCTTCTCACTGCTTCGGCGTTATATATTGTCAGAGACGTAAAATCATGAATTTTCATATAATATTTTCTTTTTTAAATTCACCCGGAACCGAGCGAGCGATCCCATTCACAGTTTCGTAATCAGCTGGCGAGTGAATGGGGATTTTATCACCATGAGAAATGAATTTATGATTTTACGAAGCGCACTCAATCGAATTGGCGGTTCGTGCTCTCGAGCAGCCGCGATAATAATCAATTTTACCCTCGAGTAGATCGATTTATCGTGATTGCGCACGCCTTTTTATTCGATTGACATTAGAAATTCTAATTCTCATCCAACAAACTCTTGAACTTCGTGTAGACGACTACAACAAATTATAAAAATCGAAGTAAGATTTTTGCATTTTTTTCACCGAATTTTCAAAGTGATACAAAAAATTCGATAAAAACGAAAATCAAGAGGAATCGGTTCGATAATTTTCATACTAACGAACAAAAAAAATTTCCCTCGAAACAAATTAATTTTTTTCTTTTCAAGGCCAATCATTAATTAATCAAAGACAACAAATTGGCTGAAGCATCGATTGATTGAAAATGAGAAAAAAAAAAACACACACACACAATCAATTCACCGGAAACTGGTTGAACGTTATTAGGAGTTTCGCAATGAGCTTACGAGTAATGGCATTTTTATTACCCCATGGGAAATGGATTTGTGATGAATTTACGATCTACCCAATCGTTCGTGATCTCGATCAACGACGTTAATGATAATTTGCCGTCGAATGGGTCGATTCGGTGCGCGCCGATGGAAAATAAAGGAATCGACAATTTCACGTGGTTACCTCGGCGATGTCAATTATGGGATCGCGTGTTCGCACATTGCGAGATGGATCATAAACCATCACGGTACCGGGCCGCT
Organism: Clistopyga incitator; assembly: GCA_947507545.1. Lineage (NCBI taxonomy): Eukaryota > Metazoa > Arthropoda > Insecta > Hymenoptera > Ichneumonidae > Clistopyga > Clistopyga incitator. The sequence goes on along the minus strand of OX382174.1, from coordinate 1,090,755 downwards.
TAACTCTGTTACAGAATGGAGATATTTACGCAGGATCTCGCTCGTGAACGTACGATCCGCGAGACGTACATCTCCCGAGATCCGCTGATGGGTTTAATATCTGTATTTATGAGGGGCAAGGTTTGTATAATCATCTCGGACGCTCGTGCGCCGGGCCCTCGGCTCAGCGGTGACCTTTCACTATGAAAACATCTCCGGTAATTCTGTGCTTTCGTTCATTAATTGAATCGCGCTTTAAGCCATTAACGTCTCAAGGGAATCGAATTATCGAAAAAGAAAACAAAAAAACAAAAAATGCGATTTGTGCGTATGAAATTATCCGAATTATTAATAAATCTATGAATTAAAATATGCGAATTAATATGAACTTTCACAGGGACACTTATTTTTACACTAACTTTGGACTTGCAAAAAAACGTGGATATGATTTTTTTTGTAAGAAATATATATTTTTTCTCAATTCAGAGAAAAAAATAAATAAAACGAATTTACGATTTTTTAAAAGACATCATCTACGATTTTATTTTTATGTATTTTTATTTTGTGAGATTCACTGGATCATTTATTTCTGGTTTAACTTTAGGCTTCCAAAAAAAAAAGTGGATATGATTTTGGTTTTTTTTTTGTAAGAAATATATTTTTTCCCTCAATTTCGAAAGAAAGAAAAAATCAACGAAGTTCTGATTTTTTAAAAATCGTCAACATCTGTGCTTTAATTTTTATGTGTTTTTATTTAATGCGATTAACTGGATTTTGTATAATAATTGCACTCACAGTTTTAATTCGCTGAGAAATTGTGAGAAAATTTAGTATAAGTTCACTGGTACATTTTTCATCAAATGAAGTTCGAAGAATCAGGCAACAAATGTTGCTCGTCATTGAAGTGGAATAAAGAAGGAAGAAGAAGAAGAAGAAGAAAAAGAAAATCGTGAGAATGACGCAGATGTTCATTGTGGACAAGATTCAATGCCGTTATGAATCTCTAGTTACGAAACGGGTCCTCATCTCGAGGGCGCATCTCGCCGGACTCAAGTGCATAACTGTATCTTTTCGCTGGGCACGCGTGCGCAGGACGCGAGCGTAATGCATCGCAGAGCGTGGATAGAGACTGGGGAACGCCGCGATGCATTTACTGCGTTGCAGTTGCAGTTGCTGTTGCCGCGCGAGGCTTTGAGCGAGAAAGGAAAAATAAATAAAAAGATAATAGTCGTGAATGAAGATGAGATAGAGAGAAAGAAAATAAGAGTTTTGTCCCAGTAACGTGAAGAACTATGAAAAAAAAAAGTAAACATATTCAGTTCAATCCTCAGTTTCTGCTAAAGCTTCCGATTTTTTCAAGTGCATAAAAATGTTGCACTTAAATTTGTAACCGTTGGCAAAGTTCGCAGTAAACTCCAAATTGATATTTCAATAATTTTCAAAAAAATTCTAAGTCCACAAAAAATTTTTGATAATTTTTTCAGTACCTTTTCTCACGATTTTCGAAATGTCTATAAATATTTTTGAGTCTGCCAAATATTAGACATTGATAGGAAGAGTATTTGGGTGATTTCTAAAATCAAATACGAAGAATAAAAAAAGTCCTCCAGTGTATTCTGTTTTTATTCATAAACTGGTGTACTGAATTAATAGGACGAATGAATTTGACATCGCAAATTTATTTTTGATGCCTTAATATTGTATATTAATTAAGTTAAATATATTATGTATGTATTGTAACTTAATTAAATTTAATTCCGCTCTTTTTTACAGTGCACTTTTTTTTTTTTCCACGCATATAATGTTGAGTATTTTCACGTGTGATTTCCTGCGCACTGTTTTAGTATCCTGTTTGCAGTTACGCATTTGTGAACGATGCATTATTCGGTGAAATGTTGGAGGAAATAGCGCAAAGAGATGGAAATGCAACGCGTGGGCGGAGAATAAACGCGAACGACCTCGAGACGTTGCAGAGGTAGATCTCGGGTAGCACATGTGTGTAACGGCTATGGAATGCCGAAGGCAAGAGCTCGGACAGAAATCAGGCTCGATCGAGAATTCGAGCCACGCGCCTCTACCGATTTCCATACAGGGAGTATTATTACGCGTGTTTAACACCCACGCTACAGAACGCACGGTGGTCCCGCGCTCGATTGATCGATTGACTCTACGTGATCGCGAGGTAATAACCGATAACTCTGTAGCTCGCGTTACCAATTAGCTGCGGTTGCGCTAATTTTTGTTTTTCTTCATAGAATTTGCATACAATAAAGGATCGCTTTTAAAATGAAATTAATAGCACGCTTTTGTAATTATTTTTTCTCGTGTCTTTCAATTATTCTGTTTATTTTTGGTCGAAAGTTAATTTCTTTTTTAATCATAACATTTTTAATATCTTACGTTTGAGAATGTGAATAAAAAAAATAGGGACTTGAAAAATGAATTATATCCAGCGGAAAGTGTGAATGGAAAAAAAAATTGCATCGGCGAATTTAGCAGAAACAAAGAATGCACTTTTTGTATTAACCCAGTGAGATTTTCTTATTCAGGTAAAATATGTAATACCCGCAATCACAGCACGGGTTGATTTTAATAATCTTCGGGTGGGATATTATCCTTGAGTGGTTTCAACTTTTGCCCTATGATTAAATATTTCACTCGGCCATTAGAGATAACAAATAAATTCACCGATCGTCATGCCGATTTGTTGATTTTTGCCGTAGCATTAAGCTCGTAGTCGCAATTTACATAGAATAAAGCGATAAATTATTTTGCAATTAGTGAAACGCATTTTAAGTAATTCCCTTTCGTGTTTTTGTCTTTCAATCTACGATTTTAATCTACGAAATGAAAGTTCGAAATTCTACTGTGCAGGAGCTTAAGTGGGACGAAATTGTAACTCGTGGTATTGTGCAATTATTCAATTAAGAAAATGGCTCAGACTCCGTGAAATCATGATGCGATTGTCGCGCGGCTTTATTTACAACTGCAGCTGCAGCTGACAGCAGAAAGAAATTGTCGCGTGCGGTGACCACTAGCGCTGGAGGATCTCTCACAGCATTGAGCTCGAGTTACGACTAACGTCACGCTCCGAATCGTACGTGCGACGCGCGACAGAATTTCTAACTTTGATTTTCGAAACCGCGCAGCGATTCGTCGTAAGCGGTACTTTTTTTTTTTTATTAAACCGGCTTTCCATTTGTCTCCGTTACCTCATTAGTTACGATCGCACAATAGACATTTTATCAAACAAACATTCTGAAATCTCGAATTAATATTTCTTTTTCGAATTTATTAACAACGAAATAATTGATTATTATTTGTTTGATCAAAAAAATGTTTAATCTCGAATCGCTATTTATTTTTCGACTTTATTTACAACAAAATAATTGATTATGGTCCGCAAAGGACTGATCGCTTGGTAACATTACAATACATATACATATAAATAATTGATTATTATTTGTTTAACCAAAAAAATGTTTAATCTCGAATTACTATTTATTTTTCGACTTTATCTACAACGAAATGATCGATTATTATTTGTTCAATGCATTAAACAAATTAAAAGATAATCCGACTTCGTTTTTTTTTTTATCAAACTAATAAACCCAATTGTTATACTTCTCTAAATGTAGTCTATAAAAGTGTGTCGAAATGTGTGAGGTATTATTGATACCCTCTTAATGAACTTTTAATGAAACATTTCGCAGATGAACCGTACGGATTTTTTTTTTTCTGACTCGCTTCCCTCAAACTAGACGAAGCGATAAGGTGTTATTATTATGAATAAGGAGAGATAGCATTTCGTAGCAGCGATTGTGCCTGTCTTTATATTTTCTTTGGAACTCTCACGTTGAAGCCTCCGCCGCTTCCAAGGCACGCCACAACAAAACGGAACAATGCCTCTTCGCGGATGCACGGTCACGCGGGATATGGACGAATGGAATGCAATTTGCTCTTGGGAGCAATCATATCTGCCTACTAAACCGAGCGAGTGGGATCGAAACGAGCGAACTTTGCATTGAAGAAGGTATTTCTATAATTGAGGTAATTGCATGAAAGTAAGTAAAGCCGAGTTTGTGGATACGGATTAAAATCGCACAAGTTAGCATAACCTTAGCAGCGGAGCTCGCGAAACTCGCTCGCGTTTAGCTCCTACGTAAAGGCACTTATTGTGTATACGCGTTTACTCTAATTTTCGCCACAATTCTCACACTATCGCTGCACAAACGTTCAATGTCATTTAAGCGCATCGTTTCTAATTCAAGCTTTCCTAAAACGCACATTATACCAGTCATTTTCTCGAATCGTCTATGCAGAATTTAATATAGATCACCATTCCTGTAATACGGTCGAATAATGGAAAAAAGAATTTCGTGCGAAGACTCAATTTAATTCGAGTTGATGAAAGTCAATAAAATCGTCACCGATTGATTAATCATTCATTTCGATGGATCGAAACGAGCGAACTTTGCATTGAAGAAGGTAATTCTATAATTGAGGTAATTGCATGAAAGCAAATAAAGCCGAGTTTGTGAATAGGGATTAAAATCACACAAGTTAGCTCTACTCTATTTTTAATTTACTCTATATTTATTACTCTAATTTTCGCCACGATTCTCACACTATTGCTGCACAAACGTTCAATGTCATTTCAGCGCATCGTTTCTAATTCAAACTTTCCTAAAACGCACATTATACCAGTCATTTTCTCGAATCGTCTATGCAGAATTTAATATAGATCACCATTCCTGTAATACGGTCGAATAATGGAAAAAAGAATTTCGTGCGAAGACTCAATTTAATTCGTGTTCATGAAAGTCAATAAAATCGTGACCAATCATATAACCATTCATTTCGATGGATCGAAACGAATATCTAAGAATTTTCGTGATATTTATCATATTCCAAAAAGAATACAATAAAACGTGAGGAATCGATTGAAATCGATTGAAACTGATACCGGTTATTTTAATACTCAGGTCGGCCAAAAACTGATTGGTAGGTTAAATTAGATTCGTTGTAATACATTTTTATTCGGTTAATTGCATTTTAAGATATATCTATTTCTATTTTCTTGTTATGTAGTAAAAAGACAAAATTACAAGTACCTGAATTTTGTTTGAAATTCCGTGTGTGTGTGTGTTTTTTTTAGCTATCGCTGCGCATAGTTGCGATTGATCACTCGCGAATGCGTGTCGATTGATTGATCGCGGAAAAAACGCGGCTGTCCATCGGAATTAAAATCGCACCGCGGAATTAATAGAGACACTCGGGAGCGACCACCGCTCCGCGTGATAGCCGAGAGTTTACTGACAAGCGAGTACCGGTGTGTAGTGTGGCCACCGCCACGCCGCTTGTAATGTTACCGGAGAGCCACTCACGATGCGTCACGCGTGTGTGGAGGGGCGCAGGGGAGTCTCGATAGCACGCGGCTCACCTGAAATCCATACGCACCTGCTATGGAAAAAGGGCTACGGGGTTTGTCATGTTCTTCGCGTATCTCTTTCATATCTAGATCTTCGCATGAACCTTGAACTTAGCATGAAAAAAAAGCTACGGATTGGTACGCCTGTATGAATAAATAAGAATGCAAAGATTGGTATTCGTATTCATAATATTTTCAAATGTTCACTTCTATGAAAATTTACTTTGAAAACGAAAAACAAAAACCATCGAGAAAAATGTCGAAATAAATGTGGGAAAAAATGAAGGATCGAAAATTTGGCTAATGAAGATTTCAACAGAGATTATTTTATTGCGGTTGATCGACACTTTTTTCGAAATCGTTTTTTGTCTTGGTATCATGGTTCCGTTTGAGTTAAGGTTAATAAACGTAAAAGACATTCGTCTTTACTATAAATATTGGGTGACATTGTAAAGTAAAAAGTGGCTCGTGGAATTGTAGATTTTCGGTCGATTCCGATCCGAGAATTCACAGATTCGAATTCCGCTCGGAAATTCCGTCTCAAATTCTTTTTTTCTTCGAGGTATCGAAATTTGGTCTGCACTATGATTTTCAAGTATCCCTGCCCAACAATTTCTAGCATTACGTCAAACGAAAATATTGAAAATCCATAAAAACCTAAACCCATCATAACTGAATACAAATGTACAGTGAACTGTGACCTCTTTACAGCCGTATGGAAATGCCCCACTTATCCTCACAAGATAAGAACACGCACTCGTGCTATCTCTCTACTTTATCGACAGTAGGTACAAAAAAATCACGACCACCTCCAGCGTTCTAAACTTCTGACTTACCTGTCGAAGGTAAGACTGTCCTGTCGGTAACCGCAGGTGTTGCATCCACTGCACCGTGACGAAAGTTCGCTTTCTCGGTCGGTAACGTCGTCGCGATCTTCCTTATCGGCTCGATTTTGGGTTTTGCCATTCCATGTGCGTTGAATGAGGTAAAAAATGTACATGGGACGGCTCGGCCGACACGGTTGTGACCTCGAATTGCCCATTTTCCGTGACCTTGGCCTCAACGGCTTAGCGAATACAAATTGAAGCTTGTAAACAACAACACGGAAAACTGGCGGTTAACACTCGACCTCACATGGCCTCGAGCGAACGCGGTTGTAGCTGCTTCTCGCGATTGATATCCTCTCTCTAGGTCATCTTTCACCGGACGCGTCGAGCTGACGTACAATCTTGCGGAGCTGCAATTGCGGGCTGCAATTGCGGGTCAAGCGAATAACTCGAAAGTCGTATTACCGGGTTATCTCGCACTGTCTCACATCGGCCAAGAATTTCCCGGAATATTCACGGTGAAATTTCCGAGCGCGCTTCGACGTTTCATCGTTAACGAGTCACTCTTCACACGCAATTGTCGATCGAAGCTAATTTTCCGACCGGTTTTTCGATAAACTCGACTCTACACTTAGCACCACTTTTAGCCGGCCACTCGAGCGCACTCATTGGCCGGTACCGAGTGGCCAATGACAGATCGGACAGATGTTCAATTAGCTCGATATTGACGCGCTCATCAATCACTCCTCACTTTAAGCGGCGATTATGCGTTTCCGGTATTCCAAACTCGCACTAATGAGTCACATGTATTTAATAACCGATACTTACCGCCGTTTCTTCCCGATCGAAGCCAATATTTCTCAATCATTCGTTCTGAATATCTGCTATAATTCGCAGCACTTTAAATTTGCATTCGAAAATTCTGTCATAAATATTCGATTGTCGATTGTCGTACTGGCTAGCGACGAGTACGACAATTACGTAATTCGGTTGTGATTGGAATGAATTATTTCAGGCATTTGCCTATTAAATTTTTGTTGTTATTCGCAACACTGTAAATCTGTTTTAAATTATCGTGTACACTATGCAGCACTGCAAACTTGGGTTAAAAAATTCTTCCACATTTATTCAATAGCCAATATCGACTGCTTGACATTTATGACACGTACTCAATTCCCATCTAATCAAAAACATATTTTTTAACCGTTTGTCCATCGAACCAACGTTCTTACACTTTGCAGCACTTTGACCTTACAGCGGAAAGGTCATTGCGTCCATTTAGTGCTCACATTAGTCGCCGAATGAAGTAGGAATTGAAAAAATTCTCATTTAATTTCACGAAATTCCGCTATACGGTGAATTGCCATTAAGAGCGAGCAGCACTTTGACGTTGCGAAGATGAGGCCGATCACGTCCACTTAACGGCCGATACTGAGTGGCCGGTAACGTTCAAAACGGAAGAGGCCGATCGAGCGAAAAAAAGCGGAGCGAATTCGAGGCATCCGTTAATCAACCCGAATCCATAAATAATTACGGTGGCTGCAGGTGATGGGCGAACCGGATGGGCGCGGGTCGTTCGCACAATCCACAGGCCAGCAAACTCGGACCGCGCGTGCAATTACCGTCGAGAGACGAGCGCAGCGATTAAGCTAGTGGACTAAGGATGTGGACTAAGTTCTCGCGCCGCTCGATGTCGGCGCCGCACGTTCCATGCGTTTCGGCCGTGCACTACACGCTCGCCTCGCTTCGGAACGCGGATCTCCTCGTATATTCTTCAATTTACTTCAACGAGATGCAGCCCGCGCTCTCTCCCACTAGCGGCGCCCTGACGTTTGTCCAAGTCGCTGCTTCGCCGGGCACGTACGTACAACACGTTTTGTGGTGCAACGATAAACTCGGAACTTAGCAATGCGAGAAAAGAATTCGAGGCACTGTTATGTTACCGATTATTATTTGGATAGCCGGCGAACATTGCGGACGTCCTTTTTTTTTAATTCATGGTACAATTTCACGGAAAATGTATTGAATAAATGTAGGCTTTTTTTTTTTCGTTGAATTAATTTTTGCCGATCAAATATTGAAAAGATTATTTGCGTATCAATGCTTCGTACACGTGCAAAATGTTGCTTTTATTTATTTAATTAATTAAAAATTAATAAAGCACCGAAGGGACATTCAGGAAAATCGTAAGTTCGTGTTTATCGAGCGGTGCACAATTTTTATCATTCTTATCATTCTTTTTAAAGCCACTATTTTAGTCACTTGGATTCCGCGAGATTTTTAATGGAGCTTTTTTTTAAAGAGAATATGGTCGACACTACGAAAGACGTAAAAGTTGCTGAAATTCAACACGTCGATGGTATCACTTACGGATATTCGGATATTTGATGCTGTTGCGCTTGCCGAATAATAATTACGACAGAGAACAATGAAGGTAACGCGATATGATTGCGGAATGAGAAACTGCGGGAGCAGCCGCGTGTGGACTAAAACGCGGGCTGACGGTGCCGGGTTTCGAGGATAGACTGCCCACGATGATAGCGAGGCGCGAGCGACGAGGTGGGTGCACGTGTCCGCGGGTCCGCGACGCGCGGCATCTCACGGGCTCTACGGTGTGAGAGCACGCGAGCGTGTTGTGTTGCCATGTCTCCCGCCGCGCGCCGTTTTCCCGGCGACTCTGGGTCAGGCCCCGACCTACGGTGCATCCGAGCTCTTTGAGTCACGCACGACTCACCGACTTCACTTCAGCAATAAAGATACGCACTTTCTTGTTTCATCACAGCCTCCACAGATTTTTTTTTGGTTTATCGGTTTAAAAAAATGCAGAGTTCAGCGGAATAATCGCACAGAGTTAATAAAAAATAAATAAAACTATATTTCTATAAAATAAACAGCGTTAAAAAATAGAAGAGATATAAAATGATGTACGAAGTTCGTTTACAAAAACGGGTACACAAAATTGCATAGCAAATTAGTATCAGTTATGTGGAGTTCGCTGAATTCGTTATACGGTCTTAGTATCAATTAATATATAGTATATGTATTTTCGAAATATTTTTTGACAGTGAAAATGGAGAAAAAAGTAAATTAATAGTCTGATGTTAAATTAGTTAATTAGTTTTTTGCACTTTTTTTTTGTTCATCGCAAATTCATCGATTTTAATGGGTACCAAAAAAGAAAAAGAAATTTCATGTACCATTGATAATAATGAAGTATTCCATGGTAATAAACCGCTTGGAGGAACTCATAACAACCACTCCCACAGTGCATCTCGAAGGTGGCTTTGAACTTTACTGCCTCTATCGTGTTATTCCCGAAGATGGGTGTGAGCAATGCTGAAGAGAAGATGCTCTTCGAGGTCAGCGAGGAAGATGCGATCCTTCGTGTATCTCGACGTAATAGCGTGCGCGCTCTCGTGTAATCGAATAATCCAAAGCTCTTCAGAAATTCCTTCAATCGATAACTTCGATAATAGCAGCCGAATCAATAATGAATTTTGTATTTTTCTTGAAAAATAAAAGTTTTTAATCCATAACGGAATTTTTAATTCAACTGAAAAATGCCTGATTAATTAATTATTTAAATCGACTAATGCTTATTCAGTTAATAAAATTGTGTTTAAAAGCTGCGCAAATAATAATAATTGTCTCGGTAATAGCAGCAGAATCAATATTTGATATCGTTTTTCTATTTTGCTCTTTGTAGAAATTTGGATCAGAAAAAAAATGTTTTAAGTCCATAACATGATTTTTAATTTAATAAAAAAATGTCTGATTAATTAGCTATTTAAATCCACAAATGCTTATTTAGTTAATGAAATTGTGTTTAAAAACTGTGGAAATAATAATTATTGTCTCATTAATTACTAAATATTTGTACATTTGCGCAGCGAAGCAAAATGATTGTCTATAATTGTGTGTATCCGGTGTAAACGACCGGGAATCGTATTGTCGTCGTTGCTATTTTAAGCGCGCTTTTATCGTGCAGCGAGAAAATCAAGTGGTTAGCAGTGCTGTGTTAGTTAGTCGGGGAAGGAAAGTTTCCTGTGAAATGCAAGAGCCTCCAGCGACGCCGCGTCTCAAAGTCTGGGCGTTATGCAACGAGCGAAAGAGGAGGCACGAAACAGCGGCAGAAAGCGACATCGCGATTCAGCGATTCAAGAGGCACTTGTGACCAGGACTAGACACAGGAGCAGCCGAGACACAACAGAGACAATGTCGTAATCGTGGGAAAGCTCGTACTCCAGTTCCCATTCACCACTATTACATTATCACTGATGAAAGAATATAGAAAAAAAAGAGGAGATAATAATATTATAAATATTCAAGAGCTCTACATTAATTAATAACTTCGGTAAAAATTTTTTTTTTTAAACCCAGCATTAAAATTTTTTCTTGTGATGAGAATATTGGGATTGCAAAATAAAAATTTTGCAGCCAATTAATAGAAATTATCACAAGTATGATTTTTTAAATAATATAAAATTTAATTAAATTCAATATAAAATAATATTGATTTATATATTTTTTATAATTGATATATTCTGAGATTTTTTGCAATATTTCTTGTAATTATGTTGTAACTTAAAAAAAAAATTAATATTGACACAGGAAAGAAAGAATTTATGGAGCGAGTGGATTTTATTGACGTCGAATCGCCGAAGCCAAATGTTTTACCGATTCAAAGAATTTCTATCGACGCTAACCGTTGCCGCGCTCAAAATTCCTGAACTATCGCGACGGCAACACTAGAGAGCACACCGAACCGGCGGAAAGGCCCGAGGCGCTTGAATAGAGGTCAAAAAAGTCGGCGAGACAGGATCCCCCGGCAACCGCCGCGTGTTTGTCATCTCATCGAAGTTCAGCGGCCTATGGAATCTTGATCTGCGCTTGTGACCCACATTGTGCGGTCATGACCTCCTCCTGAATAGAGGAGATGCAAAATGTTGTATAAGCAAATATCATAAAAAATCTGAAGCATTCGTTGTCAATCGCGCCACCTTTTGCCTTTTCACAATTTAATTAAGTCGTCACTTAAAGCGGCACCGAAATTGCACTGAAAAACCGAACGATTTGCATTAAAAAATCATTTTTCACTTCCTCATGAACAGAATACTCTTCGATGATAGAATATTTTGCAATCGTAAACAATGTTAATCTGTCAATTCCTCAAAAAAAAAAAATTATTTTCTATTCGCAGATGCAAAAATCTTTTATAAAATAAAAGTATACACCAAAATTAAATATTAAGAAATTTTTAAAAGAATTAAATTTTAAAAAACGTAAAAAAGCATATACAGCAAATTATCGATTCCCTAAGTTGATCAACGCGACCTTTGCCCAAAAATGAACCTGCCTCAGAATTTTTATTTCAGGACTGCTAATGACATTCTAACGAGCCGTATAATATATTCCCGTGCCCGGTTCACCAAGAGGATTGAAACTCATCGAGCATCTTGCGATAGGAAGGCGAAAAGTTGTTAGCAATCTTCGATTCCCATTGATTCTTAAGCGGGTGACAGTTGGCCGTAGGCGACGGAAAGTTTACGATTTACGTTGGCTGCCGGTGCGAACGACGATAACGGAGCGAGAGGCCAGCAGTCGAGATCGCGGAGCTCTCGGCCACGCTACAGTTACAGGGTCGCTAGAAATTGTGAGACGTTGCAGCGCGTCGTTCCAGTTTGCACCGTACCTCGCATACGATGCGAAAGTACAAATGCGATAGCTCGCGTAACACGAGATTGGCTTGTATAGCGCTGCGGCTGGGATATTGCCTCGAGTCCCGAGAGAGAGAACCCGCCATCCGAGAAGATACCTATATACTCTACTTGCTCCGGGCTCGACGCGCACTACGAAGAACCAAAGACGCAACGAGGATACGCCCAGCTCACGTGGGATATACATACCGTTATATTATTTATATCCTCGCGCATCGGATTTGATTATTATACAAGAGTCACTCGACCCCCTTTTAATTTACCCCCCCCCCCCCCCCGACTCTCTGAAATTTGATGGATACACACTGCAATATAATTATATTTTGGTAATTAATCCAGTTTAGTAAACAGTAAACAGTAGTCAAATGATATTTAATTAGGCTCACATTAAAATTAATTGTGCCTTAAGTGTTTTTTATATTTATCGGCAGTAATAAATTTGGAAAATGTTATTAATTGTCTCTTGAATGGTTTTCATTTTTGTGGGCAATAAGGAATTTGTAAAATGTCAGTAAGTGGGATTTTTTATTGAATTTATAAATGAATTATTTCGGCTGTATTATTATGTTATTAAATGTCTCTTGAATGGTTTTTATATTTATGGGCAATAACGAATTTGTAAAATGTCAGTGAGTGTGATTTTTGATTGCATTTATAAATAAATTATTTCGGTTGTACTATTAAGTTATTAATTGTGTCTTGAATGGTTTTTATATTTATGGGCCATAAGGAATGTGTAAAATGTCAGTCACTGTGATTTTTGGTCGCATGTATGAATAAATTATTCCGGTCATCGATTCTTCGGATCTCTTGGCATCGTGAAATGTAATACTTCATGATCCATAGGCATGTCATTTTGTTCATTGAAAGGATATCTCGTCGATTCATCTCCAGGTGGTTATTATAGGTGTCACGTGCAGTAGAGCGAAACGGAAAATGATTAATGTAGTTGCGACCGACATCGATGATGGTTTGAGAAAATTGCGGCAATGGAAACGATATTTTTATTCAAGCAAGATCAATTCGTATCTATTCATCTGATTTAAAATTTCAACTGAAAACTCTAATCGCAAAATAATATGAAAATTCAATTTTTTTTTTCTTTTTCAACATAAAAACATATAATCAATAGTTTGACAATAAATTTTTATTATCCAAAAGCCTTAAAAATGCATAACACTCACGCTCATAATCACAAAAGTATTCGAAATACATTTTCATTCGACGAATGCCCAATTATCACTGAATTGTCAAAAATCATTTTTAAGAATATGAAAATATACCGCGAGATTAAACAGGAGCGGAAAAGAGATTGTTTGACTGCGCATTGATGTCCCCGAGTTCAGAGCATCAACGTAAAGTGGTCCATTATTATCTTGTCAGTGAGCGGCACCTGTGAGAAGTACAGGGCGCATTCCATGTCAAAAGGAACGCTGCCCGGCGCACGAATGGTAAGGATGATTCCGCGCGTCGGTATAAAATCGGCGGGGATAAATTTGCGGCGTGCGTTCAGCTCGAGCGATCGCATTTATTCCCACACTGCCGTAATTCGCCATTTTAGATGTCGCCTCGACGATTGTTCAAGCCGCGAGCGTCGCTCGCGTTCGCAAACCAAAAGCTTCCAATAGCGGCTCAATTTTATAGTGCTAACTGTGCAAACAAAGCAAGAAAATCAAAAAACACCGTTCGGAAAAAGTCGCAGTTGTCAATTGGTCACAACTGGCGTTTTAACAACTGTATCGTTTAACTTCGTATCCCCCCTTCTCCCGCCCTTCTGTTATTTTGCTTCGTCGACGATCATTCGGCGCTCTCGTTAATCACAAAAACGAAAATGGCGTCAACGGAGCAAGTCGGCCTCAACAAAACTTGGGAATTATCACTTTACGAACTGCATCGTATACCCCAAGACCCGATAACCGACAACACGGAAATAGCGGTCAGTCCCCGAAGCTTACACAGCGAACTCATGTGCCCGATTTGTTTGGATATGCTGAAAAAAACAATGACAACCAAAGAGTGTCTCCATCGCTTCTGCTCCGACTGCATTATAACTGCACTGCGGAGCGGCAATAAGGTACTTTTTTTCTCGTTTTTTAGTTTTTTGTTAAACAATGCCTTTCGTGGGGTCAAGTGTCTTGGTGTTTTTTTTTTTTTGGACGCTTGTTTTTTGGGAAAATCAAGGGGGTTCGTTGACCTGTTGATGCAAGGGGTTTTATGGTTTTAGTGTTGTGACACTTCGGGATCTTTTTTTTTTGCTTTGTAAAGTGGCACAGTTCAAATTGTGATGATTGAAAGTCGATAATGTTAATGGTAGGGATTTATCAATTTTTTCTTGGCTGGGTTTGTATTTTATTGAATTGGGTATTCTCTTATAATTGGGGGAGAGTGTTCTTTGATTCATACATATGAAAAAAACAAATGTTTGGTTTTCTACTTTGACTGTATTATTACTGCGCTACGGAGTGGCAATAAGGCACTTTTTTCTGGTTTTTCAGTTTTTTGTTAAACAATGCCTTTCGTGGGGTCAAGGGTCTCTGTGTTTTTTTTTTGGACGCTTCTTTTTGGGAGAATCAAGGGGAGTTCGTTGACCTGTTAATGCGAGGGGTTTTATGGTTTTAGTGCTGTGACACTTTGGGATTATGGCTTTATAAAAGTGACACAGTTCAAATTGTGATGATTGAAAGTCTATAATGTAAATGGTACAGATTTATTCATTTTTTAATGGCTGGTATTTTATTCACTTGGGTAATCTGTTTTAATTGGGGGAGAGTATTCATTGATTTATGCAATTTGTTGAAAAAGAAATGTTTGCTTTTCTGTTATAATTTAATTGGACGATTGTTTGAAGTTTTGAAAGAATATTTATTCGAGTTATTGAATCCGGTAATAAAAAATTCATTGATATTCGTGCTAATCATTTTTTGAATAGTTAATCTTATGCATTAATTTATTTTGCGTTTATTTCAGGAATGTCCGACGTGTAGAAAAAAGCTCGTATCCAAAAGATCTCTGAGGCCCGATCCGAACTTTGATTTGCTGATCCAGAAGATATATCCGAGCAGAGACGAGTATGAGGCTCACCAGGAGCGAGTAATGGCCAAATTAAACAAATCACATTCCCAAGCGGCGCTGGTTAATTCCATAACAGAGGGTATCAAGCTCCAAAGTCAAAACAGGCCGCAGCGTTCGAAAAAGAACGCGAACGAGTCGGAAATCCCGAGCAACGTTACTTCTTACAACAACACACCGAACGTGAGCGCTCCGGCGACGCCAACGCCCGGCGCGACCGCGGCGAACCAAAGCGACTCCTCGCAGAGCGCAACCGGGCCGCTGAACAGCAACACCGGCCAAATAGTCAATAATTCGAGCTCCCAGAACTCGAACAGCGTCTCCCAGCCGGCGAGCAGTCCCGCTATTTCGGGCACGACATCCCGAAACTCAACGACCCCATCCCCAAATCCAGCGAATCAAATACCGAAATCGGCGAAACGTCAGAAGAGTCTTCAAAACTCAGAAAACGATTCGTCGAGCGCGGAAGCGGAAACGCCTGGCGGAGAGTCCATGGTCGACACTGAGGGCGAAGGCACGAGCGAACCTCTGATGCTCAACGAAATCGAACTCGTTTTTAAACCTCATCCCACCGAAATGGCAGGCGACAATTCGCTCATCAAGGCACTCAAGGAAAACAGCATCAGATACATTAAAACTCCTGCGCATGCGACTGGTACATTAGCAATTGTTACAAAATACCATACGTTTTATTTTATTTTTCTGAACTTTGTTTAATTTCGCTGGAACTTCACGATTTTTTTTTTCTCTCGAATTATCACAATTTAGTACCTGAAATAATTAATTTACGATATCAACAATTATTGGATTTACTTTTCAGTCGATCATCTCAGCAAATATCTGGCAATGCGATTGACTCTCGATCTCGATACCGAATTGTCAGAGTCCGACAGACTCCTGAATTTCTGTATCTACATTGCGCCGACTCCTGGCCAATTGGTAGTTCTCAGCGGTTCCCAGACGTTGCGCCAGGTAAACGACAAATTCTGGCGCGTAAATCGTCCTCTCGAGATGTATTACTCGTGGAAAAAGACCTAGGGACGGCTTCAAAATTCTACATCGGAGCCAAGCTAGTCAGGTTGTTCTCCGAACAACGAAACGCTTCGCTACGCGCGACGAATGCACGTGGAGAGGCGAAGGAGGGACGAAAAGAGGGCATTGCGAAAGTGAGATTCCCTGCAGCTCCTAGAATAATGAGGGATACCCGTAGCGTTCGATACGAATGGGTTAAAAAAACAAAAAAAAAAAAACAAAAAAAAAACAAGAAAAAACGAAGAATAAGCAAAACGAAGCGACCAATCAATTTGCGATTTTATTCGCACCTCACGGACTTACACGTAATTGTATTAAAGCGAAATTTTTATATTTTAATGTAGATGAGAATAAAGACGACGTTGTGATAAGTTTCCTAGCTCTATAAAAAATTTCAGTCACTCCCTCGCGATCCGTTCTTAATAATTCGAGGGAAATCCAGTCGACGTACTCATTAATAATATAAACCATCTTTCGCTCTTCCCCTATTACCCACATTTCGCTCAAGGGATCAATAAGTCTTTCCCGTACTGTTGCTGGGCGCAAAACTATCCGTTAACGTGAATTCCCTCAACGATTTTTCTCATCTACTTGAAGGATAGAAAAGAGCAATGCAAACATTAATTCCTGTGATTTTTTTTTTGGATTTTTTTTGCTTTAAAAAGGAATTGCGCGGAGTCATGAAATTTTTTGGCATTTCTGTAAACTTTTGAGGAATACAACTTTGTCTTTGATTTTTTATAAAAGGAGATTTTTAATGGTTTTTTGTGATTTTTAAAAAAAGTTACTTTCGAACGTTTCCGACGCTGAGAAATCACAGCTTCAACTTCCGGAGTTAATTTTTCCTGCATGAAAATACGGGACTCTCATCGCGATCCGACAGCTTCCAAAATTAGCGATGCAGCAGCGCGCGGAGAATACCTTGTGAGGCACAATCTCAGTTAATTACGAGTAATAAAGAAAGACCGCGTTAATTGGCGCGGCCCGCGGAAGTAATTGCGAAATTAATTCTCGTATCGCGCTTAGCGCGCATCCTTGAGCAAGACCACTGACAACAGTCGCTGCATCTTTGTGGGTGGTTGCGTTGTATTTCTGTTTACACAATTTGTGCTGCATTTTAAAATCATAATTGAAAGTAATACGGGAAATTTACACATTTGTGTTTTAGTTGACGATTATCAAGACCTTCGCTTCCTCCAGTCGCTAACGTCTCCCGCCTTTGCATCCGAAATCCTCAAGTCCATTTTTTTAAACAAAATTTAGTACATTAAAAAATTATAATTGACAATGTGCACATTCGTGTTTTACTCGGCAATTATCGAGACCGTCGCTTCATCGTAATCGCTAAATTCTTTGGCGTCTGCATCTGAAATGCTCGTGAGCTCCGACGAAGATCCAGACGATGACTCGTCGTTGTTCTCCACTCTGATATTATGCAGCGGATTCATCAAAGTATTTTCGTCGTTTGATTGCCTTATTTGATTTCCGGTGGAGTCCACGTCTGTCGAAGATCTGTATCAAAGCCATCATCGAGGGATGAACGTGACAAGCCATCATGAATAATTGGATCACGAATGAAGCCCCCTAGAAGCTCGCCCTCTAATTCAGGACATACTCACAGCATCTTATCGGGTGCCTTGTACCAAAGCGGGTAATCCGACGACCCCGAATTCAGGAAGGGAAGAAAATTGTCTGCAGGGGGTGGCTTCAGCTACGACAAAATACACAGGAAAAATGATCAAGCTCAGCTTGGGGACCAAGCGCATCTATAAATAATAACGAATGAATCTGAAATGGTTTTCGACTTATGGGAATTTCAGAGTGCAATTTATTTTCGTTATGTTTTTTTTTTTTTTTACAGAATTTTCGAAACTATGAAATGTCATTTTGGCAATTTCGTAATAATATTCTGATAATAATGAACATAAAAAAAAAACAAAAAAAAAGACGTAAGAATTCCAGATAAAATTTTTTTTTCAATATTTTGAAAATTGCAATCAGTGAAAAAGTATGTTGAAGTTCTTATTGCACTGCAAGCACTCAATTTAATTTAAATTCGAATTTATTCAAACGATGATTCAAAGTTAGTTTGAAAAAAAAAGCCAAATAATTTTTAAAAAGGAGAAAATCGGTATACGATACGTACGTAAAAATTTGGAGATTCCACGGTAGAATCGAGAAGAGCCGATACCTGCCGAGCGTAATCTTCCGTCCCAGCCAATCTTTCCAATCTAACGAATCCAGACACGTTTTTAAAAAGATAATTGGTCAGCGGAGCAGAGGAAGGCGGTTTCCCGTGTGCGGGTGTATATTACAAGCGAGACGCATGTGCATTTCTATATCCACTCGAACAAATATACGCGCATAAAACGGCCTTTAAACTCAACATCCGGAGAGCAAGCGCGAGAGAATTGTATAGTTGAAGAGCAGCCCTCGGCGCACACATTTATGCTGTTGTAATACGATTTATGTATCACTGTACATTGGTGCTTATGTATACAAAGATTAAGAGAAACCGGGGCGAGATGAAACACCTAAGAGCAAATTAAATATTTCTTCAGCAAACCAAACCACATTATACACGAAAATTTACATTAAAATACACACGAATCTCAAATCATTACCATTTAAAAAAAACGAATTAAACCTCATGATATTTTATTAGCTTACGAGAAAAAAAAAAAATTTGCTGCCATTATATAAAAGAAAACCTCTTAAATAATTTTAAAAGCTTGAGCTAAAATAATAATTTATTCTTGTAGGCAAATGATTGCTAAAATTATAAAAAATAGATTCAACAAGCAATTCATTTTTTGTTTAAATATGGAAAATTATGAAAATGAAGTGTTTCAACTAGCCCCGGTCTCCCATGAGCGACCAGCAATCTCACTCGTGAACCATCTGTCGGGTGAATTCGGATCTCGTTGTTTCGCTCGCCGGAAACGCGGACTTGGTTGTTCGCGGTTCTCGGTTGCCTTCTTCTTTTGTCGACAGCGCGACGTGGCCGTAGAAGTTTCCAAAGTGAACAGCGACGTCTTCCGGTATCCCGGAAGTCACCGTGCCGGATCTCGGGAGGCTCGCCTCCGCGATAAGCTGCACCCTCTTCGTGGGCTTTGTTGGCGCAGGCCTCGATTTCTCGCTCTTCGCTTGGTGTCCTCTTCAGCGATGATCCCGAAATATCATACACACAAATAATCAACCCGGAAGTGACGTCCGTTACAGCGAACGGTTTGCCAATGTACAGTTTTGCTGACTGTGAATTTTATTACACGTTTATCGTGTTAATCGTTGGCTAACGTATTGCCATTTCGTCAGGAATTATTACTTCAATGGTCACTTCCTCAGGAACGTACATTTATTTATCAAACATTTTTTTTTTAATTTTATGGACGTAATTAACAATTCTGTCACTTTAATACAAAAAAAAGTATTTTTGTTCAATACGAAAAAACATTTACGTCATTTCCTATAAACACGTAATAATATGTGAATTATACAAATGTATTTTGTAACTTTTGATTTTGGGTAAAAAAAATTTTTGCATTCTCAAAATATTTCTGTCAACTGTTAAACGTAATGTTTGAAAAATACTATTTTTTCATTACAAAAATTTGTTTGCGATCATTTGTAGACGTTATTGAATTTGATAATTTGTTTTTTAAATATTTTTACTTGAGACTCTTTGAAGAGATCGACGATGACATTGACAAGTTGACGAAGAGGCTGTCGGGTCCGGAAGAGCCTTTCTTTCCATTTCCACAGATTCCAATGGTCGAAGCGTTCCCTCGCCTCTTCGACATCCTCACTGACCTCTTCATCGTCGTAACTGTTCCATTTCCAGTCTAATACTAATAATTTACTACCAGACTCTAATCCGCAGCTGTATCACTTTCCTATCACGAAAAATACCATGTTTCTACCAGTGAAAAGAGAAATAAAAGAAAATAAACAATCGAAGGCACGTTTCTTCTCGCTTTCATCCTCGAGCCCGAAACAACCGCAATCTCGGAGAAAACCGCAGAATTATCGAGAGGCTCGTTCAATAATATACGAAACATCGAAGCCGAACCAGAAGCTGCATTACAACCACGTATATACAAGGCATTCTCTGTCAATTACCCCTTTTTTCCGAGCCTCAACAATTTTTTCCAACTCACCGGAATTTCCAACTACTCGATACTATTTTCTGATTTTTACAGATTTTCATTAAACATCACATTTTTCGGGTCTACAAAATTTTCTGAAAAATATCATTGCCATCTGAAACGAAAATGTAACGTTTCTTCCAAACCATTTATTTCCCCGTGACTTATAATCTCCAAAAAATCGTCTTTTTTTTATTTTTATAGGAAAAAAAATGAAAAAATTGAAATTAATCAATATACAGAGCATTCGAAAAATCATATTTTCGAAAACTCGATGGAAATGAACCTGCGGTTTGATGATTTTGTTTTTCCACCTGCTTCCTTATCATTTTCAGATTAATCGAAAAATCAAGGTCGACGAATGTCCTCCGAGTGACTTAAAATATCGAGAACATTCATCATTAATTCGCGAGTAATTAGAAAATAATTACGAACATTATTGAGGAGCCGAAGAAAAAAAGTTTTCGAACCGACAGAAAATACCAGATCATGTACATACATATAGATACGCAATGACCGTCGATTACAGTGGACAAAATCTGCGCGGTCTCCGCGCCTTCATATCCCACGTCTTCTTTTCCTTTGCACACCTTGATCTCTCGGGCGGCGTTGCTGTACCTGAGACTGCACAACGCGTCGACTGCCGCGGCAGCTCGTGCCAACTAGTAAAGTTCATTGCACCACGCAGCAGCAGCAGCACAGTCACAGCAGTACAACCGTAAGGTGCACACCTAAACGCACGAGGCTCGAACGTGTTATCTCTTAGGCTCGCTCATGGCCTACCCCATAAATAAATACATTTAGAAACAGAAAAAAAAAAAACAAACAAAAAGGCTCTTAGGAAAATCCTGGCTGAGGACGTTGTAACGCACGCGGCGATAATACATATCGAAGTGCAAAGTTACCATCCACCGATTCTATCAGGGATTCCACGGGGATAACGATATTATTTACGATCGAAAAAGAGAACGCTTAGAATTTGCGTGCGCTATGCGCCGCGCGGCATTCCTCAGCAACAGCGTGACGCGCACGCGCGCTTGCCAGTCTCGTCTACCGGCCCTTTTTTCTTCTTTGTTTTTTATTATTTATTTTATAACCGCGCGTCGCCGTAGAAATTTATGAAACTAAGGTTACAAGCTCCGCGCTCACAACTCGACCCCTTTCTTCGTAGTATATATTTGGAAAAAACGTAAACCAGCGCGCTTAGGCTACCGGAGCTAAGGGGAATTGAAAAAGTGATTGCCGGGCGCCAGTCGGCGAGCCGAGACCGGCCGACGCTCGGGGATGAGGATATTTCACGAGGGCTCCACGCTCGCCCTTCGAAAGCTCTTTGATCACTCCCACGCGGACGCGCGGAGCCGAACGCACTGTATCGATAAGCCTGAAAACGCCAAGAACACGATACAACATAGGGCTCCATGAATTTTTTAAAGAAGAGAATAGAACATTTTTGTTCTTTCATCTTTTCGGGTATTTCCAAGTTATTCAACATTGCCCCTCATGAAAGGAGGACCTTAATCGTGTTTACGGAAGTCGAGTCGCCCGGAAAATCATTTTTCAGGTGGCTGATTTTTTTTTTGTTTTTTCTTTTTCGCTCGGTATCTTCAGCTTCAAGGTGTTTTGTCTCTGACCTTGAACGAGAACAAAAATTGGCAATAGCATATTTCTCTTTGTAATCTTATTTTTCATTTTTTGTTAATAGTGAAAGTAGACAAATTAAAGTACTACTTAATTTCAACACTTAATCGGGTTTACGGAAGTCACGTCGGCCGGAAAATCATTTTTTAGGTAGCTGCATTTTTTTTCCACTTGGTATCTTCAGATTCAGGCTGTTTTGTCTCTGACCTTGAACTAGGATAAAAATTGGCGATAGAATCTTTCACTTTGTAATCTTATTTTCCATATTTCGTTAATAGTGAACGCGAGCAAAAGAAAATACTATTTAATTTGGGTGAGAATCAAAATAGCGAATGGCTAAAATAGCGAATTCCAAAATAATAACCGTGCGAATCTACAGTAGCAGTCATTAGGAATTTAGCTATTTTACCCATTCGCTATTTTGGTCATTCGCTATTTTGACCTCCACCCTTTAATTTCAACACTTAATCGTGTTTACGGAAGTCGCGTCGGCCGGAAAATTATTTTTCAGGTGGCTGAATTTTTTTTTCCACTCGGTATCTTGAGCTTCAGGCTGTTTTGTCTCTGACCTTGAACCAGGAAACAATTGGTCATAGAATCTTCCTCTTTATAATCTTATTTAAAATAGAAAAAAAAACAGGAAAAATAAAGCACTTTTTAATTTCACCACTAAAAATACATTTTTCAATTTTTCAACCCCCAAGCATCTTTTTGTTACAACCTCAACCTGTTATTATCCCAAGTACATTAAAAAAAAAAAACTAATACCTATCCTAAATAAAAATGCATACATATTAACAAAAATTCTGTAACCATTTGTTCGCCCTCTTTAAGGAGCTCACTTAGCGACGAGAATTTTAAGGAAGAAAGAATAGAGACGTGCTTTATGAATTGATGGAGTGATTTGCGTCCACGAGGTGGCCGTGGCTCGTTTAACACCCACGAAGCAAATCCTGTTAGGCAAACTGCCAGCGCTGCTGCTGCTGCTGCTCCTGCTGCTCGTCTCTCGAACGAGCCTCGAGGTGCTTTCCGTTACCGCGTGCGATACACTGCACGAACGCTCCACGGACGCGTATATACCATACGAACATTGTGGGAATGGGCCGCAGTCTCACTGCACACACACACACACATATATATATATATATCCTGAAGAGTAGTACACACGGCGTTGCAGACGAACTGACGTGCCTTGCGATGTCTCGGGGTCTAGGTATCCGGCACGGCGATCTATCGTCCATAACAAATGAACACTGTGGCCTATTTAGACTCGGTACTGTTTCGAGCAAAATAAAAAGAAGAAGAAGAAGAAGAAGCGGAGGCATCTGCGAACAACGACGTCCAGAGTAGCCGAGCACGTCCACTTCTATGGCTATAGAAAAATCGATCGCGGCTCTTGTACACAGAGATCCGACTGTTTAAAGTATATAAACGTCTCTCTCTCTCTCTCTCTCTCTCTCTCTCTCTCTCTGTCTCTCTCTCGGCGGCGGTGCAAGGGTCGCGCGCGCGGAAGCACGAGACGAGCAACAACGTCGGACCAACTTCCTTTGATCCTTCCACAGTCGCTCGTCGCTGTTAGGCTCGATCCTGGAAACTACGCTCTTGCAAACAAGCCGAGCTACGTCGGGAATACATGAATCTGAAATAGCGCGAGGGTATATGGAATTAAGAGCGTATGGGAATTAAGGGAAGGCTTCGGTTTGAAATTGATATCGTCATTTCGATGTTTTCGACACTCTGGAAGGGGTAAGCACTATTTGGGCAGGGATAATTTTTTTTTTACAATTTTAGAATACTATATATACAATATATTATTAATAATAAATAATATAAATATCATTAATATTAACGGTGAGGATTTTTCTGAATAAAAATACATTTTGGAGAAATGGACGTTTGAATTTAAGATGCGACTTTGGCGGCGAGGGGGGGGGGGGGGGGGGGGGGGGGTTGAATGGGGGTGATATTCGCAATGGAATTTTGATGTTCGTTCTTTTTTTGTGAACAATTTAGTAGATTTTTTTCACGGTATCAAAATAGTGAAATGTATGTAAAAAGCTTTGATTGCATTTATATATATTTTTTAATACGAATTAAATTGATTATTCTGATTGCGATTCGATTGCGGTATCTCATTACAGGCAAATGAGTATTGCTTTGATTGTTAAAAAAAGGGTGATCTCATTTTCCTTGAAAATGAAAACTAATTTTTTTTAATGAGGTTTTGTTTTGCTGTGCATAAATTGGACGAGCGTTGGCTCGTTAAAATACGAAAAAGGTTTTCGTGCGTGAAGAGATGAGAATCGAAGGGGGCGGTAAGCGGGGGAGACTGTTTCTGTGAAATAATTGGCGAAAAGAAAAATTTTCCGCGACCCGCTGAATAATCGGGCTTTGAAACGGGACCTCGGCCGCGTTCGGGAAACTTCGTCGCCCCTCGCCTCGTACTTTTAAATCGTCCGGGTAGCGCGCTGGCTCAGTCTTTCACGCGCGTCCGTACAGTCAGGACATCACGAGGGAGCATCTCTCCCGCATCTCGTGCCGAGGTGTTTTTTATACTCGCGAACCCAAGTAAAAGTGACATTCCATTATTATTTATTTTCCCGACGTTTACCTAAAGTATTACAAACATATATTTACAACACGAAGAAAAAAATCGGAGAAAATGTGTCGAAGGTACGTTTAAAAAATTGATTATTCACTTATTAATTTCATAATTTAATTTTTTTTAATTTCCAAATTTCCTTTTTTCTTGTTTGTGATCAGAAGCAAATTAACTTCAATTACTTATACAAAATAACCAATTGATTAATTGAAAATGATGAAAAGAAATTCGTTTTTCTTTAAGGAAAATTTAATGTTCGCTATTAAAATGGAAATAAGTTATTGTTATTTTAGGAATCTTCGAAGGAATTTTTATTATGAGGATAATAAATTTATGGTCATTGAATAGGTAATCGATAAGCCGTATTTCATCCCGTTGAGTAAATACGTATATTATTGCGGTGAAATATTGATAAATAATTTGGGGGAGGGGGGAAATAAGGCAACTATTGTGAATGTCGGTGTGCACGTCTGGCAGAGCAACGCAAATATTTGAGCGAGATTCCTTTCTCCTATTAAATTTGTCTTTCGATGCCCGTCGCCCGTTACATCATATACCCAAGAGTTTATCACCGGTATTATCCGCGCTTCGCAAATATTGACCCGAGCGGCACTGCGCTTCTGTCAAAGGCATTGTAATAAATCGTCTCTGGACAAAGTCAAATAGTCGGATTTTCGAAACCGTGGCTCGTTATACTTGCGATATATTTACGGTCCAAATCGCTCCTAGATATTACAACTGTTCACCGTAAAAGGTAAAAATAGATGCAAGCTAAAATCTTGCATATTCCTTATTATTATTCGGCTTCCATAAATCTTTTCACAAATTATTATTAATTTTGGCTTCTAAAATGTACAATCTTGAAATATAAAAAGCCATTAAATGTTAGAAAATTTTTAAGGGTTTGTTAATTCCAAAATAAGAGGATTAAATTCGATAAAACAAAAAGGAATCGTATATTCTGAAGCACTTTGAAAATAAGGTCTGTGAAAAAATAAATAAAATACTAATAAAAGTTCAATTAAACATGCAATGATGAAATCTGTTAATTCCAAAATAAGAGGATTAAATTCGATAAAACGAAACGGTTTTGTACATTTTGAAGCACTTTGAAAATTATGTCTGTGAAAAAAAATGAAATACGAATAAAACTTCAATTAAATTTGCAACGATGAAAGTTGAGGAACTGCTTCATTTGCACGCCAATTTTCAGTCTGATAGTTTAACCCGTTCACTCGTTACACGAGGTTTATTGATTTTATGACCTTGACACTCACATACATACACACAAGCAGTGAAGAATTTTTTCCAAACCATTTTTCACGCTCTTTCCGATAATTTATCGAAGAGGAAAATTTGCACGATAACGAAGTTTCTTCTTTTGCGGAAGGAGAGATAAATAAAAATACGGGCCGAGGGTTGAAACGTTGCGTGTTATAAATACGTACAATTAAAGCTGGCGATGCTCTTCAATTAAAGATGCAGATTGATATGCTTCACGTGATACGATGAATAATTTATGACATCACGGTCGCGGATGAGCGCACTATTTAATCGGTACGATTGCCGGCCTGCAGCACAATCGCCAATGATATATATCTTATTAGCAGAGTCCGCGAGGATCGAGCATCGGTGGCAATTTGATCTCATGCCGTTAATTGGAATCGATTTAATTTATTTTCCAAGCAGCGATAACACGTACCATGATTTTACACTCGCATCAATTTTCGCCACCAATTCTTCAAGAAAGCCAAAAAAAAAATTTTTTTTTTTTTCGTAATACTGAAACTTAATTAACGGTAATTGATCAGAGTTTCATATATTAAGGTGATATCGAATAAACGGTATTTGGACATAAAAAAATAACATCTTAAACTCTTAGAGAAAAATAACGATTATTTTTTCTTTGTTAATTATTTTCATAGTGTTTTATTTTATTATGGTCCATGTAATGTAATTATTACTGAATCATGTAAAAATCCGCGTCCTGTAAAATATTATTTTTTGAATTGCGATATTTCGGTTTTTCAGTCGGTGTGATTTTACTATATTTGCACACGCGATTGTCGTTTACGTTTAGAGTAAATATTCAGCGTTTACCGTTCGCTTTGCTCGTTCGGCGGGTATATATACCCGAGTTTATGGTGCCCACCGAGTGACTCGATACGTCGAGAGGGTCGCCCACGCAGTCTCGTGTCTACATATACCGTATATAGTATGTACACACGTAGCGCGAAAAGGTCGACCGGGCCTTTGCCCATGAGGGCCTCATTGTATGTACCTCCCGTCGTATAATAACGCCAAGTCCAGACAATCTTATATATAAAAGTGCCTAAATTAATGAAAATAATCTGCCCAAAATTAACGAGGAAAATAATTAGAAAAAATTAGGCAAAATTAAAAAGTTTAGGGAAAAATAGGAGATATATAGTACACGCGTAGTCGGGCCCTTTGCATATGAGGACCTCAATAATGTAAACCTCCTGCCGTAGAATAACGCGAAGTCGTGACAATCTTGTGCATAAATCACCACAATTTGCTTGAAATTGACAAAAAAAAAAAATTAGAAAAAATTTCGAAATTGAGGGAAAAATAGGAGATGTGTAGTCGGGCCCTTGGGCCATGAGACCCTCGATAATTTATACCTCCTGCCGTAGAATAACGCGAAGTCGATACAATCTTGTGCATAAATCACTACAATTTGCTTGAAATATAAAAAAAATTAGAAAAAATTTCGAAGTTGAGGGAAAAATAGGAAATGTGTAGTCGTGCTCTTTGCCCATGAGGACCTCGATACATTATACCTCCCGCCGTAAAATAACGCGATTCCAAGCAGTGCAACACACGCGCGACACGTGAACCGGAGAAGGCGTTATTCAGTTGTGTGTGAATAAGCGCGAGGGCACGTAAGGAAGGATCCGGAGCTCTCCGACACATTAGCCGCTGGGTTAGTCACGAGTCACTCGCCCAACGAGTGAACACTGGCATTCAGCGCAGGGGTGACTCTCCTCTCACTTTTTTTTTCTCTCCTCTTGTCTATATACCCATAGTATCGTCGACGACCATTGAGGGGAAGGAACCGAGAACGGGAAGAGTAAAAAAAACTGGTAGGGTCAGGCACGATCGTGCGTGTGTCAAAAGCGACTCTGAGGGGAAGCAAACAATAACCAGAAACTGCAGACGCGTGCAGCGCAAGGTGGATGTTCCGACCATTGACCACGTTACTAACGATTTCCTAGAAATAGTTCGATAGCTGCAATGCGATTCGATTGGAAGTAATGTACTCCACTACAATTTTAGTAGTTATAAATGTTTGCTTGACTTATCACAAATGGGCAATTAGATAAATAAATGCAATTGAGAAATGAGTGGTATTAAAATCGAGATGAACTAAAAAAGTTGACACGAAATTTTGTTGATAAACGCAATTGCGAAAGTAATGAGAAATTTAATATTTGCAACTAATTTCAATACAAATTTCAATAAGCCAAAAAAAAAACTGAGGGGGAATTTTTGTTGACTAATGTAATTGCGAAAATGACAAAATTAAAGATTTGTAATTAATTTCAATAATGAAGCTTGAATCCCTAAATAATAATCACTCGCTAAAAATGTCTTGATAAAATGTATCATCCCTTTGATAAGTCCCTCGCGTTATTGTTGACAAAAATAAAAGCTGAATAATTTCAATTTTCCACGTCATCGCCAATTTCGCCATGTAATATGCAAATTGGCGGAAAATTATTATCGGATCTTCTGAAAACATGTATTTGTAGCCTCGGCGCGAGGGAATTAAACGGGAGATTCCGATTAACGAGCGCGAGGCGAATCTGATGTAACAGGAGGAGCTAAACGCGTTGCTGCCGATCTAATAGTAACGTGAACGAGAAATGCGAACGTATAGCTGAGCGGTGGTAGGAGCCGACGGTGTTGGAGGAGCTGCTTCTGCTCGGCATTCTTTGCGTGCCTCGGCATCCTCGCGTCGAGGTATCACACCGCAGACAGCTCTCTTCGACGCAGCTTCGAGAACGCACATTAAAGGGTACGACAAAAAGGCAGGACACGCGCCCCGATTTTATTTTCGACCCCAGCCCTCTTTTCCACCGTTACATCAATCAACTGACGAATTACGTAACAGGCAAATTCCCAGGTACTCAGTGACAGCAATATCATAAAATAAAACATGGTCGTGTCAAAACAACATCAAAATCTTCTGGTGGAATGAACGCCATCAATGAATTCAATATTTATTCATATTTCAAGTAATATCGAAAATGTTACATGCCCAGGTTTGGATCAATTCCATTATTATTATAAAAAAAGTAGGGAAACAGTATTTTTTTTATCAAAAAAAAAAAAGAGATGCACATAGGAATACGAAATTTCAAAAACTGGATACCAATTTATCCACAATTTTGATAAGCAACATTTTTTTCGAAGCTATGATAAATTAATAAAAATTCACTATAAAATATTTATTATTAATATCGATAATAACGGGCAATTATCGGGGGAAACCTCGGAATTAGTCGATGCACGAAGATCAAAGCGGTTGGATTTTCACTGAGAAGGGGATGTCAGTCAGGTGCGTGGGAATGCGTAATAGAGAAAGCACATACCACACGATCCGTGTATAAAATGTACATCGACTTCTCGGGGGGAGGCTGGTTAATTCAAGACCTCCTATAGCTTCTCATTATCCTCGAAGGGAGAATATGTGTGTATGTACACGCGGAGAGCGAACCGCAAGCGCGCACCTAATTACACGCTGCGCGGAGCCAGACGGTACAATTAAATTTTATAAGTTACACGCTCGTCCACGCGCATAGTTGCGCAACTCGTAGAGAACTCTCGTTCTCTCGATGCGCGCATCACTTATCCACCGCCGGCCGATAAACCGTTACAGTTCATCGCGTTCTGTTGTTACATCGGCAACAAAGGGCGTACATTTGCGGACTTTTAAAGCCCTGGGACAGAGCGGCGAGATTAATCGTCCATTATACATAAACTCGCGCGCACTGTAATCGAGAATAATTTAATCGTCATTAAGATTGTTAGGAGAAATCATTTTGCCTGTGGATGTCTAACGTGAACGATCATCCTCCGCTCTGTTGTGCGGTGATGAATGATCCTTCATCATCCACGAGACCGCCGCTCAATCTCGCAGGAAACGCCACTAAGAAACGTCGAAACTCCTCTCGCTGCGAAATCTCGTTCTTTTTCACCGTCTCTTAATTTACGATGTAAATCGCGCTGCCCAATCACAACAATTTATCGTCCGAATGAGTACATATAAAACTCGAGGTTGTTTGTACTTTTTGACACATTGGGTCTCATGAAAAAAAGCTTATATCACTTTTTCAATTAAACCGAATAGGTTAATCCCTTAGCTTACAATGACGTATGAGAGACGTGATAGTTCTACGGGGCCAAACATAAACAGGACGTCTCAAAGACGTGGTAAGTCTATCGGCCCAAACATAAACAAAACGCTTTTTGCACGCACAGTTAAAAATTAAATCGTAAGGCAAGGGGTTAAAACTAATGACAGTAAAAATGTTGTAATGTGTCCCTTTTTAAACTCAAATTACCGGGCGCGCAGTGAAGTTATCAGCATAACTGGACATTTTATCGGAATCTCGTGAAGATTTCATCGTAAATTGAACAATCGTTAAAAATTTCGAAACATCGAAAATTCATTAGTCTTTAGAATAGATTACAAAAAATGTATCAACAACAACAACAAGAACAAATGAGCCAAAAAAAGCGCTCCCGTCGATCCTCCCACGAACTATTAATCAACGAGCTTTCATTCCGCTGTTATGCCGCTGAATAATCGACCGGTTGATGATCGTCACGAGCGCCAGTCAATCTTGTCGAAAACGGGACTGGAAAACGCCGAAGCGGCTCTCTGATGCGAGCCCCGAGCTCCCGGCGACTATCGTTCTCGGACCATTTCGACATTTCGAGCACATATAGGCAATATTAAAAATTTTCAAGTCATAAAAAATTTCATAACACCGATTATTTTTTCAACCTCAATTTCGACCAATAAGAGCACGAGATTTAACATCACGGAGTACAACTAGGTCGAAATTATATCTATAATTTTTCGAAAATTTCCCGGCACGGTTGCTAGGCGATAAACAATAATGTTTATGTCACTTGTAACCTATGCAAATGTTTGAAACGTCAAAGTGCTATTCACGATCGTCGATATGAGTGCGCAAGGAAAGCGATTCGGTGATGAATCTCTTGAGGACATCTCTAAAAAAATTAAACAAAATGTTCCGGCTAATACAGGTAATACAAATGTTAAGAATCCCAATCTTATTAGTCTAAAGTGAGGTTAAAAATATAATCAACCGAGTACCCATCGAGCTTGAAAATGAATCGAATATTTCCCTCTTGTTTCATTGCGTAACATGGATTGAGATAAATTTTGCTCAAAAATCCTTCGCTACGCAACGAAACAATCGGAAAATATTCGATAATGTTCAAGCTCTCGGTGTATTACAACCGCAAAATTGATTGTCAATTCTTCATTCCAATAAATCACAAAAAATCTATCAACGACAAATGAGGGAAAAAAAGCGCTCCCGTCGATCCTTCCACGAACTATTAACCAACGATCTTTCATTCCGCTGTTATGCCGCTGAATAATCGCCCGGTGGATGATCGTCACGAGCGTCAGTTAATCTCGTCGAAAACGGGACTGGAAAACGTCGAAGCGGCTCTCGGATGCGAGCCTCGAGCTGCCGGCAACTATCGTTCCTGGAACGTTTCGACATTTCAAGCACACATAGGCAATACACGCTGTTAGAGGTGATGCTAGAAGCTGTTACCGTCCGCGCATCCCTTTTCCAGTAGTGACATAATAGGCAAACTTCCAGGCCGATGCACCGTTATGCATAAAGGATGTACAGAGGTCACAGGCGCTCTTCGAAAGAGTTACGCGGCGGTGTGAGAAGCTGAGAGACTCACGCTACGTATTGTCGATGTCGAAGGAGAAGAGGAGGGCAGCACGAGACTCGAATTCAGCGCGCTTATTTCAAGCGTATGCATGTGTGTTTACTGGACTAAAACGCTGTTTCAACGAGC
The DNA here is from genome assembly GCA_947507545.1 of Clistopyga incitator. Lineage (NCBI taxonomy): Eukaryota > Metazoa > Arthropoda > Insecta > Hymenoptera > Ichneumonidae > Clistopyga > Clistopyga incitator. The sequence goes on along the minus strand of OX382174.1, from coordinate 1,059,214 downwards.
GTTACGTTCTCCAGTTTGGATTTGTTGTGTGTCGCGTGCTCGTTCGATCGTACGCAGCGTCACGTCTCGAGGTTAGCGGCGTTTATTTATCTTCGACTCGCCGCTGCCGGCGTTGGCTCCTCTTTATTTTCCGTGCATCAAGCTCCCTGAGGTTGTGGCTCGTGGGGATCGAGGCACGCCCCGAGCACAACGCAGCAGACAACCATTAATCTTTATCGATAGCCGCGATCACGAAAATCCCAAAGATTTTATTTAATTGACTTGCAATGAACACGATGCATACACGCACGCGCGCGAAGACCTTCGTGACCTTCATTATATTGTAAGATGGTAATGATGGATGAATCGAAGGTCATTAGTATTCCGTGATGCAGATAATGCGGGAAGTGAGCGTAACTTTCAGGGAGTTGGGGAAAAATGGAAATTAACGTAATTAACAAAATTTTCTTTTGCCTTTTCTTCGTTAATAAATAAAGTATTTTATTTAAACATCGAACTAATTTATGAATGTAATTAATAATATTTGAATAATGGAAACATACATTTTTCTCGGTGTAATTTGTTTTTACTTACATTCATTTCATTTATTTATTTATTCATTTATATTTAAATTATTTATGTCCGAATGGATATATTTTCTAGAGAACATTTTTTAGGATGTGTAAAAAATGCAGTACTGGGATACTAATGATTTCAATAGCGAGTTACAGCAATTTATTTCTTTTTCTTTCTTTGTTGATGTAATTGAAGAGGATACGCGAAAAAAAAGACCCACAAAAATTACCGTACAGTGAGGATATCACAAGCAAATAGACACTTTACAGTGGTAGTTTGAAGTTCATGAATCATGACTCTCAATCATAGTCATCTGGCACCGAGGTAATACGTAAGGAGCTGTGGATATTGCCATTCCGATTTCATCGGCCCGAAGAAACACACGATGCTATGCTCAGATTAGAATATAATTTCACTGCGCAAGGTATCGTGAGTTCCTTCGACCAACTTCTCCATGATTACTTACACATTACCTTACAAATGCCGTGGAAATATGTCGTCATCTATCGGCAGATGGCAAATTCAATAATTAATTTTTTTATTAAAAAAATTATAATCTCAAAACACTCACAAAAACTCTTTTTCCTTCTGAAAATGTTACTAAAATGTTGAGGGAAGATTCTATAATCATTTTTATCAAATCTTCCCACCCATTTATTTTTAAAAAGTAAATACAGTAAAAAGAATATCTCACAATGCATAATATTCATGAGGATTATAAACATTGTAAGGATTAAGGTCCTGAAGGTAAAGGATTCTTTTTCCTTCTTCCCTAAAAATAGTACTAACATTTTTCGTTCACATTGTATAATTATTTTCATCAAATCTCTCCATTCATTTACGTTTTTACCAATATAAGTTCAGTGAAATAAATTTCATAACGCATAATTCTAGCGAGGATTATTCGCACTGTAAGGATTAAGGTCCCGAAGGTAAAGCATTTATTTTCACCCAACAATGAGCCGAATGTTCGCTCCCGCGTAACGTGCTCGATATAACGCACCCAGCAACAGATAATGTCCTTCCATCTCGACCAGATAATTATAGAATCCAATTAAGCGTTTAATTAAACCGCCGGGAATTAGTATCGGCACGAACCGCGCTCCAGCGGACACATTATCGAGCTGCCGGGCGGTGTGCATTTATATTTATTTTTCGTACACAAAAGCGAATCCAATCGCTATAGTTTGGAGTCCAGCTGGAAAAGATTGCAGGGGTGCTTTACCGAGAGCGGCTTCTCTCTTTCTCTCTCGCTTACAGACTCGCCGCGAGACATCGATATGCAAAAATACATCCGATCTCTCGAACGAGATACAACAAATTGTCGAGGGATTCGTTGCGGTGTATCTCCGCGTCACGTATAACATTACCGGGCGATAGATCGCGCGGTATTCACGTAAATTGTGGACGCGGCTCGACGAGGTGGGCGATCCCTCTTCGTCACGCTGCAAAGCCCGCACAGCTTCGTCGTGTTACACGCCCGCCTCTCTCAACTACACCATCCCGGCGTTCCCGCTCTACGGCTCGATGGTCTACATTGCAGAGATACACTAAATAATGAGGGCCCAGTGTGCAAGGTGCCACTTTGCATCGTTAATCACTCAAATAATGTACAACTTTAATTTTAATACGATATTTTCTGAAGGCAATTACGAAAACCGAAAAATCCCGCGAGCTTCACCGTTTCCAAGTACATCAATAATCATCGTAGTCAATAATTTAGCCAATCAATTTAGCAATAGGCTATTTCACAGTTACGAAAATCGAAAAATCTCTGGAGCTCCATTGATTCCACGTACATTAATAATTATTGCAGTCAATAATTTCGAATCAATTTCACAGGCGATTTTGTGCATTTTTTTCTTTCTTTCAGGTTTGCGCGAAATTCAATTTTTCGTTTTTCTTTTTTTTTACAGGAAAAATAAATACCAAAGCGAATTGTATAATTCGCAAAGTATTTTTCTAGAGAGCGCTTGACTCGCGAAAAAAATTCGCGTGCAGTGAAATGGCCTCTGGGGAGTGACGCGTTAAAATCAATAGAAAAAATTTGCCCGGCGAAAAGTCGTTAAAATTTGAGCAACGGTTTCGTTTTTTTTTTTTTTTTTTTCCCCGTTAATTTCCGCGCGTACATATTGCACCATGTAACATCTGTGCAATACCACTAATACCGAAGAAGGAAATAGGGGGGGGGGGGGGGAAGAGTCGGCCCGCTCAGGGTCCGGTTGTTGCGATTTCCGGAAAGCTATAATCAAGCTACTACGATAATAACAGGGCTAGGATCCTCGCTGCGCGAAATAAACGATCTGGCAATTGGTCCGCGGGCTCGGACTCGGATATTTTGGTGTAATCTCGTTCGCGTGCGCATTGGTTGCGTAGGCCGCGTAGTATTTCAGCCAGAGGTACCATTTATGGGGATATTCTTTATACGCGTGTAACTGCTGAACAAGAGCATAGAGGGATAAGCGTGCGTGTATAGATATAGATACACATGAAAGAGGCTCCCGTTGGAATACACATAGCGACGGAGCAATGAAAGAACCTTTATGTCGATTCCATGTACACAAGAAGAAGGAAGAGGCTCCGGAGGTCACGTCGCCCGAGTGTGTAGTGCTAAGCAGGACGCGCACGTACACAGAACGTGCGATTCTAAGCATCGGGACGCGAACGCGCGCGCGCGGACAAGGGCGAATAGGGCAAACGCGAGCAGCCGAGCGAAATAAGAAAAAGAGAATCGTGCAATAAAAGGGATCCTTGAGACAAATGGGCGGATGATCGCGAGAGGGGGGTTGGGGTGGGGGATGAAAAAAAATGCTGCTGCTCCTCGGATCTTCCGAACGGGTACACACTGCAGCCATTCGAGTTGGAATCTTGGTTCGCCCCCCCCCCCCCCCCCCCTCCCCGTCCCCCGACCATTCCTCGGCACATATTTTACAGTGCCTACAACTACTGCTAGTCCGCAGCGCTCTCGGACCGACGTCTTTTCTTTTCGCCTTCTTTTACTTTTTATCCAACTCGCCGGAGATTGTTGCAGAGATGCGCCGAGATTTATCGCCGCGAGTCGCTGCCCGAGCTTAATTTCTCTAACGAAAACTTTGACGACGATAAATCTCGGCCACTCGACGGCGACTGTGTCGCGTACGAGACGCCGATGCGATTTTGCATGACGTATCGCAACCGTATTGCTTTTGTTTTTTTCCTAATTCACCAAAACGACGTTTTACATTTTTCAAAAGAACTTTTTTCACAATTTCAAAAGAACGAGGGAGAATAATCGTTGAATCGTAACGTGATCGATATCTCATTTTGATCGTCGAGAGATCCTCGATCTGCCGCGACCGCCCAGATTTCGTGCATTAACATTCAGTTTAAAAGTTACAGTAATCGGTAAGCCTGACGTTGGAACGTGGAAAAATGTATCACGTTCGTTCGTCGCCCTTAATTTCTCGGGCAAAAAGTTGCCCTTGCCACGAACGATAAATCTCTATTATTTGCCGGGGCACTGTGCGGCCCATGGTCGCGGCGCGGAGTTTCTGCGCTCGTATATGCATATAACAAACTATAAATATGCACTAGGCTCTCTCGCGGTGCGCCAGCTGTTGCAGCAAATCCTTCGGGGGTTTATGGTATAGCTTCATTAGCGGCGAGGACAACGCACGAAGCTCGTTCGCGCAACAGAAAGAGAGAGAGAGAGAGAGAGAAGACATGTAGCAGCCTCCTCTTCTTTATCGTTACCGTAAACGCGCCGAGTACGTTAGTGTGACGCTTCTTCATCGTTACCGTAAACACGGCGACTACGTTAGCGTGACGCTCCTTCATCGTTACCGTAAACACGGGCGACTCTACGTTAGTGCGCGTGACCCTAGAGACTCGCTGTCGGCGAAGACGCCGTCGGATAGGCGCGGTTCATCTTCTCTCGTCTCCTCTCCGTTTTGTTTTTTCCCCCCGATGCATCATTCAGTGTGACCGAGGCGCGGACTTATAAGGACATTCCGTCGTTTCGAAAAAGGGATGAAACAGGTGCGAGTCATTATTCTCCTTGGCTTTTATTTGTCCACGCGTTCCCTCGTCCGCTGCGCGCTCGTTGAAACAGCGAAGCTGCTCCTAGCGTATCGAGTACGCGTCCGCTTTTCTAGCATCGCTCTCCGCGTTCCGAAGACCCTTTTTACTGCCCGTGAATCGATCTGTTACTCTGGGAATGGACATTCCTCTGTCGTTTTCCACTATCGTCCATTGTGGCACCGTCGACTCGGCAATATGTCTCTCTCTCTTTCTCATTTAAAAGCAATACCAGACACGAGACGGGATTCGAAATATGGGAGACGCTTGTAACGGCTGAGCGACGCGTGATGGGCGATAACGGCCGTAATTCTCCGCTGCTCCGCAGTTCAACTAAGTAAATGCGAATCGCAAACGGCGACGCGGGTAAAAACTTGAGATTACTCAATCAATAATAATGTAGACGTTCGGTATTACGAAAAAAAAAAGCTCAGTACATACGACGCCTTTTTTTTGCACCTTTCGGAAAAGAATTTCGCTTGTAATTCATAATCATAACGCCCCAAAAAATTAAGCCCGTTATCTTCGCTTGTCGGAATCGTATTTTTGGGCGTTGCTAATTGACTTTCCACGAAGGGGTTTTGAAAAAATGTTGTTTCGCGAGTCACGCTACAGGTTTTTATTCGCTGGTCCGACTGAGCGACGCGTGGTGGGCGATAACGGCCGTGATTCTCCGTAGCACCGCAGCTCGACTAAGTAAATGCGAATCGCAAACGGCGACGCGGGTAAAAACTTGAGATTACTCAATCAATAATAATGTAGACGTTCGGTATTACGAAAAAAAAGCTCAGTACATACGACGCCTTTTTTTTTGCACGCTCCGGAAAAGAATTTCGCTTGTAATTCATAATCATAACGCCCCAAAAATTTAAGCCCGTTATCTTCGCTTGTCGGAATCGTGTTTTTGGGCGTTGCTAATTCACTTTCCACGAAGGGGTTTTGAAAAAATGTTGTTTCTCGAGTCACGCTACACGTTTTTTTTTTATTCGATGGTCCGGTGCGTAAAATCAAAAATTGCTCTCTCGCTGTACAGCGAGTACCCCAAATTTCCGAACGTTTACGTTCGCTCGCTCGACGCGACCGCGTCGACGTTATGCTCGCACTAAAAAACAACGTCTCGGCCGCGGGACGAGAGAAAAACAAAAATGCGGGAGGAGTGTAACGCACTCTGAATATACTCGCGTACATAATAGCGCGCGGGGCAACTATTAAAGGGATTTTATGGGTCCCTCTCGTGCGCAGGGCGTTGCGCTCCGAGCTTAAACCCTAAGGTACACCTATACACGTATCGTGGAAGGAATAAAACGTTGCTGGTTACTCCGTGGGCTTCTGTTGTCGGTTGCCGGGATATGCGCGCGCGGATAGCGACCTCCCTACGCGTATTCACTCTGCCCATCATCCTGGTATTACCGAGAGATTATCTTCCAGCGACGATTAACTTCGACAATTATTTTCAGTATATAAATTTCGCTTTAAGGTCACGGGGTGCGACTTTACGGCGCCGCTCGACCGAGACAAAGGATCTATAATGCAACCCACGTAATTACTATCGACATACGCATTAAAAAAAAAAAAAAATCACATGTAATTCTGACATGTATCGAGAATAATAATGACCCTCAAAATTTCTGCATCTTCAGAAAAAAACTTTAGCACGCTGTAGCGCCGTGACATTAGTTCTGAGAGGAAAATGTTTACCACCTTTTTGTTCCTCTTTAAATTCCCCGATGGCGGATATTTTTGAAAAGAAAAAAATTATTTAAAATTAAGACGATCACTGCGAATTGAAAACTTTGGCACGCTGCATCTTTTTCATTTTGACTCGGAGAGAAAAGTTTGTAGGAGACATTTTCTTCCTTTTCTAATTTTGAGGTGGCGGTTATTTGTGAGTAGTTATTTGGACTTTTGTCTTTGACAGCGTTTCCTGACTAGAATATTGATCATAGTCAAAAATGCTGAAGGACTTTTTTGTAGTACTCTCGATTATCTAGTGGTGGGTTCCGCGCGGTTTTTTTTTAAGGGCGAAGAAATATTTTTTTGTGCCATTTCAAAACTTTGGATCGCGATATCTTGGCCAGATCACCTCCTTTTTTTTTGTTCAAAAATATCCGCCATCGGGGAATTTAAAGAGGAACAAAAAGGTGGTAAACATTTTCCTCTCAGAACTAATGTCACGGCGCTACAGCGTGCTAAAGTTTTATTCTGAAGATGCAGAAATTTTGAGGGTCATGAATAATACTATGTCGAGTGCATTACACGTGTCGAATCAACGCTGATTAAAAAACACAATAGGTTTTGTGCAATTTTAAGCATAAGGTATTTTATGTTAGAGATTTTTTGGTCGTTTCGAAAGTCTATTATTCTATAATTATTCCTAACAATTGTAGTCTCAAATGATTTTCGTTTGTTCCTCGACTTGCGATAAATTTGAGCGAACCACTTCAACATAGTAACAAATATTAAACAGAAAAATCTTCGGATGGCGTAATAACTGACATAACATTCGCGGCGGCATAATAGCACGGTAATCTCTTGGAGATGTGCCCGCACTCTTATTGTTTTTATTTTCATTCTCTCCGCCGTAGGTATGCGACGATGTCTGTCCAGCCGGAAATGAAGGACGCGTCGAGAAATGTGATGGTCGCGGCGCGACACACACTAAGAGCGCGCATACCCGCATTAAGCCCAATGATAATATTCTTAAGAAATACAGGGGTGACTCGGACCGAGCTAATATCCATCTTTGAAAAGTTATTTAAACTTGTTATGCCGTACAAAATGGTAAAGCTGAACGACTCGGATCGTTAAAGTAATCGTGATTACACCGTCCGAGTGTAATAGTTACGTGCTCGCGTCTATGTATTGTACGGACATTTATATATATATACACACGCTTATGGATAAAAGCGAGAGTGAACGACTCTCAGCGTCGTCGTTTTAAGCCACATCTCGGAAACCCCTCATTAATAGAGGCGCGCGCGCGCGAGCGTTCGGCACGTAATGTCTCAGTACGAGAGGCGTTCTCTCCTTCCTTTCCCTTTTATCTCCCGTTCTCATTGCGTTCTCGTCGTCGGAACGAGCGAGGTAACACAACAAACTCGGTTAGCGCTCTTGCCCGGCGACGATACGACGTACCTACAGTATTTCCGTGCGGGCTTTGTTCGTTTTCTATCGTGACTCTCGTCGCGGCGAAGGGCGCGGCGATTTTCATGAGGTTTCGGGGCTCCAGCCGGAAGGCCGCGCTGCTTCTTGGCGCCCGCTTCCGGTGTTAACCGCCGCCCCACGCCCACCGACGGGAAACCCTTCGCGAAACTCGCCAAAATTACCTCGAGTCGCTCGTCGGCGAGTTCGCAGTCGCCGACGAGGAAAAGCCAACGCCGTGGCTTCGCCTCGCCAGAACCCCATGGAAAATCGATGCTTGTTGGTGCGTCGACGAATTCCCCGGAACTCGGGGAGGCGTTATAGATTCACTCTCCCCCTCCTCACACTCCAATGCTTCGAGTATATTAATAAACTTGCTTTGTAACTGTTTTTTGGTCGCACGAGTTATCGATTCATTTTCTCAAGGGTTTTTCTCTCTTTTTTTTTTTTTTTTCTTTCTATTTTGTGATTCAGTCATTTGCGAATTATTCGTCTTATCACATCGGCAGGAACATGCATAAATATTTCATTCGTTTGTAACGCGATAAAAAAAATAATAAATTTATTCGTGTTGTTTTTATAGTATTTCTAAAGGGTTGTTTATTTTATTTTTTTTTTTCACAATTGTAAATGGGACTAGACATTTTTTTTTCGTGTGTTAAAATAGGTCCCATTGCTATTAAATTGAATAACGTTTTAGTTTAATGTGTTTACTATTGAAATAAAATTGGTTATTAGTGTAGAATTATGGTTTTTTGTTATGGTGTCATTTTCGCACTCACGACGAGCCGTAAATTCCAAAGTGTGGGGTCAAACACCTTCGCAGTGATGGTAGATAGAAATTCCATGGCGTTGTGCGTCATAGGTCCTCTGGTACGTCGTTTTATTTATTTTTGTCGGTTTTCGAACGGAGTTGCCGAGCCATTAAGTGCCCCCGGAGACCTCGCAGCGTGTTTACGCCTTCTTTCCTCTCTTGCGCTTACACCTCGGCGAGTTCGCGTGAGGAAAATGCCGTTCGAGTGCGCCAAAAGAAGCTTTGTTAGTCGCCGCCATCAAATACCCATAGTATTCTCTCATTCCTCCTCTTCTGCTTCTTCAACTTTCAATTGTAGAGCTATGATGACTAGTCGCGGGGAGGAGAACGCCGCCAACTATAATTAGAGAAATTGTTGCGGTGTCCCGACGACTATTAATTTTTAGTCTATGCGATTATTACTTCAATTAAATTAGCTAGCCTATAATTACAAGTGATTGAAGTTTATTACGGTAATCTTCAACAAGTCCAGTTATTCGAAGACTCACGCCATGACATTTATTTCATTTCAATCAATTACATCAAAATTTCATCAAATACTGTTTTATTTTTACATCATATAATTATATTTTTAATTGTCAATTACAATTTTTTAAAATACAATTTTAAGGTCCTGTCCAATATTGAAAAATAAAAAACATTTACAAGAAGTAATGCAAACAAAATCATCGCAATTCAAAAAAGGATACAAAGTGGAACTTTGCACATTGCTTCCTCATTAAATTTTGCTCTTTAGATAGCAACCTCTACGAGGAAGTATTGTAACTGGTTTTGGCTTCCTCATAGAGGAAGCTTTGTCAAGAGCAATATTTAATGAGGAAGCAATGTGCAAGGTTCTACTTTGCATTCTTGTTTTGAATAAATATATAAATCACTGGCACATCTCATTTTTATTAGGCACAAACTTTTGTTTTACTTTAATAACGTTTGCGGAGGTTATAGCGAAAATCGCTATTTTTTCAAATATTCAAAATGGTGTAAAATTTGAACGACTTTACCGATCACCACCAAATTTTGTACACAGTAGGGCTGTATGTTATTTTTCGTTTGTAGAACAGTTCAGGTAATTTGCTGAGATTCGACGTGATTTATAGCAAAATTTCTATTTTTCGCAAAAATTAAAAACGGCATTTAACGTGTCTCTAGTTATAAAGAATTATTTAGCCATATCGGCGAACTTTTACGAAAGTTAGAGAGTATACGACATTTTTCGAAAAAATTAAAAATTCTATAAAATCAGTATACATAGATATATTTTCTCAAAAATTATAGCAATTAAAGAAGAATTAATACTCTACTTGCGTGCCAAATTTGAGCTCGATCGATCGTGCCATTCGCGAGTTATCGACGATTGAATTTTAGGTCCCTGGAACACACACACATGTACGGATATATTTTCTAAACCATTTTTTGGACGTTTTAGGTGATTCTAAGCATACTGACATTAAAATCTCGAAAAAAAAATTTTCACGAAAACAAAACTTCCTCTATGAGGAATCGAAAATCGATTAAAAAATTGCACGGTCAATTTTTTTTTGAGGGTTGGATTATAATAAACATTTCGAAGTAGCGGAGAGCGAGGAAAAAGGCGAAAAAATGTATTACAGCCCCGATGGGAGTCGACTCCATCCCGCTGCGTGAGAACTGAGAATGAAACCACTATGCCACTATTTGCCCTACTAGCCGTGGACACCTACCGGCTATATTGAGTGTCGAAGTAGCGGCGGAGCGCAGAGGCCAAGTGCGCGGCGATCGAGTCGAGCAGACGACGCACGGCTGCACGTGGAAATTCCACGAATTTGCGGTCTACAATGAAGATCGGTGTAGTTGCGGTACCTGCGACCGGTTGAAAACTAGTTTTCCCTCGAGCCTCTTGCCAACGATCCATTTCGCCGATCGTGATCTACGCAGGCTCTCCTCGTCCGCGTCAACAGCAGGTCACGTTTGCTAAGAAGTCTCGCGACTCGGCTTCGCTACGTACAATGATATATATGTATATATCACTGTGCTGCAGGTCGCTGAACTTTCGGCACACTTTGAGTACGTTTCGATGCGGCGGATCGTCCATACAGGGGATTTCATATCAAATCTTGTCATTTTTACAAAATCTTCATTAGACACATTCGTTTGTCAAAAAATGTTCATAAAATCCACTAAATCCATTAAATTAATGTCCGCACATCTGCATAAATAAATAAATTAATATATATTTGCAGTAGGTAAGAAATGTAAATTAAATAAATAATCGCAATTCCCCATTTTAATAACTCGTTGTCAAAATGCTTTTTTTTTTCTTCTACGAAAACATTAATTTCCGTCCGGAAAGAAATTTATATTAAATTTTAAAAAGTGCAATTTCTCATTGTCACCATGCATTTTTCAAAAAATTTCTACGAAAACAGTAATTTTACTCGAGATCATAGAAATATCAAAATTCCAGGACTCTTATTTGGCGCGAAGAGCTGGTGTAGCCCGTTTGTCGCGTATCTCGTTGCAGCGAAGCGCATTTTGCATTCCGTGCTGAGTAAAAGCGCAGGAGCTTTAGTGTCGGGAGACTGAAAGGACAAGACAGGAGAGCGGGGGTCACTTCCTCGATTCGCGGCTCTCGTCCGGAAAGGAATTTATATTAAATTTTTAAAAAGTGCAATTACTCATTATCACTATGCATTTTTCAAAAATTTTCTACGAAAGCATTAATTTTACTCGAGATCATAGAAATATCAGGATTCTAGGACTTTTACTTGGCGCGAAGTGCTCGTGTAGCCCGTTTGTCGCGTATCTCGTTGCAGCGAAGCGCACTTTGCATTCCGTGCTCGGTTAAAGCGCAGGAGCTTCAGTGTCGGGAGACTGAAAGGACAAGACAGGAGAGCGAGAGTCACTTCCTCGATTCGCGGCTCCCGTCCGGACAATGGAAGGCTTTCGAGCGCATGGATATATATATATATATATATATATATATGTAGTATATATGTACGAGGGAGCGACGTCCCACGTGCGGATATGCATGCACGCGCAGCTTGAATCGGATTCGCACGGACTCGCTGTGTTTCCTGGTGGGAGGTACTACCACCTTCTTCTCCGGTAGCGTCAGCCTCGTCGCCTCGTGTGGACGCGAGAGTGCAAATGCGCTCCGCGCGCCCGTGGCGACGATGACGATGAGGAGGAGCACGTACGGTTCGGCGAGAGTCGCGCGAGCGTAAGGTGAACAAACTCCCTTGGTCACGGGAAACGCAACGGCTCCGATGCGCCGGGTGTGCATATGCATCTACCGCATCATCGCTACGTGTGTGCGTTTTATCTACACGAGCGTGCGCAGCAACATAATCCCTGGAATTAAGCGCACGCACTAAATTCGACAAATCACTGCGGACTATTAGGCGGATTAACGACGTTGTAACGTTGTCATTGGAAGCACGGGGAATTTACAAAGCTTTATTCTTTCATTGTGCTATAAAAATTATTTTGGAATTGCGATTTTTGAGAAGATCTAAAAAATATATATTGCCGTTCGGTTTTAAATGTTGAGGGCATTTTTCAGCACTTTGCAATAATGCAAATTTATTTTGTGCGTTGTAGATCGTCGAAATAAAAATACATGCCAAATATGAATGCCGCTGAAATAAAAAATTTTTGGGGATATTGAGTTTTTCTCTATTACTTTGCAGGTGTTTGCTGAGATTAAATGAAATTGTCTTGAAAGTAGGGAAGGGTTAAATACTTACTCAGTTATCCACATTTTTCAACCTTTTTTTTTATCGAAATAAAAATACACAACATCTCTTCACTCTTAAATCAAATCCCATTTTTTACTGAGGACTATCGAAAAAGAAAAAAAAAAAAAAAAAAAGAATCCCGATTCATTTCGCTTCGGTCTTCCCAAACTAACCCTTCCACTCGCCGCATTCCCGGCTCATGATCCGGTGAATCATCTCCTCGCGTCACTTGCAGAAAACCGCAATACCGTGGCAAGCGTTTCTCGAGTTCAGGGTGCGCGACTCAGGCATTATTATACTCACGCATTCATTCCAATTTGTCTTTTTATTCCAGTTTCATTCTCTGGCTGGCGATGGGATTGGGAATCGCGGCAGTGTCCCTGGTCGGAGCCGAGGAATCCGGGAGTGCGAATTTCGAGACGGTCCACAACAGCAACGCGGCGATTTTGAATCGTCTGGGTCTCGTGCCGCTGCGGATCCCCGACGGTCATCACAAGAAGAGGCTCGCCGGTCCCGAGCCTTCGGGCGCTCTCCTTCCGACGGATTCCCACATGCGAATTCATCAGCCGTACAGCAGACGTCACGGCAATCGGGACAGTCACGTTTACATCGTGAAATTGCCAGCGAGTCAGCCTTATTACACGCTCACAAAGCCGCACAAGCCGAGCGCTCCGCAGGAACTGGATAAGATCACGAAGACGTCGACGACAACGAGACTGACTTCGGCTTCGAGTCCTCAGGTCGGCTTCCACAGCAACGGAAAACCCGCCAAGATATATCACTGGAATTTACCGATGGTGAAGAAGATGAACGAGAAAAAGCGGCTTCATTCGCAATTGAGAATCGAACTTATGCGAAAGAAGCTGGAGGCGGAAATGAACGATCAGGAGCACCATCATCAGCATCAAAGTCCGCAATCAGTGGACAAGTCGACTTTGTTGCTCCATACGGGCAAGAAACCATCAAATGTGGTGGCCGCATCGAAGCTACCTCTCGCTTCTGATTTCAGTGGCAAGCGTTATCATCATCCGACATCCGGTAACGCTCTTCATCACGAAGACAAGCCAATGAAGCACACGAGAAACAACGACAAGAGATTGAACTACCCGAGGATTTCGGAGGAACTTCGTAACGCTCCTGGACAGGAAATCGGCGGGAAATTCATCAGGAATGGCAACACCACCAGCAACAAAATGTACAGACTCGAGGACTCGAATCTTTACAGGCTCGGACTCGGTGGCCTTCATTCGAATGATCGTCTCGCCGGTTGGAAGCTCTCTAATGAACTTCACGCCTCGGGGAACACCGCGCACGCACAGAGGCCCAAGAAGCACCGGAAGAAGGCAGCGATGTCTTACTACGCGCCGATAAACTCCGCTAATATCGCTGGCAGCATCCACAAGAACTTTCCCGGTAACGGAAAACCCAAGGCGTTTTACGTGATGGAGAAGAGCAGTCGTCACCCGGTCTATTATCATCCGCTTTTGCCATAATTAACTCGACCACGCCGAGAGGGAAAGTATTTCCGGACGACGGAACGAACTGCCGACGAACGATCCTCGACGGTCAACGAACACGTCACCACGAAGACACCGCAACCGGAACGATTCGACTCTCCCTGAACCTCATTTACCGCATCGACTGAGAGAGCAAAAGACTAGTTTTCCTTTTTTTTTTCTTTCTGTTTTCTTCATCTGCTCGTTTTATTCATCAATCAATCAATTCATCTCTATCGTAATCATGTTTCTCTCAACATCCAGTAGATTTAAGGCTCTGAACTTTGCGAGTTTTTTTTTGAGGAGGTAGAAGCGCTTCACACTTGTCAAATCGGTGCTCATTTTTTTATTTTTCTCGAGTTTTTGGGCAGCCGTGATTACCTGATTTTGAGAATAGCGATATGAGCTGTTGAGGGAAAGTCAGATCTTCATGAAATTGTAGAAACGCTTTTAAATATGTTGTACAAATTACATGAGTCTGAAGCGCTTTCTTGAATCTTAGTTAGTCGATTAGTTTATCGCGTATACATTGTTTAAACGTAATCGGGAGATCATCGACGCATTCCATACTTCATAAGAAGGGCGAGCGGAAAATCCCCGGAGAAGATGTCCCAAAAATCGAAGATCTTAAGGGCCTTCTAACCCTCTCTCTCCCCCGGAGAAGATACCCCAAAAATCGAAGATCTTGGGCCTTCTAACCCTCTCTCTAAGAGTTTCGATGGCCGATTTGTCGCGGCTATCAATTATTGCTAGAGTTACTTTATACTGTGTAAAAAACATTAAGATACTTTTTGTACTCTTATACGACACGTTAGTTATAAGAAACCCGCGGCAACGAAAGTCGATTGTATTCAATAAAGTATCGATTATTAATTTGTACACGCGAGCGAAGAAACGCTCTTTAAATTCCCTCCGGACGGAAAGTGAGAACCGCTGTTACCGCGTTAGCGTTATAGTCTCTTCTCTGCCACAAATGCCTCGAGGGATCAATTTTTCAGCCAACAACTGCTACTTTCACAAACGAAGCACTTTATTACAGAGCGACGAGGCCCGCCCTCATCTGTCACGGAATCCCTTTACTTTCGACGTTTTACAATCGATACCTGGAACTTATCAACCAAGTAAAAGCCCTTTACATGGTAAAAGGCTTGAAATTTAACATGAATACGAATTCCTGGTCAGTATTTCCTGACTTAAAATTGTTAAACTTCAATTCTTTTTTACCGTGTTTTTTAAGTCCGTGACTTTCGGTGGAAACATAATTTTACTACTGTAAAATTTCTGTTGAAAGTATAGAATTTTTTAAATTAAATGTTGTATTGTATTCTTTTAAGTCTGCAAAAGGGTGAATTTTTGTTGTTGTTTTGGAAATCGTATTTAATATCTCTCGGAGTTTTGCACACGCGCATCAAATTACACGAGGTGTTACGCTGCGCCACTCAATAACTATTATTGAACGCGTCACAGGAATGCGCAATTAGTCGCTCGGCGCTTACAACTCGGACAGCGTGTCTGGCGCAGCGAGAAAGTAGAATGATTTTATATCCTCACTTAATTGCGCTGAGCCTCGTTAAAAGATCGATGGGAGAGGCCGAGCGGGACTGCCACGATGAAACTCGTTCAGACTACGGGACTGGCTCGACTCTTGGTACAAGAGCTGATCCTAAATCAATATTTACTCACGGGCGGCGGATGAAGCAAACGATAAACGAGCGAAGAATGTTTCCGTTACTCTCACTGCAAAGTATTAACAAAAATTTCTGATCCCATGAAAAAAAAATATATATATATGGGGCATTCCACGTCAAGTCAGCAGACCATGACCTTCACCCTCATCGATTTTGTTCATTTTTCATCAATATGATGTTATTACTGACTCATAAAGGACTTGAATTTTTTTTCAGATTTTTTCACTACCAGTAACATTTTTAAATCTTCGAAAAAAACCAATTTCAAAAACGCCGTTTTTAAAAATCTGACAAAATTCACACTGATTCTATGATTTAAAATATAATTTTTGAGTGCCATGCGATAATGGGATGTCAATATTTTCTATTTTAACTACATTTTGCTTCCTCGCATAGAGGAAGCTTTGTGAAGAGCAAAATTAAATGAGGAAGCAATGTGCAAGGTTCTCCTTTGCATCCTTGTTTTGAATAAATGAATAAATCACTGGCACATCTCATTTTTATTAGGCACAAACATTGGTTTCACTTTATTAACTTTTGCGGGGGTTATAGCGAAAATCGCTATTTTCTCAAATATTCAAAATGGTGTAAAATTTGAACGACTTTACCGATCACGACCAAATTTGGTACACAGTGGGGCTGTATGTTATTTTTCGTTTGTAGAACATTTCAGTTAATTTGCTGAGATTTGACGTGACTGATAGCAAAATTTTTATTTTTTACGAAAATTCAAAATTCGATAAAATCCGAACCGCTTTATCGATTTTGTCAAAATTCGATACCAAACAGCATTTAGCGTGTTTCTAGTTATGAAGAACTACTTAGCTATATCGGCGAACTTTTACAAAAATTAGAGAGCATAAGACATTTTTTAAAAAATTAAAAATTCTATAAAATCAGTATACATAGATATATCGTCTTCAAAATCACAGCAATTAAAGAGGAGTTACTCCTCTACTTGCACGCCAAATTTGAGCTCGATCGATCGTGCCATTCGCGAGTTATCGACGATCGAATTTTCAGTCCCTGCAACACACACACACACACACATAGACACATTTTCTAAACCATTTTTCTCGACGTTTTAGGTGATTCTAAGCATACTGATATGAAAATCTCGAAAAAATTTTTTTTCCTGAAAACAAAGCTTCCTCTATGAGGAAGCAAAATGTGGAAAAAATAGTAAATATTGAGATCCCATTATCGCATGGCACCCAAAAATCAATATTTTAAATCATAGAATCAGTGTACATTTTTTTAGATTTTTAAAAACGGCGTTTTTGAAATTGGTTTTTTTCGAAGATTTAAAAATGTTACTGGTGGCGAAAAAATCTGAAAAAAAATTCGAGGCCTTTATGAGTCGGTAATAACATCATATTAAAAAATGAACAAAGTCGATGAGGATGAGGGTCATGGCCTGCTGATTTGATATGGAATGCCCCATATACATGCACGGCGTCTCCAAAAGTAGATAATTCATACTATTGTCTTATTGTGTCTCAAAAATTCCATATTTTGATCATACCTTGGAAAATATTATTTTTTTCATAATGTCTCTTAAATTTTAATTATTTCACTAAATTAAGTATGTGAAAAAAAGTATTTTTTTCTACCTTAAAAATGCTAGAGATGTGCTTATATAAAATTAGAAAAGCTGTGAGGTGAATATATATATATTTTTTTTTTCAGGAAAAGGTCAGAATACAATGTACAAAAAAATTCCAAAATTCATCACAATTTCGTTTAATATTTACAAGTCGCAACTATCAAACAAAAACATTGTTATATAGTATAAATAGCTTGAAAAATAGACTTCAACAAACACGCATTCGATCAATAAATATCTACGTGCGTAAGTACGACACAATACTACAGACAAATATGAAAATACCGGCACATGTCGTACTGCTCTTCCGAGTTTACACACCAAATTCTATACGTTCACGCTCTTCGTTTGATTTGCCTCGTGAGTCGTGGGAGTATTTTTTTTTTTAATCTCATAAAACCAACAGATCAGTTGCTACTTCCTGACAATTCGACGTTGTGAACAGATGGTCCTTTACTGCGCCCAGAATTATACATACTAATTTCTTTAATTGCTTCTAAAATAATTTCTATTAAGTACCCGAAATATAAAAAAATATGCTTTTATATATTTTTCTTCAGAGGATCCAACAACTTTTCAATTTTCGTCATTGACTTATACGCAGTAAATTTATTTCCTCTACAATAATTTTATTCAAGTGACCGAATGTCATATGCTTTAGATTTTTTTTTATAATATTTTTTTTCCGTAATTCGAGATACAATATTTTATAACACGTTGCTTCAGAATATAATTCAATCTTTGTCACTTGATCCGATGATTTAAAAAAATTGGGGCCTCTTTAAGGGGCTGCTGTTATTGATTGTTTTACCGACCAATGCCTCAACATCGATTCAACTTTTTTTGTATTTTGATCAATGTCTTCATACGCATTGAATGAAAATTTCACATTCAAAGACACCGAGCGGGGTTTTATAACTGGTAAAAAAGAGAAACACTTGCAGTCATTGCCACGAAAAAAGTGTATAATAAAAATGTCAATAAATCCTTATGAATAATATCCTTCGCTGGAATAGTCTGCTAACCGAATGGGCTGATGTCCAGTCTGCTGTCCATCAGGAGTGAGCAAGTAGAGGCTGGTGGGCCTTCCATTGAAGACATAAGGCCCCTCATTAAGGGAGTTCAACGAGGATTCAGGCCGTTTGGAGCCTGTCCATTGATAGACTCCAGTGGGTTTGCCATTGCTGACAAAATCAATGGGCACGTTGATGAAAGGTTTGACGGTAGGTTTGCGATGAACCTTTTGAGGTCTCACGGGCCTCTGAACGTGATTGACCAGCGGTCTTTGCAATGGTGCGGTGGAGAAGGTTGGAGGTTGTGAAATGTATCCCAATCCAGGAACGAACATGTAAGGAGTCGGTGGCAATTTGATGTAATAAATTTGACTCTCCTGCTGAAATCTCTTGCGGTGTCCTGGCTTCTGTTGTCCCGAATAATCGTTTTGATTTTTCTGGCTCGTCTCGTAGCTCGGCGAGTTTTGATAGCGTCGAACTTGAGGTACGAATGGATAATTGAGAAAGAAAGCCTTGTGCTTTCGACCCTTCTTCGTGCTCTTGGCGTCATTCGATTCTGCGACTCGAGGGGCTTCCTCTTCTCCGCTTTCAGCGATTTTCTCTCGCTCCCCGAGCTCCTCGCTGCTTCCACCCTCCGCCGAATGGGTTCTCGCGAATTTCTTCAGGCCCTCGATCCTGAAGTCGACGTCGTTCGCCGAAACAGCCGACGAGGAGTCCTCTAGGTCTTCGTTCTCCGTCGAGAGAGGAACTGCGCCACCGGAAGTCACCAACAGCGCGAGGATCACCAGCTGCATGGACGTCCACATCGTTTCGGCTTTCTGGAGAATAGACAAAATTTGTTAGCCATATTCTTCAGCTCGGTAACGAGACAATTACCATTTCGCTTAATGTTCTTAATGTTAATTCCATTTGATTAATTTTTTTCCCATGGGAAGTTACGCTAATTAAGCAAAGTAAATATTAATGAATAGTTATAATTTATAAACTGCATTAGAATAAATTCATGAATTTAATGACGTTTCATTAAATTAATAGATAAATCATTTTTTCCTATAAGTTCTACGTTTGAGCCAAAATATTCATGAAATTACTTTTAAATGAATTTAAATCGAATTAGAAAAATGGCAATAAAAATTTGGCTTTGTTTCTTGGTTTAAAGAAAATTAAGGAAATGGCATTATTCTCATTTGTCAGGTTAATAATGAGACAAGCAATGTTCCCTTTAAGGCTCTAAACATTAAGTGAGCTCGCCCCCTCGTTCCGGGCAATTTCAGGGCCTATTCATGAAACGATGAAATCGTTACTGCGCAATGCCTTCCGCGGTAAGTGCATCGCCGTTAAGACTCTCCATCTCCCTCTGCAACGCAAGAATTGGCTTAACGAGCACTCGCGAAACCCCCTTTCATCGGCTATCAAATAAATCATGCTCTCATAACCGGTGCTACGATCCCTGAGAGACAAACTGCGCGGCCCAGCGAAGGTACAATTTTTTTTTTCGCTCTCGGGGCCTTTCGCCCGTCGCTCAAATCGCCAAAAAAGAAACGCACAAATGACGATGATAATCGAATGACGGGTTTTTGCGACGTCAGCACGTACATCTATACGAGGCATTTCATATCAATTTAGAGAATTAAATAAATTGACGAATAAATTGTTAAAATTATTTTTTTAAATGCCAAAGCAATTTTTCAAAATCACAATTTGAAATTTTTGAGTTTCAGATATTATCTATTGATGAATTTTAAGAAATTAAAAAAAATTACAATATCGTTGACGCTCTTTAAAAAAAATAAAAAACTCTTATTTTCGAATTTTCGAATTTTTTCCCCGACGATTCGTTCCTGAGATATCACGTTTTAATTATTTGTTCAATAAAATGAGAATGCCTAATTAGTGAAAAAAATTAAGTAAACAATTCCTCGACTGGAAATGATGAAATAAAAAAAAAAAAAATTTCGTGATGTGGAATGCCTCGTACATATTTCGTATCAGCTTGAGAGTGCCCTTGACGAGTATCCCTGTGAAGGTCGTTCGTAACTCTTGTTTTTTACATCGCCTGTAACGTGTAAAAAAATCTGATTCGTCGCAATGCTCGTTTTTTTGAGGCCGTATAATTTTCTATAAATTGGCCGAGGCGCGATTGTCAGGTGCGCGTCGCTCTGTTAACAGGTGCAACATTGTTGCGCTTTTTTGTCGCGTTCTCCCAGCTTCGAGATCGTGATCCGCACATTTTTTTTCATCACTTATGCGAGGCATTTATTTTGATTTTTGAAAAATCGTAATCCCCTTTATAGCTCGGTAAGTTGTTGGCCCTTAAGGCTCAGGGATTATTGGCAATTATTCAATGATAGCCGTGGCGAACGGGAGCGCTTATTATGTAGGCAGCTGTAAGAATTGTCGGGTAACGAAAGGGGCAACTCCTGTTAATTCGGTGGCCGATCGACTCGAATAATGAGACGATAGCGGTGATTTATTGATAATTGGATCACGGTGAATATCTTCGCGATAATTGAACAGCTTTTTGCAACGAGCCTTTACCGCCATCGACCCTCGGCGCTTCGAAGCGCAATTTTCTCCGTTGCGACCTTCTGATGATACGAAGAATTGCCGAGACTGTACCTCACGCGGGTAAGGTGAAGATCCTGAAGAACGCGATCACGGCGACGTTGCAGGAATCTACGTTAACAACACAAGACACACTCACTCGGGAATTCTGTAAACACGAGACTTTCGCTCTATTTTTTTAATTAAAGAGTTTTTTTAATTAAATATAATTCGTACATGTTTAAAGACATTTTTGAAAAAAAAAAATGTTTTTTTGGTAATTGAAAGGTAAAAAATATATTCTGATTCTACAAATAAATTTGTTCAATAAAGTATACCATTTACAAAAAAAAAATGGGTTCGGGACCATTTACAAAAATATTATTTAAGTGGCGGGACATATTTGACAAAATAATGTTTTGTATAAATTTATCGAATTATACGAAAGATGTTGAAGGTGAGTGAATGATTGGTTGTTAATCGATTGCTTCTTCGTGGAGGGTCGACTTTTCGTCGAGTGAGAGTAGCGGTACCGACCCAATGACGCCTTGAAGAGATTTCAATACTTTTTTATTTATTCCATTTTTCAATGCCCGACGTCGTGATGCTACTTTCATCCGTGATTCTGTCATCTCGAATAATATTTATTTTCGCTCCCCAAACTTCGCGCCCAATTCTCATGTAATTACGTGCCCGTCGCACTTGACATTCGCCTCACTTTTTTGAAACCTCGAGTGACACGCACCGTCTAACCAAGTTTGACACAAAAAACCGTTAACTCGCTCGGGTATCGCATTGCCAGAATATTCACAGGCTCTACAATGAGCACTTGGCCTGTGTGTCACTCCTTCAGAGGGCCAACAATGCCTTTTTTTTTCAAGGTTGCGGCAAAACGGCTATTACGGAAAAATGGACAGTTATGCGAAAAATATATATATATATATATAACGACTTTCCTCAAAACAATTTCGTGCAATTTTCGAAGAATTCATGAACAATACAAACCATGGGAAACTAATTTAAAAAATGTCATCAGAAAAATCATTTCTTGGGCTATCAGAAGTACCTCAAATTTTTGGATTTGCATCACACAAATTTATACATACATCCGGTCTTTTTTCCAAATCACTTTTCTCGGCCATTATTATTATGGTAAAATTTAATATTTCGGAAAAAAAAAATATTTTCCTCATTTTTTGCCAATCCCATAGACGAAAATGACTAAACGATTCAATTAAATGCTGGATAATCCGTGACGAAATTCAACGGTGCTTGGAATATTTGAAAGAAAATTCTCTATTACTCTATTACTATTCGGTACTTTATGCTTTCAATCAAACTCTTCGTACTCGGAGTCTTCATCAGGATCTAATGGTCGTGATTGATGGGAATCGTGCAGTGTCTGCCGTTCTAACCATCTAAGGACTTCACGAGCTTTTCCCAAGTTGGCCCTGAAATCGTGACTGTGTAACACACAGCCTTGCTTTATAGTCCAACATACAGTGCGTTCCAGGCGAAATCTCCGTGGCCATGACTCAATTTATAAATATCTCCTTAATTCGGTCTACAAAATTAAACATTAAATCCCCACCAAAATGTTGTTGGAACGATGTTTTTATTTTCAGTTTATTTTTTAAATTAACTTTTCTTCAGATTTTTAGTGAGATGCAATAATTATCGTTGCAACTGATTGTGTACTTAATATCAATAAAAAGTTTAATTCGCCAATTTAGATTCTGTAATAACTAAAAAAAAATTTTATAAACATCGGAATTTCCTGGATTAAAATAGTTGATAATCCGTACTCAACATTTTTTTCTTCTTCGTTTTCACGTGCAAATTAATACCTCTTTCCTTCAAACAAAATTTTTCACGTTTTTTCAAAAAAGATTTTGTTTTTTTTTTAATTACAGAATTCGGAGTCTGCAAGACATTTTACAACAACAAAAAACGCTCGACCTTGAATGTGGGACACGATTATTCAAAAAAATGTATTTAGCTTGAAACGTCCCATGGATTTTGTCCGAAGCCTAGACGACCTTTCATTGAGCAGCGAAAACGGTGCTGTGAGAATACGATCTTTACCTTCGTTTCTCTTACAAAACGTCGACAATAGCTGAGCCATTATCGCGTCTCCCGAGGCTCGACAGTAGTCACACGCTGCACGAGACCATCGCGACGATGCGCATCATATCTTGCGGACTGACGAAATGGTAGGTCGCACCGACTCACGAGACGTGGAACCGACGGGAGGCGTGACTCGATATTCCGAGTCCGTCGTTCATTGCCGCGCGTTAAGTGTCGAAAAACTTGACAGTTCCGTTCGGGTGCAGAAATAGAAGGAGAATAAAAAGAGAAGACGATTGCTGAGAGCGACGAGGCTCCGAGTAGCGAATCGGCTTTTGTGTCCTCGGCCACACCGTAGGAATTGGAATTCTTGCTGGAGCACGTGCCAATTTCTCGCGTTTATACGTCGGGAGAAAAGGCACGCGATTGTTGCAAAGGGAGACTCGAAGGTATCTCGCTCAAGATCGCAGTTATTGGTATATATATATATATATATATATATATATATATATAGTTATAGAGGAAGAAGGCTCACCATTGCAAATCGGTACAATACTAAGTAATCGTCTTTTCCAGGATCGTTGAACCGCCCGGAATTCTCCGTGATCATCACCCGCGATTTCTTGGGTTAGTCCAACCAAGTAAACGCAGAAATTTCGTAAAATATTGCAGTGCTTGTGCATGAACATGCAACTTCGTTTATCGTGCTAATTTTCATGTGAGTATTCGTGCGTGAAAAAATTGGAACTATATCATTTATAAAATTTCCCTTATACTTTTTTACAATCAATTTTTGTCAAAAAAAAAAAGGAAAAATTGGTTTGGTGTCAAATGAATAAAGATAAAAAAAGTTTCAATCGATCTTCTGTTGTAATTTCAAGTGGATCGAGCCAATAATCAATTTTTCCGATTCACTGGAAATTCGAAACGACGACTTTCTTTCAATAATGATAACCGAATTATTTGTCAGTATTATTCAATCATGAAAAAAAAAAAATTCTCTCTTAAAAAAAATATATCGATCATTTCTCGAGTTTGTATAAAATGCAAAACTATTTATTTTAACCCGCTCGTTATCAAGAAAATTGATGTGGACTGTAGAAACCATTTTGACGTTAATTTTGACAATTATC
Organism: Clistopyga incitator; assembly: GCA_947507545.1. NCBI lineage: Eukaryota > Metazoa > Arthropoda > Insecta > Hymenoptera > Ichneumonidae > Clistopyga > Clistopyga incitator. Next base: position 1,035,388 of record OX382174.1, on the reverse strand, counting down.
AAGAGGGCATAAATTCAAAGGTTATTATGGCACAGACGCGAGGCGAGTGAAACCCGGAAAGGTTCACTAATAATCGGTGATCCTCATGTTTCGTTGTCGGGGTTATTCGCAGATCGAAGCCGGCGAGGGTTTCGTAGCATGCGAAGAGGCTCTTCTCGGGGCATGTCATTTATTCATCGGGCGCACTTCTATTTGTATTCGGCATGACGAGGAAGTGAAATTCTACCCGGTCGCGACTCGTTGTTAAGTTAGAAGCGTGCGAAAATTGCGTGGCATGAGCGAGAACTCCGCCTCATCGCTCCGCGCCTGTTTGCTTATCCACTGCGCTTCGTTGATTGTGCGGCTCGCGAGGAAGATCGAGAGTCCCGACGTCTCGGGGTTTATTCTGCACGCGCTCCGCCACCTGTTCACCATTAATTACGTACGTGTGATGATGACCTGTCCATAGGTCGTAAAAATTTAATTGTACAAAAATTATGAACATTTTTTTATTCATAAATAATCCTTTCTATCAAAAAAAGTAAGAGAATTAGAAAAAAAATAAAATAAAATTTGTTCAATTAAGTAAAGAGGTTAAAATATCTGATAAAATTCATACTATTATTTTTAAGATTGCACAAATAGTTCATTTCCACTAAAAACAAATTCGACAAAAAATTTTAAGCGTTTCCCGATGGAATAAAAATTTGAAAAAAATTGCGCACGTGGAAATCACTCGCATTACGAGTCATTATTAACCCCTATTATCGAATAATAAGTCAGTAAGGGGTAATTGCACTCAATGCATAAGCAAATATTGCCGTTATATACCGTAAGACGGAATGTCAGTAATTGCTTCGCGTTATGCTCTGCCATTTTCCTGGATAATGCGTACGGCACTTAAGCAATATGCGTCGCTTACTCGCGTTCGTATAATTGAGTCACTTTAGATTCCCGAGGTGCCCAAGATTTCCCGGGATGATTTCCCACCTGCAAATGACGGAGCAACTGTTCTACTGGATTACTCATCTCGGAGGTCACAACTCAACACAATCCAAATCGATTCTGCCATAATAACGCACCCAAAGCAGAGAAACTCGAAAATAACTCACTCTGAAGTAAACTTTAACCTCCTCAAGGACACGCGTATATTTTTGTAGATTTCTCATTTAATAAAAACAATATTGTCGATTTCTTTCAAGTTTTTGTGGGCCTTTTTTTGATTAATACTTAACGTATAATCATTGATCAGTAATTACCGTCAATTGGGATTCCAATATCATTATGTAACAAAATGAAAAATAATAAACTCGCTTGTAAATCCCCCGAAAAATGTCTTTAAATTCAATCCATTAAATTAAACCAAATATATCTGAAAATAATGTAAGAGTTTATGCATTTTTACTTCAGTGCGTAAGGCAGGCTATAAAACAATAATTCCTGTACCGTTTCCATTTCCGCAATTTTTTTGTACCAATGTCGTTGACATTGGTAATCACATTCATTATATTAACAATTAATAATTGTCCAAAAACATTATGTAACAAAATGAAAAATAATAAACGCGTTTGTAAATCCCCCGAAAAATGTATTTAAATTCAATACATTAAATTAAAGCAAATGTATCTGAAAATAAAGTCAGCGTTTATGCATTTTTACTTCAGTGCGCAAGGCAGGCTATAAAATAATAATTCCTGTACCGTTTCCATTTCCGCAATTTTTTTTTACCAATGTCGTTGACATTGGTAACCACATTCATTATATTAACAATGAATAATTGTCATTCGACAATTGCCAAGTCGCAATTTCTCGACGAGAATATAATGAATATATATTCTCTCTATTATCCAAGTACAGCAGTTGTTATGTTGGTGAAAAGAACAGAGATTATTGAAAACCATTTCAATCACTGTGCAATGAATTATCGATACCGGGTCGACCTCATTACGCGTGGCTTTATAGAAAGAGGGGAAATTGCGCAGGACGAAAGAGAGAAAGGAGCCTACAGAAAAAGTGACATGCTTTCGTGGATAATCGCCTCGGATGTTGTTTCGCGCATCTCGATTTTCTAGACTGCTGCTAAGCACCACTGACATCAGTCACGAAGAGAGACCAGAATTTGTGAGCGTTTCACTTTTTTCTTCCTCTCGGCGGTCATTACGTTAAAAATACCACGGCGTCTCTCTTTCGCGGTGCAGAAATACTTCGGAGATAATCCTTTAGTATGCTCGCCGCATATGTGCCAGCGCGCGGAGATCCTCAGCACGTATAAATGGTACGAACTCGGTGCGCGAGGGCATCAGGAAGTCGCGTCTGCGTTCTACGCCCGGTATTCAACTTTCGAGCAAGTCACATGCACGAAATATAAATTGGCGGGCAGAGAGTTGCCGGGTCAGATTATAGCACGTGGTTTAGTGGGTACGATCTCCGCCGCGACGATCACCGCGCCGGGAGGATAAAAGAAGCTCAGAGAATTTCAAGGTGCGAAGCATCTGACAAGAAGATCCTTTGGGGAATGCACGTGACTCAGCTGTCTTCTCTTCGCACCTTATAAATTGCTACCACAAGCCAATTAAAGATCTAATTTAATTTTTGTTAACCTGTGCTCGAGAAAAAACACATTCATTCGATTTTTTTTAATCAAAATATGCACTCGATAATATTACTCATTTCCTTCCTAATTCTTATCCTCACGTAATAAATTGTTGCCACAAGCCAATTGAAGATCACAATTTTTTTATGTCTGAAAAAAAAAAAAAACAGATTAAATTTTTCACTGTTACGAAACTTGCGGTATCGATGTTATTCCCATAAAATAATCAACCAATAATTCGCATTCGAAATTGAAAAAGCTTCTTCGAAATCCCGAAATATTATTTATTCTCATCGTATTGCGAGTTGCCTATGGGAACGTCCTGTTCCACGAAGGGCTTAAGGGACGCATGAGCAAGCTCGAAGGGATCAGCGCCCGCGATAAGATGTATCAAAGTCACAGGCGATTCTTTAAAAACGAACGTGAGTCAAATACGGTAGGTAAAATCGTGAGATCGCGGGAGGCGAGGGGGGGATTCCGATGGGCGAGGGTCCAAAACCTCTGGCAGATTGGTAATCCGTGTGAGACAGTGGACAGTCAAGCTCTCGGAGCTACCGCTGTGGGATCTGGGATCGCACACGAGGCGAAGAAGCGAAATCAGATCGATCGCATGAGAGTACAAGTCCGCGGAGACTTATACGTCGCTGCTGTTGGCAAGCAGCCACGAGTAAGACGGCCGTGACGTATGCCCGCCCGTACATTTCAATTAGGGAATGAATTATTAAGCACGATTTTAGCCTAAAAAGGGTTGAGGAAAATCTGCGGAAAGATCGAAGGAAATGGAAGAAAAAAAAAAGAACAGCGACGATACGAATCCTTGGACTCGATGGATCCGCGGGATACGATCCCCACATCGAGCCGCACGATTCGATGCAACCCGAGATCGCGCAGGATCCACACCAAGTGGCCTCTCCAGTACCAACGACGCGTATAATACACAACAAGCGCATATAAGCCGCACGAGCGTGATCATCGAACACCCGATCCTGCAGGCGGGCAACGGGCGAATACCGCGAGAGAGGCCCCACGGCTGAACGATTTCCGCGATACAACGTAAGTAATCATCCTCTATTACGGCAGTTTAGCGTCTGCGGACCCTACGGGGGCCTTCACTCGCCGTCCCGCCCTACTTACCGCCATATCGAACGATTTTCGGATTAATAATTCGGATAACAATAAATAAGTTGGCAGCGCTAAAATTATTTTAGGCCTTCGAATAACGTTTACAAAAATACAAGGATAAGGCCAAATGAGACGACACATCAACTCAGGAAAAAACGCAACACGTATATAATCACTCGATTTTCGCGATGTCGAACGATTTTCGGATTAATAATTCCGAGTTGGCAGCACTAAAATTATTCTAGGCCCTCGAATAACGTTTACAAATGTACAAGGATACGGCCAAACGAGAAGATACATGAACTCTAGAAAAAAGGCAACACGTATATAAACACTCGATATTCGCGATATCGAACGATTTTTCGTGTGAAGCTCAAGTTTCGAAAAGAGTTTTGCGAAATTGCCACGAAGACATTGAAGTAAGTGATGATATTTACAAGAGACATCGACACTATTAAAAAAAAAGATCATCAGTCATTTACCATGATTATGAAAGTAGCGTTCAGGTTATGAGTCTCCGAATTTTTCTTCCCTATAACCAGAAACAGAAAAAAGGTAAACAAACGTGCAAAGTATCGTTTAACCTTGAAAAACGACCAAAGTGTCGCATCGCAAATATCGTGGTTACAGGAGGCGAAGCTCGTTCCCCGTTGACACGATTTTATTGCCGTTAAAAAACATCGCGAGTTCAGAGACAAGCGTATCTCGATGCATTTCATCTTGTTGACGAGGTGAGTTCGAACGGCAAAATTCTAGAGTACCGATGGTAACAGCCGCAGTAACAGCTGAGTATTAGTAGATGGGACGACGAGCGACTTCCTCGTCGCACGGACGCATCGCATTGTAGCACAGTTATATGCCTTGCCGTTCGTCACTATACTCAATGCCGTGCGTCTCCGCGTTAATATCCACTCACCGCGTGTGTGCCTCGAGTGCTTGTGACTTAGCCCGCGCTCTCTCGCCTCAACTTCCGCGACAAACTCGATCGAACGCTCGTCGTCGTGGGTCCGCTAAGATGGACAACAGCAGCAGCAACAGCAATGTGTTTTCGCATAGAGTGCATACATCGAGGTCCGTATATAAGTATAACCACGCGGTTCACGAGAGAGTCGCGACGCAATGCCGGAAGCGACGATTCTCTTGTGAAGCGCCACGATCTTTAGTCATCCCCCATTATCCTCGCCGCTAGGACACTTGGGATATCGGGATAGAGGAGTAAGTAACTGCCGCAGAGCTACTGCTGGCTTCTGCTGGCGCTGCTGCTGCTGCTGCTGCTGCACCGGAACGCTCGCATTTCTCATTCACACGCGGCTTACATAAAGAATTCGAGTTGGTCGCGGTCTCGTAAAGCCGAGCGCGCTTGTTTCGCGTTTCACGTCAGTAGTTTCGGTCACGCGAGCGCGCACGGTGCACCAAAAATTCAGGAACGTTTCAATCCCCCCCCCCCCCCCCCCCCTGCAGGCCCCCCGCGCAGGACATCAATACATCGGAATAACTATTTTTATGGGATTCATTTTCTAATAGAAATAATTTCAAGCGGATAAAACAGGATGCTCATTTTTTAAACTCATATCTTTGAATTGGATATTTTACCACATTACTATTGGTCAGTATTGGAATGATATACTATTGATGGTAATAAAATTAAGATTTTATGTTAAATAATTAATGCCACAAATTGAATTTTCTTTTTTAATGGTGAACGTATACAATTAACACAACGGTAAAGGAGAAATTTCTGTTTCTATTATATGAAGTCGTTATATGACTTTTGGCGATTCACCGAGTTGAGCAGCACTGTTTGCGGCCGTAACTTGGATGGGTGACCGCCTTAATGGTGCACCGGCTGACGAATTGACCAGTGAGTGGGAAGTCAGTTTTTCCTCAGTGTGTATACACTTAAGAAAGTTATTTTCGCGTATACGCCGGGAAAGCAGAAGAATGTACCGCCGTACTTACCGCTACGGTATTTCTGCATTTTCCCCATGACCATGCCGAAAGCAGTACAGTGTAGCTAATTCGACTGGTGACGGAAAAACCCTCGCGGGTTTAGTTCGAAATGGTAACTAAACAAGCCGAACGAACTTAGGAGTACATACTTAATTATAGTTAATTAGAAGTGGCACTTATTTTCCTGAGGCTGGCCGCGAGAGCGTTTTTGCGTTTAATACGTATCTCCGTCTCGTTTTCTCTCACTCGTCACTTACGTAAATCTCAAGGATCGAGTGGCTGAGGATTATAACTACAGTGTAAGCTACAATAGGCGAGAGAACATAGAAGAAGAGACTCCGAAGTATCGGCTTCCTGTAAACGGGCAGTAATTACGAGGGAATAGTTTCACGTACAGAAGACTACCTCTACGTAATTTGCAAGTTTGTAAGAAGAGTTTCGTGGCTCGCCCAGTATACACACACACACACACATCCACACACGTACACACACCTTTAAGCTGCTTTACCCGCGTGAGTCCGAAGGGCCTGTTATTTTTCTGGTTGCCCGCGACGCACTAAAGGTCAAAAGAACGACGGGCTCTTGGGTGTTTTCCGTGTCCCAAGTTCCTGGCTATCGGAACTTAATCGAAACACACTGTTCTTCGAGTATATTCCGCTTCCGTTGTTCCCCGTGACTTCCTCTTACATAAAAACACCAGTGAGACGTCCGAGCACCGCAAGCCGCACGCATCGAGAATATCGAATATTAATTTCTCGTTTTTCAACACTATTTTCGAAATTAATAGAGGGACGAAATTTGAATAAAAAAAAAGACGTAAGAAAGCGAAAAAAAAAACGACGTGTTCAACCGACACGATGGATCGCGTTCTCCTATCAGAATGAAGGCTTTTCTTAACGATGTCCCGTACTTATGCCGCGGTCCCCACTACCCGAACCCCAGCGGTCCGCAAGACGCGCTCATAGTATAACACACCGTAGCACCATCAGCTCCTTCTTCGCGACGAGCGCACGGCTCGTTGCTCGCTTCACCTCTGCGCGCGCGACCGACCGTTCGCACGGATGATTATCCTCTACACGCGCTGAGTGACTGCCTTTTTGGCCCACCGACGAATTCGGACGTAAAACGCTTTCGCGGCGAAGGATTGATGCACATGATCGTTATATATTCGTCAAGCGGTGTTCATTCATGACACGCTGGCCCGGGGATGGCGTGTACAGTAGAATCCCGATCAACTGGGGTCGGGTTATCCGAGAGGGAAATTTTCTGTTGACTTTGCCACTTTAAATTCTAAGAGATGGGCTTTGTAAGTACATTGAAGAAATTTTGTAATGGAATTATTTTTAGTATTCTTTAGTGATGGTTGTGTAAATTACGGTTTTGTTCTTCCCCCTGTATGGGGTTTTCTATGTCGTTCGCAGACGGTACCGTGGACTTATAATATTGCAGAGGTCCTTGGTGCCCTGCGGTCTGGGAAGTTCTAATGCGCTAGGATCATAAGCTGCTATTCTATCCGGTGTATTTTTTTCCTAGGCTTTGTATAGCTGTGGTTAAATCGGGGAGAGTTGTAATATGTGAGGATTTCGCGACTTGAACTGTGGCAGCATTACTGATAACAATTTATCTCAGAAAAAAATATAGCTGTCACAATTTCGAATATAATTTTTTTACGAAACTATGTTTTTTTTTATCAATCCATTTCGAGTGGATATTACTTTCGTTCAAAACGATTGATTATTTGGCATGCGAATTTGGTCCTGACCACCCTCGTTATACGGAGTTCTACTGTAGTGTGATTAATATACCCCACTGCTGTGCAGCAGAAAACCCGTTAATGTTCTTGACGATTTTTGGAAACAAGCAATCTCGGGTGCTTGTAATTTGGGATGGACTCGTCTTTGCCAAATTTTTTTATCCCTCGTTTTTGTTGTTGCATTATACGTATGCATTAATGTGGGTATAGCTGTATTCGCGTGGTATAGCTATATTCGCGTTTGAGCATATATAATTACCTATATCGCTTCGCGTCCTCGTCATACGAAGGATTAATTGGCTGCGCACAACACTGTGCGCTTCGTGATACACGGGGGAGAGCCTTGTTGCCTGGAGGCATTTCCTGCACCTGACGAGGAAGTCGGGTAGCTCTTCCTCGTCGACGCGGTGGTGGCGCGAGAGGATCGCGCCCGGGCTCTCTCGCGTTTGCCATGACCGTTGCACCAGATCGCTGAGAATGCCGCTGCCGCCACCGCCACCGCCACCGCTGCGCGGGGACCGTTTTAATGAAATTCAAGAACTCGTCGGTTCCGCCCGTGAAACTCAATGGCGAGGAGCTGCCTCTTGTGCTTTGGCTCTCACCGTGTCTGTGCCTCCTGCTGCTCCCCCCTCGCACCCCCCCCCCCCCGACCGAACGGGAATACCGCGGAGAACTCGACATCGGGACCAACTTCTCCACTCCGAAACTCGCGGTAATCGCACCGCAAACTATGTTTACATATGTATAGGTGTAACTGATTACCGGAAACCTCGAAACTCTCGGCGAGCAGAGGCGTCCATCCGAATGCCCCAATTTGCCCGACTCTCTTTTCACGCAGGAGCGATTATAATTTATTCGACGAAGATTCACGTCGGGCTTCCAATGCAAAGCGCGGAGGCTTCGACGAGTTCGGATGCCTTTTCGATCCAATACTCCTACCGGTTTCGATGTGTATTCAATCTGACGTTGAATTTTGCGAGTAGACTATATCGGAAGCGATCCGGATTTGTGAAATTTTATGGGCCTTTTAGTGATAGTAGGCGCCGCAGGAATAGAAAGTCGTGATTTAATTGGATGTGGAGGTCTTCGTCACTCCGAAGTCATTAAAATAAAACTATTGTGCATATGCATATTGTAAGTTATTTCTGTTCATCTCGGTAAATTTATGGGTTTTTGAAATTAATTGTTTTTTGTTTCAGCCGATTTCAACATGCTGAAGTCTCTCCGAATGGTCACTTTGGGTAATCTTTCAATAAATTATACAAACGTATCAATATGATAAGGAGGGATATTGACCACTATACTACCGAAGAAATTTCTATACTCGTGTACACAATGTGCCGAAAAGTGTTTGCACCACTTCGATTAAATGATATTTAGAATGCTGACGAATTTTCAAAAAGTAAATAATCAGCAATTTGCCGTCACAAACCTGTACCCAGTAAATATTTATGGAATACGTTGTTGGACCTTCACAACTGTCATTTCAATAAATATACCTTAGTATTGCGTATAGTTATAAAAAAGTAATAGTTTGCGATTTGCTATCGTGTATGATTAAAACACTTTTTGAAATATCGTCTCATGAGTCCGATAAATATTGATCTGTGATTATAGATAATGATAATGTTAACACTAGTTAAAAATATTCATGTTTAAAAAAATGTGTGTCTTCAAATAGTACCGAAGAAATACGCACTCGGCAATACATTTGCGTCGATTCAACGCGTCATGATCCGGACTGCTTAACCCAGTTAAACAGGTGCTGGAGAATTTGCGACGAGGATCGCAGAGCAAGATGCGTGGATCGCGTGCCACAAATAGGATCGACATTTTCCAGAATGAGGAATCGAGCGGAAGATTACGTACTCGTGCATATACCACATATACAACTAAAATGTCCATCCACATACAAACAAGTGTGACCACGGAGCCCACCAGAGACACGAGATGCAACGCATCAGTAATATCAACATCAGCGACAGGGTCGACAGCACGAACAATTCATTTCTGCAATATATATATATATATATATCTAGTCTGGTCGAACAAGAATGCTTCTCACGGAATTTTGAGGATCAAGCACAAGAGCTCCGAACTCCTGCATTATTATTATAATTGATACGAGTTTTATTTTGCTTTATAAACTCGCTGTTTTCTTGGCTCGGAACTATGTGCATTCCTTACGGTGCTTTAGTCTTACCGCGAAGTTCCATAAATGTGCAACACATACGCGTTGCTTGTAGAGAGGGACCGAGAGGGAGAATGGGAATTAGATTGCGAGCAATTATACCGCCTAGCAGCGAACTTTCCCCAGTTTCTTTTCTACTTGACTAGAGAAATTGATTTGATCGCTCCGATTAGATTCGAAATTCAGTGAGGGTTGAATAGATTCTTTTGTGAATCCATAGGTACATGGAAAAATTTAGGGAAATGCATTTTCCTGATTTTTAGAGTGATGGCGAACTGTGGTACAAATTTTTTAATAGTGTCCCTAGCATTAATACCACAAAGACCAACACAGTTTGTTATAAGCCTGTCTTTTGGGGATAGTTCCGAAGTATCTTTTATTTCTCAACCACTTGCCTCAACTTAAAGCAAAGTAAATACAATTTCCACTTTAACTGCAATAATCAAGATGCTGTCAAAAATATGTACAGTATCAGTCTATAAACAAAGTTTATTTAAGAAAGCCAAAATCATCTTATCTGATAGAAAGTTTAGAAAGATGCCATCTCATCCAATTTTTTTTTCTCTTTCCAATGGCAGATTCATTTTTATATTCTGTGAAATATTCCCTGTAAACAAAGCTCACCGATTTACTGTGAGAACTCTTTTCATTCTTTGTCCTTTTTTAGTAACTGAAACAAGGACGCAGTGCACAATTAGACTGATTAATGAATGGAAGAAAAATGTGAGCAGGGACATAGTCGCAGTGCGCGAGCCCGAGTGTGAAGCGGGAAACGCGTCGGAGGTGGTAACAATTAACGAAATGAGATTAGCATAACGCGGTGGCCGGTTAACGGGGCGAACAAAAAAACGGTCGAGGTTGTAAGGTATATAGCGAGCACTTTCGGAAACGGTACCGTATGATCCTTCCGCGCGGTAAAACCATTCCAACAGCAATCACAACAAGCCAAGTCGTCCGGCATCGTGCTATATACGAATATTATATAGACTTGGTACCCCGTGGGAGAAAGCGCCAAGAGGTTTCCTCTTCTCTCCGCATCGGAAAGCCAATTGCTCATCTCCTTGCCTCTTCATCTTTAGTGCTTACGGTGTCTTTCTTCGTGCAGTAAGTGCCAGGCAATACCGCAAGGACCCATACGGAAAAATGTAACGAACCTATAATTTATTCACCGATTCTAATCTCGACTTTTGACGCTCTATTTTCTTTTTAGTTTTCTTTTTCTTTTTCGTGAGGGTCCGCAGCCCTCTAACACTTGTTACACACAAGGGGCACTTCGGTGGAACGCACTGGCATATGCTACTCTATAATTAATAACTGTACGTTATGGCTGCACTGCGTAGGGAATACTGGAAGTAAATTAGTGGCTGGAAAACAAATCAACATATAGTTAAGTTCTTGTTTTGTGGTTTTTTTTTTTTCAAATCGCGATATCAGTGAAAACCGTTTTCTTGAACTCTGCAGCTGAGATGTGTACTGCAACTTCTGAATTATTCATTTTTGTATTGTAATTTTAAGGAGGGGGAGTTAGGTCCATATCAGTAATATTCATCGACAAACATCTGACGAGGTTTGCCGAGGATATTATAGGCAAAATTATGTGCCTTTAAACTGCGGAATAAACATTATTTATATGGCGGGAAATTATGTGGTTATTGTGAGGCACGGCCAATAATTTTTTTTTTTTTTAGAATATTCTGAAATAATTGTCAGCTGTGCGAAAAATTAATTCTTCTGATATAAGCGAAACGATTTTACTTAAAGACAAAAAAGCGGAATACCACAGACTTGAATACATATTTTAAAGAATAATTTTTTACCGTATTTGGAAGAACCATAAAAAATCAGTATGGTCGACACAAAACGAATGAGAAAAGCGTATCGGAGAAAGTTACAACATCAACTACCTCATGCCACTTTTCTTTTTTAATTCATTCTTTAAGAACTTCCGTCCATTCAAATTCATTTTGTGTGAAGCTCATCCGCTCACAAAAGTCGAATTAGCTCTTTAATAAATCGTTAAGACTATAACTCTGTATAATTGTAATTTAATTGGATATAATAATGAAATAATCAATCAATCGCTGATTATTTCAAGATCGCCTGAATTAAATAACAAACAGAGAAAATCAACAAAAAATTATGGTAACTGTAAAGTGGCTCGTTTCGTGATCCCAAATCCGTAATATTTTCTGTACACACTTTCGAAATTTCAATTATTCACTCGGACAAAACACTCGTTATATATAGAAAATGTAACGAGCATGTCAAAGAAACTGTACTGATCGAAGAGTGGGTCAATCGATTTCGCTGCTGTAACAAGAATAGATCTAAATTAGCTATACGAATGAGATTCGCGAACGGTATAACATATTTCAGTTTCGATGGTGTACAGACACAATCGATATACTCAGAGGGCCAAAAGTCTGGATATATTTCAGTGAGACCGTGACGAAGCATTTGGCCCGTTAACGCATGTGGTATCCCAAACGTTCTATTCGCACACTATTACAAATCGATTTTGCCCTCGAGCGTGACAAATCATGTATCGGTCCCATTCGAACTACCATTGAACATGGTAAGGCGTTTCTGGTCGCGATTCAAACCTTTTCTCTCTTTTCCCTCGCAAAAAAATCCTCACAAATCTGTGTAATACACAAAGCGACAAGCAATATTTACAATCACGTGTGTACTACAAACCGAGCGAAAGTTTCATAGCGATGAAATGGCATTCAATGACCGAGAACTGTCAGCCATTTAATACTGCGTTACCGCGTTTAAGGGGTGGTCCCGGCTGTTTTACCTGCTCTAATTTCTTTTACATACGGAATTTTACATTATGTCATTATTTTTTGCAAAATTTATTTATATCTTCCTTTGCTTTTCAAACTTAATTAGGGCTGAAAGAGTTCAAATAATAAACCCATGTTTACGTTTTAAGTTTCAAAAAACAATTGCCACAATTATACACAGCTTTTGGTGAAATGTATCGGAATCTGCATAATCCGTGAATACGCTTACTCACTTTTCCTGAGGGGTGTGTAATTGTAACGGAACGTACTTGACTATCCAATCGAGGATTCATTAGGAAAGTAGCAGGTGCGCGATTCGCACTAGCTGCAACTCGAGGTATCGATCACCGGCTTTGGTGCCTCGACCGCCGCGGGCGCATGCATCACATTGGATGCATCTCAAATTGTTTGCAACACGGACGGCATGCTGCACTACAAATTCCGTGCAGTTTCCACCGTCGGTAAATCGAAAGACACGCGTAATTGCGGGAAATTATTTGTTAACCAATTAAGGATTTACCTCAACAAGAGTGAGAGGAAGCAAGAAATCCACCGGCAGCCACAAGATGGACCGTTTACTTAGTAGCGCGGCGTCGAGCGTGACTGACCACTGAAGGTCGCAACGGCCTCTTCGGCACATTTACGCACTCTGCGTTGAAAGAAAAAGTATAGTAATCGTTATAGTGGGTTAAAAATTTTCAATTATCGTTTTATATTTACCGTAACTATCACATAGTCAAAATAAAATAATGCTACGGGTGAAAATCATTATTTTCAAATATCTGATTTCTTTTTCCGCAGATCTCTGAAAGATTCAACGATTATTAGCGTGCTTTTGTTGTGTACAAAAAAGATTAAAGTTTTAATGGTGAATGTAAGTACAGATAGAGATTGAAATAAAAACAATTTGGTATTGTCGGGATTTGGCAAATTGGTAGATAGTGACATGCTGAAGTGATAACTGCTAGAAATGCAAACGCACTAGCGAAACATTTTACTTGACAGCGCAGCAACCGAACGTGGCTAGTGGTCGAAGAGCGCACGAGCAACTTCTTCTCCCTGCGATGCGCGATCGGGGAAAGTCCTTGCGTTCTGGCAGAAGTGAGAGAGACACCGGAAGCCATCGTGAACCTAGCTCCACCTCCCATAAACACCGACAATTTGTATTTATTCTTCGGCCTTAATTATCAGGCGTCACGGTCATAGATGCTCGCAAAAAAGGGTTAGAAGAGAGATACTTCGCTTTCCATCTCGCAGTGCCCACGCGCCGCTTTATGTTCTCTCTAACGAGAAACTGAGGCGAATTTCTCGAATGTCGATAGCAATTATTAAAAGAAAAAAAAATGACTCTTGCCTACTTTCGTGTGGCGCCCGTGTTGGGCACGCAATACGTACGATGCTAAGTATACACAATAATACTATCGCAAACGGAAAAAAAAAAAAAAAAAAAAAATCGGAAAATACGTCAATTTTTGCTTCCTCATAGAGAAAGCTAGGTTTTCATGAAAAAAATTTTTTTCGAGATTTTCATGTCAGTATGGTTAGAATCACCTAAAACGTCGAGAAAGTGGCTTAGAAAATGTGTCTGTGTGTGTGTGTGTGTGTGTATGTGTTCCAGGGACCGGAAATTCAATCGTCGATAACTCGCGAATGGCACGATCGAGCGAGCTCAAATTTGGCACGCAAGTAGAATATTAATTCCTCTTCAATTGCTGTCATTTTGGTAAAAATATATCTATGTATACTGATTTTATAGAATTTTGATTTTTTTTTTTAAATGTGGTATACTCTCTAACTTTCGTAAAAGTTCGCCGATATGGCTAAATAGTTCGTTATAACTAGAGAGACGTTAAATGCTGTTTGGTATTGAATTTCGACAAAATCGGTGAAGCGGTTCGGATTTTATAGAATTTTTAATTTTTGTAAAAAATAAAAATTTTGCTATAAATCACGTCGAATTTCAGCGAATTAGCTGAAATATTCTACAAACGAAAAATAACATACAGTCCTACTGTGTACCAAATTTCGTGGTGATCGGTGAAGTCGTTCAAATTTTACACCATTTTGAATTTTTGAAAAATAACGATTTTCGCTATAACCGCCGCAAAAGTTAATAAAGTAAAAAAAAAGTTTGTGCCTAATAAAAATAAGATGTGCCGGTTATTTATTCGTTTATTCGAAACAAGGATGCAAAGTAGAATCTTGCACATTGATTCCTCATTACATTTTGCTCTTCACAAAGCTTCCTCTATGAGGAAGCCAAAATCAGTTACAATACTTCCTCGTAGAGGTTGCTATGTAAAGAATAAAATTTAATGAGGAAGCAATGTGCAAAGTTCTACTTTGAATCCTTTTTATTTTAATTTCATTTAAAACCCATAATAACGAATGGTCATCACAATGTGAAAAAAGCTATCAGCTTGGATTTCATAATTAAACATTTCCAATAAAAATATTAATACTATGAATTACAGGGTACATTATAAAAAGTCAAAAGACTGGGAAAAATTGTGATTTATCGAAGTATTATGGAAAATTCGATTTTTTAATACAGACTTTTTTTAAAATGTAGAAAGTGTACGTGAGCATCGTTGACGAGCCTATTTGAAGTGACGCACACGCGTATCTAATGCTTGGACCATCGTAGATAGAATTCCAGAGCCGAAGCGGCGCATCGTCGAGTAGTTTCTCCTATTTACCTAGCGCAGTCGCGCTCCAACGCTCGCTAATGAAAAGGCGATCGATCGACTGACGCCGCCCGGGATCGCCGTAACAGAAAAAACATGGACAATGAGAAAGGTCGACTAGTTGGTAGCACGAAAGGGAGACGCGGACGAGTGTATAATACAACAACTACCAGACGATTCCGAGACGCTCAATCTATTTGACATTCCGATCCCCCGAAGCCTCGACACACTCCGCAATAACTATACATGCTACACCGCCTCTTAATTTCTTTTTGCAACTCCCACGATTGGCCCATTTTTTACAACTTTGCGAAGCTGGATTAGAAATCTCGATCAGGATTACGGAACATGGATTTTTATTTTATTTTTTCAAGGTAAAACCAATTACAATAATAATGTGATTTATCTAAAAAATTGAATATTACTTCGAATATCAAAAAATAATGGAACGGTAATTAGCATTGCAATTAATAACGACATTTCACATTAACATCCGTTTTTACAGTTTGAGAAATAATGAAGTGGGTTAAAAAAAAGTCATTTGAGACTCTACATGAATAAATAATGACGACTCTGGTGGTCCGACAATGCTCAGCGTTAATGCGCTAAAAAAGTTGAAGTAATTAGAAACTTTTTCGGTGTGGTAAGCGCATCCGAAACTCTAAAAAAGTTTACACCTAATTTTCTAATTAAGTGCCAGAGCAGAAGACCTCGTTACGCTTGTCTGAAATTCAAAGATGCAGATGCGAATAACGCAAAGCGAGAGAAAAAGCGAAGATACGAGGAGATGAGCGATAGTCGCTGCGCCTGCGCTACGAAACGAAACCCGTAAAGCATTCCGTTTTTTTTAAACGCTAATTAACCCAATTTAACGGCGCCGGAAGGGAGACTCGAAGTCGGGATAATAATAATCATGGAAGTAAAATTTTTTAAAAACATGCTGATGATGCGCCGCTCTATCCCTATTAATTTTTTTTTTTTTTTCGTATGGAATTAAATTAATCAATTTTCGGCTTGGACGTTATGCCACTGAATAATATGCAATTAGTGCGTGATTGCGGCAAATTGGAATTTAGCCCACCGGAAGTAAATTAATATCGTGAAATTGAATTCTGACGCTGAAAGCAAGTGTGGCACTCACACCCAAAAACCCCAGACGAGCTTCGACTCTTACTGAATTCAGTTTAATTGCCGGATTTATCAGAGCCTGTAAAGCGCAGGGTCATGGACAGTTGGGTTATTAAATATCGTTAAACCCCGTGAATTTTCTTGGTAGAAATAATCCTCTCTAAATTACATACTTTCGTTTCCAGAAATTACGCATTTTATTCTCCAACTATTGTAAATTCATAAATACCAATAAGTCTCGGGATAATTAAACTTTTGCTTCAATTAGAGTTTGAAGATTCGTAAAAATTTCTGCCTTAATACTAGGAAAAATAATTTTATAGCGATTAATTACAAAATCCAAAATTTAAAAATGTCATGGGATAGCCATCTCAAGTTTTAATCACCAAAAGCGTTTACTATCTATCAAAAAAAAATTGTTCATCCTAATAAAAGCCCACATTTATTCTTGTAATAATGGAATTTATCTGGGGGAGATCATCAATGAACATCACGCGTTTCGATCCCCTTCCCTTAATCGACAATCCATTGGATATCGAAAGAAGGTCGGAGACAAGATGCCACGATTGGTGGCATAAGAAGGTCAAGCGCGACGGATATACTGCCGAGAGAAGAAGCGTAGGTAGATAATATAGTATAAGCAGAAGTGGTTAACCGGAGCGGGACCATCTCGAACCGAGCGGGAAATCGTTCGCATGCCAAGAGCTCGGGCGTGAGGCGGTCGGTGCACCTCCGCAGCTCCTGCTGCCAGAGAGCTCAACCTCCTCGCGGTGGTTGTACGGCGAACGAGGAAAACCGCGCGGCGCATTAAAACATCACCGAAGCTTATCTATCACCGACTTAATTAACCCTCTGCGCGCATTGTTCCGCGCGGCTCCTTGTTAATCGACGCGCCCGAGGCGACGACGCTCGTAATTGGGATGCTCTTGTCGTCCGTAAACCCATCATCACCTCACAGTTACATTTTCAAAGAATAATCAGCAGGATTACATGCTGATAACGATTAAACTCCGAGTCCTTATTCTTCTTCGTTACGATAACAATAAATTATTGATGGATTTATTGATTTATCCGGGAAAAAAATCATTTTCAAGAGGGTTCAAATATCTAGCGACTTCCGGTCGCTAAATCGGACTCGATATTTGTTATCTCATTTTTTCCGCGAGCTTCCTGGTCATCAACTGAAAATTAAAAAGGCCAAGGGCTGAAATATGTGAAAAATTTTATTATACAAATTACGAAGGTTCATTGTCGAAGTATTTCTCACAACACCTCAAATTATACCTTAACACCTGCACGTAAGTACCTCATTTACAATTGTTTAGATGAGAACGTAATTTTTTATTTTTAACTGTGCAAGATTGATTTTATCTTATCGCGTGAATTTACAGTCGCATCGCGTAAATGGTACGGACAGTACAGCTGTACAGGTTCAATTGCGACAACCAAGGTTTAATAGGTTCGGCGTGGGACCTGTGATAGCGGTTGATCGTGCGAACGACTATCGATTGTCAATGAGTCTGTTTTGGCAGTGATTCGAGACGCCAGGCTCTCCGCGTCTTTGTATAGCGCTTTACGAGCCTCCTAATCGAATACTAACTCGGCTCGTCAGCGGGGCTTCCAACTAGACGGGCAATTAGGCAATTAGCCAAGTGGCTTTGGGCGCACGACGCTTCGCGCCTCGGGCGCGAACTGCTGGCGATCGAACAGAGGGCTACTCACTATGGCGAATTCGTTGCCGTTAATGATAAAGATCTAATCACTCATCGCTATGTTTCAGCTGATCTGAATCCTTCAGACGATCGCTATACAAATGTTTGCTTTAGCTACTGGTGCTTCGTTTTTATTTTTGTGATAATTTTTTTTTTTTTTTCGTTAAATTCATTTAACGTGATCTAAAATCAAATTTAATCAATTAACGGTGATAATTATTTTGTTTACTCTATGCTGCGGAATTAAAAAAAAATACCAACCTACATTTTATTTTATATTTTGTCATTTATATTTTTATAAATGAATGTCCTGAATGTGGATGATTGATCAAAACCCAATTTTAGGTACTTTCAACCTTTTATATGATATTAAATATTTATTTGTGAATATCCTCTTTTGGTTCTTTGTTGATTCGCGAGCGATTCTGTCATCAGCCAACGACCATACCATGCTGAAAAAACCAGTTCTCGTCCGATCACTGAAGTTAAGCAGCATTGGGCGCGGTCAGTACTTGGATGGGTGACCGCTTGGGAACACCGCGTGCCGTTGGCATTCCTTTTTTTCGCTTTTTAATATTACCATTTCCTAGTATACTGCAAAGGCCATAAAATATTTTTGAACCCCTTCGTCGAATACCTTCAGATTGTTATTTAAAAGATGGAATGCTTATTGTTTCTATCAATATTTATATTTACAATTAGGCTCCATTCATGCTTTTGCGAACCACGGAATGATTCGTCATCCAATTTACCGACTGTCGGTTTCTCAGAGTTAAAAAATCTCTGTCTTACCAACCGCCGCTCTCTTAGCCGCCACAGATAAAGCAGATTGCTACTTCACCGACGGAAATCCATGACAGCGACATCTAAAGGTACCCAGAAAAATGTTATGTGCATATCTGTTGATAAGCAAATTTCTAAATAAAATCATCTTATCAGATAACCACACGTGTTAATCGAAGCTCTGACTTTTCGATATAAATAAATGTTCCTTTTATTTTTGTAAATAGAAAGAATTTTTCAATAACTTATTATAACTACAACAATTTATAATCAGAGCGTATTATAATTTGATCATTTATTAAATTGCCATCTACTAAAAATATGCGGTTTACTTAGTAATCGAAGATGCTGGGAGAGATTTCGAGGAATTTTATTCATAATGCATGATCAAATATAGTAGAATAGATGGACGAAGCGCAGGAGGATTGGGCGACGAGATCGAGGACCCAAGTTCTGAGAAACAGCACAACAGCGACCAAACGACTCGAAGCTGAAGAAGGAGGATGAATTCCGTTAAGGATGTCCTAAAAAACTTAAAGGTCCGTCACGATTCCGTGAATCTCGGACCCTCGATCGTTCGAGAGGACGAGAAGTACTTCGGACCGAGCCACCTGTCCGTTCTCTCTGTCTCCACAGGATCGGCCTGTCAGTTAACGAGAGTTGACTATCTTCACTGTCATCTACTTGCAAAATCGATGTCACTCAACCGTTACATGTTATTAACATAAAATATCAATGTTTAATGCACGACGAATATGAGAAATGATTCGCTCGATATTTATCGTATTATTAATAGATGTCAAAAAATGAATACTTGCCACTCTGACCGTCAACAATTCCTACAATAGGAATAGTTGCAACTTTGATACTCGCCGGAGCCATCAAATTGTATTTTTCTTTTTCCAGTGCTCGCCCCATTATTTTCTTGTAACATACATTTTGTGAAGAATAGCCCCAACGATAACGATAGCAATATGCCCACAAGGGAAATGAATGGATGTGATTGCTGCGATTCCATCGAAAAGCAATCGAAGATGCTCGCTGAGGCATGAAACGAACGGGGCACAACTGGCTCGACAGAGAGAGATAATTTATAATCATTCCATGAAGTCGCGCCGTGCATACCTCTCTCTCTCTCTCTCTCTCTTTGTGGGCTGGAAGAACGAGACGATTCTCGTTCCCGGAAGACCCCTCGAGGAGACGAGAAGACCCAGTCGAAGGGCGGCTGTCCATAAGCAGCAGGGCAACCAACCTCAGCGTGTAAATCTCATTTTCCTATACATATAGACGCGACAAAGGGTTCCTCGTGGCACTCGGCTGATCCTCGTGGCGCAGCAGGGCCGAACGTGCCTTTGGGATTCGTAGAAAGTCCGAGTAAATTTTGGCCGTTCCGACAGGCGAGCAACGCGCCAACGAAAGAAGCCAAAGGAGAACGAGGGTAACGAGAATGACGCGAGAATCGTTGGCCGATGACTTACGGCCCCACACTCGGCCACCTTCAGCCCCTGGCATATATGTATATATATATATATGTACAGTTTTACCTTGCGGCTACTCACGACAGTTTATATATTCGTGCGTGATCGATGAGACGCATATATTAATCAGTGATTAACGAGTCGACCCCTCGAATCGGTCGAGAATCGGAAAGAACGGAAATTATTTCTGAATTCGTAGAATTTTAATATAGCTCGGTCATCATTTTTACAATACAAACACTTCACTATTTTTCGGTTCATGGTGGATTTCTAAAAATATTTTTATTTTGCGATATTAATATTTAAAAAAATTGTAAGTGCCGTTTCGGCAATTTCATATGGATTAATGTTCAAGTGTTATTGCTATTTTTGTTTTTTTTTATGTTAAGTCCAAATCTCGTATTAATTTTTGTTACTTATTGTATGTAACGTTACAGAAATAAATACAAAATATTGTATATATTCATATTAACGAACCTATTAGAGAACCATTTTTTATTTAAAAAAAAAAAAACAAGTAATTACAAAAATGAATATTCGGAAAGTTGAAATAAAATGAATGAAAAAAATGCACTGCTCGAATGATGAACATGATGCTTGAAGTCTGAAGACTCCTTCTGGCGGTCTGCAATCCTCATTACGAGTCCGGTTGGAGCGAATGTATTTCCCCCTCGGCCGAAAAGTCCCTCGGAGTTCAGAGACCGGGCGAACTCTTGGTTCGGGCCACAGGCCCAGCGGAGAAACGGCAAAAGCCGTGGCTGTCGACCCGCCGGGCCTCTTACAGGGAATCGTGATCTTCCGCAAGCCGGCGTGTGATGATCTTGCAAAAAGTTTTTCCCTCTCGCGACCGAACGATTGCCTCTCGCATCGTGATCTTCTTTCTTTTTGTTCGCGCGTACCGAGAATCACGTGATAAACCATCTCTTTGTCGGCCGAGCCCGTGACAAACCGCATCAACGACCTTTTTGACTTTCTCATTTGGATATACGAGCGAATTTAAACTACGAGTTCAATTCAATTGCGGATTATCAAATTTTCCCATTGACTTTTTACCATTTGCCATTAAATTCATTAACCAAGAGGTTTAAAAAAAAGTTTGCTAACGTCGTGTCTTCAGAATAAAATGTAAAATTTGGTAAACATTTTTGTTTAACCACGAGCTGTCAAATTTTCGTAAAAACAATTTTTTCATCCAACTGCGATTATAAACGAGCCATATTTTATTTTTTAAATCACAGAAATTTGTCTCAGAAATGTTCGTCTACTTTATTCATACCTCCCGGGCATCGATTTAATAAAATTCCTCAACTTCCTGGAACGGCACGAGAGAAAAAGTCGACGATCTCTTCATCCAATCATCTGATTTACATGAATTACCATAGACCAATTCGTTACGTCGAAGCGACTGAATGAATCGCGGCGAGAGAGCGGAGGTAGCGATTTTCGGCAATGGACTCACGAGGAAGAAGCAGGTGTCGCTTCCCCCCTTTCCGCTCTTCGCTCTTCAGGACCGCCGCCCGTATGCGCCCAAAAAGAATCCGACGCAATTCAATTCTATTTCCGAAGTTACAGTAACACATCGTGAGTCGTTAAATGCCACGTGAAATTCTTAAAAAGGCCAGAACGTCGCGGCATTGAAGTGCAAGCCGTTGCGAGAATTTGCGTCGAAACAATATGGTTTTCCCGGAACATGAAGCAATGATGCGCGCCGTCGATCATTGCCAGAGAAGTCGAGCGTATTTCGAAAAGCAGCGAACGCGAGCGCAAGCGAATGAAACAAAGGAATACGCGCGAATTTGGCAGCGTAAGCCGAGGATTTGCGTAGGTCGGGGGAAACGGAAAATAGTCTTCGACGTTTTTACGACGTCGCTTTTTCGTGAATGTGAGTCGACACGCTGAGTGACGTAGGAAACGCTCAATTCGGTATATGTATATGTATACACATTTTTTTTTATATACACATATGAATATTTCGTACATGTCCGTACATATGCATACATAAATACTTCGTATGTATTCGTACGTATACATACATAAATATTTCGCACATATTCATATGTAACATACGTAAATATTTCGTATGTATTCGTATATATCCATACATAAGTATTTCATACGTACACATTCGCCAATATTTCGTACGTATTCATATGTATATATATGCAAATGTTTCGTACATGTCCGTACATATGCATACGTAAATACTTCGTACGTATAGATACATAAATATTTCGCACATATTCATATGTAACATACGTAAATATTTCGTATGCATTTGTACGTATCATACATGAATATTTGGTACATATTGATATGTACACATTCGTCAATATTTCGTACGTATTCGTATGTATATATACGTACAAATTTTGTAGGTATTCGTCCGTACACATGCACAAATATTCCGTCCGTACGAATGCAGACGTAAACATTTCGTACGTACACACACACACACACACGTATACACATTTCGTTTCGGCTTTGGTGTTTCTACGTCAGCTGAACCATTGACGTCGTCGCCGACGACGAGCCAAGGCCTAACGTGCTCTTCCTCCGCGCGTCTCTCGGTCTGGTATGCGCGGTTTTCCGCTCGTGACAATATTTTTCGGAACTGATATTCCAAGAGGCGATACTTTGTTGTTGACGGAAAGACGTACGGACAGATCGCGTGTTTTGTAGTAGTGCAACCTCGCCGCGACTCGTGAGCCTCTAAACGAACTAACTTAAAAATAAATGGCGCCGACGTCGCAGTCATCGTCGAAGACGATTGAAAGTGATGACACGATGCCAAGATACGATCGAGCCTCGATTCATATACTAGAAAAGTGGATAGGAAGATGTCGGGATAAATGATCACTCTCGAAGAATACAATGGCATTATGTCGATTATTTTATCCACATTCCCATGGAATTTAATTCAGAGATACAGATTTATTGAATTTTTTATTCATATTTTCGTTAATTTATAATATTTATATTCTATAATTGTGAATTGTAGCCAAGACAATTAAAAAGAATTTTGCAAACAATATTGTTTCTGTTGGCTAAAAATTTTAGAAAATTATCGTAATACGATTTTTTTTTTTTTTCACTATTCGTTAAAATAAAATCATTTTGGTGGTTGATAGCTTTCGCAATAAAAATAGCGAATAATAGCGATTAATGATTCTTAATAAAAATGCAGGATGCACTTGTGACAACTAATGTTTGTAATAGCTATTTTTTCAAACGAGCAAATATGATATATTTTTGGTCAGAATGAATGATTTTTTTTAAAATCAATAATCATTTTTTTAAACGAATAAAGTGAGAAAAAAATTTATTTCGGTAGTCGATAGTTTTTGCAATAAAAATAGCGGATAATAGCAATTAACGATTTTTAATAATAAATGCAGGATGCACTTGTAAAAACTGAGGTTTTCATTCGCTATTTTTTCAAACGAGTATATATTTTTGGTCAGAGTGAAAATCATGCGTTTATTATTTTTGCTAGGTGAATTATGACGCAGATTCACCGAATTCCTCTTGCTTGTAGATGTATATCTATGTTATCCGCGATGGCAGGTGACACGGTCTCGTGCTATTCCTCCTACGATAAGAATTTCCCGATCGTCTGGGGAAAACTTGTTTTCGCAAGAGCGGGAAACGCGCGTGCAAGCACGTCGTGGTCTTCCTTGTCTCCGCATGTAGCTTCTTCCGTCTACGGTCCCCGCGAGCCGAGACTTTCGACGTAGTCAAGTATTTCCGAGATTTTCGTTGCGACGACGTAAAATTCTTGACAGTCCTCCAAGTTTCTTTTTCCTTTACTATATTCACGCTAGACACGCCAAAAAAGCTCCGTGCTTTCTTTTCCCCCAGGGAAAAAATATATCAGACGTCTAGAATTCTTGGGCGTTTCGTGCTTATTTCGAGAATTTTTTTTCCTGCGTGTGAAATCGATTTTTCGCTTGCACAAATTTCGGCGAAATATCCTGCGAGCCATTGTCTTATCATTTTATTACCGTTTGAAAATATATATTTACCGCTTAATAAAATGCACCGAAATTTATTCATTTATTTTTATCGCGATTATCAAAAAATAAATGAAGATTCAAAAATTAAAATAAAAACTTGTTGACGTTTCAGACGATATTAATTATCCGGCCGAAAAGTAATTCGACAAAAACGAAGTTATCTCCTTGAAAAGCAAAACCTTGCGAGACGCGGTGAGACAAAACAAAAAATTCAAAAACTCAACGATTGACAAGCTCATTCTTATGTAAAAATTTTCAGCCCGTATTGATGCTAATCGTGTCTGTCGTTTTCCGCGAACCCTCGCGTATGCGAATAATTATCGTATCAATCAAATTCGGGCCATAATCTGTCACGTGCGTCTCTCGGTAGCTCTATAATGAAATTGAATATTGAATATTGATAAATATTGCAGTGGTTTTTTTCAGAATAGCCAATAAGCCAAATCGATAATTAATTATTTATTAATTAAGACTCGTTCCCGCTTGATAAATTACATGGAAAATAAAAATTATCGATAAAACTATTGGCTCCAATGTTTCTTTAAAAGAATGTTGAATAAATTTCTTCTTTTTTTCCTCTAAGAAGATTAATTAATCGTACTAAATTATGACATTTATAAATACAATAATTGAATTTCCGATTGGCGATTATGTCGATGCAACGGAGTAATTATTTTATTTTTCTACTCCCTGCAACTCGTAAAATCTCGAGTTACATAATTGTACATGGAATACAGACTATTCATCTGTACCAGGGTTGTGCGTATAACAAGGTCGGAATTTTGATAACTTTATTGAATACCCAATCAATAATCCAATTATCGATAACAGTAGCGCATGAACTGCCCGCAAGCGTTCTTGTGCGAGACATGTTGTTATCAGTGCAACAGTATTATTATATCGAAGAGCAAACTAGCGGTATTCGTTGCAACACCCACTCAACCTTGGCTGTCGAATGGGCATTGTCGTATTATGCAATTTGCGTGGATTTATACCGTTCATTTGTTTCCACGAAAATTCGAAGAACCCGATATCAATCAAATGTTAACTAGTAAATCGATACACGCATAAAATACATCAAATTTCAGTCCAAGCGGTATGTAGAGTCGATTGTAGGTAGAGTCAATCGGTAGAGTTAATAATATGTAGAGTCCATAAGGTGTAGAGTCAATCATAGGTAGAGTCAATGATATGTAGAGTCGATAAGGTGTAGAGGAAATCATAGGTAGAGTCAATAATATGTAGAGTCGAAAAAGTTGGTGTAGGTTGGTTGTGTTGGTTTGTTCACTTAATGAGTATTTACAATGACATAAATGAAAATCTTAAGAAAAAAATATTGTAAAAAAATAAGACAACAAAGTTCAGTTGATGAGGAAGCAAAAATTAAATAGATATCCTTATTGCATAGTGAAATACAGATGGATATAGGATCAGAAGGCCGACAAAGTACTCCCGATAATGTCAAGTGCTGTTGGTTGGTATACAGCCGACAGTGGGAGCGCAACGTAAATACGCGGGGCACCGCGTTAGTCCTCCCTGAAACGGTGATATATTGTCTGCCGAGTTGCAAATACGCTTATACGTAAGTTTGCACTCGACGTCGTCGTTATACCTATGTAATTTATATATACAGCAGAGATTAACGAGAAGGAAACGGTCGCTCCCGCCGACAGCACTCTCGTTCGAGAGAGCCTGGCTATAGTTTGCCGAAGTACTTACCGTTGTCTCTCTTCTGCGACTGAATTAACCTGCGTGTCGGCAACCGCTTCTCAGAATCGTTCGAGATCGCTTCGAAATAGTACGGAGAGCCCGTCAACAATTCCTAGAAAATCGCGACTATGAGGCCGATGACTGTGCGCACTCCTCGACTTCCAACACAACATCGACACTTGACTACATCACTATATGGGACATTCCATGGTCTTCGTTCACAAAAATTCACAAATTCTCACGTTAATTAAGAAAAACTTGAATTTCGAAAAGTCAAATAAATTTCTCCGTCTTCGAAGTTGCTTTGCAATCTAGTTTTTTTTTTTATCTGTCGTTGATACCCAAACGATATATAGAATATTTTTTTATGCATTTAAATTTTTTAAATGTAATTAATTCTTTTTTGTTTCAAGTAGATTTATTATAGGGAATTTGAAAAAATAATTTTCGTGCTTCTGTTTAGTTGTTAATTGGTAGAGTGATTTTTTGTTTTTGTTGTTAGGAATTAAGGTTACGTATTGCCGAAAAAAAATTAATAAGAGCATTTTGGAAAAGGTTAATAAGGACGTGAAGCTTTGAGATACTTATTATATGCGTTGGAACTTTTGGCCGGAATTGGGACGATTCTCCGTGGAATGTCCCATACACTCTCGCCGCATCGAAGGTACTTCAACTTCAGCATCGAGATGTTGACTCTATTCACCTTTTCACCGATTGATCATTCACCGCTTCGGTGAAAACTCCAGATGGTAGAAACTTCTCGTTCGAGATGTGAAAGTGGAAAGTAATTAAATATTGCTGGCAATGGAAAATACAAAGTTTTTTGCGAATTCATGCACCAACTAGTTTTCAGTGTTTGTCAGAAAATAAGTTTGTTATTCAGTTAGAAATAAAAATTTCAAAGATTCATTGAATGCCATTAGAAATAATTCAATAACATTTTCAATAATAATTACCAATCAAAAAAAATGTATACACGGATGAAAAAAAAATAAATGAACGCACGAAATGAGCATCTCGGAAAGGTTCAATTAAATACAATAATAGTTCAATAAATTGTATTGAAAATGAACTTTTATTTTCGGGAACCAACAATTTTGTAAAACGTCAGCAAACGAAGTGACAATAAACGTGGCATTCAACATTTTTTCCCCGTGTTTGAAATCATTATTTTCACGCTGTACTTCACACGGTGAATTTCACCAAGTCGTCTTCGTTATTTCCGCTCGTTAGTTTCATTTTTAAATGTTCCTTCCTCGAAATGCCTGGTAAAAATAAATATTTAAAAAATTTATAACTACAAAAGGAAATGATATTTCTTGCTGGCGAAATTCTAAAATTAAAAAACAAAACGCTCTAATAACCAAATGTTCGCAGATTGAAATTTTGAAAATTCACACAAGTTAAATCTACGCGAATGCTCGCAATAATACGTAAATCTCTAGTCGACGTCAATCGACGTTAATAAGCGTGAAAAAAAATGTATTTATATATATATCGTCGTTCGTAGGCGATAATCCGATGAGCCCTCCATTCGATAATAGAAGTGAGCTAAAAAAAGTAGCGGAAAAAACACACTCGCTACGAAGACATTTGGTACGCCTATGTAACATATAATAATAATAATAATAACATACGTATATGGATATCACCTTCGATCGTGGATGATGACAATCTCGTGTTGAATTTCAAGTCTGATGTCGACTACAGTTACATCTCATTATCTCTACGATACGAGGTTCAATAGATTTCTCGGTACCGGAAGTGTGTTTTTCTTTTTTTCTTGCAGCGGGAAGTTTTTACCGGGGGATTCCCAGAAGCGAAATATGGCAAAAAAGTCTTATTTCTGTATTCTATATTAATTTCTTTTCAAAAAGGTCATGCAAAC
Source organism: Clistopyga incitator (assembly GCA_947507545.1). NCBI lineage: Eukaryota > Metazoa > Arthropoda > Insecta > Hymenoptera > Ichneumonidae > Clistopyga > Clistopyga incitator. The sequence continues at coordinate 1,007,612 of OX382174.1, read as the reverse complement.
TACGCAAAACGACAATTCGTTATTTAACTTCTTTTCGTACTAAGTCGTTATGCTAATGAGACTGCTCTTGGTATGTCGTTAGTTCTCTTACCACTGACGCAAATATCGATTCTAGTGACTGCGATATATATTACGAGGAAGAGCTCACATAAAAGTGCTCGTATAAAATGGTTTTTGGTTGAAAAAAAAAACTCCCGAAATACACTCAATGATTTTTCCTCAAAAAACTTGATTTCCCCAGAAACATTATTCTCACAATTTTCGTTGAATGAATGAAAAACATGAAACCTAATTCGCCGGGAAAAGTGGAGCTTTCGGTGTCGAAATTTTAGTCGGCCAAATTCCCATAAAATATTCCATTGGCCCAGAAACACGTGATAATAGCTGGTAACGTGATTTCCGGAAATCCGGGTAATTAAACGTTATTCAAAATAGGAATTCGTGCGCACGACCGGAAATCAATACTCATTCGCGTGAGCAGAAGATTTACGGAATTCACGTCACGCATAAGAACCATTTTAAGAATTCCACTTTTATTAATCACCGTCTAATTTACGAAATTATCTACACGAATATTTACGGGCTTTAAAACAAATTATTTTTTGAACAATTTATAAAATTTGGCAATTTACATAGGCAGTGTGATGGCCCGGCGCACTAGCGCCATTCTTATATGTTCCGCCGGAACGGCTAACCGTACAAGCCTCTTTAGCTCAGTGGTAGAGCACTGGTCTCGTAAACCAGGGGTCGTGAGTTCAAACCTCACAGGAGGCATCTTATTTTTTTTTCAGCCCTTTAATCGCCAAGTTCGTGCCGTCGTCTCGACAACATTTCCTCGAAAGCATTATTTTTATTTTTCAACCAGAAAAAAAGGGCACGGCGAGGAGGGGAGGGGGGGGGGGGGGGGTAAAGAAGAGAGTGTCTTCCAGCAAGTATTGGGCCTGAGATATTCAGATTATACCGGGAATCGATTGGCACAGCGTTCGACGTTGCCTCGTTGATTTTGGGTTATGCTTTTATGCTGCGTGTATGTATGATCGATGCCATAAAAGTCTGAGTATAATGCTCGCAGCTCGACGCCACGCCGTGGGCCACCTTTGGGCGATCGTAATACATAACCACAAAACAAAGCCGCTCATATATCGGTATAGCAATCAACGTCCGGCGTGCTGATTTGTTGAGTACCTTCGCAGTCGTCGAACGCATAATCACGAAGCCGGATTGGCCGTCATTATGCTACACACCGAATGCAAGCCTCACGATTTTCACTCGGGCTCTTTGTCAAAGCCTGTGGGCTGTTTTTTTTTTTCTCATCTATGGGCGAAATACGGCGCAGTTCAAAATGGGCAATTCATGAAGGCTCTCTGTCAAATTCATTGGCTGTTTATTTATTTATTTATTTTTCGTTTATGGGCGAAATACGGCGGAGCTCGAAATGGGCGGGGTCGCGAGATCGTTTGAGAATCGTTTCGCTGGAGACAAGATACACATCGAATGCAAACCTCAAGGTATCCACTCGGGCTCTTTGTCAAAACCAGTGGCTGTTTATTTATTTTTTTTTTCATCTATGGGCGAAATACGGCGGAGCTCGAAATGGGCGGAGTCGCGAGATCGTTTGAAAATCGTTTCGTTGGAGAGAAAATACACATCGAATGTAAACCCCGCGATGTCCACTCGGGCTCTTTGTCAAAGCCAGTGGCTGTTTATTTATTTTTTTCATCTATGGGCAAAATACAGCGAAGCTTGAAATGGACGAAGTCACGAGATCGTTCGAAAATCGTGTCGTTGGAGACAAAATACACATCGAATGCAAACCCCACGATGTCCACTCGGGCTCTTTGTCAAAGCCAGTGGCTGTTTATTTATTTTTTTCATCTATGGGCAAAATACAGCGAAGCTTGAAATGGACGAAGTCACGAGATCGTTCGAAAATCGTGTCGTTGGAGACAAAATACACATCGAATGCAAACCCCACGATGTCCACTCGGGCTCTTTGTCAAAGCCAGTGGCTGTTTATTTATTTTTTTCGTCTATGGGCGAAATACGGCGAAGCTCGAAATGGGCGGGGTCGCGAGATCGTTTGAGAATCGTTTCGTTGTAGACGACGCTATCGCAAGCGGTGGCGACGACGAAGTCGAAGGAAAAACGACGAGAGGGCTCACCAAAGAGTGCACCGGTCTCACTCTCACTCTCTCTCTCTCTCTCTCTCTCTCTCTCTCTCTCTCTCTCGTCGGCGATCTCGGCGTCGGAGTTCCGGTAAGTCGTTACCGATAGCGAGTTTAACGAGTTTTTGAGAATCGAGGTTGCTGGAAGGAGATATCGAATGTGGAAAGGGAGAAGGGATCGAATGAGGGACGATACGTATATATAATCGGACATTACGCTACATCACGACGGAATTCAACGTCGAGCTAAGCAATCGTGCGCTCGAGAGATAACTTGCACGTATATCGCTCGACGGGGAAATTCTCACTAACCCTCGACTTCCTCTGTTATTAATGTCTCGAGGATTATTCGAGATAATAGGGAGTCCCGGTGGACACACTTAATGTTCGCTTGTAAATGGTGATCGAGGCGCTGGAAGGCAATTGATCATCTGAAAACTTGGACATTGTTTTTTTTTTTTTCAAAATTTCAAAAACAAACTTGAACTTTTTAAATCATACAGAATATTTCGATAACAATTGAAAATTATAAATTTCCGTATTCAAATACGTTCGAGAATTTTTTCGGGGAACAAAGTTTAAAAATATTTTCCCAAACACAATTTTTTTTTTTCTTTTTTTAATGTCGCGATATCATTTTTTAATTTAGATTTTGTGAATTTGATAATGAAGAGCTTTTCGATATTAGTGAAAATAAATAGAGTATTCTCAGTGATGATGATTATATTCAAGTAGAATAGGAAAGGGTAAATTCAAAGTTGGGGGTAATGATATATCGTGACGAAATTACGCATTCGGCTAAGCCGTAAGTACTTCCGAGATAAGTTGCGCACGTATATTCGAGAGAAGCTCGACTTTCTCGTAATTAATGCTTGAAAGAGTATTTGAGATAATAGAGACTGGGAGAGAGCGTGCTTAATGCTCGATCGTAAATTAGTGGTGGCTTAAGGCGACCGATTAAAGCTGACCGGTAATTGATGGATAGAGACAATTGGACGGCCAGGACTTCTGAAATGATTTTAATACCGAGACCATTTTATAGGCCATCAATGTTTATCGGGCAATTAATGTTTCGCATAATTAATGTTTGGAGAATTAATTAAGATGATGGTCCGTTCTGGAGGGCACTATTACGGCTTCCAGCTAAGTCGTAAACTCCCGTAATACGTGCAATTTATGACCAAGCTTAATTAATTACACATAGACATTTCCAGAATATAAACGCTGCACTCCATTTGAATTTTAATATTCCCTCTGCAACAACAAAAAAATCCGGGGTAAATCAACGTCGGTAAAAAAACCAATATATGCTCCGGGAGATCAGTGAATTGATTTCACTTCAATAAATTTAATTCAGACCATCCATAATCTATGAAAGTTTCTTGACCTATATTTATCATAACCGATTCATAACTTTTTCTCATTCTCAATATCTAAAACTGTATCTATATCCTCGGTATTTTAAATAACGCTTATTATTTGAAGATTTTCCTTTTTTTTTTAATAAATAAATTCACTAATGGCAATGCATATTTTAAAAAATGTTTTTAAATAAAATGAAAGCCAGTAATTAATCAAAGTTAGTTATATCATATTTCCCTTGGGCCTAATATTTTCCTAATAATTGCTCGAAACTTTATTTTACCTGAAGAGACCGTTTCGAGTGTTTTTAATAATCTGAAAATAGACTTTTTCCGGGAAAAATTGTGCAGATTGAGCGAAATGTTTGATTCGGCAGTTTTTAGCCGACGCAGATTCACACCGAGTTGCGAAATGAACGTCTGTGCTGATGAAAATAACGCGCTCGGTCAGCTGGACCTGAAATAAATCAAGCAGCTGTATTTCGATGACGTGTCGAGAGCCGCTCGATATATAGCGTCGTTGTGGCTGCCAGAAACGTTATTACAGTCGACGAGAAGTGATTCAGAGGATCGTCGACGTCATCCTCGATGCGTTTCCGTGTGCGACGTCCTGCGCGAGTTCTCACGGTTCTCGCCCCGCGCTTGCAGCGCCGCAGGAAGGCGCGTTCCGTGCCCCCCTCTCCGCTCCGTCTTTTCACTTGTATTCCGGCTAATGGCCTCTTCCCTCGAATCGCGCAATCGAATATCGAAAACCGTCGTCATCGACACACCGAGCTCTGATTCATTGAAATACCTCGTAGACTTATCGCCTTCCATTAATCGCGTAATAGCTATTCAGTGTGCATTGTTTATCTCTCACGAGATACTACGTCGCCGGTAACTCGAAACTGGGACTTTAAACTCTTGTACCTGCACCGGTACGATGGGAAGTGTTTCCTGATAATTCACGAACATTATATACATATATATCATATATATAGTGGTACAATTATATACATACTACTTTTCGAAAATACCTTCAGTGAATTTCGTCACATTTGTTACTTGCAGACACTTAAGATTTGGACTTTTTAAGAACGTGAAGAAAGTAACGTCAGAATTTTTGTAATTTCTATTAATTATCGAAAACCTGGTAATGCTCGTCAGAAAACGTACTTTTTCAATAATTGTAGGATGTTCGAGTAAAAATGTTTACGAACAAAAAAATTATTGTCGTTTCCTCTGCTTTTAATGTTCTTTGAACCAGCAGCCAAACAAACGTTGATCGATTTTTGTTCGTAAACGTGTATATTAAATGCGGTTGAAACGTTTACGGATTAGAACAAAAAAAAACGTTTAAGGATTAGAAAAAAGTGTTGAAAGGGAATGCCTCGTACGTGGGCACGTAGGCGATTCGATGTATCGAGGAGGGGGAGGAAAGTGGTGCGAGCGTCGGGAGAGACTGTGAGGTGCCGTGTATTACTGAAATTTTTCGAAGCGGTCGAAGCGAAGCCGGATGACTCAATAGCGCGAACACGCGCCGTGCTCGCGCAAGCTCGACGGATACGCTATATAGTTAGTAGAGAAAAGTTTATAGGACAGAGGATTCCAGGTAGCGTCTCGACGATCTCTCACCGAAACCTCCTACGTGGGCTATTTATGGAGGCGGCGAGGCTTCTCGGAAACTCGTAGGCATGGCACATATGAAGCGCGTCTGCGGGGCCACGGTCGGAACATCTGCGAATGCAATTTAGTGTGTCGAGGCGCGGCCGGCTGTGCGACCCGATCCTACCCAACGCGCAGCGACGCGTTGCTTTCTCCCCGGTCCTCGAAGAGCCGAGGATGAAAATGAAGGGCGCGCGCGCACGGAGACGGAAACCGGACGATGAAACGTGAAAGGAAAACGCGTGGGCGACACCTCGAGAAATTCTTCGCACTGCCGTCGCAATTAGGACCTGATAAATCTCTATTTTCTGGACAACTGGTAATGATAATGTTGTGCAACAATAGAAAAATAAATTCGTAATTTTTATTTACTATTTGTAAATAAAAATAATTTTTTGTAACCCCATGCACATAAAGTCGCACATTGCGTGCCTGCAAAGCATGCGTAAGATGGCGCATTATGCTGAGATAAACGTAGATAATTTTACGTACGCCATCTGGTGCGTAAAGTTATGTAAAGAATTCTAGATGTGTGTAAAACTATCTACAAGATGATTTTACACAATGCTTCACAGGCACGAAGATGTGCGACAGTATGTTGTCATTCGTTAAGCAAAATAGTATGTGACACTCGTACGCGCCATCGCGCGGAGGTTAGGAAGCGGTGCACTCGCCTCCTCACGCGCTACAAACAACACTCGACTTCGCCTCGTGTCGTTGTAACACTCGACTTGGCTCGTGCGCGGGTTCCTAACCTCCGCGCGATAATGGCCGCTTTATTGGCCGTACTAGTATCACAATGTACTATTATTTTATTAATGGGAATCGATGCTTTATGTCAATGAAAAGTAATGAAAAAATTTACTGCGAACTGCGATGTAATTTATTTACCGAAATGTCATTTGTTGTTGGGAGGGGAAGAGGTGACAAACAATAGGATTGTCGGTTTCGATGGCAATTATCAGTGGAATGGAATTCAATTTTCGAACGGAATATGCGGCAATGATTTATGCGTTTCCGGCGTTTCCGGCGTATCCGGCCAAATTGCAATGATAAAATTCCATTTCACGATCTGGACGAGCACGTGTCCTGTTGATATGACCTTGGGTAAAAGTACTGCATTAAACAGCGCAATCCGATTTTCGCACCATTCATATCCATTAATTCCTATTTTCGTATCACCCGCACAATTTGTTCGTAAATTACAGTAACTTCCTTCATGAAATTAAAAAAAAATCAATTTAAACCTGCATTGCAAAAAAATTCTGGAAAAGCGATATTGAAAAGAAATTTAATCGTACATAAAATATTTCTTAAAAAATGCAAAAACACCGAAAACTTGTAAAACTCCGGCTAATGACCATAGTAGTAGACGCCGTAACAAATAAAAAAATTTTTTAAATAAAAAACTTGTATTAAAAATCAATAACATATGAAAGTAACTCGAAATTTGTCATATATACTAAATCGATATATCCGAATATAGAAATTGCCGCTACGTACGCGTTCGATATTCGATCAATGGTGTCGCTGCTCTTGCTACACGCGATATTAATATATTCCGAAAACCATAGCCTCGGATTCGTGGGAATGCGGAATAACGGTATGAAATTCGTTTGACTGAAATGCTTTCATAAGGCGGTGCGGTATAGTTATAAGGGAATTCACGGAAAACGCATTGTGTGTGACAGCACTCCGCAATTCGCAATTATAAAACTCGTTTCGTGTCAAACCGCTGCGAGTTCGAAACGTTCCAATTATTCTCGGCACGTCAAGTGCGAATTAGTGGGATACGCGCGCCCTCTAGCGACAAATCCAATAATCACCACTGGAGTGCTTTGTGCATCTGTTGGTGGGCGAATTTGCCTCGTGTTTATAAACGTACAACAATATTTTAAACATGACAGTATATATATATATATTTTTCACCAATGAAAATCACTTTTTCCTGATAACATAAATAGCCAAATACACATTTCATTTGATGTTTTTTTTTTATTGAATTTACAACAATATTTTACACATGACAATATTTGCATTATTTAGTCCAAAATATATATTTTTATTAATAAAAATTACTTTTTCCTGGTAACATAAATATGCAAATACACATTTTATTTGATGTGTTTTTTTTTAATTTGATGAAAGATCGTTCAATTCCAACGAAGAACATGGAAAATTGGATCACGTTGGAAAAAAATATTTCAACGGGTTGAAGAATTGTCGAAATGAAAAATAATACCTCGTAACGAAGTACGTATTTTTTTTTTTCATAAATCACATTCGCTTGGGGGGAAAGGCAGTTTTTTTTTAAATTTTGTCCCCGTGGTTACAAGGACGCGTTTTAACACATGGTATGAGACAGTACTCGATAATTCGTAATTATAAAACTCGTTTCGTGTCAAACGAGTTCGAAGAGTTCCAATTATTCTCGGCGCGTCGAATACAAATTAGTGCGAAACGCGCGCCCTCTAGCGACAAATACGATTATGTCCACTGGAGCGCTTTGTGCATCTGTTGCTAGGTGAATTTGCCTCGCGCTCGTATATACGTATAGCTACGTATTCACGGAAGGACGAGTTTCCAGTAAAACCGATGGGAAGATTCTCGCGGTCTTTTGGTGAAACTATCGCTCGCTCTTCTCGCTACTATACATTGCCTGCGGTTTCTCGTCTCATCGGCCGTTCGAGTCACGACAGCACAGGATGTGCGGTCTCTCTGACGATGTCGTTGGTGGACACAGGATCGCAGGAAGTCGTCCAACGATCGAGGGACCTCCTACTATTTCCTTGTAAACAATCAAGCTTATTCGGCTCTCGCGATTAATGGAAGCGGTCCTTCTTCCGCTCGATTTTCAGACATCCGCAAACGAGCTTCCTGTTGCGTATCGATTTTCGGAAATTTCGGGATTCTTGAAATATCGATTATTAGGAAATTGCTTATTAGGAAATTATTGTGGATATATTAGGGGAATTAAATTTTTTGTGAGTCTGAAGAAGTGCCTGAAGACATGAAGAAGGGAATTAAAAAATAATAATTTTCTTTATTTATTTGGGAATTAAAAAATAATAATTTTGTTCAATTTATTTGGGAATTAAAAAATAATAATTTTGTTCCATTTATTTAGGAATTAAAAACTAATAATTTTGTTCATTCATTTGTAGATTTAAAAAAATCATAAAAATAAAGCAAAAGGAGAATGAATACGCCCGCAGGGAAAATTGTTGATTGCAGACCGAAATTAATTATAAAATTTAGAGAGCCAATAGTGGATTAGTATTTGTTGTTCCATAAGCTATAATACAATTATCTGACAATATACGTATCACGACCAACGCGGAATTTAATATTGGATGATATTCATTAATTGTTCGCCTCGCCAGATAAATATACGTATTGCTGTGAAAACAAATGCACAATAGCGAAGCCAACGCTGATTCGATGAGTAGCAATACCGAACGATAAATAACTCCGATGATGGAAGCAAAAAGAGTATCTGTCGACGGCAGGATAATGCGAGTGTATTATTTATTAATCCTTGTATTTTAATGGATTACAATATCCGGTTTTTGTCGTTTGCTTACAAAATGTAAACTAATTTATTTTATATACTGACTGACAATATTTTTATTATTTATTCGACAGAATCGACACTATAGTCTGCATTTTTTCTTTCGCCAATAAAAATCACTTTTTCCTGAAAATATTAATATAAAAATATGCATTCCGTGTGTTTTAAAAATGTGATAGAAATTTAAGAAATTCTAACGAGGTACATACAAAATTGGATCACGTGGAATATAAATATTTCAAAGGCCTGAAAAATTGAACTAAAAAATAATACCTCCTAACGAAGTACGTATTTTTTTGCATAAATCGTGGGGAAGGCAGTTTTTTTTCTCTTGTCTGCATTTTTTCATTCGCCAATAAAAATCACTTTTTCCTGAAAATATTAATATAAAAATATGCATTACGTGTGTTTTTAAAATGTGATGGAAATTCGAGAAATTCTAACGAGGTACATACAAAATTGGATCACGTGGGATATAAATATTTCAAAGGCCTGAAAAATTGAACTAAAAAATAATACCTCGTAAGGAAGTACGTCTTTTTTTTTTTGCATAAATCGTGGGGGAAGGTAGTTTTTTTTTCTCTTGTCTGCATTTTTTCATTCGCCAATAAAAATCACTTTTTCCTGAAAATATTAATATAAAAATATGCATTACGTGTGTTTTAAAAATGTGATGGAAATTCGAGGAATTCTAACGAGGTACATACAAAATTGGATCACGTGGGATATAAATATTTCAAAGGCCTGAAAAATTGAACTAAAAAATAATACCTCGTAAGGAAGTACGTATTTTTTTTTTGCATAAATCGTGGGGGAAGGTAGTTTTTTTTTCTCTTGTTCCCGTAGTTGAAAGGACTATTTTTAAGTCGCGGTTCTCGGACCCAATTACTCTTCTGCATTCAGGTCATTGAGAATTATTACTGGCCTTCGCGACCCGCGGAAAAGAGAGTTGCAATTTGAATTCATTCATATGTTGGCCCGTCACGGCATAATATTCTCGTAATAAGATAGCATTTGCGTTTGCGAGCAAATTGCTTCGTAGAAAAAAAAAAGGGAGGGGGAACGGATGTTGTGTCTCCCGTGTCGTGGCCAACCGGTAACAACCCGCCAAACAACCAAGGTTCGCGCATGTAACGCACCTGCTTAAGCGGGCGCCACCCCCCGCCCCTCCCCCCTAACGAGAGATACCTTTATAACATACAGTAGAACCTCGGTTATCCGAATTTCCTTAACTCGAAAATTGTTAGTTTTCGTTTATTATTTCAACAGCCAAGCGATAACAAAACAAAAACATCTTTATCCTTTTTTTTAATCTTGAATTTCAACTTCGTATTGATAAAATGCACAACAGAGATTATAATTTTGCAATTTCACAAAGGGACACATTTTGTATATAAAACTTATTTGAAATTAGTGAATAAACATTTGTTTGGTTAATCGAATTTTTCTAGAACCGATAATTTTCTGAAATTTCATTAGCGTTATTTGCGTCATAATTATTATTTTTAATAAGTTGCGACTTTTGTCTTTTTTATAAAGATTTTTCATAATTTTTATTTCCAGCAAGAAATATTTTGTCAAAGGGGGTTCATTTTTTAGGGCTTCGGGTAATCGAGGGTCTACTGTATATGGAACGTATTTACGCATATATACGTAATAATAACAATTTACGAGCTGGTCATTTAGTACTTGTCCGGCGGATACCGGGAAGTGACTCGAATTAAATACGTAACATTTCTTTCCGCAAAATACTCGTGTACGAGCTTAATTAAGTCCTGTCCCACTCATGCAATTTCCTGGACTCGTGGCGTGCACTGTCTGTGACGGGGAACGACGCGATCGCGGCTTCTATTCACACATACGAGGCATTCTCCGTCGATTAAACAACCTTCCTGCATTATTATCGGACCTCACATATTTCTGGCAATTTGCCGGATTTTATTGCTTCCTGAAAGTCATTCGTATAAATCCATTTCAATTTTTTTCCGCAAATTAATTAACACTTTTCCAACAAAACATCATTTTTCAAAATAATACAGAGTACAAAGTCATACATTTTTTAACGAAATGAAAAATCCAATTGATGGAAGTTAGAAACTCTCATTTTCAGTAAATTAATTAAAAATAAGAGGAACAACAAATTCCAATGAAATGAGCCACGATGAAACGGTAAAAAAAATGCTTCACTCGCGGGCAAAATTTTACCCTGATTTCCCATTTGTTCTCTAGGATTTTTCAAATACATTTCAGGCATTTTTTGTCTGTGAGGAAGAAAACATTTTTATTATAGAAAATATTATAGTCAAGTTCTGTCGTCACAATTGCCATAATAATAATAGCATCGCTTTGTCCACGCGCCGACGAGCAACGTCAAATTGTTGAAAAATAAAAATAAATTTTTTTCTATGAGGAAGAAAACATTTTTTATTATAGAAAATACAATAGTCAAGTTCTGTCGTCACAATTGCCATAATAATAATAGCATCGCTTTGTCCACGCGCCGACGAGCAACGTCAAATTGTTGAAAAATAAAAATCAATTTTTTCTATGAGTCAAGAAAAAATTTTTATTATAGAAAATTTAATAGTCAAGTTCTGTCGTCACTAATGTCATAGTAATAATAACATCGCTTTATCGCGCCAATGAGAAATACCAAATTGGTGGAAAATAAAGAGCATTGGACGCGTACGTGTTAATGCCGAGTCTATTTTTAGATTATTCTCGCTCGTTTTTTTATTGTTAAAGCGAAAGAGGGTGAGATTGTGTGGATGTGTTCGCGTGAATTGCATTAGCGTGTCGGCGCATGCCATTCAAAGTTTTCCGAATTGGTGTAACCTCGATTCCCGCCGATTCTCGGTATGTTCTCTCGTTTATCAAAGCCTAGCGGGTAAAACTACAAGCTGACGTAGCGCTCTATAACTTGGGATCCTTTTATCAGATCGCCCGAGTTTCCGTGGACTTGGATCAAACAACAATCAAAGCTGCAATTTAAGTGAAAGTAGCCGGAAGCCATAGGCATTATTGAGCACCTAATAAAATAATGAGGGCTTAATGAACAAGTTCTAAGCGCGTCGACGAAATGGACTAATGCATTTAACGGGGCTATTAAGTCCATGTTTAATTTTTCCCTGATTTTCTGACTTTCGGAAAGAATTTTTAAAACGCCGCATTAAATTTGAGTGTTCAAAAAAAATGCACTTGCTAGTAATGACAATAAAGCTTATACAGAGCGTTTTTTTTGTTTAAATTAAAACGAAAGGTATTTTTGCGGGGAAATTTATGAGAAATTTAGTCACCTGCTTTGATTCTTCTATGATTATATTCCACCTTCAATTTCTTTAATAAATTCGCGGAATTACGAGGACAAAGAGAATACAAGGGCAGACCTTGCATACGCTTCATTAATTTTTAACACTGACAAAGCTAAGGCTACGAAAAAGTGTGTCAGAGAATTTCAGCTTTACGAACACCATAGAAAAATTTTATTTGCACTCTTGTTGCTAATAATAAATATTACAACTTTGAAACTGTATGTGCATTTGTAATTAAATGTACAGACATTTTTAAATGGAAATCCCTATTTTAATTCACATTTTTATCAATTGAAATGAATACAACAAAAAGAACATTCCTCAATCTGAAAACAAATTCGTTAATTAATTTTTTCACTTTTAACCCAATTAGTAATGGCTAAAAAAAGATTCAGAGAATGCAAAAATTAAATTAAAAAAAAATTCTCTACCACTATAATTTTATAAGTGATTGAACATTTTTAACCATTTTTAAAAAATCCCAACTTCTAATTTAAAAAATAAAAAAAGGCATTTAATCACGAAGCTATTTCAAAATCAAAGTGAATGGCCGGTATTGTCGAACGTCATTTGTCCATTATCCGTTTTCTTTCTTATCAAACTATCGCCAGCTGTTGCAGGGTCCGATAAGAGTTTACCGAGAATTTCGTCGATTAACAATACGCCGGTTTCTTTGACGGTGCGCTATGAAAACGTGCGTTTTGCATTAAATTAATCAGTTCCAAGAGTCGCTCGATACAATCGTGGAAGTGGGATACGATAGCGAGTGAGGCGCGCGTTGCGCCGCCCCGTTTATATGTAAATCGAGTAGCTGAAGAGCGTCGTTATATATCGCTCGTGTTCCGGTCACTGGCAATTACCGTTTATTTGCGGGACTAATGACGAGCGCTTGTTCCACAAGCCAATAAAGAGTCGAAGAAGAAGGAGAAAAAAAGGGCACGTCACCCGATCAATTTGTACTTGGAAGTCGAGCTTGAGATTAGAGACCGACCGCAGCTCGAATAATAAAGGATACGTATTTCGCGCTGGAAATAAGCGCGCGGCTATGTAACTTCCGGTTGCGACGCCAGCGCCATCTGCGCCAAGACGCGAACGGCGTGTCGCCCTAACCCATCGCCTTTGACTCCGCACGTTGCCTTTATTCGTCCACTCACCACTTACGCTCTTCTGTTGTAATACCCACAAGATTACTTTTGAATAATGTGATTCAAGGTCACGCGTTTTTTTACCGAAATCAGAATCGTTGGTCGCGTCGTGTTTCGAGCATTTTACGAGACTGGATAGTCGTTATTTTGGAGGTACTCGAACGAGCTCTTCAGCGTCTCTCTCTCTCTCTCTCTCTCTACCTCTTCGTCGCGCCTGCTACGTAACTACTATGTCACGCGTCGTGCTGTGAATGTCAAATGCAGCAAGATTCAATCGAAATCCAATCGAACGAGATACAATGGATGGAATTAGTGAGAAGTTTCGCGAGTGCCTGCAGTGCCCGTAGCCGGTGACCTCCGGGAAACTCCGTGGGGAGGTGCAAAAGGTAATAGCCATGTTTTGATAACCTTGCGACACGCGTTTTGACAGCCGAGGGTCGTAAACACAAGTTTGCGAGTGTCGGTTAGTGTACTAATGAGAAATACAGTTGGCAGCCGAAGGGCCGATAAATTATCTAGTATTAATGAAGGTCGATCTTGAAGTGTGTGTTGGCAATAAAAATGTGTCAAGTATAAGACGCGTTTCTCAATAGTTTTCATTTGGCTCCGTGGAAGATTTGGTTTTCAGTACAAAGTTCAAGGTCAGAAACCACACGGAAGGGTCGATTGTCATTATATCCGCAAAATGTTCGCGAAAATGTGATTGAGTTTCAGGGAAACGATATAAAAAGTCCCAAAATGTCATGAAAGTTCGTGCAAATTGGAAGACTTACGAAAGATCTGAAATTTACCGAGATAGAGAATTACCGAGCGACTTGAAATTGAGGTCTCCGTTATCGTTGTCAGTGGCCCATCGATACCTCTCCAGATTTTCCCCAAAAGACGTTTCAGGGCTGCTAAAGTTTGCTCGTTGTTATTCCGAGATTCGCATCTTTTCTCACGCGGTGAACTTCCTTACTGACGTTTCCGGAATACGAGTGTGTTTAAAACCGAGCGATGGCACACTTGGTAAAATAAGAAGCGGAGAAAAAAGGAACGAAGTCACCCTGCTTTCCGCGCTTCGTGTTTACTACACGCCTAATTACTGTGACACGAACCTCTGTTTCGGACTAACAATCGGAGACAAACATGTTTCTCGCTCGAAAAAAAAAAAAAAAAAAAAAAACGGCGCTTGAATCGAATCAAAATACGAGTGCGCGCGTAATGTATGTTGATAGTGAGGACGTCGCGTGATTACGCACGATTGGTAAACACGGGCGTAAGCGGCAGTAGTAAAAAGGCGGTTTCACAGCTGATAACTTTCTTTGAGCGAGGTCACGACTCGGGATTTATTTGCGGACGATGATCGGGTGATTTTTACGTCAGGAATAGTAGTCACGTTGAGGAATCTGTTAACGCCGATGATTTTGTGAGAAAAACTTGGTTCTTTCTTGGTCAACGACTGGAATGCAGGAATTACGGGCGGGCGGAAAGTGTAGCGCGCACCGACGAGGCCTTGCGATGGCAAACGAGGCTCGCGTGTCGAGCCCAAAGGACCTTGGCTTCCAGCACTATAAGTGGAACGAGTCACAATCGATACCGTCGCCATTTCCATGAATTCGCCGAGATATTGAACTCGCTACGTCCACACCGTTATAGCCACGAGTGCTATCGGGGTTTAGTGCCGATTTCCCGGTAATACTGTCAATGACCGAGCGCTTCCGCAACGGTTTTTCATTTTTCGAGAGTCTCAAGAGGCGACGGTACTTTACCTCGGGACTTTGAAAAATTTTCAAACCTATTTTCCCCCAAAAAACTCGGCAGAAATGTAATATATAATAATTTTATCAATATATTTGTTATTATATACGAAGAATCGAGACGAATACGGAATATTTATTATGGACGAAGAATCGTTTACGCATAAACGGTTTCCATGCGGGCGAAACTTTTCACCCGAGTTTTCTCGGTATTATTATCTACACTATCAATGCCGTTGTATAGCTATAACGCGCTGAACGGCATTACGGCCCTTTGGCGATAGGTGCAGCGCCCATTGCGAGGGGAAGAGCTCTGAATGCACGATGCCAGAGACACCCACATCGAAACCCATCCATAAGCCATTATCCTATAGCACCGAGAGAGTCAAAGGTCAACGAACGGCGCTCCGCTCCCGACGTCGACTACCACGACACTATAAATATTTTACTGCCGCTTCTCAGAGGAGGTCTGCTGATGCACCTATAGAAAAGTGGATTTCGTAAAGGGAGTGAAGGGGGAGGGGCAGAGGTCACTTCAAAGTCACAATGAGAGACATTTTGTTTCTTGTCATATTTTCATCTCTAGAATCCATGATTTTTTTTTTTTTTTTTTTTTTTTTTTTTTTTCATTTTTTCATATATAATAAGGTTAACACTTTTCAGAAAATTCAAAAAGTGAGTCTATTTTTAAGAGATACATTTTATGTGTATGTGTATGTTGAAATGATCTGGACATTCTTAATATAGTGCTTTTTTTTTGTAAAAGTGTTCAGACTATTATTATATATATATGAATGCATTGACTATTCATGAAATCATCAACACAAATTTAATCACAAAAACCCGCGCTGCGATTGAGAGATACTTATCAGTGAATATCACCGATTTATCGTAAGCCCAATATTAAACAACATCAACAGTAAATATTATTCACCGAAACGCATTTTACGTAATCGTTTGTTCACCTCGTAAATAACAATCCCGACGATTTCGAGATTCCAATTCACGATTACATACCGAATCAACGCCTCAAATTGATCAAGATCAAAACCACATTGATCGCGATCTCTCGAGTATTTCCTCTCAATATTTATTTTCACCACGTATAACCATAACAATAATAATCGTGTTACCCGTCACTTACTTAATCGCAATATCAACTCAAACGCTTTTTTACATTCAATCCCCAACCTCGAAACCCAAACGTCATTTCACGCCTTCGCGGCGAGGTCCTCGCGCCGAAAAGCGTATTACGAGCTGAGCGCAATGAGTTATGACTCTTCTCGGAATTGTCCTCCTCTCTCGTACTTTGTATGCGTATAATTTTTAATCTTGGAACTCGTAGCCCGGGTATATTTTTAACGAGATAGAGTTTCGAGGAGAGGCAATCTTTGTGAGATGATTATAGGGTTGCAGTGGGGCGGGGGCGCGGGGGGAGGTTCTTATGTTGTCAGTGCGGCGCCGACAGAGTAATTCGTTTCAATCGAGAGGAAAAAAACCGATGAGATACCAAGCGCCGAAAATAATTCACCGAAATCGCGACTGATATTATAATATTCTATATTCGTAGAAGATGATGCTGAAGAGGCCACCGTGATAATCGAAGCGGAGAGGCGGATTTAAAAAAAGGAAAAAAGGCAAACGCCCAGCTGCGATCGTATTTCGGAGGTAAATTGGAGCCTGGCACATCATCCACTTCCATCCGACGATCTTGAAGAGCAAGAGGAATAAAACGTTGCACACGTGAAGGCTTCCGAGAAATAGCTCATGCCGAGCGTCGTAACCCTTTATATGCAGTGCGTCGGCGCGCACACACGCATGCATGTGTCGAATCTCGATGAGATTGGTGCCCTAGACTAGCGCCGAAAAATGAACCACTCCGCAAATTGCCGCGTATCGATGAAGCCCCTCATTTGGCAATAATGCTCCGCGAACAGAGGTCACCGGGGTCACTCGGGTTGCCAGGAACCTCGGTCAAAAGTTCGCAATCGCATCGGAGCCTTTTTGGATTTTTGTAATGGCCTTCACTCAATTTTCGACCCTGAAGAACCGCCCAAATCGTGCTTCGGAAAACACAAAAGCAGTGAATACTCGACGTGGACTCGTGACAATACTCTCCGAATATATGTCCTTGGTAGTTTCGTCGAATTCCAGAAATTTTTTAGACACTTTGCCCTAATTTGTTTTCCTCCGATTTTGTTTCGACCTTGGAGAACCAGCGAAATCACATTACGCGCGGAAAACACAAAAACAGTAAATACTCGACGTGTACCCGCAATAATATTTTGTGAATATATATCCTTGGTAGTTTCGTCGAATTCCGGAAATTTTTTAGACCCTTTGCCCTAATTTATTTTCTTCCGACTTTGTTTGGACCTTGGAGAACTGGCGAAATCACATTTCGCGCGGAAGCACACAAAAACAGTAAATACACGACGTGTACCCGCAATAATATTTTGTGAATATGTATATATATATATATATATTGGTAGTTTCGTCGAATTCCGAAAATTTTTTAGACACTTTGCCCTAATTTATTTTTTTCCGTGTATAACGTGTATCGCGATAATATTGCGCGAAAATATATCCTTGGCAAATTCATTCAATTCCGGGTTTTTTTTAGACATTTCATCTAAATTTATTTTTGTCCAAAATGACCGAGACTTTTTATGACCGGATTTTTCGAAGGGCGAAATTTTTTTCGCCCTTAAAAAAAATCCGGCGAAACCCGCCACTAGATAATCGAAAAAGGAACAGAAACGACACATATGTTTTTTTCTCTAGGAGGTGATCTGGCCAAGATATTGCGAACCAAAGTTTTTAAATGGCAAAAAAAAATATTTCTTCGCCCTTGAAAAAAAAATCGGCGGAACCCGCCACTAGATAATCGCGAGTACTACAAAAAAGTCCTTTGGCATTTTTGCCTATGATCAATATTCTAGTCAGGAACCACTGTCAAAGACAAAAGTCCAAATAACTACCCACAAATAACCGCCACCCGAAAAGTACGAATACCCGCCACCTCAAAATTAGAAAAGAAAGAAAATGTTTCCTACAAACTTTTCTCTCCGAGTCAAAATGAAAAAGATGCAGCGTGCCAAAGTTTTCCACTCGCAGTAATCGTCTTAATTTCAAATATATATATATATATTTTTTTTCTTCAAAAATATCCGCCATCGGGGTATTTAAAGAGGAACAAAAGGGTGGTAAACATTTTCCTCTCAGAACTAATGTCACGGCGCTACAGCGTGCTAAAGTTTTTTTTTGAAGGTGCAGAAATTTTGAGGGTCATGACTTTTTTTTTTTAACTGAACAATATTTTCGGGTAAAAAAAAAGAAAATTTATTTTTTATTTTTTTAATACAATAAAAGGACATACCAATACAGTAAAAGGATCTGATGAGTAAAATTTTATTCTCACGATTCGTATCTCAATAAAATTATTGATTGAGCGTCTTGTGCCAGTTTACGGAGATGAATATTCCCTGATGAGAAATTTCGCCAGAAGATCGACGAAAATCAATCGCTAGGCAATTAAATATTCATAAAGCAAATTATGCGCCGACGATATAGACATTCCCGATGAATTATGCTACGAGCATATGCTAATTAAAGCAACACGGAAGCGACGGGATGTTCGCGCGAGCGCGTGATCAAGTTTCGATAATGATTTTAATTAGTATCCAGTGGGTATTAATTATGGATTCGCACAACAACTAACTAGTTGTTTAGTATCGCGCCTAAATTTTTGTTTGACAAGTCCCATTTTCTATATGTTGCTCACCTCTCATCTTCTCTTCTGCATCGCCTCATTTAAATTAGAACTTCTGTTTCTGTACTATTTCTCTACTGCTTCTTGTCAATGTATTCCATGTTTTTCTAATACTGCTCGGATCCTTGATGGGTTAAAATCCCAGGACCCAATAAAGAATCTAAATCTAAAATCTAAATAGGACCCGCCTGTCGTTTGAGTGACGGAAAAATTCGCTTAAATCGGATGTAAAATTTCAATTTTCGCCCAAAGAGCTTCTAAATCGAGTTATTAATATTTCCAATATTCAATATTGCATTCCGTGACACGATTTCCCTTTTTTTTTATTAATTTTCTCACAGAGGAAGATTTTTTTATTGATTAAGTTTCACAAAATATTGTTTGCATAATAAATCCAGAATAATTCCTAGGTCGATATTTGTAATGCCTTATGTCGAAAAATCTCTTCTTTGTTGAAGTTGTTTGACAGTTAATCTATTCCTTGGAACGCACGATATATGGAGTGGAAAAAAATTCTCCCACAAAAGTTTGCCAACTGGAAGTCCAGCTGTTGCCGGTGCAATGTGCAACGGAGCGCGTGCATACGATGATGCACACCCGCGGGCTGATTCCATCCATCCATCCGTCCATCCGTCCGTCGGCCCGAACGTCGCGGCCCGGGGCGCATTCGTCTTATTCGAAAATTCGTATCGCACGTTGAGCACGAAGCTCGATGCCCGTGGGCCAGGAGCCGCACGTCGAGACTGAATAAAAATTGAAAATAGGCGAGAGGGGCCTAAGAAAAAACAGAGATAAAACAAGGAGAAGAAGAAGAGGGGAAAAAACAACAACAATAACACGCCGCAGTCGAGAGGCGAACCAATTGCTCGTTATTCCTTGAAACATAAAGAGAGCACGAGAATAATGTGAAAATGTAAGAGAAAGTTTTTGCGAAAACGAGGCAGATGAGAGAAGAACGAAACAACGAAACAAGAAAAGACCGAAAAAACGAAAGCACGAAACAACGAGACAACGAAAAAACAACAGAAGGAAGGAACGAAAAAAAAACAAAAGATCAAAACAACAAAAAAACAAGAGAACGATGCGAAAAAAAAACAACAGAACTAAAAAACGAAAGAAAGCAAGAACGTAAGAAGGAAAGAACGAAAGGTGGTGCCACGCCTATGGGACGCCGCCACCGCGATCTCTCGCAAAGCGAGACGTTCGAGCGCACGCTTCCAGGAAGCCGCTCTCCGCGTCTCTCTCTCCCTCTTCTCTCCGTCTATGTATTCGGGCATCCCTTTCTCGAGTATATACTCTCCTACACACAAACGTACATAGAGTCTCTCGTATGTACCACGTACTTTCCACGTAAGGGACTATGGCCTGAAGGAACGAGGAGTAAATCTTTACCGAGAGAGAGAGAGAGAGAGAGAGAGAGAGAGAGGACCGAGGACCGAGAGCGAGAAGTGCTCACAGGCCAAACAGTCGATGTCTCAAAGCAACTCTCTAATCTCCGTCCACCAATACGCCAAGGGTGAAACTGGCAGTACCACATGACCCCTTTCCCTCGATTTCGTGTAGACTGATGCAAACCCGTGGTTTGAATTCACATTCACGCATTAAATCTAACAAAAGCATGTTCGTTTTCATAACAATTTAATTAATAACAAGCAGGATAATTACGACATCGTATTTGTGATATTCTTAGAATTTCATTTTACGGGTATGCATTTTTTATTGGTGCAATCGAGTTTGCATTCTCACCAGGCGAAAATTCCTATCGCCGAGTTCTCCTCCCGAGAGACTTCGTCTCGGTTTCTACGCTTCGGCTGAGTGGAGTTTCGAGTCTCGATCGCGAGCACAGCCGGGAACGTGTATTCCGAGAAACGCTGCGGCTCGCTCACCCTCGAGAGTCTCGCACCCTTCGGATAATCGCGGTTGGGAAAGGGAGAGGGCGAGCAGACGGTTCGCAGCTCCGCGACTCGCTGCTAGCATCTCATCTCTCGCTCTCTCGCTCCTCCTTTCTTCCGCGCCTCTTTTATTTTCATTTTCAATCCTCGCTTTCTCCTCGGCTTTCTCTCTTTCTCTCCTTCGGCCGTCTGGCCCCCGAGGTTTTCGATATGCTGCTGGCGGCTGACTGGCTCTTTATTCCGCTCGGGACCGAGAGAAGCCCGCGCCCGTTCTTCCCAAACCCAGCCCAACGAGATTTCAGTCCCTCACCTCATTGTCGTTGGCTCGCAGCGGCAAATCCGACCGGCGCTGCACGGCGGCAGACCTCGTAATGTCACGATGTGTCGCATCGCTTCCCTGTGCACAACTTTGATCTTGGGTGACCTCTACACTCCACGAAAATTCGAACTCATTCCTGTTTATATATATTTGCGATCTTTCAAGGACTTTTGAAGGGCGTAACTTGCGCGTAACGATACACGCACTGTGATGTTGAGATCTGGAGGATTATTGTTCTTTCATTATTTCTTTGTAAATTTTCATTAATAAAATTGATGAAATTGGCACAATTCATTGAATTCATAGAAATTGGGAAATTGGGAAATTGATAAAATTAACAAAATTTATAGAAAATGAGAAATTGGTAGAATTAATAAAATTCATAGAAATTGGAAAATTGGTAAAATTAATGAAATTCATAGAAATTAGGCAATTGGTAAAATTAATAAAATTCATAGAATTCGTAAGATTGATAAATTTAATGAAATTCATAAAATACTCGATATGTGGCTTTGTATCCCTTTGTACAGACTTGATATTGGATAACCTTCACGCTCCCGGAAAACTCGTGCTCATTTCCATTCATACATAAAATCTTTCAAAGGCTTTTAAAGGGCAGGTAGCGTGTGCGTAGCGACATACGCACGATGATGTGGAAATCTATAGAATTATTTTCCTTTCAATTTTCCTTTGGAGATTCAACTCGAAGATGAAAGGAAAAAGTGTGCGGAACTGCACTCTGCAGTTTTATTTATATCGTTCAATGGATTTTTATCGAATTCCAATCAAGTCCATTGAAATAATATTGAAGAAAAATAAAATAAAATTGATTTTATATTACGCCGCAGTTTTGTGCACTCACCTGCCAACCGATAATTGTTTATTTTATTGAAATTATTCACCGTGGAATGAAAATGGACTTGTATTCAAATAACTCATCGCAATCCGTGAAATTCCGAGGGATATGAAATGATAAATCTTTATATCAATTTCACTGCTACGTTGTTATTATAACATTGCTTTTTTATTGCTATTTGTTAACCAATATTGAAGTTAGCGGATTTAATAGAAAGCATACTGTAGAACAAAAAAACTGGGATACCTCGCTGGACTTTGATGGCCCATATAAAAAATTATTCCGAATGCATATTTATTGGAATATTGCTTATCGCAGTCTGCGATCAATAAACTAGACTACATTATATTTTCGTCTTTGCAGTTCGAATGGATTTACGTGATACCTGAAAGGTCTTTTCATGAATTTCACTCACGGCGAGGAAAAAAGAAAAATAGATCTTTCTATATTTGCTCGTTCCAATTTTTTTGGCTGAAAGAGGAAAATTCTATTCTATTGGATTTTCAGGAAAAGCATTTACCCGTGGCAACACAAAAGCACATTTTTCCTTCGCTCGCTCGACATACCAATCGAATTGGGTCATCTTCGCGGACGCGACCTTCGAACGATTTGTGGAAAAGATAATTGCGACGTGAACGTTTGTCCGTATTGCAAACATACCACGGCAAATACAATGCGATGACATTTGCGGACGTCTCTCTGCGAAACCTACGTGTCTACGTGGGCTATTATTGTTCTCGGTGAACGAAGACAACTCGACGACAGTCGTCGTCCCGTCCCCTGAGGAATCCCATGCTCGTGTTACGAGAACTTCAATTATGTCAGTTGTCGCTTCGTCGAAATCGAATGGAGAAAAGAATTCATACTTCCGGTGGCGCAAGAGATACATCGCGGAACATTTGTTGCCTCGCCCAACGCTTTGTTGCTGAATAAGGGAAATAAATAAAGTTAACAAAATCAATAGAACTCATAAAAATCTTCGAATTCAAAAAATTCATAGAATTCATTAAATTCATAAAACTTCATTAAGTTCATATAATTCATAGAAATTCAGGTGATTCCTAAAGCTTTATAAAAAATCATAAAATTCATGCGATTCACAGAATTCATAAAATTCATAACATTTATAGAATTCACAAAACTCATAAAATTCATAATTTTCGGAACGCATCTTATTCGAAAGCCTTACAAATCATTGCCTGACCATCGAAGTACAAAAACTTGAGCGATTGCTCATTTAACTGGAAACTTGGCAAGAAAAAGTGTCCACCGCCGAAAAGACATTCAGCATTTAAAATAAAAGTATCGTTAAAATCTCGCAGTTCTTTGACCACTTAAAGCGGAAATATCCTCACAGCGTTATTCGAATGCTCCATAGAATTATTAAAACCGGTGACCGAGTGAAATGAAATCTCAGTGTGACACTAAAATTCCGAGTATTCAAGTACTAAAGTGACGGAGATTGCTTTTTCTGAATAAAAGCGGTGAGCGCGCATAGACAGAGTAATAACACTGGGTCTGACGGTCGTACCGGGCACATGGTCATAACAGTGTAGTTATATAGTGTGCATCAAGCGGTACATACATACAAAGTCTCTAATACACGGCAATAACACGACGCGATCGTACCGAGAAACTTTTATGACCCTTCAGACAATGAATCTCGTAATAATAATTTCGTCTATGAACGTGACTGCGCCGATTGTGACAGCGTTACATTAGCAGCACTAAAATCGCTTGAAATCGGTGAACGTACGTTCGCGTATATTGACACCGGAATATCGCGATTATCGCTCCGCTCGCGCGCGTAACGTCCTTTAAGTCCTTTGCGTTCTCTTGCTCTCTCACTACTTGCTTTATACTCAAACATGCTTATACTCAGGGTGAGCAGAATTATTACCGCAGTTCACACGCATTTTTACGACCTATTATCAAGCGCGTCGGGAGAGTTTAGCGCCCCTAACTCACCCAGTCTCTTACTTTAAATTCACTTGAAAGTAAACTATTAACTGCATCGTAGGAATAATCATGTAATGTGTTGTTTTGCTAATTTTGGAGATGGTAATGTAGGGAAGTTAGGAGGATTTTTTTTCTTCGTTTTTTTTCGAATTGTTTCCCTAGTTTGTAAAATATTTTTCTCAACATTTTTTTTAACAAAATTGGTTTTTTCATTAAAAAATGTTTTTCATTTAAAAAAATGTTTCATCATAATTTGGGTTTCCATAAAAATGATTTTTTTAAACAAGCGAACATCTTGGCAAACGAGGATTTTTGTTTGTAGTTCCATCTTAAAAATTCACAAGAATTCGTGTGTGTGTGTGTGTGTGTGTGTGTGTGTGTGTGTTGTTTTGGTCAAGTACGTGCGGTATTCGTAGGATCCGGTGAAGCATCGATCGATGGAGCTTTTGCAGCCGCGCACTGCTGGGGGACTTTTGTTGGTACGAGTAACGAACATCCACCAACAGCAATGACCCTAAAGCCAGCACCTGGATTGTGATAGTGTCTCGCTTCCTCCCGTTGAAAGCCTACCGAGATGCTGCCTCGACATTCCATTGTCCTGCGGAACTTCCTTCTGGCGATGCGGAGGAGCGCTTATACAAGTACGAACGAATATAGACAGGCTCGTGTTACCTGCCAGTTTCGTACATCGAACAGACGTCCATCGAGACTGTCGACTTGTATGGGTCACACAACACGCGCGTACCAAACAACACCGGGGTCAAATGGTTAACATTTTTTAACCATTTTATTTATTATTATTTTTTTCTGGAATAAATGGAATGGATTAAGCTTTGGAAAATATTATGCCTAAATATTGATATACACAAATATTATGCCGTCCATCCAGACTGTCGACTTGTATGGGTCACACAACACACGCGTACCCAACAACACCGGGGTCAAATGGTTAACACCCGATTTCTCGATTTTTTAAGCATTTTATTTATTTATTTTCTAAAATAAATGTGAATTAAGCTTTGGAAAATATTATGCCTAAATCATTTTTTATAAGAAAACAACTTTTGTTTTTTTTTTTTTTTTCATCCCCAAGATATACGAGATTTTAGTTCACAGTTCAATACTTAATGTTACTGAAGAAACACTCAATTGAATTATTAAATTTCTTTCCTCTGCGTACTTTTTATATGTCGTCTTGTAAGATTCTTGGAAGAGAAGACTTTTATTTACTTAGAATCCGCTGTAAATTGTATCCATTAAGCTAATTGCTGTAACCTGATGAAAATCAAGATAGCAGAGTCTTTGGTAATCGCTATTAGTTCTTTTGCAATTATTAAACTCAGGCTCGAGATAAAAATGACGGAATAATCGTTTTTTTATTTAAGGAAGATGTAGAAATGATATACATTTTGTTGGCTTTGTATTCTCGTTTGTTGGCAGCATTTATTATACGATGTGAAATTGAATTGTTGCAAAAGCTAATAAACAAAAGCGATTAAAAAGCGAGAATGGAGGGGCTTAGCGGCTGGCAATTTTTGCGCCAAATTGCCCCGGTCGCCTCTTCGGCCTTACCATGTTCATCAGAAACATACCGAAGGGAGCAGCAATTTATGTGTGATCTCGGGATCACAGCGAGGGAATGGGCGTCGAGGAGCGCGTCACGAGAACTAAAAAGGAAGCAAAAGGAGCAGCTGGCACTCGACGGGCATCCAACTGTCTCGATTCTCATACCGCTCACAAACTTCTCTCCGGGAAATTGGACGACAAAGGGATTTTCGATATTACATTGCAGACGAGTCAATTTTTAAAAATTATATTTACATAGACAATATAGAAATATGATATATATATTTAAACATAGATTTGGGTATTTTATATACATGCGTACAATTTACACATAAATTGTATCTAATCCCAATCCCATTTTTTAATGCACAAATTGGAAACAACATAAATTGGATGAATCAGATATAATTTAAAAAAAAATTATTTCATCTCAGACTTTTTTTATGCATAAATTGTGTGAATCCGACTAGATATTATTTTTTAATTGCGAGATATCCGGATTAATTTTTTATTTATTTATTACCTTTAACGAGAGCCAGGCAATAATCATAAACAAACAAATGGCATGCTTTTTTTTAGCAATACTACGAGAGACACGTTAGATACACAAAAGCGCAATAAAAAAAAGCGTGTAACGAATGTTTGCGCAAGAAATCAGTCGCAGTGCGTGGGCGGTGGAGTTACCGCATCTCTACAACCGCGCCGACTGAAAAAGTGGCATATTGCGGGGCAGTGGAAGGCCATGAATTCTTACAAGTACCGATCGCGGGTCGATCTATATTTAGATCGGAGAAATACGTCCGTTCAATTCGTGGCAAAGGCTTCCCCTATGGCGAGGAATTTTCCTGAGCATTTTTCTGGCCCACGGGTCAGGAATTTTCTTTCCTCGTGCCACTTGTTTCCACTTTGTATTTCATGACAACCGGTAAAAAGAATTTTCTGTGAATTGCTTCTGCAATAAAATCGCATTCTGTTGCTCGTCGATTGCATTATTGATGTAATGTGTCTTTGATCATTTTAGAAATAAGTGGAAACTGTTAAATGGCGATTATGTAATTTCTACTAAACAATCATAAATAATGTGGCGATTGTAAATCTACAAATTTTTCATTTTTAGTCCATCCGACTATTTTTGTTTAATTGCGATGATTATTAAATTTAACTAATAGCTACAAAGTGAAGTCAAACATTTTTTTCTCTCACTGACATTGAATTTGCATGCCTTTTTTCTTTCTTCGCTTATCCTTTTATGCATAACCATTTACCACTATTGCTTCGGGGAACAATATCGTAACTTACGGTGACTGTCGATAAAGTCGCGACGATAATCTATGAATAGGAGTTACGGTTTTGCTAACTGCAACTGCGCGAGGTACAATATTATTCCATGAAAGCCATCGATTCCGTAAGCCACATTTTTCTTTCCTATTTTTCTAAAAACCGTTGTCGGCATTTTTTCTTTACGGTCGCGGAAACTGGAACTGCAATTACGCAGTAAATAGCAGAGTACATCGTCGAACGTACCTTAAGTGGGCAATTTACAATACGTTAAATGTCGTCTGTTATTTATAACGACACAATTGCTATATCGAATTTTCATTTTTTTTTATATTATTTTACATGCCAAATTAATTATTGTCAGAAGTAGAAGAAAAATAATTTCTCTTTTTGTTTTATTGCATAAGGAGACCAAATTCGATTTGCAAGACATACACGTGAAGCTCCCTCCCAAGAGATAAGCTCTCTTTTCCAGGAACTTTTCCTCTGTGCGCACTAATGTTCTATTAAACTTCCTCTCCAGCTTCCGCGTAATGTAGTTTCAAATGGGAATCCCAATACTTGTGTGTGCGCCGCAGATGGAGCAGACTCCTTTTGCACAGACGATTATGATCTTGCAATTTGGGCCCATCGCTGAAGGCCGAAGCTTCCAGTACTTGAAAATATATTAGAAGCTTTGAAGCGGGTTTCAAAATAATGGTTTTTTTTCCTGTACTTGTCAAGTCGCATTTTTCATCAAACTATAAAATTTTGTATGTGCAGTTTCGTCAATATTGAATTTTTATATTTGTCTTAATAATTGAAAAATTTCCATTTCTTCTAGCAAAAGCTGCAGTAATTATAAAAATAAAAATAAATATTACCTCATTTATAGGAAAATAGTAAGTCGCATTTTTCGTCAAATTATAAAATTTTGTATGTGCTACTTCAACGATATTGAATTTTTATTCTTTTATTAATAATTGAAAATTTTAATTTCTTTTAACAAGATCTGCAGTAATAAAAAAAAATTATTGCCTGATTCGTAGCAAAATAGTGTACAACACAAAATTATGGAATTTGCAGAATCATGTGGATATAAGCGCATCACCTAAAATAGTCTCTGCCTCTTTTGTAGAAAAATTCCACAAGTCCGAAATACAATGTTTTTTCTTTTTTTTTCTCCGAGAAAGTGAGCCCCCACGTTATATATCTCGTATAAATACATACGACTGACGAGTTCATCGTGTATATCTCAAAATAAAATCGTGAATGTGTTTCAATAGGGGGCGCGTGCTCTTAACGTATATATTTCGGAGTTTGCACGTGTTTGCTCGTTCGCGCGAATTGCATTCTTATAAATTGACGTTGCACGCTCGCGTGCAACTCAATTTTTCTCCGGAGGCATAACCATTTCGGCGTGAACCATGTAACGTATGAGGCGTTTCACACCAGTGCGGAGCTTAAAAAAAATGCACCAAATCCAAAATTGACTTTTCATTTTCAAAACTGCCTATTTACCCAAGTTACCCCCCGTTTTTTTTTCTCAACAAACTTAATTACCTCAAATTCCATCAACAAAAATCAAACTTTCATCTTCAACTTATCATGCGCATCATTTTCCATGCAACTCAGAAAATTGCCCCCTGCCCCATCTTATTAAATGTATCCCCTAAATTTCGCAAATCATTAGGAAAAACTTTTTTTTAATCGTTTCGCTCGATTTTCAATTTCTCGGCTTCTGAAGTCCGAGTCTCTTTCTCTCTTCGTTCGATTGTCAATTTCTCGATTTCTAAAGTCCGAGTCTCTCTCTCTCTCTCCGTTCGATTCTCAATTCCTCGATTTTTGAAGTCCGACTCTCTCTCTCTCTCCGCTCGATCCTCAATTCCTAAAGTCCGAGCCATCGGCAGAGAGCGCACACAGTAACTGCACACACCTGCACGCTCGGCTGCTCGTCGAACTGCCGCTTAGGCCCATTCCACGATTTCCTCCACCCGTCGGTACAGTCTGCATCCCTTCCACCGCGTTACGCTCTGTTCCCCCACTCGGCTTGCAGCCGGTCACCGTCCGCCCCTCCCCATCGCGTCGTGCCTCGGTTTGCCTCGTATGCGCTCGTAATTATAGATTCATTCACTCGAGGCACGCCGTGGGGTTCGGTCTCTCGTTGTGCGACCTCCGACATAAAATTCGTTCGAGGCTCGTGCGGCTGTCAAACTGACAAGCGTATCCACGTTGTTTCAGTTACGCGCATCAAAATATTCAAAAGTGTTTTAACCAAAGAAGAGTCCGAAGTTTCGCCAACGGAGATAATTACACTCTTAAAAACAAAAACAAAATAAAGTGTCGCGCTCGAGTTTCGAGAGAGCCCGAAAAGTGTGTCTAAAGTTCGCATAGACACGTCGCTATAATAATCGGTGTCATTGCGCGAAAAATAAATCTTAGCGAAACATATTTCCGAGAATAACAATCGAAGGAACTAAAAAAAAACACGCTCCATAAAGATAAGTTGTGCACGAAAATAGTGTCCAAGATTGAGGATTAATAAATAAAAGGAAAAAGAGTGGTGTGGAATCGGTGATAAGGGCAACGTGGTGACGAGATACTGAGGTGAGACACTTATGAGTATATAAACGGTATCAGGAATCTTGTAATTATGTCGATTAATCAACAGCCTCGAAGAGATTACATTCCTCGAAGTGTGACTGGTGCGCTTGGTTCTCTCTCTCTCTCTCTCTCGGATCGAATATAGCTTTGTTATCCGAGTCTTTGAGATGAGCTTTGAGATAACGAGAAAACATGAATAGTAGCGGCCTCGCGTATTCCGGTAGTCTCGTATATGCGTATAGACTGGGATTGGAGATTAATTTATTTTTCTCTGGCATCCACAGGGACAAACGAGCGGCGTGTGTGACTTTACGTGTGTTGTGTGTGTGTGTGTGTGTGTGTGTGTGTGTCGAAAGCCGTTGGGAAAGGGGACACAAAACGAGCGCGTAGTTCGAAATCACGAAGATCCCGAGAAGGGACTTTCTCTCTCCTGGAAAAATGAAATGGGCGAACGGTGTGAGATTCCCTGGATTCTCCCACTCGATAACCGCGCGCCGATCCGTCCCACTCGCTTCGCTCGGTTCTCTTCTCGGTTTCCTCATGAGCTCGCGGTCTTCGAGCGTCGTGAAAGAAAAGAGGCTTCCTCCGCATTCCTGAGGCGGAGAGAGAGAGAGAGAGAGAGAGAGAGAGAGAGAGAGAGAGAGGGAAGGACGAGCCGAGAGAGTCGTTGATCGGACTGGGAGAAGAGGAGCGAAGTGGCTCTCTTCCCTCTTCAGCAAAGAAGCGAAGAGAGTGCGATGGAATCGGCTTGAGGAAGAAAGAGGGGAAGAAAGAGAGAAAGAAAGAAAGAGGGATACGACGCTCGGTGCGTATTCTCCTCTTCTGCTTCTTCTCCCGTTTCTTCTTCTTCTTCTTTTCTTTCCACAACGTTTCTCCGGATAATTGTTGCTCAGAAGGCGGATGCAGGTAGCAGACACGGCCCTTTTTAAGAGAGAACCGAGCGACGGGATTTTTGCACCCGTGACCAAAGCTTTCCTCTCTCTTTCGCGAAAGAGAGAGAGAGAGAGAGAGAACGAGAGAAAGAGGTGCAAGTACCAGCGCCAGAGCAACGCTCACCCACCCCAACAACCGCGCAGGTTGTGTTTCCCGAAACGCCTCTTGATGCTTGTGAAATTGAAACACGATGCCTCTAGTCTGCGGCTGGATAGTCGCTGCTATACTATAGCAGGCAAAACAGCCAAAAGGGCTTTTGCAAATGATACCGTCTCAGTTGCAGGTAATTCAAAATCCGTATCAACGATGCATCGACAAAAAATAACGCACTTTCCAATCTGCAAACGGTAATTAAGAGTCACGCGCGCGTGTAATTAAGCCCGTACGGAAACAAGAGTTTGTTTTTCCACAAAGCCACTTTTTTTTATTAATTTCATAACGAATATTCACACACACACGCGCGCGCGCGAAAATAATGTCGCAAAAACGCACAGAACAAAAAAATCGCTATGATTGCAGAACCTTCCGTCGAAACGTCAAAGTGTCCAAGTATATTTTTAAGTACTTATCGCCGGCTTTATAATTTCCACGAAATCCCGAGGATGGGGATCCGAATGGCGCTACTCTCACTGATAGCGCTTGTAATGTCATCGAACGCGCTAATGCACTCCGCTGTTTGCACTCGGGGATCTCGGGGGGATATTAACGCCGGCGTGTCGTTCGCTTCGCCGTTATTTGAGTGAGAAGCGCGGCCCGAAGACCGGACGATAAATATTCCCGAGGCCGTATCGGGCGCGCTGCTTTACGGTCAGCCTCGTAAATGTCGGTGCGCTCGGTGGGACGAGGTTGGGCGAGGTTAGTTATGGTAATGCGCGATAGCGAGAAGTTTTCCTCGGAAGCGCAATCGGCCCGTCCGAGAAATACCGGCTCACCGACAACGTATCCTTCGGATACACCGAGTGTGTATGTATGTGTATATATATAGACACGAACTTTCTACAGCTATTGTCTATCTAAAGCCTTTCCCGGAACCGAGCTCGAGGTCTGATTTTGACCGGGCTCTCTCTCTCTCTCTCTCTATTCTTTCTCGCTTTTCATTTCCAGTTACCCAGCACTGATAGCACTCGCTTTATCCCATCGTTCGCCGTTTGTCTCTCAGTTATCCCCGCTCGAACGCTTTCTAGAGTATGAAACCCTCGGCTAATCGATTCACCGAAATACAATTATCGACGATGATTGTGTACAAGCCGGTGGAACTGGCTTCCAGTTATCGAGGATAACGTAGCTATCTTTCGCAGCGCTAATGGCTTTTAAATCGCTCTTTTCATGTTGTTGGTCTTTGAATCGCGAGAAATGAAAGAAAAAAAACTTGTGTGGTCTCTTCACGTGGACGATAGAGGTCGATAGATTTTTTTTTTGCAAACAGAAAGGATAGAGTGTGTGGGATTTATTGATATACGTGTTTGATGTTAATTAATATTCGGATTATTAATTAAAATCTGTAAAATGTGGAATGGCGGCGAGGAATGTGAATTATTTGAGAGAAGAAAATTGTGAATAACTCATTTTCCGTTGCATCGCAAACTGCCGTTAACTACGCCTTCGGAAAATCATTTCACATCTCGCAACTTTCTACTCGTGGGCAGATGCATAGCGAAACGCTTTATTGTCTGAATTGAGTTATAAAAACATTCAAATCGTAGATTAGCGTATACTTAAATCGATAATTCAGTAGCTAGAAAAATTGCTAATCCGTAATAAAAATTCTCGAAATCACCAATTGGATCATCCAGACATCGTATGAAAAACAGAAATAATTTCGTTGCACTTTTCGGTGCATTTTACTCGTGGGCAGATTTATAGCGAAAAGCTTCATTTTTCTGAATAGAGTTATAAAATCATCCAAATCGTAGATTAGCGTATAATTGAATCGATGAAATCGATAACTAGAAAAATTGCATGATCCGTAATAAAAATTCTCGAAATCACCAATTGGTTCATCCTGACATCGTCTGAAACGGAAATAATAATTTCAACGCGGAATCCCGGAGCTTTCTACGCGTGGGCATATTTACAGTGAAAAGTGCATTGTCTGAAGCGCGGGTGAGTTATAAAAGCTTTACGATCGTAGGCATAGGTAGAAAACGTTCCCCCCTCTGTCTCTCTCTGTCTCTCTCTCTCTCTCGCCGAGATTTATTGAGACTCTCGCGGTGGAACGTAGCGAGAAAGTGTTGTGTGTGCTGTGGATGCGAAGTCTAAAGGTTCCTGGGTGCAGATGAATATTTATTGGGGCCACAAGGCGGGTGCCCACGAGACCCGCAGGCCCACGACTCTCTTCCAAGTACTCGAATTCCGGGTAACTTCCGTAGGCGCGTTCAGAGAAGCTCTGCTGCCGCTTTTGCCGCTGGAAGCAACGCTTGATGCACGCGCTCTTGTTGTGTGCCGTAAGCTATTACCGTTATTCGCTTTTCAACGAGTTCCCCTCGTTCACTCACTCGCCTGACACTTGACCAATATTTATCGGCCCGAGGAAGTTGTGCGCACTAATAAAATCATCGCTGACTCATCATGAGAAAATCTATGCAGCAATTATCGTGGGGGTTAATTAACTGTTTCGAGAACTTTAGGGTTACCACTATTTTTATATTATTATATATACATATAAGGGGCACAGATTAGATTACGAAAATCGATTGTTATATACGCAATGTGCAGTAATTTTGGCGGGCGATAATTATTGACCGTTTGTGTTTCGTCGTGTCGAATATTCGATTCCTCGAAGTTACGTTGCGTTTTTTTTTGCTTATCGAATTCCACGCTTGATCAAAGAGATTGTCAATCGTAAGCGCGTAACGATACACGATCGAGATAAATATTAAAAATGACCTTGGGAATTGAGACTTCCTGGGTGAAATCAGTGGGCTTTTAGTTACCATTATTTTATATATATATATATATATAAGGGGCACAGATTAGATTACGAAAATCGATTGTTATACGCAATGTGCGGTAATTTTGGCGGGCGATAATTATTGACACTTTGTGTTTCGTCGTGTCGAATATTCGATTCCTCGAATTACAGGCGCGATCAAAGAGACTGACGATCGTAAACGCGTAACGATACACGGTGGAGATAAATATTAAAAATGACCTTGGGAATTGAGACTTCCTGGGAGAAATCGGTGGGCTGCTGACCTTGCGGGCACCAACTCTTGACATTCGTTTGTGTAAATCCGAGACTGATTCGCAGCCTGAGGAATTCCCGGAAATAATTCCTCGGCTTCGAATCGAGACGCGTAGCCTTGGCCTTCCCAAAAGGTTTCTTCCACCCGACAGCGCTATTTCCTGCTACCGAGAAACACTTTGTTCGCGTACTTGATTTTCCGATTCGGTGAGCCACTCAATGTTTCATTGGTCGTTTATCTTTGGATTATAATTCTACCTCAACTGCACTAATTGTCGTTTCATTTTCGCAATCGAAGTATTCAACAAAAGGCGAATTCGACTGTTCATCAATTTTTATCCAAAAAAATGTGCCTGCAATTTAATAAACACACTACAGTGGCAATTAAAAATTCAATATCGTCACTAATTATTCTAAAATAACAATTCAATGTCACTCGATATTATTTCGTTATTATAATTACAACAGTTGTGTATTAAATCCCTTCGAACACATTTGTAAGTAATTACAACGCTAAATAAAAAAAATCTCCAAAAAATTATATTACAAATTACAAGATCTGCCAAAAAGAAATCTTGCACTTGATTATTCATTCGAAAATTAATTGTTTATTGTCCATTCGGCCACACGCAGTCGACAGCCAGATTTCATTCTTTGTATCTCGTCGTTGAATCAATAATTCCATTGTCATGTAAATGCCTCAAGTTCCGGGAAGCATCAAGTGCTACGAACTGTCGGGTTATTCGCTTAGGCTCGTCAACAGTTGAATCGGCCGATTGTCGCCGCGGCGCATATGTACCTATTTACTCGAAACAGTTGGTGCGGCAAACATCACGAGTGCTCCGAGATGTTGGACAGGCGCCTGATTGTTTGGGAGTTACGTCGTGTACAGTAATAGTATAAATAAGCGAAATCGTTCCGCGTACAGCTCGCTATTTCGTTGAAACGTCGTAATTATTATGCGTTCTAGTGAAACTCTAAGATCCGTGTGAAGGTAATAAAAATAATAAAACAAAGAACAAAAAAAACACACACACACCCACATACACACACTCAATTCTTCCTCGTTCTAATAATCACCGTGATTTCACCAATGCAAATAAGACCGGGCTAATTTACGCTCCAGTCTACAGGGCAATCCACTTCAATACGACCTGAGTCATTTTTATTTTTATTTTTTTCATTTTTTATCATCACTAAAAAAAGAAAGAAAAAAAAAACAACGACGTAAAAATTTGAGATAATTCCTGCAAAATCCTTAGCCACTTTTCCAAGTTGTGTGTCGTTGGCAAAAAATATACCGACAACCAAAAGCCCCGAAAATTTGGCGATCTGACGTACAGACTCGGACTCAATGTTCGCTGTGCTGAAACCGGAAGTCCGAGCGTAAAATATTCATTTTTCACTTTTCCATCTAATGTGGTTTGAAATTTCTAATTCTAATCGAATCACTGTCCATAAAAAAAAACACAAACACCAAAAATAAAAATAAAATTTACCCCATAGGAACTGTGTACATCGAAAAAAAAAGAAAATAGTCAAAATTCGTGTGGAATGCCTTATATAGTGTCTATAGACCGTAAGCGTGGAGCACACGAGAGTAAAATGTGTAGGAGACAGCGTCGGGCACACGTACGATTATATATATAATACGCTCTCTCTCTCTCTCTCTCTCTGTGGTGGCGGAGCACGAGAAGCCTGAAGACTATAGGCGAGAGCGAAGGGGGGAGGGGGAAGAGGCCAACAGCAGCAGCAGCAACAGCAAAAGAGACAGAGAGGCTCATGACGGACTTCTAAATGGGGGCTTGGCCTTCTGGCATTGCGACACTCCAGCCCGAGAGAGCTCGACGTCGTTTTCGCGGAAGCCCTCCTTCGCGCTACTCCGCGAATACTACGAATCCGAGTAGCGACGACGACGACGACGGCTACGACGACACACGTGCCTTTCCGATCGACGCGCCGCGCTCGCCACCAGCGGGGAAGAGAGCGAGCGGAGTGCGCTTGCGCGTGAGATCGCGTGCTCTCTCTTTGCGCCTTGCTCCGCGCCTCGTTCCACGCTCCTTCCTTGTGTGTGGTGTTGACGCTCTCCGATGCGTTCTCGCAGCAGCTGAGATCGCGCCAGTGTGGCTCACACAGAGCTGCACACCGGACGGCGGCGACGACGACGACGACGACGACGACCGAACGAACGCTTCGCCTAACTCGCTCGGCGAACAATGTTATTATAACCATCCTCTTTCCGCTGGATTTTCAAGCCCGGCCAAACAACTTTTCGTATTTAATATATCGCGGTGAATTATTTTCTCGTTTTACGTACGACGTGTTCAGTGAGCAAAACGTGATTAACGGATAACAATCAGGTAGTTAAAACCCCCTCAGTTGTGTATATGTATATCTATATGCGCGCGTGTGTATATATATTGTGTTTTACTTTCTAAATGGCTATTTTTCCGGAAACCCTCGGCAATAAGCGATTATAGGCTCTCGCTTCCCGGAATCTCATTGTTGCAAGAGCCTGTGTGATTAACTGCGTAATTCATCGCTCTTGGATCTAGAAAGGGAGCGCAAGCGGCTTTTCCGTGTGTGTGTGTGTGTGTGTGTGTGGGTTTTGTGTGCGTGTGTCTGTGATGCGGAGGGCGGAGAAGTCGGTGAGGCAGAGAAAGCACACGTTGATTCTCGGTAGCAATCATTAAAAACGTCGGGCGAACGAGTATGACCGGTGTACATTATATGGAATATATATATATATATATATATATATATATATATATATACATACACACACATACATTTCGAGCGCAGGGATCAGAGGCTCCGGAGCCGAGGAAGAGAGTCGACGACCGGCGGTTTATACTTTCGCGAAAGTACAAGAGCGCAACTAGAACTGTTACGGTAAAAAATGACAGCTCAACGTAAGACCCAATTTCGAATCGCTTTTTTTTTTCATCATTACCAATTAAATCGTCGCGGTATTCGCTTCCTGAACATCGTGTCCCCAATTTTGTCAATTACCGGTTTTATCTGTTTTTTTTTCCGCCGCAGGCGAAAATTTTGCCATTGTAATTTTTCTTTCACTAATTTGACAATCAGCTGTTGTAATATCACGATGTACTTATTTGCAATTTGATTTAGGAGAAAAATTTAAGTAACCTTGGGGCTTATAAAAAATATACAGAAATTATGTAGTTAAATTTGATAAAATTTGTGGTGTCAAAATTATAATGTATCGATGAATTCAATAGCCTGTAATTTCAACAATTACATTCCAATCAATCGTTTAATTAAGAGTTTGTACCCTATTCTCGTTTACCCGGAACACGCACGAGGATTAAATTTACCCAATTTAGAAGATTTACGACAAAAATCGAAATAACTTTGGCGTTCACAAAAATATATATATATATATATATATACAGAAATTATGTAGTTAAACGTGTAAAAATTTATTGGAAAGTTAAAAATATAATGTATCAATGAATTTCACTGAAGCGAATGGTCGATTGTCTGTATTTGTGATTCTAACAATTGCATTGTAATTACCGTTCAATGGAGGATTTGTACCCTATCTCGGTTACGTGGAACACGCACGAGGATTAAATTCAGTCGCGTTCGAGAGAGATTATATTTACGCACTGATTCCGAGTAGACGTGTTGATATGTAAAGAAAAGAGTGGGCGATGCAGGAAGTCGATTTCTACGAATTCACGATAAACCGTCATCATCTCTTTTATTATGAATTACAACCGTGAACCGGCAGAAAGTAATCGTGGAAAGGAAAGAAAAAAAAAAAGATTTTTTGTTTTCATTTAATCCCGTTGTTGTATTTATTCCCAGAAATACGTGTAATCTCGGTGCTATCTCTCGTGTCATTCCTCACGTCATATTTCTCGTTCACTCTTCCCCCGGTCAATTAATGACTCTCGCTTATCTCGTGGAGGTCAATTACGAGTCGCTTATCGGTCAGTCGTTTCAACGGCCCTTCTCAAAAGCCACAATCGCCGGAGGATAGATCACGGACCGAAATTCTATTTTTAGGATGCTGATCATGCAATTATCGCATTGAGCCTCTTATACGATATGCAATATATGAAATATGATGCATTATGCGTTACCGATACTTAAACCGCTTCTAGGATTTTATCCTTGACATTAATTTAGCTAATTACACGGGGATAATTTCACACTTTGAATCATGAAATTATATTTACTATCACACGACATCTATCAATAGTTATTCACTGTGAAAAAATCTATGTCAATTTTTTGTTATATTGAAGTTACGCTGTTAAAATGATATAAGAAAAAAAATTTGTGAATACTTGATAATAGAGGAAAATAGTTGAAAATAATAATATAATTTTAGTTGATAATTGAAAATGTTTATCGCTGATTTTCTAACGTTTTTCTTATTTCTTGAATTATTTCAGTTGCATTCCACGGAGTCGATTATGCTGAGAGTGCAGTCTGAGAATCCAAGATGCTGACAGTGATGTGCCCGAACTGTCGACACCGCTTTCCGGCTCCGGGCTGCTGCAATCCTGGACCGCAGTCATCATCGTCGAGCGGTGCGGTTATGCAACAGACGACGGATTGTGTGAGCAACGGTGCCTTCTACGGCGGAGGTTACCTTCTAGTGCCTCGGGAGTACAACAGCAACGTTGGCGGTTGTTTCATAAACGCCCCGACGATTATTCATGGACCGACAATAATCCAGCAGCCGGCTAATCAGCAGCTAGCGGCTCCGGTTCACAAATCGCCAGATGCGCAGACGTTATTCACCGACAATGCATCGTGGAAGAATTTAAACGGCGGGCTTCATAGGGATCCCTCGAACAGCAGCGAAACTCTTCTGAACAACAGCAGCGTCGTCAACGGCGAAACTTTTAAATCCTCGTTAATTAACGACGTTAACTACCGAACGAATATGAATTGTCACATAAACACAACTTGCGATTTAACCGGCGGCACGGTGACGATAACGACACCGGGCATTCAGTCCGGTGGTTGTCTCATACAAAGCACAGACACGGCCATTATCGTTCAAGCTCCTCGCATCGAGATAAGACCAAAATTATCCGGCGGCGGATGCTTCGTACAAAAACAATTATCCATGGACGACGACGACGACGAGAGTTTCGACGTTATTTATCGGCACGTTGAGAGAGGAGAGAATTCTCAGCCCCCGAGAGTTCACCAGGGCAATTCAAACACGGAAAATATGTGCCTCTTACCTCCGAGTGGTTGTCAAGAATTGCCGGGCATTAGACGCTGCAATTCCCTGAATAAAACAAGTCCCGAAAACGCGTCCATTTCACACCACCAGGAAAATCCTAACGTCCAAAGCATCAACGTCGGAACATTGGGCAACGAGAGGGAAGAGTGCTGCCAACATCCGGTCAATCCGAACAGTTATCTCCAGCAACAGCGAAGTTTCTGCAATTCAGTTACGGGATCGGAGATTAAAAAGCGTCATTCGACCTGTTGCTGCGGCAGCACAACGCGAGAGGAGGACCAATGGCGCGCGAACATCAATACCAACCGTCCGCTATCTTCCGCAACGCCAATAACCGACAATATCACCAAGAACATCGAGAAAAGCCCTGTCAACGCGGATTCCAACGGAGGAATGGAAATTCGCGTTAACGCGACTGTACAATTGCCGGCTAACGTCGAACACTGCACCGTCAACATCACCGCGACGACGGGCAAGAATTCCGAGAGAATTTCCGGCGGTTCCAACGGAAGAACGAGGAATAACTTCAATGGAGGTGGCTTGGTACAAGTCGATGCGAATCTCGGGGTTTTGGGCAATGATAACGCTGTGGAAAGGAGAGAAGACGCTCCTACCACTCCCGTCTCTTGGCTTATACCATGCCCATGGCAATTTGATAATTATTCCCAGGACAAGGAAGTCACGAGACTCGCCGATATCAAAAGACTTTTGCACACGAGCGGATGGTATCACGAAGGCCTCAGCTGGCAGCAGAGCGAAACTCTGCTGAAAAATGCTCCGGTTGGAAGTTGGCTGATGCGCGACAGCTCCGACAGTCGATTCATCTTTGCCGTTTCCGTTCAAACCGCTCGAGGACCAACTTCCGTCAGGGTTCACTACTTTTTGGGACGATTTCGATTGGATGCTGAGCCGAGACTCAGTCACAACATGCCGTCTTTCGAATGTCCCATCAAAATGCTCGAGCATTACGTCGATTACTCGAACAGAATCGATGAGCAACGGAAGGAGGTTTGGGTCGATTATAGCGGACAACTTTACAGCCAGATTTATCTGACGAAACCTCTCGTCAAGGAAGTGAGAACGCTCTCGCATCTCGCGAGGCTCGTCGTCAACAAAAATCAAATATCCACTGAACATCTGCCGCCACTGATGAAAAATTATCTCGCTGAATATCCGTACAGCTTGTAATACACGGGATTTTCGGATTTTTAACCACTCACCAAACTTCCACTTCGTTAGATGCGTCGGGAGCCTTATTTCCTTCTCACTAGCAGATGTTGACGCCAATCGCGTGAAAATCAACGGGGATTGCGGACAAATTGAGAATTATTCAGATGAAATTATTATCCATTATAATATAACGAAATTATATTCGCACAGTCGTGAAAATACAACGGCGATCATAGCAAATTGTTTAAAAAAAAAAACGATACATTTGCTGAATAATTCGCATTTTGCCTGAACAATCCTTCGAGCTTTTTCGTTCGGGTGGCTATCAATTTTCTGCCTTTAAGTCAAATGCTCGAGATGCGAAAAATTACGTTTACTAGTATTTAGGACGACCACGAAAAGAAAAGAAAAACAAACAAATTATAGGAGACCCTAATTTTATGACCAAAGATAAATGGATGAGAAATACGCGAGATAGACGTATCCCTGATTTAGTATTATAATTTATTGTGTTAAATCTCGTTCATTCGCATACACATTATTATTATTATTAATGTTATTGATTCAAATATAATTATTAGTCAAAAAAGCATAATATTTGGACGCGTTTACGTGTGCCTAATTACGGACGGAGTATTCATTCCGCGTTTTTTTTTTTTTCTCGTCTTCACTGCAATTCGGTACCTTATACATACCTTTTTATTGAGACAAGGCGAAGAAGAAAAAAAATGTAGGCTCAATCGAAGCTCTTTGTTTTTGATAATTATCACGCGTTCCTTCGCCCTCCTAATCGACTGTGTTGTTGATAACGCGGTTCGCAAATCTCATCTTTTTATCTCAGCTAACTAAATTACATTCTCGTAGATTATTCTCGTACTTAAAGCCTCTTGGCGCAAAGCGATCGTCAAATGCCCTCTGACGATTATGGCGATTAATACGAAGACTTCGAACGAGGATATGCATGTTTGTGTCACTGGAAACATAAAACACGAATAAATTTACTTCGATATGTTATTCGAAGAGAGAAAGAAGAAAAAAAAGGCATTGCCAGAATCTATAAGTCAACTCGGAGTCATTGATAGGCACCTTATTATTTCAAATTCATTTAATTATAGCGTATAAACTGCGAATTTCTTCTGTTTTTTTTTCTTTCGCGATCGTCGTGTTCATGTTTCCAGAGTGCATAAAAAGAAAAATTAAATTATTATGTTTATTATCATTAGTATGATTATTATTATCATTATTATTATTAATAAATTAGACGACGGTATCTCTATATTAGAGAGACGAATTCATTAGTTTTTATTGTATTAATTAACGAGGGATTTTAGATGCCCGTTCATTATCCCTTGACAAGAGACTTATTAAGCTGTAACTGCCATTTCAATAATATGGATATTCCTTGATGATAATTCGCGATGGCTAAGACATAGGGAATCCCTTCGTGGATGGTTTCTGTATTTTTTTTTTCTTTTTTTTTTTTTCCTCTGACCGATAATGCATCGACTATGCATCGGTTTAACTTGAACTTACCTTACTCTTAGCTACGTCATGTAAGTTTCAAATGTATGTATTTTATATAGTAACTGTAATGTAAATGTATAGAAACCGCAAGTTAAATTATTAAAGAACTATTTATTGTCAAATTGACTTGTTATTTGCGCGCTCTCTTCCTGGAAAACATCCCATTACTTATCATTCAATTAGCTCTTATCGTCGCGTGATAAACATATGCTGCGCAATGCAGAATCGACATGTGCTGCAATGTCAGGCGGAAGATTTCTTCTTAAGGATCCTCCTCGTATAAATTTCCTGTTAAAAGTTCGCTACTCTCAGAATTTTGCTTTCCGATAAGATAAACATCTGGAACAATTGACGATATTGAAAATGCAACGATTCCTCTATCGCACGTCCTTAAAAATTACCAACGCAATTATTTCAAAACTTTTTCAACAAATTTCCATCAGTCACATTTTTTCCTATATTATTTTCCATGCTGCTAAAACTTCTAAACATTGACCATTTTTTCTTAAGTTATCAAATTAATCCTTATCAACGTCCTCCGAATTATTTAAGGTGGCAGATTTATACGATTATTTTATGGTATAGGTAAAGTATTAAAATTCCGAATGATTCGAAATTTTTATGAGAAATACACACACTCGTGACGCTTCCTTAAATATTTACGATTTCCGCGGAGAGGCGCATGCATTTAATGCCCGTGCCCCGGGTAAGTACGACGGATCAAGTATAAGCTATTCGTCGAACGCTCGACTATTTCAGAATGTTCAAAGCCTTTGACACTACGTAATCTTATGTAATTTTCAAAAGTGTAAACACTTGTATTCTCGGTTCCTGGGATTCAAATAATCAACTACGCATTTTCGCAATTATTGTCATTGGCTCTGCCAAGAATTGTGAATATGAGAAAATTTGATCTTTGAAGAGAAGAAATGAGTTTTTGGCAAATGTTGCCAGGATATGAGAGACAGCCTCGGCGTTATATAGAAACGCAATAGTCAAGCGTGAGAGGAAGTTCGTTAGGCCGGCGCTAATTGTGTATTGCGCGAGTCGTGCAAGTAATGATTCGAGGAAAACGATGAAGATCGTTTAGTAGGAATAGCAGGCGTGGATAATTGTTTCCCACCTGGGACAACCGAGCTGCAATAGCTCAAATTACGCGCGATAGTGACTGGAAAAGACGCATGTATATATGTATACATTTAGCACATATGGTCAGCATCGATATAAGGCGAGGCACGAAAGAGGATACTCACTGCGAGGCGATTATGCATTTTTAACATTCCCCATCAAGGCTCTGTATTTATCACAGTCGCGTGCGTGGCTTTCGAGCGGCTATTCAGCGACCTACTGATGCATGTATACATATATGTGCGTGTTTGTCGCTTTTGGATTCCAGGTACCCTCTGGAAATAATTTATTTCATATTAACGAATTGCGATCGATCACACGAAAAAAAAAGTAAAAAATAGCGCGTACGTTCGTACGAAGAAACCTGTTGTTTTGCTGCTTATAAATTGAAGTTACCTTTCTCCAATTTTTTTATTTCTTATTAATGAATGACAGTAGATGGATTAATACAAAAGTACAAAAAAAAAAAATCTATATAAAGCAGTATTTACAAATTAGAGGTTTTGTACAGTTTTGAGATTTCTTCAAAGCCATTGCTACGTTGTACTTGGACCGATTGATCCCAGATACTTGCTGAACGCGGCGTAAAGCTGACTGGCTCTTTGCACCTCTTCAGTCCTGCAAATAAATTAATAGTGTCAATTAAACGAGTTAATTTGCTTGAAAAACAACGGAATTTTACTCGAAAAATGATTTTACGCTTATAATTTCAGACTTAAATATTTTCTCAGATATGAAGTAAGATAATATAAATTCAAGTAATTTAATAATTAGCGAATAAAAAACTCACTTCAATTCATTAAAATCGCGCTCCTTATTGGAGATAATTTCC
Source organism: Clistopyga incitator (assembly GCA_947507545.1). Classification (NCBI taxonomy): domain Eukaryota; kingdom Metazoa; phylum Arthropoda; class Insecta; order Hymenoptera; family Ichneumonidae; genus Clistopyga; species Clistopyga incitator. Next base: position 964,447 of record OX382174.1, on the reverse strand, counting down.
TTGAGTATCTTGCGCTCTTTATCCCTTTCACGCAGAGCCTCGACATGATTATTCTGAATCTCATTGATCTGATTATTCAGTGCGGTAATCTGCGCATTAAGAGCCTGTAGTTGAGAGTTGAGTTCCTGTAGCCTCGTGCGTTCCTCGGTGAGTTCCTGCCTCAGTCTGCCAGTCTTTTCCCTCTCCTGTTCCAATTCGTCCTTAACGAGGCCGTATCTGCGTTGCGGTTCGATTAATTCGCCCTGAAGAGTGGCGACTTGTCGTTGGAGCATGGCGATGGTTCGCTGGGAGTCGAGTAATTTCTCCTCCATAGACTTTTTCTCGTCTTTGAGTTTCTGGAAGGATTCCTCAATCCTAACGAGGCGACAATTAACGCGTTCAACTTCCACGAGCCGAGTTTTGACGCTCGACAAGTTTTCCGCTGATTCGCGAAGCTCCGCGCGACTTTTCTGCAGCTGGTTTTGGCATTCCTCAAGAGCCTCCGTGCTCTCCTTGAGGGTGTTTTTCAGGACGTTTAATTCGATTTTGTGACGATTCTCTCGCTCCTTCGTCTCCCTCTTCACTCTGTGTATCTCAATTCTGCTTTTTGCAATGACGTCTTCATACGATTGCGTCTGCGAAACTGTTTTTTCTCTCAAATTCGTTATTTCCACGTTGCTTTTACGAATCTCTCTCTCGTATCTCTGCACTCTTATTTCCAGCTCTTTCTCCCTCAGCGTCGAATCCTTCAAAGAAGCTTCCAATTTTCTCAGTTCTCGTTGCCAATGATCTTCCTTTTTTCGTTGACTTTCTTTCATCTCTTCAACTTCCCGAGTTTTCTCCTTGGCAACGCTTTCCCGCTCTTCCTTCAAAACTCTTATCTCATTTTCCAACTTAGTTATCAGGCTCTTAGCCGCATCAGTTTCCTCGGCTCGAGCGTTGACTTCCTTGGTCAACAAATCGATGGCCGCTGTCCGATCTTTGAGCATGTGATTTAATTCCGCAATCTTTGTCTTCACCTCCACGAGTCTGTGATCTTTGTCGCTGGAATCTGCGTCTCCACCGCTGACGCCAACGAGTTTAGTCGTTAGGATTGAATTGTCGAGCTTGGAAACGTTGTCCTGAATTTCATTGGCCCCGGACAAGTTGAGTCTTATTTTCGGTGGTTCGTTGATCAGTAAATTATCATCTACTATTGGTGATTTCGGCCTGATGTCCAAAGTCTCGTTGAGAGTCATGGTTTTCGCGATTTCAATGGTTTCAGAAATGTTCTTTTGGGAAACAGTGTTTCGGCATTTATTTTTGTACATTAATTCTTCTATCGTGTTGACTATCTCGTCGGGTATGCAATTGCCGCGTAAATTGAGTTTGGTGAGATTGTGATTTTCCTGAACTCCTTTTAACAACATTTCACCGCCTCGAAGTCCCAAAGTATTCCAAGCGAGGTCCACTACTTTTAATGACTTGTTTGTTCTCAAAGCTCTGGCCAAGGATTCCGCGCAATGCGGCGATATTTGGTTGTATCGCAAATCCAGCTCCTCAATGTTGTGATTCAGAGCTAGGCCCTCGCAAAATTTGGCAAATGCCTCGGTGTCCGTTCCCAAACTGTTCCATTCGATGGACAGACTCTTCAAGGTGTTATTGTGGAGGAATATGTTGCCCAGTTGCGAAACTGCGGCGCCGTTTATGTTGTTGCCTTTGAGATTCAATGACGTTACGCTCGAGCCGTCGCAAAGTGCATCCAATATGCTGATCAGGCCTTTGGAAAGCAACATGCAGTCGCTCAGATCGACCGTTCTGATTGTCGAACTTGAAGAGAGCATTCGAGCCAAGACTCCGCATATCGGGACGACGATGGATCGACATGGCAACCGAAGTTCACCGGTTGAACTGCGGATGAGAAAAACAAAAACTTGTTCAATGAAATTGATTAGCAATAACTTGTACATCAAAATTATATTATATTATATTATATAAAAATTTTCTGACATATTGTGCAACTAAAATTGGAGCTCTTTTTGAATTACCATTTGTTTTTTGTGTTTTTTTTTGCAGAATAATTTTACCAGCAAACCTGATTATTTGAAAATAAATTCATGGATCAATAAATAAATCATTTTTCGTTTCATAAATCGTTTAAAAACGATTTAGAAGTATTCAACATTTTTAGATAATAATTCTATGCAAATACCTTTGCTATTGTTACAATTTCAATTCAAAATCAAGATTTCTGCATTAAAATTTTTTTTCCAAATTGGCTTTTCGTTTATAAATCGTTTTCGATTAAACATTTTTTTCAAAACTAAAAAATTCGAGTTTAATAACTATCGTTATCGAGCAAGAGAAAACTAATTCCCCGATATTTCATCAATGCAAATTGTTTTTCATAAAAATAAACGGCTAATTTCCGGTCACGTCGTAACATTTGAATTTCGCGCCAGTTCGTAGTCGCAGCCAATCAGAGACGCCGGTGGACAGATGGGTTTCTACAGTAGCCAACCGTTGTGATTAATCGTAAAATCCAGTATGACACTTACGAGATTCTCTACTGTACGTAGATTCACTGAGCAACTTCATATCACTCACCTGCCACTTTTAATCGCCTCAAGAACCTCTGCCGGTGGCGTAATGCCCCGATTTTCGCACAGTTGAATGAATAGGTCGTAATCACCGAGCATCTTCATGTGGGGCGGATTCCTAAAACGCGCTATCCTCGCGGTAAACGAACAATTTGTCTCGGTAACGAGTAACGCTTTTGATTTTGGTGTATGCGTCGCATATCGATTCCAGTCTGACGCGTCACACACGCGTCACTGCAGCCAACTTAAATAAAACTTAACAGCAGAAACAATGCGAGTTGATCGTCACTGGAAATTAAAAAAAAGATCTTCCTCTCATTTAAAAACCAGCAAAACTTTACAAATTCATCCCTGCAAAACCTTAATAATTAACCAACTGCAAAAACCATCTCCAAAAAGTAAAAAATACGAAGCTCTTCCACCACTTCCACAGAAATTTGTTCATTTTGGCGGGAAATTTGAAAAACTTTTTTGTCTTCATATTAACTGAACATTCTATAATCGAAATTATTATTATTACCGACAAGTGTGCCTAGAAAATCGTAATTGGTTCTGTTTTGGAGCGGATAATGGAAAAATAGCATTGAAAAATGAGAGAGAAAAAATGCTAGTTGATTGTCACTGGCAAAATGGCGGCTTCAATGGCGTGCGAGTCTCTTCCGCTTCGTCGGCAGCATCCGGTGCGGTGTTTCCTAGTGAGTTGGGTGTGAGGGCATGAGAAATAACTCAAATTATTGATTATGGCCAACGAAACCGTGGAGGAAACTCCTCAGAAAGAGGAATCAGTGCATTTTTTGGAACCGGCGATCCAAAACAATCCGGATGGATGGGGTCCTTACGAATTGCCGGACCAATTCAAGGACATACCCTATCAGCCATTCTCGAAGGGTGATCGACTCGGGAAGGTAAGCTACACATATGTCCGGTCACGTTTTTCACCACGATTATTATTCGAGATACGTTAACACTCGTCGTTTTGTCCTCTCGACAGATTTCCGACTGGACCGGAGCAGCATTCCAGGATAAAAAGTTTACCAGTAAGTAACCTTTTGAACGCTAGCCTACTTAACACCCTAACCTCGAAAATTGCTGTCAACTCTCGCGACGAGGTCACAAGTCACCTAGAGAAATGTAATTTCTATGCTTTTCGTAAAGAACGTGAAAGGGAAATGGTGACTTCAAATTTTGGTTCAACGATGAACATTTTCAAAATTTCAGTTCGATTTAATTTTGGGTAATTTCGCTGCCGTCGTAGTTATATTATAGAATGACAACAATGTACGCAGCGTAGACTCGAGTCTTGTCTCAAAGAAGTGATTCAAAATTTTAGTAGTTTTTATTTTGTATCCTGTAAATAATTTCATATCAATCTTTTTTTTTTAAACATAGAGGCATTTATTGAGATGTTTAATTGAAAACTCGACGTTCTGTGCTTCGATGTCATTTCTACGGGAGTTCCTATATTTTTTTCCGCATTCTTTTCCAGATACAGCGTGACGTTAAATTCAATACGCGTGTTTCATTGAAATTGAATATTTGTGCATTAAGAAAATGATAACAGTCATGGCTGTTGTATATTTTTAGTTTCAAGCTACATTTATTTTGAACTAGATTTGCAAAAAAAATCCCTATGCAGTGTATTAATTTAAATTGAGAAAATAATACAAGTTTGTTGCAATTTTCAGACAAGTATGCGTCTCAATTTGGTTCCGGCAGCCAGTACGCATATTACCACGATGAGGATGAGTCGACGTTCCATCTGGTGGACACGACTCGCGTGCAGAAGCCGCCTTACCAGCGCGGTCGTTTCGGCAAGAACCAGCGAAACATGCGGGGTCGTGGTGGTCAGCGCGGCGGTTTCAACCAGATGCAGCAGTTGGGAAAGCTCAAGTTGCGGGAGCGGGAGCGCAAGGGTCAGACAAAGCGTTGGGGTCGTCAGCAGGGTCTGAGAAATCACAAGAACCAGCCGCCGATAAAGATTCGCGACGCTTCGGTGACCGTTCGTCCGGATTGGGTGACGATCGAGGAAATGGATTTTCCGCGATTGGCGAAACTCTCTCTTCCGGGTATCAAGGACGGCGAGGATATTCAGTGCTGCGGTTCGCTGGAGTACTACGACAAGACGTACGATCGCGTTAACGTGAAGAACGAGAAGCCACTGCAGAGAATCGACCGTATATTCCATACCGTGACAACAACCGACGACCCGGTTATTCGTAAGCTCTCAAAGACCGAAGGAAACGTTTACGCGACCGACGCGATCCTCGCGACGATAATGTGCTCGACCCGCAGCAATTATTCTTGGGACATCGTAATCGAGAAGATCGGCGACAAGCTCTTCTTCGACAAGCGTGACAACACGGAATTCGACCTGTTGACCGTGAACGAGACGAGCGTCGAGCCTCCTCAGGACGACGGAAATTCCCTCAATTCTCCCCGAAATTTGGCCCTCGAAGCAACCTTCATCAATCACAATTTCTCGCAGCAGGTGCTCAAATCAACGGAGCCGCGTTACAAGTTCGACGAGGGTAATCCCTTCATTTCCGAGGAGGAAGAGAGCGACGTCGCCAGCGTTGCTTATCGCTATCGCAAGTGGGATTTGAACAACGGCGTTGTTTTGGTCTGCCGATGCGAACACGACGCTGTTATGCAGGGCCCGAACAACGAGACTCAATTCTTGACCATCAAGGCGCTCAACGAATGGGATTCCAAGCTCGCGAATGGCGTGGAATGGCGACAGAAGCTCGACACTCAACGCGGAGCCGTTTTGGCCAACGAACTTCGCAACAACGCATGCAAACTCGCTAAATGGACCGTTCAAGCTCTTCTCGCCGGCTCCGATCAGCTCAAGTTCGGATATGTATCTCGTGCTCTCGTTCGCGACTCCAGCAAGCACGTTATTCTCGGTACTCAGCAATACAAGCCTAACGAATTCGCCACCCAGATTAATCTCAACATGGACAACGCCTGGGGCATTCTGCGATGCATAATCGACATTTGTCTGAAGCAGAAGGACGGAAAGTATCTGATAATGAAGGATCCGAACAAGCCGATGATTCGGCTTTACGATATTCCCGACAACACGTTCGAGAGCGAGGGCGAAGAGGACGAGGACGAGGAGGAACCTGCCAACGACGCCTTCCAGAATTAACTGCACAATCCTCGCGGGAAACATATTTTGTACATCAGTGTCTTCGATCTTCGCTGAAAGTAACCGTAATTTTCGATAGCGCACGCGCACACGTATTTCCATGTGGCTCGTCGCTGCGAACTGCGGATCTATGATTTCTACTTCGATCAGTTGTCAATTCGATACTGTTGCTGAGAAGGGAATAAAGGATTACAGTGAAATGAAATCAAAATGGAGGATGTATTTTTTTTCCAACAAACTTAAGGTATACCGGGGAAAGATTACATTCGCAATAATCACACTGCAAAATTTTCCCTTTTCGGTGAAAATTTTTTACCGATTTTCTCGAGGCTTTGGAAAAATCGCGCAAACTGTTTCAAAGTTTCGACAACATCAATCATCGAGAAATCAAATTCCTATGAAATCGAAGTTTTCTACCAATCTTCACTAAACTTTACATCATTTAATATCATCCTGCTTACCTCTAAAAATTGTAGTCGCTATGTCGACTATTGTAAAAATCATGCGATAATATAAATTTTCCCTAAAATTCGCAAAATCCACTAAACCAAAATCGCGTTGCTTATTTGATTTTTCGAGTTTTCAATTATATATTTGCGCAACCGTTGCCGATTGCATCGTTTATTCGCGTGAATATTTATTCAGCACAAAAGTTACTTTACTGATGGCAGCATCGAGCATATCTTCAGTAATGTCTCTGTGAAGTACCAGCCTGACTAATGTATCAGTTAACGCCAATGCTTGGACAATCACTTTTGGGTCATTAGGTTCCTCGACGAGGCACAGATTTTTAACGAAAATTTCCGCATCGAAGTCACTGCGTTTACATATTGTTATAAAAATCATATTCGTCGCTACGCTCGATGGGCTAATTTCCAAAATGGCTTTTGACTTCACTGCGTTTATCGCGGTTGCCATTTTTTTCGCTCGTTCGTGGTCGCGATGCAACATCGGGATGGTTTCGTCCAGGGCGACAATTCCTGCAGCAGCGAGAACGCCGACCTGGCGCATTCCTCCGCCGAGGACTTTCCTGACCCTTCGAGCTTGCGCGATAAAAGCGCGGCTTCCGCAGAGCAAAGAGCCCACCGGTGCTCCGAGGCCTTTGCTGAGGCAAAAGGTAATCGAGTCGAATGGTCCGACGATCTCCTGGACGGGAATCTTCGAAGCCACGACGGCGTTCCATAATCTCGCGCCGTCCATGTGCAATTTGAGATTGTGCTTCTTCGCGAATTCCGCCATTTCATTGATCCACGATAGAGGAACGTATTGCCCGTTTATCGGAATCTCAACCATCACGAGCTTCGACGTGGGCTCGTGCAAACGATCCCTGCGAAGCTTCGATCGCAGAATCACCAGGTCCAAACGACCGTCGCTGGCAGTGGGAATCGGGCACAGAGTCACACCTGCTAACTGAGCAGCTCCACCCTGCTCGTGCAATATCGTGTGGGACTCCTCGCCACAATATGCTTCGCAAGCTCTCTCGTTGCAGTGGACCATTACTATAAAGAAAAATAATAATTATACCTAAATTATATCTAATATTTATATATTAGAAATAAGAAATTTGTGACTAACATTTTGTATAAAAAAAAAAAAAAACATTTATGAAAAGCAAAGAAATCGCAGCTTTTCAAGCAGATGGAGAAAAATGAAAATCCATCAATATCAGAAATTCTAGAGAAAAATCAAATTCATCGCTCTATCGGAAGCTACGGAAAAAAGAGATATTCCACAGGCTTATGCAATAGTTTATTGAAATATTGCGGATGAACTCACTAGCGATAAGATTTCCCATCGTCCCCGACGGTACAAACAAAGCAGCTTCTTTTCCCAGCATTGCTGCCGCCTTAATTTCCAGCGCTAAACAGAATTATTGATCGGAACCGATAATAATTTTAACATTATTATGTATAAAATGTCTCGTAATGATTTTAATTGTTACCATTAACCGTCGGATCTTCGCCATATACATCGTCTCCGACTATGGCTTTACTCATGGCGAGTCTCATGGCCTCGGACGGTTTGGTCACGGTATCACTCCGCAAATCCACGACCATTGCCTTCAAAGAACACGAATAATCAACATTACCCTTCATTAAGAAGCCCCACTCGCTTTGAATTATTTTTATTCAACGTATAATAACATTATACAAAGAAAATGGAATGAGCCTCCTCAAAGTGGCGCATACTGAGTAGATGAAGAAAGCTGCACTCAAAAATGTTATCTAACAATACTAAAATCAGTATCCTTCATTCCACGATGCTGAAGAGCGGTTTCCAAGATAAATGCGTAGAAAAAATTGAAATTCCAAGATTAGGCGTATCTCAACTGGACTCATGAATTTTGTCACATCACCTTAAGATTACAGATTTGTGAGTTTCAGGTATAACGTACATTGTTCTTCTTGGCGTAGACATTTATGTCTTCATTCAATTGAGCGCCGTAGGTTGCCATCTTCTTCACCAGTTGCTGTAGATTTCTGCAAAGTGAAAATAAAAAAGTAACTTTAAAAATCGTCCTTCAGTTTCACTCGGAAAAACAGATTTCTTTAAGCGCATTTCGTCGGACTACCGAGTCGTGGAGTTAAATCTGTCCCCTTCCATATAAGGGCGTTATAATGATTCATTAAACCCGAGGGCAAACAATAGTTTGCTGCCTTGACCGTTAAAAACTCCAGCGTTCCTCATATATCCAAATACGGTTGCGTATGCGAGTACCGGTCTAACTTCGAGCGAAAAGTTGACCTTAATTCGATGCTCTTTGTGTTGGCCCACAAACACAAACACCATATTCGGCGAAAACGAGACACCACCGACAGCGACGTGCTGCATTCGCGAAGCCTCTAAAAACTATTTAGCCACACGATTTCTCAATCGAGTGATATAATCCCTTATGGACAACTGATCGATCATCCTAAACTCGTTGCGCCATGCTAAAATCAACGAGAATTCTTTTTGGTAACGCAATCTCAACGTACTCGTTGAATCATAATTTGCAGCAGCTTCGGTGGTCAGCATTCCAACGAAAAAAATATTTCCTTCATAAAGGAAACTTTGTCTTTTTTTTTTCGTGAATTTGGGCGCAAAGGGTCAACCCTAGAATTTTTTGGGTGTGTTGCGTGTGCTGCAAAACACACCCAAACGTGCGGTTGGCACGCAAGTTTTTATTTTCTCAAAAAAAGTCAGAAATTTTTTTTTTCTTTACATTTGCTCTTTTAAGCTTTAAGCCTAACGACTGGAAAGAAAATCTGTGTAACTAAAATTTTGGATAACAGTGGAGCAGATACTTCCGGATTATTGTAGTAAATTTCATTAGAACCGGCAAAGTCATTTAAGTGTTATTTGATCTAATGTTCAAAACATTATATCTTTTTTGTTCAAGTTTATTGAGGTTTATTAATAATTGAGGTTGCTTGATGATAACTCAATCCGCGACCAAAAATACGAGACAAAAATCTTACAATCATTTTCCAGGTGCCAAAAATCTTTCCCTATAAAAATAAACGTAATTAATCATAATAGTTTTTCAGTGAACATAGATTTGTTAAACCTGCTAATAATAATGAAAAAGCAATACGCAATATTCTACTTCCTACTGATTTCTTCCTCAATAAATCGTTATTATTCCCTAACAAAAAAGCTCGACGATCTTAAATTCGTGTCGTCGTTGAGAAGCAACGGAAAAATGCACCACTGCTATAGTTAAAGCAACCGCAACATACCTGTTGAATAACTCTGTACCAGTTGCGTTGACCAGCACCTCCTAACTAAAAGTCTAAAAGGAAATATTGCCCAGTGCGCCAGTGTTAACAGCGAAATAAGATAGATGTCGTGCATTTCCAAATGTGCGTTGATTAATAATAATAGAATAACGAGTAAAGTGTTATGCTAGTGTCGCCTTCCGAGTCGTTTACGTGCGACTATATACATATACATAAGTACACATAGTGCAAAAAATTCGCTTACAGCGATAAGAACGAGGGCGCTGTGAGTAAGGTCAATGACTACGTTCGTCCGAAGGACGCGAGTGGTCCTTTCGCGTGGGGTTATCATCAAATTCTTCGTGTGTGCATAAAAATTCGCCAAACAAGTCGCACGAGCAAGTATAACCCGCGCGAGGGCCAACTTTTTCGTTTCACGCCATTCCTAAGAAGATTTCTCTTTATCCCAACCTCCGCACCAATCAGAGAGCGTCTAGCGAGCGAAACGGGGAATAAGGGAGTGCCCGTCAACGCCAACTGTCGGCAATGCGTTTTCGGTGAATGAAAACGCGAGTGGGATCGACAAGGAGCTCGTGACCGCTCGGTAGAGGGCGTTGCGAACCGGCAGGCCGCAATATTCGCTGGGGATTCGGAAGGCGAGCGGGACGCTCGGGTCGGGGAAGTGAGGAGCCGAGTGGAAGGAGAGAGAGAACGCCAAGCCATGGGGTAGAGGAGGCGACCAGCCGGGAGCCAGCTTTCAGAAGTAGTGTGGCAGCGCGGTGTGTCGACTGTCGTGAGAGGAGAAAGAAAGAGAGTCCACGTCTCGGATACACACACACACACACACACACACACACACACCACGTACATATATATATATATACACACACGCCATACACAAACATTCATATACATACGTTAATAACGCGGTTTTTTTTCTACATGTGCGGTGTTGGTTGTTGGAACGTTTGAAAATACGACCGTTTGTTGTTCGTTAACGCGATTAAGTAATTTTGTGGACTAACGGATCAAAGTGAACCGAGGAGACGAGAGAGACAGAGAGGAGAGTATACGGGAGGAAAGTACGCTCGTGGGAAGCCGTGCAGAAGACGTTGTGTCTGCGGCTACGGGGCGTAGAGAGCGAGAGTGAGAGAGAGACCGGCGTGGAAAAAACGGATTACGGAGAGAGAGGTATAACACTGGTTACCGGGAAAGACGTATTGATAACGGGGCGAGGTAGGAAACGCGACGGCCGTTGAAGACACTCGATTTTTTTCTTTCGCCAAGCTTCGAGCGAACAGGCGGCGCACTTCGGACGCATTGTGTGCCCGCGCAAAGAAAGATGGCCGACGCTGATTCGAGGGTAGACCGGTCCGATCCCGAGCTACGTTACCTCTCCGTCGACAGGAACAACTTCAACGATCCCGCGACCCAGGCCGAATGGACCCAGAAGAAATTGGTGTGGGTGCCGCACGAGAACCAGGGCTTCGTCGCCGCCGGGATAAAGGGCGAACGCGGCGATGAGGTCGAGGTCGAAATCGCCGAAACCGGCAAACGCGTACTCGTTGCCAAGGACGATATACAGAAGATGAACCCACCGAAATTCGACAAGGTCGAGGATATGGCCGAGCTCACCTGCTTGAACGAGGCATCGGTACTTCATAACCTCAAGGATCGCTACTACTCCGGGCTTATTTACGTGAGTGGCGCTATACATCCCATGTACATGCTTCCTCGAGAATGAAAATACGTTTGTGCTTTTTTTTTACTTTTTTTTTATTTCATCATCACGCTCCAAATGGTCCAAACGTCGCGAAAAGTGGTTTTTCAATGTACTTTCTTTCTTTCGTATTTATAGGCTCCAGATATTCGCAGCTTTTTTTTCAGACAATCAACTGAAATTTTACACGACAATGGAACATTTTCGAACAATCGTTCTCACCGATTTTTACGTTCGTCGCCCGAAGTGCTTGGCATTTACAAGAATTACAAGATTGGAATTTTTCGAAAATTCTGCTTAGCCTCTGATTCACAAGGTTCCAGAGGTATCAGCTTAAAATTAGGTACACTGAAGGTTTAACATCGACCGATCAACGGTACAAAATTTGCCGAAAATCGCTCTGCGACTCGGAATTTTACAAAAGTTTTAACACATCATTATTACGAAATTACGCCCAAAAAGTTGAAAAAGAAGATAATTGCAGGCTCAGAAAAAAAAGTAAAATTCACCCAAGTTCCTCACTATTTAACATTCCTCAAAACCCTTTCTCCCCGAGCCGCCAAAAATCAGCGTACTTTCCCCGCATCATTTTTAACCAGTAGTAAAAAGGCAATTGGCAATACTACTTAGCAAGTTAATCTAACTCCACGACATTTCTTATCTCCAATTACAATCTAAACATCGTCACTCACGTAAGTCCCATAATTTCCTTTTTTTTAAACATCTTATCTACAAAGTGAATATTTTACCTGTACGCGAGCTAGCGGCAAATTTCCCAAAATTTTCGAGCGTTGCATCCTCGGCGCGGCAGCTGCAAATACTGTGGGGAAAAGCTCTCCGGTCGTCGTACGAGAAAAATCTATTGGCGACCTTGTTGCGACGATGACATTTAGCTCGATTCGTCGTCGCGCGAGGAGCCGGCGTTCTAACTTTAAATTACATGGCGCTGAGTGCGCGCTGCGAGGGCTAACCGCACTCGATGGATCCAGGTACGCGTGGTCCACGGTTCGAGCGTTCTATTCCAACCGATGAGAGGCTGCGAACGGATAATTTTCGCTTGCGTCACATCTTTATATTCTCGTTTCCCGTTTACATGCTACAAAAAAAAGCGACGAGGTATGCGTTGTGTTGCTCGATGAGGATTTATTTTCGTTGGATGATGAGGACCATCGCTGGACATATTGTCCACGCAAAATTGGCAACAGCAGTGGCCAATAAATTCGCTCTCATTGGCGTTCAGTTGAATGGCCGTTAACGAGGCTACTGGGCGATACGGAATTCCACCGAAGGGCGATAGACTGTCCAGCGTCCTCCTCGGGTTCTCGCGTTCGCGCGAAACGACCACGCCCGCAAATTGTTAAACGCTCGTTTTCTACAATGTTGCAGTGACCAACGGCGGACAGCGGAATATCGGAGAGTCGGAGGGTTTTCGAAGGGAAAAAGTCGTGGAGTGTCGCTCGCGTACCTCCGGTGAACGACAGAGCGAGAGTGTCACGTGGAAAGCAGGCAATGACAGCCGGCTGTCATCAGAGCAGCGCTTGGTGCGCCGTCGCCGACGACGTGAGCGACGTTTTCCATCTCTCTCTCTCTCTCTCTCTCTCTCTCTCTCTGATTCTCTCTCGCTGCTACCGCCACCGCTGCCGGTATTACCACGTGAGAAAGCGACCGAGTCTCATGCATGTATATTCACCGGCTATGAACTCGGTATAATTATATCCTTATATCTGAGGAATGCGCCAACGGGAAAAATCGTTCGGGCTTCTATCCCCTTCTAAATAATCTCCACGGAAATAAATTATGTGCGAGATACGTATCGGACAATCCACGACAATTCGACGTGACTGTGATCGTCGATCTCGCGAATTTGCTCGATTTTTTTATTAACCAACTCGAAGAAATGTTTTTTAAAATGAGAGTTGGGAGTAATGTGGATTGTTGGAAATATTAACAAGAATCTTTAGCCCCATTGGAGAATATTTGAATCCTGAAAAGAATTTTGTACAGCTGAAAATAGTGGGGAAATGATTTCAGGCTCTTCTTATTGAACTTCATGAAAAATAAATGTTGTTTTTTTCATGAAAATATTGTACACACGATACAACAATTTTCGAAATATTTTGGATGTTTTACTTTTTGCAATTTTTTTTCTGTTAAATATATATATGTATATATTCACGCTTCTCTGAGTGGCTATATTGATTCCGTAGACGTGGCCTTATCAGCAACGTGGCGATAACACCCGCATTCGGTATATAACTCCTCGAAGAGCAACTCCTCGACTGGCGACTGAGTCAGCTTCGTGTGTGCCGTTTGCAAAGAGGCTTGCGGAACCCAGCCGATGGCTCGGGCAGTGACTAACCACTCAACCTTGGCGAATAAAAAAAAAGAAGAAAGTGAGAACGATGAAGCGCACGTTGTTCTCATGCAACCTCGTGTACCTAGCAGCCCAACGAAAATATATGGGATGAGACATGTGCGCGGTCATATTGAACCGGGGATCAAGAGTTACGGAGAAATAAATTCTCTCCTGGATTTTTTTTTCTTCATTGAGAGACTAACCATGGTGTAATAACCTATTGTTTTTATTCGTCTCTCTGTCAAAATTGAGTCACTTTGAAAATTTTTCCGTATACTTCAGAGTACAAATTCTGTTTGGATTTTTACAGCAAACAAAATTTGGTTCATCGTTACACGAATTTTTTTTAGTCAAATGATTGTAAATTCATTATTACTGAAATTAAAAGATGCAAATTTCTGAAAAACTAATTAAAAAACCTCTTCAAAAATATTACTCTCATGCTCAGTAAGCTTTTGTACAAAAAAAAAAGAAAAGAAAAGTGTATGGAATTCCTACCGTGTCCTTGAATATTGCATAACTATTATATCAAAAGCGATGTCATTAAACAGTAAAATGAGTGCACAGCTAAAGACGCATTTGCATACTTAAGTAATATTATTAACCGTCGTAAAATCTATCATTACGGTGTACGTCGGAAGTGTATTAAATGCGACTAGTTAAATTAATGGTTAATTACAAACATTTTAACGCAATTACGGTTGTTCCCAACGTTTCGTTCCACAAACATTTATTGCAATATCGTTCTTCAACAATTACGTTCCATTCTCATTTCCAGATCTTACAAATTATTCAACTCCAATATCCATGAATCCAGTATTAAAAATTCCATACGAACCCTTTCACAGAATATTCCATTTTATTGTCAAAAATTTCATAACTTTACCTACTTTTACTAACTTTTCCTGTCGGAAAATTGCACGGTGTAACAAATAATTGTAATGCCGAGGCGAAAAGAGAGAGGCCACTGTCCCTCGGAGCTCGGCTATATATCGCATCTTCCTGCCCAACTATCGCGTGTGTCTTGTCGGACTTTCATTTTTCAGTTGTTCATGTTTTTTTTTCCCTTCGTCGCCGTCGCGAGTGAAACGAACTCGGACGCTTCAGTGGGTAAAGCAATACACCGCGATAAGAACACTTTTTCTTTTTGTTTCCTCTCGATAAGATAGCAAATTGTATGCAGCTGTTTCAGAATGGCATAATGAATTAAATAAGAAAAAAAAAAAAGAGAACACCCGTGATGTCCGCTCGTATCCTCCGCTGTTTCTTTTTTTTTCTTTCTCAATATATACATTTCTACATGTACATTGCATATATATATATTCAAATTGTATGTGTGTGATGGCCACAGGCAAAGCCACATTTTAGTTTCGCTCGCAATATCGCCTGCTCCATTAGCTGTACAAACACTCTCGTTTCTTTTGGAACCCATAACAGTGAATGTATGGCCAAAAAGTCGCGGGAGAGACTTTGCTTTTCGGCTGCCTGACGTTCTCAATAATAACTCTGGTCCTCGCACTGGCTCGTGCTGTTTAACTCTGCTTTTTTCAAGAGGTTCGAGCGATTCGTGTTCCTTAAATCAGACGTGAATTTTGGCATGGCATTTCTTCAATTAAATTCCGTTTAATGAATAATAGTGGAAGGTAATGGGAGTTATAGCATTCGGGCTCAAAAGCTGTTGAAATTATGTATATTGTTATTTTTTTGTGACTCAACTGAGACTTTTACAGAGGTAATTTTACAGCTTTGATTATTCAAAAATTGAATCTGAAAAATAAGTGTTCAAGGTTTTGCTTTGTATCGTTTTTTTTTCGCTGTTTCAGCTCCAAGGAACTGGAGAAAGTTTTCTCCGGTGCGTATAACACATTCTTTACGGAGGCTGAAGAAAAATTACCACAAGTTCCTTATCGTTGCACGATAGTATTTTCTATCTCGGCAAGAAGATGGATGAGGAACGAGAGAAGTTGGAAATTTTGAAGCATCTAGGGAAGCCTGGAAAAATTCAGTTGAACAGACGCTCCCCTGCTGCGCGTGCAATTTCTCCGGAGCTCGCACGTCTACGATTCATACGTCCGCTACACTAATGCATCTCTGCGTGAATTAGTGCAATTATCACTGGACCGATAACGGGAGAGCGAATCTCGTGTATCTCCTTCAATGTCCAGGGGATTTTGTTCGCCTGGCATCAATTTCTTGGATCTTCGAAATGATCTATAAATTATCCTCTGAGCGTTTATTGTTTATGGGCTTTGCACATCACAATTCGTGATTAATCTCTTTAATTAAGGGATTTATATTGAGTCACACTTTTGAGCCAGTCTAGTGAAAAAATTCATCACTAAATATCATTCAGTGTGATTTACTGCCCGCCCATTAAAAAGTTTTTTAAAATGACATAATTTTTTTAAAAACTCCCATGTCTCTATGCAAAAATGGTTTTTCTCTTTTAAAAAAATCCTGCAACTCCTTTGGAAATTGTTGCTATAAGATTTTTTGCACTCCTCAATTTATTTAAGTCTGCAATTTAATAAATATCTGCATATGCGCAAAGACGATTGGAATCGCGATTTAAACCGGGCAGTCCTTGTATTTTCTCCCTCTTGATTTACCGTCCGGCTGGACGTTAATTTCTCGCGAGTCCTCGTGACCGAACGCTCTCGGCACAGATTTCTCGAGATACGTACAGGAGAGATTGCCGCGACGAACGGTGAGAGTGACTCTGTTTACCGAGACTTCGGGTGGGAGAGGCTCTCGCGATTGCCCTCGAGTCACCAATGTCAGCATATCGGATCTTCTCGACCTAGAGCGAGTGCTGAAGAACTTTGAAAGCATTTTTTCGCCTCATCGTCGGTGACTACGTGACCCTCGGGACGATCGTGCTCCGAGTGACTCACGCGTGACTGATTCGGCTGACACTGTCGACCAGATCAGCCACGAGAGTCCTTAAGAAATGGAGAAAAAGAAAAAAAAAAAAACAAGTAAAAATCGACCTTTATTTAATGCATTTATTTGATGGTCTCTAATTTTGCACATCAAAGATATATGGACATGTAAATTCATAATAATGTTTCATTATAAACTTCTTTTACTCAAAAAATTATATTTGAAAAATGTTATTTATTCGAATCAATTTATTGTTCAATTTATTGGTGAAATGAATTATTTTGCAATGCAAATAAATTCGCCCTCTCGGCATCCCTTCGTCTCTGTACTCTTCGATATTCCGAGCCACGCCATGTTGCAAATTCGACTCGAGAGCCAAGAGTTCGCAAAATGCACGGCACGCTGGTTTATGGTCTTGCGAAATGTACCGAGGGGAGTACACGGAGCGTTATACTCTCGGTTTCTCTTTCTCTCGACGGCGATCCGATCGTTCGCTCGCTTATTCCAGCGTGTCAGCGAATGCCACAGCGATGATGTTTCGCAAGCCCGCGTACGAGCAAGCAAGGTCGTCGTCGCTATCAAAAAAAGAGGAAAAAAAATAAAATAATAATGCCCCTGTATTGAAATTCGTTTCTCACAAATTCTTCAAATTCCACTGGCTTCTCAAGATTATGTAGAGCACGATTATTCCTTTCAATCCCCGTGAGGCCCATTAGTTTTCTCGCAGCTGTACATATGTCAAATTTGCTCTAGCAAAAAGTGAAGAATTTCGATACTCAAATATTTACAAAGTCAATAATTACAGAGAAGCATTATTGATTTTGCTAATTTCACTTGAAATTGATGAAATCAAGGTTTCTTGTCCAGGCTTTAAATCATACACAAATGGACCCAATATTTGTTAGTCTATAATCTCAACAGATATTCTCCAAGCGCATACAATGTGATTTTATAATTATTGCAATCGCCGTTTGCAATTACACTTTTTTTCCAGCCCATTTTTTCTGAACATGTGAATTTCAATGCAACCGTTGATTATATTTTGAAAATATTTTTTTTCAGTTACATATTTAGTCGTTGATATTTAGTCGTCAGATACGGGAAATCGGAGGAGTGAACCATTAATGTATAATACACGAGCCACACGTGGGTCGTTGGATTTTCGGCGTGGGAGTAAGAAACATGCAGAGTTCATGCACCTGTTCAAACAACCTGCAGAATTTCTGCTTTCGAGTTGCTTGTGCGGCTAGTCTACTTAACCATGGCGGTTCTGGGATTGAATCGAGTGACTGTACATACAAGTATGCATAGTGCGAGAACGTCTTCGGGAGTTGAAAAAATAATCTGGACTTTCTGGACGAAGAACGAACCTGGAAAATGTGTACGGTATGAATGAGTTCTCTCCCGCTGAAACGAAAAAGATGAAATACCGTTCTATAGCTATCGACGAATTCTGCTTGTGTAAAGCACAATGAAAAAGCAACAAAAAAAAGGAATAATCAAGCGAGAGAAGGATTATTGTTATCTTTTTGTTTCTCTGTCAGTTTCAGCGTTTTCGCAAAGGTCAGCATCGGGAATAACGCCGGCAGTAGCAGCAGCAGCGACGTACACGTGAATCTTTGTGCCAGGAGCAGACGCACATCTGCGAGTAATCGGGGAAAGCCATCCGGCGGAGACGGCGCGACTGTTGCCAATGTAAACGCGACGAGAAAACTCCACGAGGCGCCAGGATTCTGTCTTTGGTGCTTCTGTTGCTCCGCTGATGTCGATGACATCCCGCGGTCAACTCTCAATGGAGTTATGGCTCCGGTATTAGGTGCAATTGCCAGTGAATGCGCACTCGAACACCGCGTCGACTCTTTCGCTGCAGGATTCATTTCCACGCATCGAAATCGAGTTATTTTCACCTCAGGAACTCGGATCTCGAATTTCGGATCTAAACTGATCGTTAAAAGTATCTGCTTGATGGGGAAAACAATATTATTGTTGATCCAAAGTTCGCAGAAAAGTGCAGTTTCTTTTGGGTAAAGTAATCATAAACATTGGCCGAAAAAATAATTAGATCTATTTTGTTCAGCGCATCGTTTGTGGATATTTTTGTCTTCTGATTGACCGAAGCCAAAAAACGCGCTTTTATCTACGGAATTTGCGATTCTGGGAGTAAGATTTAGAGAAAAATCGGTATATTTTTAATGAGGTTGAGTTTTGATAAAAATACATGAAATTAAACTTCAATGATACAATCAAATGATCCAAACGAACCGAGCGAAAATATTACATTGCATGTTGAATTCCCGCAAGAAGCGAAAGGGCTGACGATATTCGTTGAGAGTAGAGAAGCAATCGGTATTCACGTGGTACATCAACCGCATGACGTTGTGAAAAAGTGTCTGGTACGCTGAACCGAGCTACTCGGGCGATCAAGTATGCATAATAGTACGCTAGCTGCTCGCGAGCGTTACAGATAAGCAGCTCCTGGAACATCTAGGAATTCTCTTGGTACACTCGTCGCTGCTCGAGGGACAAAGAGTAAGAAAGACGGAGAGAGAGAGAGAGAGAGAGAGAGAGAGAGAGAGAAAGACAAAAACAAAAGAGAAAGAAGGAGTTGTTAGCTCAACAGAAGCTGACTTGACTAGAATTCGTCATCGTACTATATAGAAAGGAGTGAATTCTTTCATATCAGTTGGCACAGAAGATTCTTAAAGCAGCGAAATAATACGGATCCGTTGAACTAAACCGTATGTGGGTGAATGAACGCTTGGCGCGATAGCAAACGACGAAATCTCGAGGTTAAGGATAAGGTTTTGGCAGTAGTGTGAAATAGCATATACATAGAGCCACTGTAGCATCACTCGGGCAAACAGCACCTTCCGCGAAGCGCCAAAACTCTCGCGCGCGGGCGCTTAAACGCTCTCGCCGAAATAGAGTAGCGCTTTTTATAAATAGAACTTGGAGGCGCTGCATCGCTCAAGTTCGCGGTTAAATATATACACTCTCCCTCCTTATTGTTTGTTATTTACGGTGTGGACCGTCGCTGTTTTGTTACGGCTCGACCACGTGGCCTCCGCGAAATTTCCCTCGTGACTACCAACGATCTTTCACCGTTAACTAATTACCTAAAGCTTCAACCCATTTATTTGTTTGGTATGCAACAATTCACCAAAATTTCCGGCCGTTTTGCCTCGAAGAGCACAGACGATTATTTTATATTTTCATTTGAACTTTATTGGCAATATTCAAGAAAGTGAAACAAGAATTCTGCTGATTTTTGTTTTCTTTTTGCAACATATTAACTTGACATGCGTATTTAAAAAATCGTCAAACCTTGTCACGACTTGTCTCCATTTGGTTCTTAAAAAAAAAAAAGGAACATGTCGGATTTCGTTTAAATCCTGTCCGGTTTGTGGCTCCATAATAGGAAAACTGCTGCAGTAGCAATTTGCCGTCAATTGACCAGCTGGAAAATCCGATAGGCAAAGTGGGTTCGGTAGTTCGGAAAGCTTGATTGCTTGTCAAGACCAGAACAATCCCCTCGCTGTCGTCTCTGTACTCTCCGGTCCATGTGATCCTCATTTCTGACGAGCCAATCGATTCCGTGAAAGCGTTATTCCAGTTCCTAGGACATTTATCCTCATAACACGAGGAGAGCCGTTGCCTGTGTCTGACTAATTATCCTGGTTGACTCGTTCACCAAGCGTTTTACTTTCAACGCTACATAATAATAATTATTAAATTAGTAGAACGCGTAGTTTACACCGGGCCCCTCCCTCGTTTATCCGGTCTTCACGGAATCATAAAACATCGATTTTAGTATTTTTTTACAAAACGTCCACGATTTTTTTTTGTGGTTCTGTAGTTTTTGTTTTTGCTATGCGAGAAAAAAAAAAAAAAAATTGGTAAAGAGGTTTTTTTTTCTTTTTAAACAAATGTGACAAAATTTTGAGTTTCTATAAATTTACGATTGACAATAGCTTTGTTATTAGCATAAATTGGCATTTCAATTTTGCCGAAGAATTTCTTCCGTTTGCTCGGCATTTTTCATTTGCGTTCCATTTTTTTGGCAGACAAATGAATTTATTTTACGAAGAAAATTATACTAATTCAACGAAATAATTTTTTTTCCAGCACGCTCTCGTATTCCGTGCGGGTCGGTTGTGGTTCAAGAGTTACAATGTGACTCAAGCGGACTAGGAGCAGCAAGCTGGGCGGTGTGTGGCTCTATGCCTGCCCTCCGTTAACCGCGAACCGGCGAGCGGCCTGATATGACGTCACGCTCCTGGTAGCGCATACTCGCACGTGATAAACACACAGACGTAGCCGTATAATCGTGCACACGTGGAGGAGGAGGGGGAGGAGGAGAGGAGCATGGGCCGGGTTTCTTTCTCCTTTCGCTTACCAACGAACTTACGATTCGTCGTGGTACACAAGTGACTCTCTCTCAACGAAAGAGCTCACAATATATGTAGCATTCTCTGTCAATTCCGTCACTATTTCTTCGCCCATATTTCCGAAAAAAAAAAAAAAAAAATCGATCAACACTAAACTAATTTCTATTCCGTACTCTCTAGTGTTATTTTATTTTTTGACCCCAAAGTCATGTTCTCTGGCCGTTTGGTCATTTTTGTTGCGATATCGACAATCACGAAGTAACTTTGAGAGATATGTTCACTGGAAAAAAATCACGTTTAAAAAAATACATGTTGGATGAAAAAATAAAAACCGCAGAGTGGTTTTTAGCGGTAGTTTGATATAACCAATTATGGGGTAGGTCTGAGATGGTCGAAGTAAAAAACGATGCTGAATTGACGGAGAATGGTTCGTGTATAAGCGACCAATACACAGAAAAATGCACAGGAACTTCAGGTGCGTTTGTACGGTGGGAGGAACAGACGCTCGGAGCGTATACACACAGACGAAGGCCGTTTACCACGAAGTCGAGGGCCAGCCATGTGTGTCAACCGGCAAGCCTTGTCCGGGGACGCTCGAGGCTGATGTCATACGCGCCAGTCCCCACGAGAGACCCGAGAAACGTCTCTCTTCGCTTCTCCTCCTTCTCCTTATTCGCTTTTTCCTTTTTCTTTTTTATTCTCGTTTCTTCATATATATTTTTTTCTTTTCCAATCTGTTCCTCCGTTTTTTCTCTTCCTTTTCTCGAGTCAGTTCTTTCTTCCTTTCTTCATGTCTGTTAACGATCCTTGCACACAATCGCACATGCACGAAACACGTGCTGAAAACAGTTTCTACCTGTGTGCCTATTCCCTCGGCTTTACAATCTCGTTCTACTTTAGTTGCCGGCTCAATTGCCAACCGTATTTGGCAGTCTGATCTTTGAGCACTTTTATACGATGATACAGATATCTTCCGAGTGTCTGTCAGTGTTGATTTATCGATAGTCCAAGATACCGACGAGAATAACAATTTTGTATGCGCTCGAGACTCCTCAGTTTGCACTTCTTTTTTGTCGGTAAATAATGAGAAAAGGGGGTGAACTCAGGCGTGACGATTTTTTTAGTGACAAAACACTTACAGCTCCTAAAGCCATTTTTTTGCTCTGGTGTTAAAAGGAAATTTGTAAATGTAACAATTTCTAAAATTTTGATTGAACATTTTACATTATTCTATACAATATGCAACTTTCGGTGAAATTATAATTTTTGCTTGTTTATTCATAAATAATTTTCTTCTCGTTAAAAAAAGAGCATATATTTTCATCGTATGAATAGAAATGTTGTATACAAAATTTCAAATAATTAATCTTGGCTGTTTTGATCCGAACTGGGACGTAACTGTTTCTGCAACGATCGTTTGTGTATTATTGACTAACTCCTTTGTTGGAGCGTTCCGTCTCTTTCGGGCTGCCGGCGATTCGTTCAGGGCCCGGTGTCGATGAGGGACAGGTGCTCGTGTACCGCTGCGGGTCCACTGGGGAATCGTTTGGAAACGCGCCCACAAGCTGTCGCTGTACTTGATTCCCGGTTCGTTTATCGTGGGCAGTTATCGCTCGTACAGTCTTCTTCGATTCTCTTCATGGGCTCCTTTATCTCTGCCACTCGTTTCATTGCCTTCCGCTTTAATCTCCTTCTATTTCTCCGAGAAACCTGCTACCAGCTCTCAGGACTGTAGCGACTCTTGGTTTCACCTGTACACCCACACCTGCGTTAGCATTGGTGTGCGTATGTGTGTGTTAGCTGCTTCCAAAAACTCTGACCGAGACGCTACGCAGCAGCGAAGAAAGAGAATAATATCCGTGGAAGCGAGCGATGAATAAAAAAAGGGCTTTACGAAGTAACGAGACTTCCGGCCGAGATCTGGAATTAACCCAAGATGACGTCAATGCCTCCATCCTCAGGCCACGATTACAATAACTGTATCGATGTGAGTAACATCCTCCACGAGGTGCTACTCACTGCATAATATTAAGGAGATACTACATTATGGTTTCACAAAAAAACAAACCTTTTTTTTTAGGAAACACGCTGATTTTATGGGCTTAAAGAATTGTGATGAATTTAATTTAAATGCTGAAAGGGAATCAAAATGAATATTCAGGAAAACGGATTTTTTGAATTCAAAGAAATATGTTCAGCTTTTTCTTTTCGTCGACTGGATTAAATTCTGTTGGATAAATAATCTTTTTCGTTTTCAGATATTCACTTGAGATTCTGATATTAAGAACAGATTATTTCCAGACAGGAAATAATTCATGTGTTGATTTTTCAGAAATGATTAGAAATAAGGTAAAAAAATGTGAAAATCTTGCGAGAATTCTTGAAAATGTGTGTTAAAAGTTAACTCAATATATTTGACTCAAGTTTCAGATGATTTGTCGACGTCGAGTGGAATTACGCATCGTCTTGTGAGCCAATCGTCGGAACCCGATATAATCGGAGCAACAAATTAATCGACGTCTCGGCGATCATAAAGTACGAAGCGCGGGGATCAAGCTGATCTCCCGGTCGGTGTTGCTCTCAAAAGAGCGCGTGAATCGCGCACTTTCGATCTTGGACACGGCGTGTAAACGCTCGACGGCGAGTGCGAGGGACAGAGACGCCGAGGTTTGAGCTGGCACGAGGCAAAGACGAGTCCTTATAAGGACGAGTGTCCTTAACCCGCTTTGGAAGCAGCGCTGGACGTCGGAGACGACCAGTTGTCGGCGTCGTATAAACTCTGCTTTCTGCACGTAATATGCTATATATATTACGCATACGTAGCTATACATACGTGCGCGTAAGGCAAATATAACGAGATTGCATCGTTTTAAGCGCCATCAGGACTGTCGTGGAATTATACCATTTATGGTCGGCCCATATTACACCGTTCGACCCCATGTGACGATTTCGAAAAAAAAAAAAAAAAAAAAAAAAACAAGTATTTAAAACCCGCTCGTTGAAATAATAGCCCGTGGTCAAATTTCTTTCATGAGTTAGGGAGAATGGCGCAATATCAGGAATGTTAATTTTGCTTCATTCAATCTGCATTTTTTATTTTCATTATCGCTTAATTATCCTGGGAATGTTGCCGAAAAAAATGCAGTGCACTAAATTCGCTCCAAAGATGTTTTCACATTTAAAAAAAATATATAGATAAACATATTTATCAAAAAGATCGGTTGATTTCACTAATTTGTGGTCTATATTCAGTGGCAGAGTTTGACCGGCTCGTTTGCTGGCGTTTTGAACTTCCGCAGGTCGCGTGTCATGAGTTGAACATTTCTCGCGTGCTCCCCTTTATTCCGGAATTAGGTCGGATTTATGAGATTCTTTGTTAAATCGATCGGCAGAGCCCACGCTGTTTGTGCGAGCCTCCCTAGTTTGTTCGCTAATTCTTACCAGTGCACCGGATATTACCGTGGACTGTACTTAATGAGTTGATTTCATAATACGAGATTAATCGTCCATATGGAGAGTAACTATCGATGCAGAATCGCTCGGGCCTCTGTTCCTCGGTCGACTATCCATTTATAGCGACCGAGCAGCCGCTTATCTCGCTTAACTCTCCCACCTTGTCTAATCGATTCTCACGAACTCTCCGTAGCTCAAACGGCTCGATCGCGTATCGCATTCTAATCGATGAAACATCGCCTGCAATAACCGGACACGACACGCGATTGTCCCAATGGGCGGCGATCCTCGTAACTCCAATTACCGGCCCTCGGCTGTCGTATCAAATCTTGATGCATACCGAACTTTCAACTTCTCTCGGGCTTTTGTCTATGTGAAGATTCGGAGAACGATCGTGTAGAAAGAAAAGTTGTTAGATCTCCGATTCCTTAAGGGTTCATTGGCATCGTTGACCTTTTGACCGTTAACTTAGCATTCGAAAATTCTTTTTAATTGCTTTTTATCATTTCGAGCGTTTTCTGCATTTAAATTAAAATGTAGTATACCCTTGTAATGGTATTATGCCAGTCGTTATGATATTTTGGAAAGTGCTGGCTTTTCAATTCCACGGTTAATTGACAGAAGCAATTATTCAACTGTGTCACCCTTCGCCATTAATTTGGAACCACAAGCCCTGGATTTTTCATTGGAAATCCAGCAGAGTTGGTTCGAAGAGCAGGTTCGGTTGCATCGGTCGGGACGAAAAAAATCCTGTTGGCTTTTCGTTTCGCTGTGGGTCGCTCGTCGGTGGAAGAAGGCACACGGGTTAGATATATACGTAAGCTAGGCAGGAATGCCGATTCGAGTTCGACGACACGCGAGACTTCGGGGGACCGGTTTCGGGGACCTTCGGACAGTCGTGCCAGTTGAAAAAGCGAGCAAAACGTCCGCACCGCTCGGACTTAGGTACCTTACCGATGTATATATCTTAGCGTCTTCCATAATCCCCTAGAACCGAACTTAAGGGTCTGCAATTCTTGCGCAAAATCCTCCTTTTAATATCCTTGTTTCAGTCAAATCGAGTGCTAAAATGAAAAATAAAAAATAAAAAAACTTAACACGATTTCAAAGAAAAAACCGTCGCTAATCAAATGAGATTTGATTAGAAGAGTCCCTACTTTATACAGAAACAATGTATAGCAATAATTTCAAAAAGTAATAACCAGCTATTAAAGAAATTTCAAACCATTTTACAAAAGTTAGCACTCGATTTTTAATGTTGAATCAGAAATGTAGAAAATATTTTGGAAAGTAAGCGTCCAAATGATTAGCTTGTTTTCACCTTTTTAATATAAAATCTTTGTTGTGTTGCAGTGATCAAAGGTCCGTTATCGCGCGATACGAAGATTTAGAATGACACGACTGCGCCGATTAATTGGTCGGGGGTTTTTCCCTTGGAGGGGAACTTAAGCGGCGCCGTTTGCCAGAGTGACGAATACTCCGGGGAACGTCTTACCTGGGGGAAAGTATATGAGCAGTAGCGCAGCCCGATGAATCACTTTGTAGGAAGCTAGCGAGAGCGAGCGCGGAAGCGTGCGCGCGCGCTGCTCTGTGACGTTCTTAGTAACGACCTCACGCCGTGCGTGCATAAGCTAAGGAGGCGTGCGGGATTCACTGTGCACGTATCTACCGAGAAATTCCAGCGGTCTTTCTTCCATGACTTATCAAAAGAAATTCTAGAACCGTGACTACCGTTCACGACCTTCGGCTTACTAATCATCATTTTGTTTCTTTCTCTTCATTTTATTTCAGACGAATTTCATCGAGCTTGCGTCACATCCAATTCTTCCCTAGGACGTCAGCTAAGCAAATAATATTCTCGAAAAACATTCGCTTCGAAACGCTGATCGAGGCGATATCAATTTGCTCAATATGCTTTTCCACATGGAACTAAAGTATATCTGATTAAAATTAAAAAATAAATTGGCCGTCAAGAATCGATGCAATTGGAGATGATGAATCGATGAAAAAATTGATCATAGCTCGATATTGAAGAAAAAACTCTCCGTTATTCGAAACGAAAAGTGTTGCGAAACAGATATTTCGAATAACAGCCATCTCTGGTTGGGATGTGAAGTTTCTTGCGAGATGTTGGCTGATTGCCTTGTATACTCGTTGCATAGGCTCTTTGGAATGCGTGCAAATCAATGCGCGTAGCCTGGGCTCACTTCTCTCTAATTAATTGACTGCGAGCGATGATAAATCCATTTACGGATATTGGCCTTTGAACGGCGCTTCCTCATCGCTGGATAATATACATATATATATATATTTGTATATATCCATTCGTTGGCTCTGGTAATGGAGCTCTTGACGGATCCGTGACGAAAGACACAAAGCGCATGTCTCAAAATGAAAAAGAGCAACTCTCGCTCTGCATTATATTGTTATGCTCGCGCGGCGAGAGTTGAGAGTGACTGTTGGAGCTTTTAAGAGATGGCCGGTCGATTTTGTCTGCGATGGGGAGGAAACTTTGAGAGTTTCAACGCGCACTTGCAAAAAGGCACCGGCGCCACACAACTTTTATTGTCCTTTTTTAAAAATACTTTCTTGTTTGCCGTCGCGTCGAATACACTCCACGTCTGGTCCACGTGATGTTGGGGCTCAGACAAGGGAAGCTGACATTTAGTTTTCGAGAGTGGCGTCAAAGAACTCTGACTACACTGTGATCAATTTTGTTCAGTGTTTATAGAATTTATCATCCGAGACAAAATCACTAAAATCAATTGAATTTCTCTTCATAGCTTATTCCTTATTTCAATTAACAAAATTTGGTATAAGTATACAGTCTATTGATTTTAAACATTTCATTGATTTCCAGTAAATTCCATCTTTATAAAAAAACAATATGTTATTCATACTTTTGCATCAAATTTGTCACTTTGAGTTTCTGAAAAATGAAAGTTTATTAAATAACAATTCATTTTTAAAAAACCAAAGCAAAGCAACACTATCTATTCAACAATTCTCCTTCACCTTTTTACCGTGCCATCAAATTAATTAAAAGGCGGTGAATTGCAATAAATCGTTTTTCCCCTCATTTTGTATATTTCTCGGAGAAGACATAAAATACACACTCCTTGCCAACTATCTATAAAGTCAAGGCTGTAATATATGTATGTATATATATATATATATATATATATATACCTCCCAATACATGTAGTAATCGGTACACGTTCGATTCGTTCAGAGTCTGAGGTGAGAATTAGAAACGAGAAAAAATTCTGGCTAAGTATACATTACTCGAAACGCCTTGGCCACACCCGAACCCATCGTGTGTCGATTGTGTACCTACCTGTTCGCGTTGGTCCGGCTTCATTCATGTCTTGAATTCTAATGAGAACATCCATTCTTGGTTGCTCGGCGAGCGGCTTTGGCTCGGTTAGAGAAGAGAAGAAATCTCTCCTCGGCTTCCCATTCCCAATGCGATTCTCCGACTCGTCGGCGTCTACGGCATCTTCAAGGTGAACTCTCTTCGCTCAGCCGCATAATATTGGATCTATATGCAGATTTATAGCAAGCTTTGCGGCTGGAAAAGCGATGAAAGTAACAGAGAAGATTCCGGTCATAATACGAGCCTTTTAAGGAGTATGAGAGTTATAGGGTAATGGGGAACACTTAAGAGAGAAGGTATACACTTTAGTAAAACATAAACATAGTCAGCAATACTTTTAAAAATTGCTCCACTTAAATGGTGTGCAGTGTAATAGGAAAAACTTGATTTACAAATAAATCCTTTGGATTCAATCTAAAGGGAGGTAATTATTTGAAATTTTTCCGTGGGTGAGGAAAAAGGTGTCCTTATGATATAAAAATAGTCACCCTTAAGTGGCACGACGATATTTCTTCTAAATCATTGGTCTTAAGGGTTTCCCCATAATAAATGTTTCGGCGATTAAATGAAGAGACAAGAGCGTTTTTCAAAGAAGAGGAGGAGATGAAGAGGGGACCACATCGTAATGCCTCTCCCCGTTTTCATTCCCCATCTCTGGATCGCTTGTACGCACGCATGTTCATCAATGACGTCACCGATCTGACATTCCACTATAGGCACCGCGGAGCCAGTAATGGATTCTCGTGCAGTCGAGAAGACGTCGACGTCTTGGATAATGCACCCATAAAATTCTATGAATGCTCCTTAGACGTCGATCGTCCCGTTGCCTGGCCCGGAACTCCTCGAGTCTCTTCTTATTGTTGCCAATAACGAAGAAGAAGTTGTTGCGCGCCTAAAGGATGCACATTGCAACGACAATGTGCGTGGGCGGCTCCAATCATTCGCATATTCTTGGGCAAATCGATTACTCATTCCTCTTTATAAACACTCAACTTTCACGTGGTTGTTGATATTGTGTTGACGATTTTGAATAATGCGAGAGCGATACATAAATTATTCGCGATTGATTAATGGCAATTCGCAAGCCGTTTCAACCACTCGCGCTCTTATTTCCAACTATGATATGCTCGACGTAACTTCTACTTTTAAAAGAATGCAAATTTTTATATGCGTTTTTGAAAAATTTGTTATTCAACTCTTATTGGAATTTTATTGTATATCATTTTATCAGAATGTAGGAAAGGTCGAACAAACCACAATTTAAAAAAAATGTTATAACTCAAAACTTATCTTATCTGTACAGACATTTATCGACCACTTTTCTCGACGTTTTGAACCATTTTCATTATTCTAATGTAAATGTATGGTTTTTTTTTCCTTTTTTTTTCATGCAAACTTTTCTTCATAATGAAGGAATATGAAATAAAATTGATATTGATTTCTCGTCCTTCGATTTGATCATTGCGTACAGGCTTAATTAAAGTTCGATATAATTTCATTTACAGACTTACTCGGGTCTCTTCTGCGTGGTGGTTAATCCATACAAGAGGCTGCCGATATACACAGAAAAGATAATGGAGAGGTATAAGGGCATTAAGAGGCACGAGGTACCACCGCACGTCTTCGCCATCACGGACACCGCCTACCGCTCCATGCTGCAAGGTAATTCGATCGCGATTATAAAGCTCTCGGGCTCGTTCCCCGCTCAAAGAGAGCCTCGCAGCTCTTGACTCTATTGGAGATTCGATCTCTCGCGCCTTTCGAAACTCTCGGCGATTCCACGCGGACGTTTATTCATCAGTGAGACGAGAGCGAGACCCTCTAACGATTTCAACTGCAATCAACATTAACGCTAAAGAGAGAATCGTCGCCTGTAGTGTCGTTGCTGATGAAATTTCCTTTTCACTATTCTACAGTGATACACCAACAAAAATCATTTCACTGATGAAAATAAATATTTTCTGCCATTAATAAAAATCTTCATTGAGTACATTTTGATTTCTTCAAAAATTTCTTCAAGGATCTCAATAAATGAACCATTTATTAAATACAAATGCTATATGAATTATTTTTCTCTGTAATGTAACAAAAAAAGGAACAAAATTTTGTTAATTATTTTCTAGATTTCAGTAGAGTACCTTTTTTTAAAATTCAATTGAAGGAAATTTCGGAGCCGGCATTTAAATTGTGGTTGATTGATTTAATGACATTTTTTCTTCTTCTTGGTTTCAATATCGAGGAAATAACGCAGATTCGCGACGGTTTAACGGCAATAGTCAGCAAACTTCGAGTAGCGATCGACATACGGACGGTCGAGATTCCTTCGGCATTCGTTGCCGTTTCGCAATGAAAGAAATAAACATCGTGCACGAACGCGCGCGTGGGATCACGCCAGGAGGCACAGTCGAACGTGCCGCTCAGCCTTGCTCAGCTTTACTCCTATTTTCTCCTCAACTATAACGTTTAGTACCGTACAAATGCACACAACGTTTGTCATACGCCTCGTGAGCGATTCGAGCTAGAGATAACATTACTATACTCGTATTGTATGCATTGCTTGAAATTTGTAATAAATTTTATAGCGACACTGACCTTCCGCTATAGATAAACACTCGAATTCGCACGTGCTGCGAATTGGGCATTGATGGGTTCTAGCTCAAATAGATTTATCCGTGACCCTCACTCTTTGCATCTCTGCAAAGAAAAGCAAAAAAAAAAGGTATAAACTGATAGTTAGATTCGCGGGAAAAAAAGTAATGACTTCTGGTTACACAGCCTGCATTATTTTTACTTAATTTGATGAAATTATAGATAATACATTTTTGAAAATATTCCATCAGTAACATGAAAGGATTCGGAATTGTTGTCACTGAAAAAAATAATTACTATCATTCATAATAGTACCTGATTTATAGAATTGTATGTGTTTTATTCTGCAATTCCGGATACCTGAATTCTGCGTTATGGAGAATGAAACAAATGAATAAAAAAATCTATCAAGTTCAGGTTTGATCAGTAGCGAAATATTTGTTTTATTATTTTATGGTTTCAAATGTGTATTGTACCCGGAGTGTGGGACAATTATCGAAGAAACGTCGTGATATAACTCAATGGCATATGGAGATTCTCTCAAGCTCTGTGGGTGTTATATATCGTAGTTTGCCAGCGACTGGCTACTTTATTCTGAACGAATGTGGGCACGTTCCGTTTCCCCTTGCCACGTAGCTTAAATATTGCAACGACGTTTGTATGTTGAATTAAAAGGACAAATTTTTCTTTGCAGATCGTGAGGACCAATCGATTCTGTGTACCGGAGAATCTGGAGCCGGTAAAACGGAAAATACGAAGAAAGTCATTCAGTATTTGGCCTACGTAGCGGCGTCAAAACCAAAATCCAACGCTGTGAGTCGATCGTTCCCACGTTTATCTTTCCGTATATTCGTCGTCGGATGGAACTTGGCATACGTATAGGTATCATTCTCCCGACGTTGAAACGCCAAGATCAGCGGATCTCGTTAACGTGACAGCTGACGCATTGAATTACTCGAGCGTCGAGCGGAATTTGAGAACGTGTTTGAATAACTACCACTCCGTTACGCGTAGTTTCATTTCGTATCGTTGATCCTCTCTCGACGTGGCGATAAGCGCCGGAGAATCGAAAAAAAAAAATTATTCACGCTCGCATTTTCGGCGATTTCGCGATCGTCGCAAAACCACTTCCGTCGCTTCGTCTCTTGGAACGAGCGGAAATCCGTCAACCGCGATTTCCAGGATTTCGGCAACCTCAATTAATCTCCAACGTTGATGACAATGGAATTCAATGGGAAGAAAAAATCATTAGTAATAAGGCATTGGTTGGAAATGGGAGTCGAAATTTATCGAGATAAATTTTTTGTGGTAGACTTAGTAGTCACTAAATTTAAAAAAGTAACAATTCTGTTTCATGTGCTCAATGCACAAGACCTGAATATTAATTTTGTACATTGTAGGGAATATTCGGAAAATTTATGTTCGGATAGATTTTAAAATAATTTTTTAAATAAATTTAAAAAACAGAATTTAATTTTGCGATTTATCGATCGTCGCGAAACGCAGTGTGAAGTCTTTGCTGATATGAAAAAATGTTTAGTAATAACAGATCTATTGAATCGATGTTCTATGCGAATCAAGGCTACGTAAACTTGAGCCCAGTTAGCATATCGCCATAAAGCATATAGTACAACGTCGGCGAAATAAACAGATGGTTTTAACCGTACTCGTACGTCGATCAAGTCCCCAATCTATTTATATATATAACGTACATAGAGTGTTGCTGTTAGTTGGAGAGATTACGAAATAAAGAGGCGTCCGGGTGCGTGGACGAAGGGCCTTATTCGGACGAGGCTCGCGAGGAAACCACTCATCTCGTCGCTTGCATTAGAGCGCGTGAGTCAAACTCCTAAAAAAGCTCTGTACTTCTTTGGGATCGGCTATTTTCTTGAGATAAACGCGCGACGCGTATCTGTGCCACAACGTTGAATCAATTATGCGTTGAAGCTGCAAAGACGAGCTCTTAAAATGATTTTCAACTAGGAGAAGACAATAGAAACGACGCGAGACGGACTTTGCCACTTTGATAACGCTTTTATTATAAGCGGCATTCCCTTGTGATTTATTACCAAGAAATTCCTGTAGCGTGTATCATTCTCGTTTTCTTGTCTCGAGGGCATTAAATATTGATAGAACGTGTTACATTTTTTTAAGCTTGAAATCATAATCTCACGATGACAATCTTTTTTTTTTTCGGTGCTGATTTTTCGTGGACATCATCTAGACTCCGAGTCCGGCACTAATAATAGTAAGTCCGATGCAGTTCTGATAGAACGGCGCATCTTTCTTTTTTTTTAATTGTATTTTGTGTCGTCAACAAATTGTCGGTTGAATTGTGATTGAGGAATGAATTATACGCTATTAACTGACTAATTCCAAAACTAACATTTCCTAAACTGTGTTTCCGCTGCTTGCCGATCCAGGGATCTGGAATCTCCTCGGAAAAATTTGCGGTAATAACTGAGAGAATGTTTATTTGTGTGTGAATTAAACAGTATATTAAAACAATTATTGTTAATTTATGGTGTGGAATATTTAAGGGTTTTTTCATTCGCAAAATAAATTCTTGAATGTCTGAATACTGATCCACTAATTTTTTTTACAGGGTGAACTTGAACAACAGCTTCTTCAAGCCAATCCTATACTAGAAGCGTTTGGTAACGCTAAGACTGTCAAGAACGACAATTCATCTCGATTCGTAAGGAATCAGCCATGAATTACATATTTTCATTTTGAATTCATTGGGTACTTATTGTGATTCTTTGACTTAGGGCAAGTTCATCAGGATCAATTTCGATGCATCGGGTTACATCGCAGGTGCCAATATCGAGACTTACCTTCTCGAAAAATCGAGGGCCATTCGACAGGCTAAGGATGAAAGAACCTTCCACATCTTCTATCAGTTACTCGCTGGCGCATCTCCGGAACAAAAGAGTAATAATACATTATTCACTGCTAAAAATCGGAAAATTTCATTCACATTATTTTTTGCTTACCCTTTCTTGTCATATCGATCATTTTTTGCAAGAAACTAATCCGATTTTTTCGATTTTTTCAGAGGAGTTCATACTCGAAGATCCCAAACTGTATCCATTCTTGTCGAACGGCGCCTTGCCAGTTCCCGGCGTGGACGATGCGGCGGAGTTCGCGTCGACCGTAAAATCGATGAACATAATGGGCATGACAAACGAAGATTTCGCTTCGATATTCCGCATTGTATCGGCGGTTATGCTTTTCGGTTCGATGCAATTCCGTCAGGAGCGAAATTCCGATCAGGCAACACTTCCGGACAACACAGTAGCGCAAAAGATTTCGCATCTGTTAGGTCTCAGCGTGACGGAAATGACGAAAGCTTTTCTGAAGCCAAGAATCAAAGTCGGCCGAGATTTCGTGACAAAAGCACAAACGAAGGAACAAGTCGAGTTCGCGGTCGAGGCAATTTCGAAAGCCTGTTACGAGCGCATGTTCCGCTGGTTGGTAAACAGAATAAACAGATCGCTCGACAGAACGAAGCGTCAGGGTGCGAGTTTCATTGGAATTCTCGATATGGCGGGTTTCGAAATCTTCGAGCTCAACTCCTTCGAGCAGCTGTGCATTAATTACACAAACGAGAAGCTCCAGCAGCTCTTCAATCACACAATGTTCATCCTCGAGCAGGAGGAATATCAGCGCGAAGGTATCGAATGGAAATTCATCGATTTCGGTCTCGATCTCCAGCCGACGATCGATCTCATCGACAAACCAATGGGAATAATGGCTCTTTTGGACGAGGAATGTTGGTTCCCAAAGGCCAACGACAAAACCTTCGTCGAGAAACTCGTGGGCGCTCACAGCGTTCATCCGAAATTCATGAAAACCGATTTTCGAGGCGTTGCCGATTTCGCGATAATTCATTACGCCGGAAAGGTCGATTATTCGGCGGCTAAATGGCTCATGAAGAACATGGATCCCTTGAATGAGAACGTTGTTAGTCTTTTGCAAGCCTCGCAGGATCCTTTCGTCTGTCACATTTGGAAAGACGCCGAAATCGTCGGAATGGCTCAACAGGCGCTCACCGATACGCAGTTCGGCGCGAGAACGCGAAAGGGAATGTTCAGAACTGTTTCTCAGCTCTACAAGGAACAACTCGCGAAGCTTATGGTTACCCTCCGCAATACCAATCCGAATTTCGTCAGGTGTATTATTCCCAATCACGAAAAGAGGGCCGGAAAAATCGACGCTCCCCTCGTTCTCGATCAATTGCGATGCAACGGTGTTCTCGAGGGCATTCGTATTTGTCGACAGGGTTTCCCGAATCGCATACCTTTCCAAGAGTTCCGTCAGCGCTACGAGCTCCTCACTCCGAACGTCATTCCCAAAGGATTCATGGACGGTAAAAAAGCCTGCGAAAAGATGATTCAAGCTCTGGAGCTCGATCCCAATCTTTATCGCGTTGGCCAGTCGAAAATATTCTTCCGCGCCGGAGTTTTGGCTCATCTTGAAGAGGAAAGGGACTATAAGATCACGGACCTCATCGTCAATTTCCAGGCGTTTTGTCGCGGCTTTCTCGCCCGAAGAAACTACCAGAAACGACTGCAGCAGCTCAACGCCATTCGAATTATTCAGAGAAATTGCGCTGCTTACTTGAAGCTCAGAAACTGGCAATGGTGGAGATTGTACACGAAAGTTAAACCTCTGCTCGAAGTCACGAAGCAGGAAGAGAAGTTAACGCAGAAGGAGGACGAGCTTAAGCAGGTACGAGATAAACTCGAGATGCAGTTGCATTCTGCGCAAGAATACGAGAGAAAGTATCAACAGGCGATAGAGGAAAAAACAATGTTGGCCGAACAGCTTCAAGCTGAAGTTGAACTTTGCGCCGAAGCTGAGGAAATGCGCGCTCGTTTGGCTGCAAGGAAACAAGAGTTGGAGGAAATTCTCCACGATCTTGAGGCGAGAATCGAGGAAGAGGAGGAACGAAGCACGGCCTTGACTCAGGAGAAGAAGAAATTGCAGTTGAACATAAGCGATTTGGAAGAGCAACTGGAGGAAGAAGAAGCTGCGCGACAGAAATTGCAGTTGGAGAAAGTTCAGTGCGACGGTAAGATAAAGAAACTCGAGGAAGATCTCGCGCTCTCCGATGACACCAATCAAAAGCTACACAAAGAGAAGAAGATCCTAGAGGAAAGAGCCAACGATTTGTCGCAAACGCTTGCCGAGGAGGAAGAAAAAGCGAAACATCTCGCGAAACTGAAGGCCAAACACGAGGCTACAATCGCCGACCTTGAAGAGAGGCTCCTAAAGGACCATCAACAGCGACAGGAGGTCGACAGATCGAAGAGGAAGGTGGAAACCGAAGTTTCCGATCTCAAGGAACAAATTCAGGAACGCAAGACTCAAGTCGAGGAACTCCAGCTGCAATTGGGCAAACGTGACGAGGAGATCAACCAGGTGATGCTGAAGATCGACGAAGAGGCTGCCGCAAAAGCGCAGGCTCAAAAGGCTCTTCGGGAACTCGAGTCGCAACTCGCCGAACTTCAGGAAGATCTTGAAGCCGAAAAAGCCGCGAGAAGCAAAGCAGAAAAATTGAAACGCGATCTTAACGAGGAACTCGAGGCTCTGAAGAACGAATTGCTCGACTCTTTGGACACAACGGCTGCTCAACAGGAACTCAGAAGTAAAAGGGAACAAGAACTGGCAACTTTGAAGAAAAATCTTGAGGAGGAAACATCCGTTCACGAAGGAACTTTGGCGGATATGCGTCACAAACATACGCAAGAACTTACGGCTCTTAACGAGCAGATGGATGCCTTGAAAAAAGCTAAAGCAGCCCTTGAAAAATCTAAATCAACTCTCGAAGCTGAAAGCGCTGATTTGGCCACGGAATTGAGATCCGTCGTCGCGAGCAGACAAGAATCCGATCGTCGCAGAAAACAGGCTGAAGGACAATTGGCTGAAATCACCGCCAAACTCAACGAAGTTGAGAGATCGAAGCAAGAAATCGTCGAGAGAACCACGAAATTACAGCAGGAAGTCGAGAGCATATCGCAGCAATTGGAAACCGCAGAATTGAGAGCTTCTGCCGCGATCAAAGCTTCAACGACCTTCGAATCTCAGTTCAACGAGATGCAGCAACAGCTCGAGGAGGAAACTAAGCAGAAACTCGCGCTCAGCTCTAAACTACGAGCATTGGAGAGCGAAAAAGAGGCTCTCCATGATCAGCTCGAAGAGGAGGAAGAAGCTAAACGAGCACTGGAAAAACAGTCGCAGAGTCTGATCGTACAATTGGCAGAAGCGAAGAAACGAGGAGACGACGAGGCTGAAGCTGCCGCTGCTCTCGAGGAATCGAGAAAACGTATTGTCAAGGATTTGGAGGCTCTGCAGCGACAAGTTGAAGAGCTCAAAGCCGCTAACGACAAACTCGACAAATCCAAGAAGAAAATCCAAGCCGAACTTGAGGACAGCACCATCGAGCTCGAAGTTCAAAGATCCAAGGTCATCGAACTGGAAAAGAAGCAGAAGAACTTCGACAAAGTTTTGGCCGAGGAAAAAGCAGTTTCGGAAAAATACGCGGAATTGCGAGACACCGCAGAGAGAGAAGCACGCGAGAAGGAGACGAAGGTTCTTTCGCTAACTCGCGAACTCGACGAATTGAACGACAAAGTTGAAGAGCTTGAACGCGGCAGGAGAAGTTTGCAAGCGGAATTGGACGAACTCGTCAATAATCAAGGAACCGCTGATAAAAATGTTCACGAGCTTGAAAAAGCGAAACGCGTGCTGGAACAACAATTGGCCGAGCAGAGGGCACAAGTTGAAGAGCTCGAGGACGAACTTCAGTGCACCGAAGACGCTAAATTGAGACTCGAGGTGAACATGCAAGCACTAAAGGCGCAATTCGACAGAGAACTTCAGGCGAAGGAAGAACAAGCTGAGGAAAAACGACGCGGGCTTGTCAAGCAGTTGAGAGACCTTGAGGCAGAACTCGAAGACGAGAGGAAACAGAGAGCCGCCGCAATCGCAGCACGTAAGAAGATGGAAGCGGATTACAAGGACATCGAGCAACAGCTCGAAATGCATAACAAGGTTAAGGAAGATGCACTCAAACAGCTGAAGAAACTTCAAGTGCAGATAAAGGACTGCACTCGAGAGACCGAAGAAGCACGAGCTGCCAGAGATGAATTAGCTGCTGGTGCAAAAGAAGCCGAACGCAAAGTAAAGAGCTTGGAAGCTGATTTATTACAACTTACCGAAGATTTGGCGAGCAGCGAGAGAGCGAAACGCGTCGCTGAAAATGAGAGAGACGAGCTGCAAGAAGAAGTGAATAACAATGCCAATAAAGGTACTCTTATGCTCGATGAGAAACGCAGGCTCGAAGCCAGAATCGCTACACTTGAAGAGGAACTTGAAGAAGAACAATCAAACGGCGAAATTTTGACCGATCGCGCACGTAAGAGTCAAATTACCGTCGAACAACTCACGACTGATTTGGCCACCGAAAGAACCTCCACACAGAAACTTGAATCACAGAGATTGCTGCTCGAACGACAGAACAAGGAATTGAAGGCCAAACTCGCGGAATTGGAGACCAATCAACGCGCCAAAACCAAAGCCACTATTCAGGCTCTGGAATCCAAAATATCGAACCTCGATGAACAACTCGAGACCGAAGCTAAGGAACGTCTTGGACAACAGAAAATCAACAGGAAACTGGACAAGAAACTTAAGGAATTGGGACTTCAGCTTGAGGACGAGAGGAGAAACGCTGAGCAGTACAAAGAACAGGTCGAAAAAGCTAACATCAGAGTCAAAACCCTTAAAAGACAACTCGACGAGACTGAGGAAGAACTCAGCACGCACAAGGTTCTCAAACGAAAAGCTAAGAGAGAAATGGAAGAGATGATGGAATCACACGAAAATTTGACCCGCGAGGTCGCTAATCTCAAGACTAAATTGAGGTAAGTTCCTTTGTCCTTTCAACTCAATAATTCGGAAATTACCTTTTTCTTTTTTTACAATCTCGCCTAAAGTTGCCATATAACAATGAGTGTCTGCAGATTACAAAAATTCCTATAAAATGATCCCTTATACCAAAATAAATAATTCGTATGTGCCAGGAGTAGAAGAAGGAAGAATGAAAGCTTTCCCACCTGAAAACCTGACATCCGCAAGCAAACCCTGTGCATGCAAATGTACATAGCAAGTCACCAAATTTTAAATAATTTCGATTCCAGGGCTCGTATGAAAAATAGCTGAAATGTGTGTGTGTTTTTCTTTTTTTTTTTCAGGCGTGGCGGCGCTCCGATAAGTTTGAGTTCGACGAGACTGACGAAACGGGGGTCAGTGCAAACCGGTGGTTCCGGCGACGATTTAACGACCCAAGACGAGAGCATGGACGGCGACGAGAGTGTAAACTGAACGGGCGCGCCTGTTGACAAGCAACAATAACTCTATAACGCATAATAGATCGCCTAATGAACGCGAGGAAACGAAAAAAAAAAAAACAAAAAAAAACAAAAAAAAACAAAAAAAAAACGAAATTCATTTTAACCTACGCGATCGACATGAAGAAAAGAAAAAAATAAGGAAAAAGGAAAAATGAAGGTTTCAGCGCGGCGCGAAGAATAATTTAATAACGCATAGCTGATCAAGTCTCAGGAAGATCAAATCCATGAGTCATTCGAGGTGAGAAATATAGTTTTGTCGCGCTCGAGTCGGCGACAAGCTCCCCGACTCGAGTGACATCGTAGAACGGTATTGAGAAGACAACTAAAACAAAACCGCGATTATTTCTTTTTTATTTTCAAGTAGAAATATATATTTACCACTTCCCATAAGATGCCATCAAGAGAAAGTGTTAAAAGAATGTGTACATAACTTTACAGCTTACTAACTTACCGCCGAGCGGTTCTAATGCAAAAAAAAAAAAAAACGAAAAGAAAAGGAAACATGATTGACTTTGTAAATGCGATTTGGGAAACTACGAGAGCCGAGGGGAAAAAAGACAGAGGAATGAAAAAAAAAAGCATGGCAGGTCGCTGCATAATTAAGATTACACGAATAACACACTTAGGTAGAGATAAGACATTAACGTTTATTATATAATAATTATTTTAATAATTAACTAATTATACATGGAGAGTAGAGGGGAGAATTATAAGGAGCAAACTTCAACAATGATTACCAAGTTACTTTTCATTTTAAAAGGTTTTTCTTTTTAGGTTTCAACTTTTAGTTTCTCCCAGTATTTCTTTCCATACATTCTACGCATTTTTCTTTGTCAAGTACGATGACTCATTTAAAAAAACAACAAAAAATAAAAAAACAAAAACGAGACGAAAACAATAAGAATCTTTTATACGTTGTACCCGCACATGCATTTATATACATATTTTTGGCATTATATATATATAATATAATATATATATTTAATTGAACATAGAAAGTAAGCTTTCCTCTTCTCCAGTTTATATATTGCATTCGAAAAAAAACAACACACACACACACAATTAATAAACAGGACTTGCATATTATTTTCCTTTTTTATTGTACTTAAAGTATTGCCATTTTTGTTTTTCTTTTTAAATTACGTTTTTTGCTTTGTCGATTTCGTTTGTGCCAACCTTTTGAAATGAAATGGATTGAGACGCTTCACGGAGCTATGTGGTATTTAAAATAGACAACTATCGATTCAAGATTTTGTAGAACAAACGAGCAATTTTGTACGTCGATTTTGTAAGCATTTTATCAAATTCTCTGGGTAAGTCGAGACATTTACATTGTATAACGTGAGAGCTAGTATATTTTTCAAGACGGAACGATTATTAGAGCGCATGGAATCTATATACACATATATAGATCGATTATACATATACTAACTAATAGGCCTTTACAATGAATCATGAGAATTGAAAAACAAAAAAGTAACAAACGAAAAAACGATACCATGTAAGCGAAACGTTCGGAAGTCGAATCGAATATCACGAGCTGGAGGATTGTTATCGCGGAGGTTGGTGGATCTAGAGAAGGCGGAGAATAAGAAATCAACAAGATTGCGAGTCTTTCCACGAGGTGAAATCCATTATTTGCGAATTACGTGCTCAATCTCTTGGTCCAGCGATTCTTAGTACAATTGTGAATTGTGTATATAAGGTCAAGAATAAGGTCGCTGGCCCAAATCGCATGCGGTGATGATTGATATTCGGCTAAAATTATGCTTCAAATACTTTTAGTATCGAATGTCGAAAAGGAATTCCAAATAACAAGCGATAATCAGTTTTTTAAACGACTAATCATCTGAAATGACATTTTATCCAAGTAAAAAAAAACGAATATTTTCGCTCTGGAAAAGTACTCGTCGTTATTAGAATCGAAAAGTGTTATTTAATTATTGCTCTAGTCGAATATTGATCATTCCTGATTGCGTGGTTCGCGGATTGTCCGGAATCTCAAAAAAAAAAGAAGAAAAATGGCCAGACGAAGAGACTCGAGTGTCGATGCAAGAGCTGGTCCGGTCTTTGTTAATAAGAAGTGAGAAAGTTGGGTGATGTGCGGATACGAAGGAGCGAATATTAATCGATTGCCCGAATTAATAAAATGAAAAGTGGCTAGCGAATTTTGATACGTTTTACATGGATTTAATACAATGGTCGATTGTGTATACAAGAGAAACTACAATAAACAATTAAATCGTAAGGAGCTGCGTCCATAATTGTAATTCACTGATTAATTCGCCACCGGCTCGCACGTTTTTTCCTTGATTTCCCGAATTTGACGAACCAGCGTCGGATTCGCCAGGTCGAGAGGAGTTTTTCGTTCCTTGTTCGTGAGCTCGATATTGGCGCCTTTGGAAACAAGAAGTTTCGCCTCTTCCCGTCGATCTTCCTCGCAAGCCAAGTGCAACGCCGAATTACCGTACATATCAGCTTGATCTGAATATCATAAAGAAGATCGTTAGGAGATAAGAAGAAAGAAGCTTCGCTGCGACAATTAAATAGTCATTTAGGTCACCGATATTCAGTCGCTTTCCACTGTCGAGTAGCATCTTCACAATCGTCGAGTTTCCTTTCGACGCAGCCCTGTGAAGCGGAGTCGCTCCGCGCTTATCCGCTATATTGACATCCGCGTCTTTTTCAATTAAATACTCGCATATCGATGCCCAGTTTTTGCTCGCCGCGTATTGCAGCGCCGAGTGTCCTTCGTCGGTCTTTTCATTCACATTTGCTCCCTCGTTCAATAAAATTTTTACCACTTTTTCTCGTCCGGCCGAGGCAGCGAGAATCAGTGGAGTCATGTTTGTCTGTAACAAAGAGAATTACTATTTATATTTACTTCTTCCTTATTAACTGGTTACTATTTTTGTACTTCCCCTTTCATTAAAGTAAATTTAAAAAATCTATAGCTTTCCTCGCAATTTTAACAAAAATCCTCGAAACCCTTTGAAAAAAAAATAACAATAAAATTAAGTAATCATTAATAATTCATAAATTGCAAATAAATGAAACTATGTGTGGAATTAAAAAAAAAACGAAAGAGGGTACAGAACTTGAAGCTGAAGTTCCATTATTCAACTCAACATTATTATTATATTCTACATTTGCGCGCAAATTTACTGCGCATGCTCAGCAGTAATGGCAACCTTTGAGCGCACTTCGCTGCGTCACTGCGTAAGCGAAGGCGGCGATGAAAAAAATATTTGTATCGAATAAGAAATAGAAGCAATTACGTCGTCAGGTGGATCAGCAGGTACTCCCAGAGAAAGAAGGTATCGAACGAGGTCCTCGTGGCCGCCGAGGGCAGCCCAATGCAACAAAGTTCGTCCATTCTGCAGAAAGCGTTAAGTGTTTATAACCTAATAGAGATCGAAGGTTCTCCTACGTTCGATACGTACGGTATCCGTTTGGGTTTTCAATTTTTCGTTCTCGTTTATGAGGATTTTAATGGCCGCCATTTTTCCACGATATGCCATATCCCATACAGTCGGTTCCGGTTGCGGTGCCATTTTTTTGCTGCGATGCTTTGGTCGGTTTGACAGTCGATGCCGGGTACAAAATGAAGCGCGTGTGTCACGCATGTACACAGCAAATGGTGAAGTGTGAAAAAAATGTTGAGTGCTTCTCCGTCACTCCGACGTGAGCGCCACGTGTTCTGTCTTTCTCTCCTCTATATATATATATGTATATGAACATCGGCTTGATGCGCATGCGCAACTATGAGCAGCGCTATATTTTTGGTATTTTTAATTGGGAGGCGCGCGGCTAATTGGGCGCCAAAAATCGTTTTTCAATTAATGTCCATTTAGATTGAACTGCGTTGCTAGAATTTTGAGTCGATAAATGTTATCAATGGTACAGAAATGTGGTTCATGGTTTCCGATGAAATTTTCTGCGGTTGCCTCTTTATTGATATTCTTGCGTCCGATTTTTTAGAATCGATGGATTTCAATGACTTTATTTTAATGAATTACCGAGATCTTGATTGTAAGTTACCATATTTTCGTTAAGATGCGAAAAGGGAGTGCCTTATAATTTTAGTGAATGGATATTTCAGTGAATTGGCTTTACCAATTTAGTTTAGACGAAAAATCGGTAGTTCGATTTCCGAAGTTGTTAACCGCGCAAAGCTTCACTCGAATCTTAGCGATCGGTGTGAAATCACTCAAAGATTCCCAGCGACAACTTTTAATGACAATTTCCTTGGAAATCCCGCGGCGAGTAAACTTTCTCAAGTTATTTTATTTGCTCTCGCCGATTGGTGTACAGAATCCGCGAAAAATCCTTGGGAAGCTACGGGAGCTTTGTCACGTTCACGATGTTTGCT
Source organism: Clistopyga incitator (assembly GCA_947507545.1). Lineage (NCBI taxonomy): Eukaryota > Metazoa > Arthropoda > Insecta > Hymenoptera > Ichneumonidae > Clistopyga > Clistopyga incitator. The sequence continues at coordinate 921,480 of OX382174.1, read as the reverse complement.
CTCAGACTACGATCGATACAAATTTCTCCCGGCGGCTTGAGTCTTTACTCGTAAAAATAACAATAATAATTCCATTTGGCGTTCGCTGTGTAAATAAAACGTGTGTGGCATCATCGGCGAATCGTGGCCGCGAAACGAGGGGAAGAGCTGAGCTCGCGACGTACGAGAAACTTTTCACCCGCCGCCCCAATTGTTCTCATCCCTTCCGAACCCGAGGAGCACTCGCTCTCCGCAGTTTTTCCGATAAACAAATAGTGTCGGTCCGTGCATTGCTTCCGCGACGATTTTTCGAGCGCCGTGCGTCGCAGCAGCCCGCACCGATTTAATAGCTTCTCCCTGAGCTCGAGAACCGTTCGCCTTCTTCATCGAGACATCGCTAAACTTTTCCGTGGCCCTTATCGTTGTTCACGACTGTCGGAAGAAAAAGTTTCGCGTCGTCGTACGTCGTTGAGGTTTCGGAAATTGAACTTTATATCCGACGATCGTAAAATTCAAGTTTTCGCGACTTGGTACACGCTGCGAGAGAAACGGGAGCTGCTCCCCTTTCAAAGGACACCCACACTTTCCTTCGCTCTTATAATCACTCTTTAATGAGTACAAGAATTTATACAGTACACATATATACAGTATGTCGAAAAATAATCGTGCGCTTCATACATTCGTTCGACCTTGCGCTTCTTCATAAAGTAACGACACTTAATGAGATTTAGATACTCTTCGAAAACATTGCAAAATATGATTTTTTTTTTCTGAGGAGCTCGGAGAATTCTGAATAAAAACTGTAAATCTAAATCACTTGATTTTATAAACCTCTATCGTAGGACTTAAGTTAGTCATTATAGCGAGTAATAACTTGTTTCGTTTACAGAAACATGCTTTGTAGATTCACTGTCAATACATTTTTATGGTAATATTTATTCAAAAGATTTTGTTAAGACTACAATTAATCGAGGACGCAAATCAATAAAGCATCTTGCAGTAAACAAATCGAGCTGCTATTTATAATAATTGCAACAGTATTAATGAGTTCCTTTTTACAAAGTGGACGAGAGGAGTACTTTTTCGATAATAAAGCTCACCCCGAAAAGTATGCTTTAATTACGCGAATAAATGGAGTGAAAAAAGCTCGGTTAAAACTAAGAACTTGATTTAAAAAGCTGCGGGAAACTTGTTGAACCCAGTTGAGTAATTGGTGTTATCAAGTATCTGTAAAACAAGCAATTTTTCCTTGGCGGCATTTTAAAACAAGTTTTTCGTCTTTCCAAAAGACTCGAAAATATGAACAGTGATTCCTACGCTTTAATCTCCCTAAGAGCAAGAGACTTAAAGAAATAAGACCGTTATCTTAAAAATAATAAAAATACGTTGTTTCCTTAAATGAAAGTGTATTATGACGAAGAAATGTATGTAGAATTTATAATATTAGCTAAAAGTTAGCTATTATCTTTTCAGAAAACGAGAGATCATTTTTTGCGAATGTTTTCGGAGTTTTAGGGAGACTATCATATCTTTGGCGCCCGTTGCGTAATTTCACTCACTCTCCGATTTCACGCCATTCTTAATGACGAACAAAGTAGCTCGGGATTTCACTTATCCTCGAATTAAAAAAATGTACTTGAAAAAAATAACAGAATTGCTTAGCTCTAAAGATATGATAATCATTCCTGCGATTTTGATGATTCGGTTTACATGCATGCGTTCCATTGTGCGTTCGTTTCTTATTGAACAACATTAACGTCGCCTGAAATGAATATACAATGTCAGGAATGGGCATTCATCGAATGAAAACGTATTTGAAATCCTTTAATAACTGTGTGATTATGAATTATCACGTCTTCGTATATTCCAATTGATTGTACAACAATAATTCAACAAAATTATTACAATTATCGCAATAACACAAAAAATCATAATAATTTGTTTCGAGGAATCATTATCAACAAATTTTCATCCCCTGAATTCTCATTCCTGTACAATAAATGTACTGTGCATGTACGAATGGCCCCACAAAGCTTGGCTAGACAATACGTTGTCGTCCGCGATCCCAAATTCACTTAAAATTAATACAAAAAACGGCTAAGCCTTATCCTACGAGGATATTTTGTTTCTACATTTTCTCCCCTCTTCTGCTTCTTTTTTTTTTACATAATTTACATAGATACAGGAACATCATCTTTTCGAGCTGATCGAGCATATCGTCCGATTTGAAAAAATGAGAAAAGTCACGGATTTCTCACGGACGTCGGCTTAAAAAATATCTATCGGTATATATCACTTCTTTTGGGTAGCTCGCTTCTTTGGAAGACGCACCAGGCGATTTCCATCAGCTGCGAAGCTGCTAGAGATTTTCGTTCGTCTCGTCTTGCGCTCCTTGATCCGTCTGCAGGCTGCGATCCACACAATCCCGAACGGCCTGAAGGATCAGCCCAACGCGCCTGTCGAGCGCAGTCAAGTGGGGCTCCCATAGAACAGGTGCTACTGGATCCACTGCCATGCTTTGACGCATCGCCGCGCTCAGTCGTGGCTGACCGTTGTGAAATCTGAATCGTACAAGCGTTTAATTATCTTTATAGTCACGGGCACAAAGTACACGCCTTTAATTAAAACGTCGACAAACAAAAAATCAAATACGCCAAGAATTCCTCGAAGGAACTATTACTTTAGGGAGGAATGTTTTAAAGTACGTTGACTTTAAATTTAACAAATTGTTTATGCGTTTTTTCTAAAGGAAACGGGTAAAAAGCGAATTTGAACCATATTTATGTTTAACTTGAGTTTATCGTTAATTTAACACTTGGTAGCTTTTAAAGAATCGGTAGCATCGATAAATAGGATTAAGTGTAATATGTTATTCAACAAATTTCAAATTTCCTCTACAATAATATTTCCACAGTGTGGAAATAAAAAGTTTTTCACGTCGCAAAGTCTTCCTCGCGTACTTAGTGCGCCATCAAATGAACTTGAGTCTTTGTACTTTCTTCATGATATTCTTTTTTTATTGCATAATTATTTTTTGCGTTCCTTTTACGTGTTCCAAAAGCCTCGGTCGTTTTATTTCCGATAGCCCGTCGCGATGAAGACGGAAGTTATATTATTAAATAATGCCTTTGAGGAAGTTGGCGTCGCCGAGGATGGCTGAGAGCAAATGGGTGGGCAGGTAATAAATAAGTACAAAGAGATTCTTCAGCTGTCTTGTTGCGACGTAAATGGCGAGATTCGGGAGGAATAAATTGAATATAGGGCGCGTAATAAAGGGCATTAAAATCTATGCTTACTTCAATAAAGTAGCGAGTGTGCTCTGTCTTATTATACAGCATTGCAAAAGCGGCGCGAGAATGGAGGTCTCGTCGTGGAATGGCCTGCCGAAACCTCGTCCGTGATCGAGATGGAGAGTAAACGTGTCGTTGCCGAAAATCTTGAAGGTCTCGTAGTGATGCCTGTCCATGTTTCCGGTGAGAAAATCCAGAACAGCCATGTCGATCAGATCAAGGAGTCGACGACCTTCGTCATACGGTGGAATGTCTCTCACCAGGTTACAATATTCCGAATCTGCGCAGGATAAATGGTATTAATATACAAGGATGCAAATCAGGTTCGAACAATTTTTCTAAGCTTTTTATTAATTTAAGAAAAAATTATAAACAAATAACGTACATTAATGTATTGTGTATTCATTCAATTTAGAGCTTTGAGAAACATTACAAAATAATTTTTATTGAAATTCAAATCCCACAGAAGGATTTCTCATTTACGTAACACGATCAAAATGAAACCATGTAATTTTTTAAACAGGAAATCCCGGTTGGCAGTCTGAAGATGTGGAACTTTTGAAACAGGATTTCTCTGGACCGTGTTTGAAAAATGAAAATGGATGTTCCAGACCCAAGATGACGACTGAGGGTTGATTGTTAAAAATGATGCCATATAAAGGCGGTAAGAAAAAAGGTCTTATTAACTTTTAGTAAATGATGGAATAAACAGGTAAGAAGAAAAAAGAAAAAAAAAAGAAAATTTGTGTGGCAGTTGGATAAATGTGGGATGTAATACGGTCAATTTCTCACCGTGTTCCCACTGAGCCTTCCTGCGTTTGTGATAACTTCTTCTCCAGGGATGCCGCCACACTTTGCGTCCCGCCAATTCTTTATCGGGCAGAAAACCCGCGAAGCTACCCTCGAGAGTGTCCGGATTTCCGCAGATAGCGTGACCCGTGTCGCAATAATAACTGCATCGACCGTGAAAGCACATGTTGCCCACGGGACTGACGAAGAATGTCTTGAGGAGCTCGCCGTCGGCGATCTGATAAATCTCCGTGGTCATGTTGAGCGTTCTACCGACGACGGGCATCGCTCGACGAAAGCCAAGCAATCGATCGAGGTGAAAAGAAGCAATTTCAGCGGTGTGCCTTTCGAAGTCCGTAAAATAAAAGTGATTCGGTAAAGTCTGTTGCTCCCTCGAAAATCTGTAACAGAAAATAACGTACATTATCATGGGAACATAATTCTCCTGTTGGTATATAAATTTGTACATTTTTATTATTGAATTTATGAAGACATAGAAATTGGCGATGTTGACAAAAAATATTATCTTTTATCATCGATTCCTGAAAAAAAAAAAAAATTTTTTGAAAAAATATACATTTATTGATTAAGAGGCGCACTGAAAAAAAATGTAACAGTTACGACTTGCCTAATTAAAATCGTTAATAGATAGACTCTAAATAAATTTACAAAAGAATCCGACATAACTGTGACAACGAGAAAAAAATTGTTAATGAAGCCAAAGCTTTGGGCATTTTTTTAAATACGTGTTTGGATCGATAGCATTATGACGTAGATTAAATATATGTCGTAATGTTATTTTGAGACATTGTTTCTGCACTATTCGCGGACTGTAATAATAGCTTTGTGATAACATTGAGGAAAACAGTGATGAACCGTATCCTACATTTATGGATTATGCTTATTCCGTTTCCGTAACAACGAAATTGCTTCTGAAGTTGCTTCTAGAATTATCAGAAAGCGAGTCTCCAAAGGAAAACCTTTCAAATTGCTTCCTCATTATTTTTCGATGTTTACAAAGCAACCTCTATGAAGGAGTACAATGATTAACTCTGACTTCCTTGTGGAGGAAGCTTTGTAAACAATGCATAATAATGAGGAAGCAATTTGCAAGTCTCTACATTGCAGGCTATTTTGCAGATACCGTTTGATATATTTCATCGAAAATAGTCAGAGATAAGCGACTCTTATTATTGTTTCCCACACCAAATTGTCACTTTATCAACCAATTACTTCTCCATTCACATACATTACAACTATGCAATTACGAATTTCTAAAAAAATTTAAATAAAATTCAAATAACACTTGAATTGCTCGATCGATTTTTATGAGAATTAACATCTAACGTGTCTTGACATTATTAAACAAATTCAAGGAAAAAAACTAGCTTCTTGTATTATTCATTTTTGAAGGTTGAAGAATTAAAAGATTATATTGAATAAATAAAAAATCTTGGAATAACATTTTTTATGAGTTTTCTCTATATGAGGAATTAACTTCAACCTAATAAATACTGCAGATTTTACAGAATGAATTTATTAATTCATTAATAATCTCAAGCTTACGCCATTCTTAATCGAACGTCTGACAAAATCCAAACGGACGGGCTGCAATGTAATCTCATTGACACCGCTTTATGCTCCTACGTCTTCCACCCATTTCGTTGGTTAGTAGGTACAGTGTTTCCTCCCGCTCTCCACCCACAACCTGTGCTGCACATCCGAGAGGCAATAATGACTGTCTTCCACCGAAGGGATATACATCACTCTTTAGATGGTATTATGCGCCACGTGGGCGTCCCTGTAGCTACTTAGTCGGCGAGCGGAAGCCTCGGCCTCGCTCTGCCTTAAGACTAACGCCATAAAAAAATTTTTAAATAAAAATAAAAATTAAAAAAAAAGTAGCGCGACCGTAAAACTTCACCTCATACTCCACACACTTTACACTCGTTAACCAAGAGTCACTAAGTTTTCGAGGGTTTGTCATTCACTCGGTTGGGATGAGAGTTTGCGAAAATTCCGAAACAGTTTGGGAGGCCGTCGCTTTTCCGCAGTGGAAACTCTAGTTAATTAATAATACGTCGCCGCGACGTAATTAGCGCCCGATTTGCATCTGATTAAAAGTTTAACCGTGGACTAGTGTCTCCACTTCGGCGTGTATAAAATATAGCTTTCATTGAATCGAGACTTGAGTAAAAGCAGATGCAGTGTGATAGAAGTTGGTGCACATAGTAGACGTGCAGATTGCCGGAGCGTGAACCACGACCGCGGGATTAGCGTCGGAGTAATTGCGTGTTTTGATGAAAATCCTCGACGCTTTTGCCCCTGCGAAGCCTTCTGCTTTTTTTGTTTTCTCTTTTTTACCCTCGTGCTAACGGAATGAATTTAACAAACGTTTTTGTTTTTTCTTTTTTTTTTTTTACCGCACGAGGTGGGATGAATTTTAACATTGTGGTGACTAAATGAATTCTACTTTTTCCACCACAGAGGTAGCTTTTTTTTGCTTTTCTGGTTACCTAACGAATTTTATCATTTTATTCCTCTTTGGGGTAAGAGAACGAAATTTTAGAAAATGCAGCTTTGGTGGAAGCGGGAGGGAATTTTTTTTTTGGTTTTTTTTTTCAGGGTCTTATGGTAAAGCAAGTGGAAGGGAAACTTTATGCCATCTACGAAGTTTGCGCTTATTTACGGACATTAAATTTCGACGGGCTTCAATTCACGCGATTCGCTATAAACAAACTTTCGAACTTACACAATATTCAGTCAAGGGGAAGCCAAAATAGTGAATAATATTGATTTAGTGTTTTGCTGAGAGGTGGAAATAATATCGCCACGCGGTTCTATTTTTTTTGTCTCTCGTTATAACAAATAGTACAATCTCTTTCCTATTGGTAAAATAATTCGAAAACAATAACAGATAGAAAATATAATCGTATACATTCCATTTTTTTTCTTACAATAAGGAAACATGCAATTTTTTCTCCGTAAGTCAAATCGTTAATTGTAACGCGAAGAAAAAAACTGAAATTTAAGTATATAGATTTTCGCGTCGAAATATTGTTATTACAAACTAATAGGACAATAATAAAAGATAAAAAATAAAATCGTGTACATTCCATGTTTTTTCTCGCAATAAGGAAACATGCAATTTTTTCTGCGTGGATAAAATAATAAATTGTAACGCGAGGAAAAAAGAAACTGACATTTAAGTATATAGATTTTCGCGTCGAAATATTATTATTACAAACTAATACGACAATAATAATAGATAAAAAATAAAATCGTATACATTCCAATTTTGTATTCTCACAATAAGGAAACACGCAATTTTTTCTCCGTGGGTAAAATAATGAATTGCAACGCGAGGAAGAAAAAATTGAAGTTTAAGTACATAGACTATGACTCTCGCGTCGAGTCCCTCGTTGTTATCACAAACTAATATGAGACACCTTCCCTCGAGAGCCCTGAGCGAACTTTTGGTGTTTTTGGTGTCGGAGCGAGAGAGAAACAGGAAAAGTTTTCCTCGTCTAGGGAAGAAACAGTGCGTCCCGTCGACGAGGATTTTGCTGGGCGCTAAGGCCACAACCTTCTGCCCAGATTACGCGTCTCGGTGCGGTCAAAAAGTTTTTCTTGACGCGCTTGCTTCGGCGACCCATAGTTTGCACTTCTAATTTTCTGGGCACTTCACGCGGCAGTTTATTTTTTCATTTTTTTCTGTCTCTTGTGTAGTCACTGTCATTTTCCATTAAATTTTTTTTTTTCAGTCACTATAATTCTCCATAGGGACTAAAAAAATTTTGATTCCCTTGAGAGGAAAGACAAATTTCATATTTAACAAGAAACGTCGTGCGGAAGGCGAAGGAGCGTAAAATTTCGGTCGAGGCTTCCTCCGATGGAAACTTCTTTACGTTCAACGGGAAAACTTATTTCCTCAGGAACTTATTTCTCGAGTTTTTAAGTCCGTCATCAACGTTTATATTTTACGAATCTTGGAATGCCACGGCGAAGGTTTTATCGTTGCAAAACACCTGTTCTCTTTTCTTTTGGATCTTATTTCTACTTCCTAAAGTAGAAAAGACAAAATCTATACTGAAAGTGTACTCAAGAAAATGTGCAATACCATAAACTAAAACTTCGCTCGTATTTCAGAGGGACTTCGAAATAGTTTTTGCGAATATTGTACCGAATAATGAAGAAGCGAAATGGCACGAAAAATTGTCGGAAGGAATTTTACAGAAACAACATTTCCTCCACGAGGAGTAAAAAATAAAGAGTTAAAACCATACACACACATTGTTTATTCAAGAGTTACCCGGGTATGTGCAGACTTTATGATTTACAAGTGTGCAAAAAAAGGGACGAAAAATTTTCCGAATTCCGGCATTGAAATCTTGCCGCGAAATTCGAACGCAAACAAAATTGGTACGTGAGCATTGTTTGTTCTTTCGGTAATTGCGATAAGAAATTTTCGGCGGTGATTATCATTCTCACGAAAAGCAATGGTTTCTTTTTACCCAGAAAAAATGAATACAAATATCTACGAAAAGTCTTTAAATTTAATCTACCACGAAAAATAAGTAATTATCGATAACCATACAAAAATAATAAATGCTAAGGTAACGAAGTTACAAAATCAAATATTAAAATAAAATAGAATAAAATAAGATCGAAATATCATCGAAAGAAAATTTCCCGCAATGCAAATACACTCGTGGACCAATTTCTCTCGGTGCCTGAATTTTTCACGACCTAATTGAATCTCGGATGAAAATTACCGTCGCTTTTCACGTCACAAAATTTTGTTCGATATTTTATTCGCTGAGAAAAAAAAAATTTCCGTGCAGGGGAAATTATGCTCGTGGCTACCGCGCCACTCGGTGAAGTATTCTAGGCGGATTTGACGATCCCTGATTCGATATAGCAGATTCCCCTGGCTCGTCTATCGCCCTTCGTACCGTGGGCGACGAGCGCGTGATGAGATTACGAGTGCACAATTACATAAGTGGAGTGTCCCGAGTGCCTCGTGCGGTGTGAGAGCAAACGTACGAGTTGCGGTTCATCCGCACGGTGAAGCTGATGTCCTTGCTACGTTCCTGCCGGTTATCCTGTGGGACGTTAAGTATCAGCTCGATCAGCTTCATCGTGTTAATCCCGCACAATGGTAAAGCGCCGAGTGCAGCCCAGAAAAGACGATGGAAGGAGAGAGATTCGAATCGACCTCGTCGCCGATGCTTCTCGCTCAACGAGCCACGCCCGCTGGTCTCCTTAAAACTATTATTGCAAAGTCCTGTCCATAATAATACAGACATGATACCTTATATCCTGGCAAAATTATTATTTCTTAGCACTTAAAGAGAGTTTGAAGTCGCAAGGATGTTGCTCGCCTTTTGAGGGATACAAAAGGGTGGAAAAAGTCTGTCTTTTTCAATTTTTTTTTTTTTTTTTTTCGTTTTTAGCATGAAAAAATGAATCTGCTTGAGATATTAATTTGTGAATTATTTCAGTATTATTTCAGCAATTTTTTTTATTTTACCGAAATATATATATATATGTATTTTAATTGTCGTCAAAATTAGAATTTTCAATTTCATTGAAAATAAAGGTACTAAGTGTATTGGAAATAATATAAGTGTATTGGGAGTAATAACACAGAGATGATACCTTATATCCTGGCAAAATTATTATTTCTTAGCACTGAAAGAGGGTTTGAAATCGCAAGGATTTTTTAAAAAAATTTCAGCATTAAAAAATGAATCTGTATGTGATATAAATTTGTGAATTATTTCAGCATTATTTCAGCAATTTTTTTATTTTACCGAAATACATATATATATATATTGTTTTAATTGTTATGAAAATTAGGGTTTTTAATTTTATTGAAAATAAAGGTACCAAGTGTATTGGAAATGATATATTATTGTTGAATTGAGTGAAAAAATTGTAGCTTGATATTTGAACATTGCTTGTTATTAAAATACTTTTAGGTGGCAGATTTTTTCTTGACCAGGTCGTAAGAAGAGATTAGATCTTGTATGCTCCATTGGAGCTATTTCCTTTGGCCCTAAAAAGCAGATCGTGCTCTCGAGTTCGTTGCTGATTCACCCTTTGCGCCCTCTGAGTGCTCGGCACTTTCTCTCTCTCTCTCGCTTCTCTCCTCTCAAAAGACAATACCACAGTCACCATTGAGCAACGTATTCTTGAATTCACTTCAAGTATTCAACGAGCGAATTGAGCAAACGTCGTCAGGAGAATAATTACAACTCTGTGGTCGTTAGCACAACTGACTCACCTCATGGGCTTAAAAAGTGCCTGCATCTCATTGGGATAATCGATGACGAGCTTGAGCTGTGTGCCACCCTCTTTCTGAGCTGTAAACGAGAGAACATTGCATGATTATTACTTCAGCCAATCGTCCGCTCGACTTTTAGTTTTTATTGTCTCATTTTAGCTCCACGCATCTTATTGCCTCGTCCTTAATTTCATTTAAACGCTTAAACGTGCGCTCCGTTGACCCGATTCGAGAACGAGACACTCGACGAACGAGTTATTGTATGAACATTACATTTAGTTGGCGCTCGGTATCCCGAATGTCATGAACTTTTGATCTGTCAGTCGCAGCCGACAAAAATGCATTTAGTGCAGACGATAAAAATTGAAACCGCTGTTAGAGAGTACCGAAACTTTCAACGCATAAATTTGTCAGAAATTTAATCCGGAAAATTGCGAAAACTTCTACGTAATTAAATTCCAAATGGATAATAAAAAATGGTACTATAGATATGTGCAAATGGATTATACGATCTTTGATATTGTGGATAAAGGCTTTTTTTGCACTATATGTCATAATACTGTTAAAATGTGCTTTATGAAAATGAATATACCTTTGTCGGATTTTTAAATGGATTAAACATGATCTCCAAGAATAATGTTAAAGAGTCTGTTCAAAATATTTCCAATAATTTGTCGTTCACAGTCAAATTAGTTTCACAATTTTCATTTGGGAAGTAAAAAATGTCCATTGTATCTAACCCTTTTTTTTCGTTACACGTCACGGATATCCATTTAAGGGATTAAGTAAATTAGTCGAAAGTTTCTTTCGGCGTGTCAGATAGCCCAAAACTGTTAATGAAATTGATAATATCGATGGATATCCAGAAAATTGGAACATCCGAACGAGTAATCCCTCAATTATTCAATCGGCGGAATCAATTGAACTTAGGGTCGAAAATAGGGAGCTCGGGAATCACTGGAATTCGATTTATGAATCTTCTCCAACGATCGTGAATATCTTACCGACATGAAGAATAGGTTTGGTTGACATTTCGTGGAGCAATCGATCGACGTACATCGAGTCCTTCGGATATAACTCCATTCTCGATATCTGCAGGTGGAAACGCTCGAGGACAGTGCTGTTCTTTCTGAAAGCAGAACAAACAATGAATGATTGATGAGCCATCGATGAAAATCGAATGCGTATACGTCGAATGATTTTGAGTGTTGCATACGAGGAAAAAAAAAAAAAAAACCCTCGCTCGGAATATATCCGCTATTTCAGGGCGCCACGTGCTGCTTATATCACAAGCCGTTGTTTCAATACGGTCTATCTCATGGCGGTAATTCGTGCTTCACCTAGAAGACCTTTTTAAAATGCATGGAATACCTTTCCACGCGCCCGACTGCCTTGCGGTTCTTCCATCGCACCACCCGCCTCCTTAGGTACGCCCAACCTTCGCTATAAGGATTTCTGTGTAGATATGTAAAAGGTATTCTCTGTAAATTTTCCCGTTTTTTCTTCTTTTATTGATACTCTAGATTTAATTATTTTTACCTTGAAGAGGTAAATTTTGCCGTTTTTTTTTTTGTGGGAAAAATGGGATTCAAATAAAAGATAGGGGCTGTAAAACCAAAGTTACTTAAAATTAATACACTTTTGTTGGAAGTATTGTATAAGTGATGTATAAAATATTTGTACATTTTTGTAAAGACGTTTGGATTGAAATTTCAATGGGATTTTCATTTAAACTTGTTATTGTTATGGGGGGAGATCCGGTGTAAAAAGTGATTTTTGTGAAGGTTTAGGGAAAGAAAATGATGAATACGAAGAAAAAGGTATTGGAAAAGGAAGAACATGTAGAAAAGAAGAGAACCATGTTAAGAGTAGATCTGCAAGGACGAAAAATGGCTTGTAGACGCTGGTCTTCAAGGTACACGGGAAGTTTTGGAAATGGGACGATGTACAGATTTTCGGTGAGCGGAATGGGAACGTACCCGAAAAAAGCGCATGTACAGCACATGGAGAAGGGGGTGAGAGGGTAGATCCATGGAAAACGCTAAGGGCAGTTGTCCTGCCTCGGGAAAACTTCGACCTAAGACAGTGGCTCTCGGTAACTTCTTATTTAAAATTCTTATGTTTTTCAGAACTCTTCCTTTAACCTTTTTTTGACCCCATGTATAGTACCATTTCCATTTATTTACTCCCAAATCTCAAATATCAACTTCTATTCAAATTTACAATAACAATCAAAAACCACTGTTTAAAAACCATTTTTGTAAGACTCCGAAATCTCTAACCATCTTTATATACCAACAAAAACATTAAAATATCTAAAAACGTAGTTTGACCCACGGAGAATATACTCTAGATTTTTAACTTTCATTTGTACATTAAATAAAATCTAATGAATATCTAAAAAATACCAAATAACTATCTCATAAATATCCCATAAAAATCGAAAAAAATGTATGTAAAAGTAGCGAAATGAGAGGGAATAGCTTATAGATTGACTTCTTTGTACATTTATATACGAAGTTTCACAGATAGGCCGGTGTGCAGTTTTTCGATGAGCGAAACCGGAAGATACACGAAGAAAGTGCATGTAAAACTCGGGACGTAGCAACAGAGAAGAGGGGGGAGTGGGTGGATTCATGAAAAATGCGACGCGGGGTTGTCCTCCCTTGGTGAAGCCACGACGTGAGGGGGCTGACTCTCGGTAACTGTCTTTCGGTCTCGCGCACTCTCCCGGCCGACGCCAACGGCGGAAAGCACATGCGGGCAAACGCTAGATATATAACCGAGGACCTCCGCGCGGATGGTACCGGGTTGCATACCAAACACTCCACGATGCGCCACTAAATCTTTGAGAATTATCCATTCATTCGCCTGGGGTCCGGGTGACGCTTTCCAGAGGACTGTGCATCTCTATGTAGCTCCGAAGCTGCGTTGCATTACATTACCGACATATTGACAACCCAGACATTCATTTTTATAAATTAATTCATCTTATGCGGCGAAGAAAATTTTTTTTCCCGCCAATATTGTTAATGATCGCTATCTCGATGCTGATTACCTTGAACAATAAATGAGAATTTCTTCGCGCACTACAAAAGAGTTGACACATAAATGGAATTTAAAAAAAAATTATGATTTCCTAATTTGTATTTTACGGATTTTTATTGAATGAAGTTTGGTACGAATTTGATAGAAATATTTGTAGAGAAATTGTATTCGATTGAAATTATTGTTTTTTTAAATCGAAGGTCGAACATTTTGGGCATTGTGAAAAAAAGTGACAACGATGATTTTCGTTGTGTGCTGAGTATTTGAATGAACCTACGATGAAAAATCTGGCTGACTTTCCGGTATATCCGGAATTTGGTAAATTAGAAACTTTCCCATTGCTTCCTGATGATTTTTCACCTTTCACGAAGCGACGAAGTAATAATCGATCAACATACTTCTCCGAGAACAGTTGCAGTGAAAAGCAATCAGAAAGCTATGTTAAAGTTTCGAATAGAGATTTAGAAAAATAAATAAATTTACGCAGTTTAGTAAATAATAATATTAAGGTGATTAATTCAATCCGCAGATTGTAAAACTCTCAAAATTAACGCTGAAAAGTATTTTTTAATTGGAAGCAAATTTTTCATTCAGTTGTAAAATATCCAATTGCTTCAATAATTCGTTCTTAAAAAACAAAAAAGGAAAAAAATAAATAAAAACTAAGATAACTGTAAAATGTTCCATAACATATTTATCCAGGTGATTGAATATTTATGCTATCTTGGTTCAAAGGTACTGCATTTCCAGTGGGTACGTATGCACAGACTCTGAGAACTCGAATCCGAGTAAACAAAGCCCGAGAAATCGTAAGTAAACGCGTGAGAGTAAACAAGTTGACGCCGAGTTAAGTGTGTGTATACGATTGCCAGATTCCAAGTGAGGACGTAATAATCGTAGGTGCATTTAGAGCAGCGAGCACTAATGTGTGCCCGGCACGTATTCTGGAGACCAGTGAATTCAACTCCGTGAAGATTAATTCGCTGGAGTTTACGTGTTAACGTAAGAACCATGAAATGATCGAATTAATGAACCCACAATTTTTATAAAAATTTTTATTAAATATCTATTAAATATTTATCCCATATTAATCGATTACCCATTAAATATTCACTAGATATTTATTTTAAAAAACTGAATCTTATATTTCATAATAAAAAATGACTAAGTACTCATTTTTACATGACTAATGTCCTCGATTTTTCATTTTGTTATTATGTACCTAAAATATGGAGAAAAAAATGATTTTTCCATGGGAACTTTGTAGATTTGAATTGGAAATTTGAATAGCAGATGATATTTAATGATAGCAGAAGAGTGGAATGTCGAACGTAATAATTGTAGGTGCATTAGTCATGCGCTTGAGACCAGTGCATTCGCTGCGTGACGCTTAATTCGCTGGCGTTTCGTGGGTTTACGTGTTAACGTCAAGTACAGGCTATTCTGACGTTGCGAATAGTTCAGAACCAAGGTACACGTGTACCTTTCGGGTTAGCAATCCATATTATGTCTGGAATTGCAACCAAACGTATCGTGCAACAGATCTGCGTGGTTATAATTCGTTGTTCCATCAACGGTACACAGGATTAACTGGCAGCCATGAATATTATTGCGGAAGGTTAAGTCAACGTGTTGCCACGTTATGAAAACACTTAACTCACGTCGCCTGTATTATGGAGAAGCACGCGTTGCCAATATCCCACAATGTCGCAAGCTCGAAAATTTATTATGTGAAATCCACAGGATTTCACAAAATTCAGGACACATCTGAGTTTTATGAAAAATGAAAAAATTCATACATAATTAATTACAGCAATATATGAGGCATTCCAGGCGAACTCGGTAAATGTTTGACCCCGACCCCTTCAGATTGGTCCCAGTTTTTTGTATGTTATAGTCCTCGGCTGAAAAAACTCTCTCAATTTTTTAAAGATTTTTTTGACAAAGCCTCATTTCTAAATGATTTTTTGAAAATTCAATTATTTGGCCCCAATTAAAAAATCTCAAACAATTATCAAAAATAGTGAATCACATAACGAATTTTTCAAGGAGTCCTTGTGACCCATACTAATCAATTGACGCACTGTTCCGAAAATTCTGTAAATACTAGCATTTTGATGAATTTACCGTTTTTTTCAGCCGAGGACTATGACATACAAAAAATTGGGACCAATCTGGAGGGGTCGGGGTTAAACATTTACCGAGTTCGCCTGGAATACATCATATATAAACAAAAAAAAAAAAAAAAACAAAAATTATTCTCAATCATTTAAAGCTCTTTAAAAAAAAACTCCTTCCACCTCTGCCCAACATTTCCTCACGATTTCTCTAAAAAATTTAATCTTTTTTCAAAAATATTATTGTAGAAATATTGTAAAGAAATTTTTTTCGCGTCGATTTCGATTTTCTTTCATTCCACTGTTAAAATTCATTTCTGCTTTTAGTCAATGATGGCTGCTCAAAATTGCAATTCTGATTAATTAACCGATGATTGTTGACAATTAAAATTGTAATTATACTAACGGATGATTTCTGGGAATTCAAAATTCAATGATTGCTCGGATTTCGATTGAACTGCGTAATGGACATAATGTAGATGATTATCGCTAACCATTTGTCGTCGAGATTCATTGCAGCCAGTGGGACTTTCAGCCGAACGACTTCCTCGTTTGAGCTCGACGAGGAAAGCACGCGTTGCGAATATCTCACAAAGCGAAGAGGCCAACACTGGCGGGGCCGGAAGTTTGCAAAATTCCCGAGAGAGAGGGAATACCAATAAAAATTGGTCAACCGCGCGGCACCTCAGACTCTCAACGCGATGGTGTCCTTCGACTTCCCAATGAATTTTTTAAAACAGTTCATCCCCTCGAAGAGATAGTGTTCCGACGGGAGAATGGAGCCAAGGGATGAAGAAGCACCGCACGGCTCTGTGTTAGGGGCGAGAACGAGACGCTTCTCTCATTCGTTATTCATAGGATCAGCGGAGACTAGAGCCGGCAATAGGGCCGGAGAACGCTCTCCTAGCTCCGCCGCTTCACTTGTTCATTCTCAGACGGAAGGTGAAGCTAAGAAGGGATATACCGAGAGCAGAAGGTGGCCGCGCCTTCCTAGTTTGACGTTCGATTAACGAGTCACTCTCCGAGCCTCTTCTGCTTTATTTTCCTTTCGCTCCCTCCAACATTCTCCTTTCTGCAGCGTGAGCCGCGCTAACCAGCGCGCATCGACTTCCGGATTACGTCTTGTACGGATTGTAAACTTTACATCGACCGGATAATTATTTTCCCCGCCAAGAAAAAAACAATTTTTTTTAAAGAAAGAATAGCGCAGAATTGGAAAATTTACGATATATTTTTTTCATCGTATTTTGTTTTTTTTTTCTTCCTGGATTTAATCAGAATTACAATGAATGTCTATCAGGAGTTAGTCGTGGATTTTTATTTTTAATAAGTGTTTTTGTATTTCACTTTTAAAAAATATATATTTTTTTGTTTTGACTTGAATGATTTTTTATTATCCTGCTGATTATATGGTGATTTTTTAAATATTTTTAATAAAGTATTTCTTTTACCGGAGTTAATTGGAATTACAGGAAATTTCGATCAGGAGATATTCGTGGAAAAGTGTTCTTTTTTTAATCAATGTTTTTGTTCCGGATTCAATTACAATTACAATAAGCCTCTCGCGGGAGATATTCGCTGGATGAGCGGGGAATAAGCCGAGCAATAGGGCTGGAAAGCATCCTCCTACCTTCGGCACTTCGCTCCTTCATTTCCGGGTGGAAGTTGAAGCGGAGAAGGGATATACCGAGAGCGCAAGGTGGGCACGGCTTCGCAGTTTGACGTTCGATTAACGAATCACTCCCCGAGCGTTGTCTGCTTTATTTTCCTTTCGCTCGATGCATTCTTCCAAAATTGTCGTTTTTGCAGCTCGAGCGAGTAGCGCTTCAACTTCCGGATTACTTGTTCATACTGCTCATAACTTCAGTCAGAACAACAAATTGTTTCTATCCGTGCGTTTATAACACTCCTAGTCATCAATTAATATAATCAAACAAGATCCACATGATTTTAGTTTTTTTTATGTTAAAAAAATCTAAACAATTTTGAAAAACAAAACAAAAACAAACCTAAATGTCCGGAAGTATTCACGGTTTTCACAACGCGAGACGAAGAATTTTTTTCAATTACATTTCCCTTCATGAAAAGTTAATGGGTCATTTTTAGTCAAGCAGAATATTAATGAATGTAGTTTTAAAAAATCGGGGTGTGAAAATGTGGATACCGTGTCTAGCGTTAGTCATAGAATTTCGAGGCAAATGAGCGGAGAGTAATGAACATTAACGCGAGATTTCTTATCTCTGGAAAATGTATTCACGGAATTCATTCAGCAGTTGCGACTTTGTGTGGGGAAGGACGGTTTTAAAAAAAGAAAAAAAAGCGAATATGCAGATAGGCCGGAGTTCGTAGCCTTGATTTGGAGATCCTCTCTGACTCTCGAGTTCGCCGAACTCTGTGTCAGCATCATCTCTCGCCTCGTTGCCGAAGAGGCTGAGAGGTCGGAGGTCGCGGCAAACACAGCGCGAAACAAGCGCGGGTACATACGCTGTGTACACGTATTGCTGTAGTATAGATACCGCAGGTAGGAATATTCTACGTACAGTAGTAACGTAACAAGACGGCGAGGCTTGATTAAACGCGCAACGTCGACGATATTTGCTCGGGAGAATTGCATATAGATGCATCGCTCGGGTGATGCACGTACGCGAATGTCCCCCTTGTTAATTTTCTTCCCTGGCGCGATTCAAATGATATACGATTTAAAGTGAGACACGCAAATCAGTGGATTTTCATCTGATATTCAAAAACATCTAAAATGTCAGTGGACAAAAAATTACTATAATGTAAAGAGTAGAAAACAAAACACAATTTCAAATCACTATAAAGTGACTATAATGTAATAATGTAAAGAATAGAAATCAAAACACAATTCCAAATCATTATAAAGTGACTATAATGTAAAGAGTGGAAAACGATACACAAATCTTTTATAACTGCGTAAACCAACACTTTTGTCAGTATCTAAAAATTGTTTACAAACAGAGAATGGAAAGTAACGCACTTAGTACAAAAAAACACTTACGTATCTTGACAATAAAAAAACAACGTTAGTCACGGCGAGGAAAAATGTTCACGTTCTGCTTAAATTCTGGAGAACAAACCACGAGATGTATTTAACAAAATTCTTCTTTTCGCTTCTGCCTTTGAGTTCGTTTCTCAAAGGTGATAATGCGAAGGACGGGAAAAACAATACCACTGTTATTACTATGTAGAAGCAACGCGTCTATAAAACAAAAATAAAGGAAAAAGTGACTACACTTTATAAAGAACAGGAAACAACAGACGGCGAAACGCTTGGTTCGTAGAGCAGATAATCTCATCACTTCTGTCGAGCTTCGACTTTCCGGCCGGTGTGTTTATATGTCATATATCGTGCTCAACGACAACACGGCACGTACGACATGCACTGAATAGTTAAATTCGCATCGAGCCGCAATATAAACGTATCGTTCTCTCGCGTATTTTACCCGTGGCATTTTCTTCGTGGCGCGTCACGGTCAATTGTGCAGTAACATGTGGGACGAGAGTTGTAAAGTGGACGAGAGACGATTAGCACTCGTGAACACAGTTACCGAAATCGCAATTTTTACCCCCGAGGCCACAGACGCGTTGGCGACGTTGCCTGGCCAATAATCTAACATTTTGCCGCCCGGGGATCGGCAAAAATTTCTGACCATGAAAAAATAGGCATTTTTGCCTATGATCAATATTCTAGTCAGGAAACGCTGTCAAAGACAAAAGTCCAAATAACTACCCACAAATAACCACCACTCGAAAAGTACGAATAACCGCCACATCAAAATTAGAAAAGGAAGTAAATGTCTCCTACAAACTTTTCTCTCCGAGTCAAAATGAAAAAGATGCAGCGTGCAAAAGTTTTCAATTCGCAGTGATTATCTTAATTCAAATAATTTTTTTTTATTTTTTCAAAATATCCGCCATCGGGGAATTTAAAGAGGAACAAAAATGTGGTAAACATTTTCCTCTCAGAAGTAATTTCACGGCGCTACAGCGTGCTAAAGTTTTTTTTTCTGAAGATGCAGACATTTTGATGGTCATCACTTTTATTACCATGTAAAACACTGATTGAAATTGCAACCACCGAGGCCACAATCGCGTTGACGACATCGCACGGCCAATAATCTAGCGCTTTGCCACACGAGGATTGGCATTAATTTCCGAACGACGGGAAAATATCTCGAACGAGTTTCCGCTCAAAACGATCGTTGTAACGCTGGAATTCTGAAGCGGCAATTAATATAATCCACGCAACAGCCGCGACGAAGTGGGACCTAAGCCTCGGGAAAAAGGCCGCTCGTGCAGAATGAAAGAGAAAGGGAGAGAGGGAAATATAAACCTGTTTTACGGCTCGTGCTATCTTTTGTCTCGCGGACGACAGCGAGCGGTTTGAGCTCCGCTAATCGTAGCCTCTGTTTATCACGGCTCTGCATATACGCTTCTTTACGCCCAGATTTTCTTGGTGGGATGCGCCCGGCGATTTTAAAGCAGCGTAAAATTCTAATCCCGAGAAATGCGTAAAATACCTATTTCTTTTCTTTTTGAGAGGGAAGCTTTTCTTTCATTGTTTTTTTTTTTTAATTCCGGATTTCCAAATGGTTCATAGTTGTCCAGAAAAAAATACCTGTGATCGTTTTGGATATTTTTGAAAATCAATTCATACGCACGTTTTCTCGTTCTTTAATTACGCGAAAAAAATCGGTACAATTTTGCTAAATATGTATTTAAAAAATGCAGGTCTTTTCAGTGCTTTTTAATATGAAATTTCGCTGAAATCGGTAAGAGAATTTCAATTTTTTTTAAATTTTGCATTTATCGAGAAAAATTATTTGAAAGAAATGAGTATTTCCTCATAAGTTAAATGATGTTCAGTGGATTTTTAGGCGCGTTTAATAATTTCGAGCGCCTTCGAGGATCTTCACCGTGAACGCTACTCGATAAATTGAGTGGGAACGAAAAAAAAAGTACTTCCTTGGTAAAATAATAAACAGTCGCTTGACGCGAGAGTCTCTTCTTTCGCGTTGAGAGTTAATAGCACGGAAAAGTCGTTGTAGCGTGGCACGCGATAGTCTCCGATATAAATAGCAATGGACAATTGAGGGGCCGTTCGTTAATTCGATTATTGACGCAGTCCGTGCGGATAGTACGTCTGTCTACATGCTCTAGCTCTATATCTGTCTTCTCGTATACTTTCCAACGTTTATGGAAATTAGTAGCACGCGAAACTCGGTGTAGCGTGGAACACTGTGCGATACCACGCGACTCGTTCGGTTATTGCATGGCCGTCCGAGTTTTACCGCAGGAGTGAGCGATATTCGATATATCGATATATCAAGAGTTAATATGAGAGCACGGATATAACGGTAATTAATCCTAACGTAGCATCGTTTGCCGTAATTAGAAGATAATTTTTTTTTAAATTTAATATCGATCTAAAAATAGTGAAGAATTTTTTAATAAATTTTTTCTAGTAATTAGGGAAAAAATTTGCCACTCATGGCAATTTTTAATATCGATTGAAAAGAATTCAATCTGAAAAAATCTGCTGAAAAAGTTATTTAATTTTCATGAAGTATTTATTACGCAGCAAAAAAATTGACGCTTCTGTAATAATAATAGTAAATTCAGAATGTTATTATTATTTTGCAATAAATCATAGGATTTTATGGACGTCCGGAATAATGATAAGAATTCAGTAATTGAAAGATTTTTAATTCTTTTTCATTCGCATGCCGATTTCCGGTTAGATAATGAACCCTCGAGGTAATATAAATGTGCATTAAATATGGAAATAATTATGGAGGTTTAAGTACATGGGACGATATAAGATTGTATCACATTCTCAAGTGTGACGAGAGTAATCCAACACTTAGTTCTGCTCTAGGTATTTCAGTCGTTTTATTTATCCGCTAGTAAACGTTACGTCAACGGGCAATTAGTGTTCTTAATTACAAAAATCTTCATATCTTTCGTTTTTTCTTTGCACGAAAAAAAGAAGCGATTATTGAAATGAAGCGGAATCCGATTTTTTCCCTTTATTACCAGCTGAGCCAACGTGGAATGCCCGATACATCCCCGATACACTTTTATACAGAGTTTCCGTGCGTCCAACTAAACTACGCGGCTACTTAAGCCCGGATACCGATCATTTACCCAGCCACTAAATTCACCGCCAAAACTTCCTTAGTCCCTGAAGAGTCGGTGGTACTTCCGTCCCCACCTTCAAAAATTGAAAGCCGCCCGTTTCTCCCAAAATACTCGGTAGGCAGAGCTCAAATTTTGACAGAAATATTGCAGAAATAGTGCGGAAATATTGCAGAATTGGGCTAAACTTTCGGCTCCTCGATACTCAAGGCCGAAATCAAAAAGATGCGAGAGAGCTAGTGCTATAGGCGTTTACAATTGGGCGCCGAAGTTTCATAATTGAGTAGAGCAACTTGAACTTGATCTAAAACGTCTCATCGCAACCGATGCATCGACACCCAAAACAGAGCTACACACTAAAAATCCGAGATCAATAGCCCGAGCGGAATTCCCCGGAAGAAATCTCGGAGAACTCTGCCAATTTGTAGCGTACGTATCGAGGAGGTTGTACGTCCGTCGGACAATTGATAGGGTCCTAGAGGGTATTGTTGTTGTATCGAGGAGACGGGGAGAGTCTCCTCGTTACACACAGCGTCCGCGTCGTTGTTCCGGTATCCAATTTCCGGCGTCGAGTGCCGACCAACGGCGGACAATCTCTCTAACAGGCGAGAGATTGCAGAGCATAAGGTCGCAAGCGCGAGCGACTACTTCGGCAACCGGAGAAGAGTGCCCTCAACGCAAACGTCGCTACGATGACAATGTAGCGCGATAAATATATAACACACCAATGGAAACATATATATATAGATACATATACAGCAGTGGAATATATATAGCACAGCAATGGAAAGATCTAACGAGTGATGCGCCCACACGCGTCGACGTCGCCGTCCCGACGTCATTCGAGCGTACGTACGTTGAACACGTATTTATTTTTGCCCGGTGTGTATCAACAACTCGGCGTTGTGTCGTACGAAAATAGTTTTCGATGTGCGCAACTTGAATTATTATGCAAGCGTGTATCGCGCGCGTACGTTGCGGATACATATTGTGCTTGTGCACAGCGTACTACACGTTGCGGTAATCGAATTCGATGCTGTGTGATGCTGTGTCCAATCTCGGAATGGTATGAAGATGAAGGTTATGGACACGGGCACTCGCGTCGTCGCGTGCTCGAATTCCCGTTATTATGCGTTTTCGGTGGAGCGGCAGCCACTCTTCCATCCCGTTTCCACAATTTCCTATGAATAATAAATATCGGTTTAAATTCGTTTCGCATTCGCAGTAACAGCCCGCGGGCACCCATTTCTGCACGGCCATATCCTATTTGCCTTTTATCAGAATCAATGCCGCAACTCGCATGCCAACCAACCCCGAGTGCTTCTCGCGATAACATTACTTTCGATATTATGAAAAATCATTTTGAATATCACGTAAATGTAATTCGCTGGAAATGGGGGATTCACTCTTATGCACTGCACGACACGGCAGAGGTCACGACTATATCCGGACTTCCTATTTCAGGGTTTACCTCGATGGAACTCTCGGAGGTCGTCTTTATAAAAATATGGGAATTCTTCACAGATGTTTATCGGGTATTATCGGGTGTTATCGGCTATCGGGCAATCGCTTTAATTAGTTAATTATTTAGTTAAAAATTAAGTTTTCGAGTTGAGGTTTTCTGGTCACAAAATTATGATTTTTTTCACGGGTGAATTTTAAGTGAATCGAGGTTAGCGTTTTTAATGTTGAAACAAAAGTGTGAGAGGTATTTTGGGCTTTACTTCGATGGAACTTTCGTAGGTCACGTTTATAAAGAGATGAGAATTGTTCACAGATGTTTATCGGATATTAGATATTGGAGAATCGTTTCCCGTTACGGAGAGAATTTACCTTTTCGTTATTTGGAGGTTCACGGAGATAAAAGGCGATGATCAATTGAAGACTTGGTATATTAAAAAATATGTCAATTTTTTATTACCGTGTCGGAAAATTTTACATACACATTTTGTGGCGTTTTGTTTATTACAAAATTATGTTTTTTCATGGGTAAATTTGAAGTGAATTGGGATGAGCGTTTTTAATGTTGGAACAAACATGTAAAAAGGTCAAGGCCGTTCGGGTTGGCCCGAAAAAGTTCCATAAATAAATGGAAACGAAAAAAGTGCAGATAACCTCCACGCCCTTACGTAAGCACCGAATGAACCCTATACCTTTGGCTCCCAACGTTGCTGAATGTCTTTGAGGAACGTCGGCGTAAGGATATAGAGTCAACAAGAGCTCCGTCGGCCCACTCTTCGGGATACAAAAAGCGACCGCCATAGCCAATCTCAAATATTTGAGGAAAGAGTGACCCTTTGCACCTTGGAGTATGCGCCGACGAGCGGCGTACATAGGATTGCTATCTTGAAAATTCACTGAGCCCAAAAAATCGTACACAAAAATATTCAACGACGAAATTCTGCGACTTCTTCGCTCTACTGTGTTGTCCTCGTTTCTACTATTTTCTCCGTGAATAAAAATAATATATTGGCAACATATTCATTGCTGTACTAAATTTCCAAGTATAAATTTTTCGTTTTACCGTTTTTCTCCTGTGCGAAATGAAAAACTGCCGTCCAAATTTAGCACTTGGTCAATTTGACTTGTCTATCTTCGACTATTCAGAGTACGCCTCGAATTCTACGTATTTATCGTCACCCGTGATCTATCAAAAGAAGCCACACGTAGGATTCCGTATAGAAACCGAGTCCCGGACGTTTTCCACGTTGAAAACCGGAAGCCGAGCGAAGGTTCACGGTCCTGGCGGCCAGGGAGGTGACCTCTGTGCGTTGCTTATATACAAAGCGCAGTGACTACCGTCCGCGACAGAATGAAGAGTCAATGTCACGTGTATAGTCAGCGCAGAGATCGAGGCTGTCGCTTTCAATTGTACTGGATGCGGAGCAAACGACATTGATTTGACTTGTGCAGAATGTTCCTACCCTCGATTTTTCTTCGACTATTCAGAGTATAGTTCGAATTGTACGTATTTATAGTCACCCGTGATCTGTCAAATGAAGCCACACGTAGGATTCCGTATAGAAACAGAGAAGAGAAGCCAAGCGAAGGCTCGCGGTCCTGTCGGCCAGGGAGGTGACCTCTGTGCGTTGTTATACACAAAGCACAGTGACTACCTTCCGCGACATAATGAAGAGTCAATGTCACGTGTATAGTCAGCGCAGAGGTCGAGGCTGTCGCTTCCAGTTGTGCCGAACGCGGAGTAAACGAGGGCCTCAATCTGCTTAGCGGTGATGCTTGTGAGAGTATTATTCAACCACTCGGAATATCGCAACTGGGCGGCAGTTTCACCGACGGCTATATAATGCCAGTGGATCGACTGACACACGGTTCGTCGTTACTCGGGCGAACGGCACGCGCATATAATACCCCCCCCCCCCCCTCCCTCACTCCCTTTCCATGCTAGAGAACGAGCTCGAAACACAAATTTGCATTTCCGAGCTCTCTCTGTGTGATGTGACTAGTAGCGATCGTGAATCTGCGGTCAAGCACGTTTGTGCTCTGAATAGTGCAGTCTATATCCTCCACGCACTCTCCAAACCCCATACAGATATACGCGCGTGCGATATGTCGCTTGTTTTCCTTGGCTGTGGTGGCGGTGTTCGTTGTAGGGCACAGGGCTCGTAAGGCAGCGCGTGTAAATCCTGAAATTCGTGTCAGTTTACATATTCACGGTTCACCGAGCTGATAAAGTGTCGCCACGGGGTCACGGGCTAGAGAAAATAGTGTGGATTTCCCACCGGCAGCGCGGCTAAACGAGATGAAAAATGAGGGTGAAATATCGCATCTGAAAATAATGTCGATAAATCCACTGTGTGTATGTGTTTTTTTTTTTGTACCGGGGTATGAGTGAAACTGTCGTGGACCTGCTTTCGGTAAATTTTCAATATTCTCACGCGAATATCACGAATAATCAAGACTGGGAATGGAAATGAAGATTATTTGATGAATTAATAAGTATCGATAATGGATTTTATTGGAAGTCGAAATTTGAAATTAGTTTTAGTTTAAATATAAACTTTGTCGTTGCCGTTTGAGAGAAAGCTCATTTCTCCGGTGATTTGAACAATCTTATTTGTTTTTTCATGAATACGTGAATAATATGTTAAAATAACATTACGGAAAATCACACTTTTTACACCTTTTCTATATTCGATTGTTTTTTTTTTCCTTTCTTATTTCACCGACAAGCCTTAAAGTATCAACAGATTTTTATCTGTGAATATCCTTATCACTGCATTGAAGCCCATTCTCTTATCGGGTAATGAAAATAGATACTGAGCTCAAACTTTCACTCGCTGCTTTCGCGAAAGCAGGCGCTCAAGTAAGTGCGAATTGTATAAAGATTGATTCGCCGGTATCGAATCTATAGTTCTTGATAAAACACCGGTCGAAGCAGCAGCGGCTCGAAAGCCTGCTCTTCATAACGCTGGCAATTAGCGCTCGTACTTGTGCAATTATGAGGGTCGGTGCACTTTGCGCTGAAACAATACAGCGCCGAGCGAGTATATGGGATATAATGGGTGTATGGGGCGTGCGAGTGTGCGTTACCGATTCGGCCGAATGCCCGCGCCGATAACCGAGAGAAGAAAATCGTGTCACGGTTACCGGGTCGTTTCCTCTTTCACTCGTAACGCCCGTTGTTATTTTAAAGTAGCAGCAGCAGATGTCTCAATCGGTTATCAATAATGGACGAGTGATATACACAGAGTGTCCAATGGGTTCGTCTGCTTCCTGTTGCACTCCCGGCCTCTGTGTGGATCATCCCTGGGGATGATTAAACGTGAAGCGGAGATCGTCGAAGCCGTCGGCCGCGCAGTAAACAAGGTCCTCTTCAGGGCTCGTCCCCTGGCAACTATGGGACATCGTAAACAAGCCCGGACATCAGATATTGTAATAGACTCCGGCGAGCAAATTGCCGAGGAGATGCATCGTCGTATCTTTTTACGAAATGCGAGATAATAATTTCCGTAGTGAATTTCATGGGAATTTATGAAGTATTTTGGAAAATTTTTTGTTGATTATTTAATTCACGACATTTCTACAATATACCCTCCGCAAGAAAATTATCGCAACAAAATTTTTCATCGAAAATTGCCCTTTTTCAAATGCTTGTAACTCGGTCAATTTTCATCGTATTGAGATCATTGTTTTTGTTTTGTACAGAATTATGTGTACTTTCAGGAAAAAATGATGTCCAATAGCTGCGAGATAATGCCACATTCCGATGTCTTAATCAGGCCTATCAACTTTCTTTTTTGAACAACGTAATAGTTTGCAAATTTACCTGGATTACCAAATTTTTTTTTTTTTTTTTTTTTTTTTTTTTTTTTTCAAAAAACCACAAATACGATCTTAAAGTTAAAAGCTATACTTTTCATGGATTAATCTTTTAAATCAAAATTACGAATGACAATGTGATTCCTTGATTTATGAGAGTTTAGGATAGCTTCCGGGGCACGAATTTGTTAAATGTAATCTGATAATTTTTCAGGGCTACGTATCGGGTAATGCTGATATTGGCGGTATTTGACTAAAACAAAGGAATATCTTTATAATGGCATAACTCGGTCAAAAAATATCGTTTTAGAGTCGATTTTGTTGTTGTAAATACTCGTTGGAAAGTGTACTCTAAGATCGTATTCGTGGTTTTTTCAAAAAACATTTTTGGTAATCCAGGTAAACTTGCAAACTATTGCGTTTTTTGAGAAAAAAGTTGGTAGGCCTGATTAAGACATAGCAATGTGACATTATCTCGGAGCTATTGGACATGATTTTTCCCTGAAAGTACACATAATTCCCTACAAAACAAAAAAAAGTGACCTCAATACGATGAAAATTGACCGAGTTACAAGCATTTGAAAAATTGCAATTTTTCGATGAAAAATTTGGTTGCGGAGTGTATAATGTATTTTAATTCGTTTGTTTTTCTATTTTTTTTATTGCGTTTTTAGTTACGATCTTCCAATTAGAGCAATTAATTGTAATGTGTAATTAGTCGAGATAATAATTTCTGTAGTCAATTTCGTGGAAATTTGTATTCATTATTTGATTCACGACATTTTTATAATATACTATATGTTAATTTGTTTTGTTCCGATTTTTCAATTACTTTTTCACTCGCAAACGTGTAATTAGTGTTTAAATATCCTGAGATAAAATCAGTTGGGATTTTCTCCGTTGCAAAAGGGTTAAATTACAAGAAGCAGAAAGTGTGATGACTAAATAAATAAAATGTTAAGCACGGGGTTTGATTTCCCGTCGCAATATCCGTGTCTGGTTACACCGCTGACCAGCGGTTGGTGTTTTCAGTGGCACCGATAATGTGACGTAATTCAAGGTCTTTGCTACGCTCATCTGCAACACAACGAAGTCTACGCCTTTGCTTATACATATGCACTCCGGCAAAACCCATTGGCTTGTAACGCTGTCTCGTAGCTGAAGATATATTTCCAGCGGTCTCGCATCGCCACGACTAACGAGAAATTTTTCACCGCGGCTTCGACTTCGAGTTTCAAAAGACGGAGACAGAGCGAAAGCGAGTGGGATTAGTGCGTTGAACGTCTGTAAGCGCACAGGTGAGTAGCCCCGCTGCATTTGAAATGCTGCTTGCCCAGCGAGCAACTCGACGAACGGGTTGGCCGAGTGAAAAATTCACGTGTCGCAATAGGTAAAGTCGATGCATGCATCTGTACTTCGAAGCGAGAACTCTTAACTATGCAGCGGTTTACGACGAATATACTTGCATCCATCAACAGATATTTTTCAGCAACGGAACTCTTGCAGTGAGATGAACTTCCGGCGTAAAACTAATTATGTCGGATTGCGAGGACAAATTGAGATATCTCTCAAAAAGTGTAATTTTTTTTGAGACGCCTTAAGATGAAACATATTAGAAAATTTGTTAACGATTTTTACATCTAATTGGTATCAAGTTTTTAAAAATGAATTTAAGGGTAATTTGTGTTTCGATGTTTGCAACGTTTTTTTAACGTTGTAATTGCAATGAAATTTAGTGTTCAATTTCATTTAGAAGCGTGGAGGAAAATTAAGAAGACCGGAAGCTTTTACACGTCCAAGGTCCCCTTGGGCATGTTACGGCCCTGACTGGCGATCGCTCATTGGCTGCCGCGCTTGACATACGCCCCGCCTCATATTTTCGGCCTATCGGAGCGCTTCCGAGAGGCGATTAGGCCAATCGGGTGATTTTACTGTGCATCCATCAAAAAATGATGCAGTTGAATGATTTTTTTGTTGTTTCCGGTGCTATTATGAGAACAACGGAAGTTTGGGCAGACAATACGATGAGCTTTGGACGTATAGTTATGCAGACGCTCACTGGCGCTTCAGTTCGTCCCGTAATTCGACCATACGAGTGGCATGAATTATTTCTCGGCAAACATTAAGGCCGGGAGTGCATGAGAGCTTCTCGACGGACTCGCGTGGTGACCACGTAACACAAGACAAAGTCTGTGTACAGATACGAAACTCCTGCCTCGACGCTCGTCGCGCAATGTATATGCAGTATTCAAGCCGAGGTATTCCCCTGAAATAGGATACCATTCTATTGTCGAGAGGTTCATTTGTACCAAAACAATAGTGTATTCCCTAGCCGATGCGGACCTGAATAAGCCTTCAGCATCACCTTCAGCTATCCTGGCATTTTAGCGACTCGTTTATCAAAACAATATGCCCGATGTAATCCCCAAAAATTATTGCACTGAAAAAAGCGTGTAATCAAATTTATTAAATACCCTTATTGATTTTTTCGATTTTTTTGTGGAGTTTTAGGCGCACTTATGAATTCAGTGCAAAATTTTTAAAAGCTCTTTTGCTTTTCTCTGCAATTTAGTTTTATTAATTCTCAGCGACGTTTAAAAAAACACTGAAACGAGTTGATATTCGATTTTTACGATTTTTTAGGTACTAACTCTGATATAATTAATGAGAAAATACTTTGAGCTTTTAAACTTCTATTATCTTTCGTGTCTCAAGTCTTGTTTGTAATAAGAAGTTTATGCACAGGCGAGCACTAATTGCATTTTGATAATATTTTTGAAGTGGGATCGTTAAAAGTTGAAATCTTTATTATCTAGGAAAGATTTTATTGTTGCCTGCACTTTGCCGATTATATCCGGCGAGAAATTATTGGGCAATGAAAAATGGCATCAAATCCCGATAAGAGTGAATTATTGTGAAGAGTTCTGAAGAAGGAAAATTGAGTATTTTCAGCTTTCAAAGATTTTGTTTTCTGGCGAAGGTTTAAAGAATGTGTGACATAGTGTTTAATAAATATTCATAATTTCATCAACGTCGTGATTACCTTGCCACAATTATCGACAGAAATAGGTGGAAAATATGTTTAAATATCCAATTGCCACGATATTTCGTGTTGATACGAACATTTTTCGTAAAACGTTGAATTACCCCAAACGCTTGTGCTTAATTATTTGGGGCGTACCACTAAAGTTTCCATATATGTTCGGGACGGTAGATGGCAATCAATAATTGATTAGCAATCAACGCGGATTTATGGTCCGAGTAAAGTACAGAAGTATAATTAAATTCATAAATATTCAAGTAAAATGGGTTCAAAAGTTTGAGGCTGTCATTGAAATTGGCCACAAGTTTTTTAAAAATCATCCACTTTACCTCGAATTGTTAACAGTGAATAATTTTGTTAGCTGATTTTTATTTTTCAACGAGATAATACTTTCCACAGATAAACTCTAAAATTCATAAAAAAATATTCCTACATGAGATCAATGTTTTTTCTGAGGGAAACATTTTTCTATTACTTGATATCCACGCAGATATTTTTTTTTAACATTAAATTTTTCGTTGAAAAATTTCTCAAAATTGGAAATATGTAAAATCGATAGTTCATGGAAAAGCATAGTTATTTTTCAACGTGACAATACCTTCCACACATAAATTCCAAAATTCATGAAAAAATATGCCTATACGAAATTAATTTTTTTCTGAGGCAAAAAGCTTTCATTACATGATATCCACGCAGATACATATTTTTCTTAACATTAAATTTTTCGTTGAAAAATTTCTCAGAATTGAAAATATGCAAAATCGATAGCTCATGGAAAAGCATATTTATTTTGAACGTGACAATACCTTTCACACATAAATTCCAAAATCCATTAAAAAAACATGCCAATACGAAATAAATTTTTTTCTGAGGCAAAAATTCTTCTATTACATGATATCCACGCAGATATATTTTTTTCTTAACATTAAATTTTCCGTTGAAAAATTTCTCAGAATTGAAAATATGCACAATAGATAGCTCATGGAAAAGCATATTTATATTTCAACGTGACAATACCTTCCACACATAAATTCCAAAATCCATGAAAAAATATGCCTATACGAAATAAATTTTTTTTCGAGGCGAAAATTCTTCTATTACATGATATCCACGCGGATATATATATATATTTTTTTCGACATCAGATAGTTCATTAAAAAATGTCTCAGATTTGAAAATATGTTAAATCGATATCAAGAATAAACACATTTATTTATTTTTTCCTCGAAGTTTCGAGGTGAAGTGTTGATCTCATTTTGCAAAGCTCAGCGTTACACAGGCGCGAGATAATGTTCGGTCGTTAGGATCTCGAGTTACATGTGCACACATCGAGGATCCGACTCCGAGAGTCGGGACGCCGTAGCAGTCTGCGGAGTCGTGTATCGGTGCTCGTACGTTCACTTAAGAACATTATTATTCTATAGCGCGGCAGTCCATCGCATGTACGTTCGACGCACGTGCCGATGATAGCGGCGAGGCTGCCAGTTACACGAGCCGTCGGCCGCACTCGACGACTGAGCGAACTGACATCCACTGGCACGCGTACCTTCGGCTCCATCTCAATGCATACGCGCCGAGCAATAGCCCATCGGATCGTGCACCGCTGCCGCGGGCCATCTAAGTAATTACATTTGTCGCCGGCGCTTCGTAGCAACCAGATAGGGAGAGTGAAGAGACGCCCATCCTGTACCATTGATGCCCTAACGCAATTACCAGTGAGGGTGTAATCATATATGCAAGCAACTCGACGGACTATAGAGGATATCGTTGATGATTACAGCGGATATTTTAAGTCGCCCGGGGGAAGCGAGAGTTTCCCTCAGAGCGAAATTGCGTGAAAACAGCTTTTTACGAAAATTATGAGCGTAAAAATGTCCTATCTTAAATGTGCTTTGATGCATTCTCCAATATTGTTTCTTATTGTTTCTTTTTCTTTTTTTTTCGTCAAAATATCGATTTCATGTTGTGATACTGTTGTTGCACTAAAATCATTTATAATTTAACAAATGAAGAAATTGCACATTTTTAATGATATTTAGCTGAAAAATATTCGAAGCACATTTTTACGAAATTGATGCCCACGCTATATAGAATTACCACCGTGCGTCTTGCTGCAAGATGATATTGGGCAAGAAATGAACTTTCACTTCGCAGAGATGTCACGACTGCAGTAGAGAATATATATAACGTCAAGAGAGTGCATTCTGCTTATTTATCATTTCGTCTCGAGTCATGAATTTTATTACTTCATTATTATTCATCTCTTCCCAGGAAAATCCTTAATTTTCTATAAATTCCGTAACGATAAAAATCACCGCAATACTTTCGCCTCCCAATGTTTAATAATTTTCAAATCACTTTTTCAACTCTGCGAATATGAAACTCCAATCGTAAAAATCGGAGATTAAGCATTTGCCAAAATTTCTCGCATTCGCTCATTTATTAATTTACCGCGTATTTATGTCTCTCGTTTATTTTATATCATCGAAGGCTTAATCACAAGGTTACACTGTAACCTTGCAGAGGTTACGGTCACAATATATAGAATTGCCTCTCTCGGAACAAGTTGAAGGCCACGATCATTATCTACTTTATTTCATAACTCGATTTCAGAGCCATTCACCGACTCAATTAAATCGTTGTGAGCGCGCGTTGTCGATTGCTAAACTTTGACAGTTTGTCAACAACGATAGTCGAATATTTTTTTCAGGTGCCTGTTCAGTTTCACTGAACGGGATCGAGGTCCTTCGAAGCGCAACAATTGAACGTACCGGAGACCGGGGCCAGTTGGATTGTGATCCAAAGTTGAGTTAAGCTCATTTAAAAATCGGCAAATGCATTCACTAAAAAACATCTACAATGAAACGCCTCTAATGAGGAAACTCTTTAATTAGGAATTTCTCTAATTATAAAAATCTCTAACAATAATGCATTTTTATTTCATTTTGTATCTTTAATCGGAAGATTGTATTTATTTATAATAATCTCTTATTAGAAAATCCTTCAATTAGGAGTCCCTAATTAGAAAACATGTTTGATTAAGAGAATGCCGCAAATAATTAGAAAAAAAAATGAAAAGCGAAAATTGAGTCAACGAGCCCCGGTCTTTCCTGTCAATGAACTCTTGGTCTGAGCACATTGACCGATATCTACTTTGACCACAATGACACGATAATCTTTAATCAGAAAAGTCTTTAATTAGAAAAATGCTTCATTAAGCAAATGGGGCAAATAATTGGAAAAATGAAAATTGAGTCAACTAACCCCGGTTTTAGCTGTCGACGAACTATTGGTCTGATCACATTCACCTGTATCTACTTTGACCGCAACGAAACTAACCAACCACGCGATTTGACCCTACAATGGTAAACGCAATGGCATTACGTGTATTACGATTCGAGCGACATTTTTTTTTTATTACTGCTTCCGTCTACCGTGACGAACGTTATTCGATAACAAACCGCATGCAACCCACTTTTATTTCTTTGTATCATTGTCAGAGCAACTGCAAGAACATATTCTGATACGAAAACAAGCGATGCTCGCGTCTCGCTATCGTGAATGTTAAAACATAAAAAAGCCTATTGCCAACTCTCTTATCGTATCCGAAGAAGCCGTTTTGATAAGCGCTCACGTTGCGAGGACACGAAGAAAATAAAAGAGCGTAGACTACTTTCAGTATTATGCAAGGTGACCGAATTGCAAATCGCAATTATTCCTACGTACGCAGTTTCAAAATCCGGTGAGTCGAAGACATTTTTTTATCAATTTTTCAAGTGTAATTCTTTTTTATCAAAATTCAAGTATAATTGTTTTAGAACGTTAAAAAATAAATAAATTCTTGTATCCGCGATTATCGACACTTCGATCACCACTTTGACATACGTCACGAGATTACACGACGGAAACTAATTTTATTTTCCTCGTTTTTTATTTATCTACGTACATTTTTATTCTCTTCTTTATTAAAAAATTTAAGTTATCCATTTTGCTTAGGAATTCGTTCCAATATTTGGGTTAAATACAATAATGGCATTTTACAAAGGAACTTTTATTTTCAATGTAGATTTTGGTTGATTAAATTTTTTTGGAGAAATGTTGCATGAACTCGATAATTGTTTAAAAAATGCTCCGGTTATTGTCTTCAAACGAGAAAAATGTGGTATCGCACAAAATGTGGAATGAAAATCAGACAAAAGTGATAGTGATGAAAGAAGACAAAATAATTGGCGACTGCCAAACAAACCAGCCAGCAAACCCAGCAATTTTGAGGGAATTAAAAAAAAGAGTTAAATGCCCTTGTTCCAGAGCGACAAAGTAAACTTATTGCACGTTGCCGAGCTTATCGCCACTCGGTCAGCGAGTTTGAAATACACGAAAGAAACAACAGGTTGTCAGCAGCGCAATTTAAGTACGGACAATTTCAAGCTGACTTACAAAAACAAGATAAAATAATTCTCACAAGTGTAAGCCCCACTGAAAGCAATTGTCTAATCACTCACCGAGGCACGAGTCTCCTGAAGCTCCCGATTGTCGGGTTATCCGTAAAATCTTCACCGCTGATTCTGATAACACCATTTTCCGAATTAACGCCATCAGCGTGCACAACGTAATCCACGAGGTCCGCAAAATCGTCGTGAGCTTCCGGTTTCTCGGTTTTAGCCCGTGCACCACCGGAACCGAGACTCTCGTTATCTTTGGCACTGGGAGTCGCGGCGGAGTTGTCACCGCCGGACAATTCCCTGCTGCCGTTGACCCTCTGCAAGAACTTTCTTCCAAAGTTATTCCAGACGGTGTCGCGATTGGGTTCATCGCCAATTCTGACTCTTCCATGGCTGGGTACGAGATGATGACCGCTGTACCCCAAATCCATCTGCAGATCCATGACGAGAAGAAGAGTGAAGAGAATGGCAAAGGCGCTGAAACCAAAGATTATTTTCTCCCTGATCCTGATCATTCTAACGGCGATTTTCATGTTGGCTTCTTTGGCTTTGGTTTTTCCAGGGGAATTGCAGTGATTATTGATCCTGAAGCTCCTGGAGTTGTGTCTTATCGCCGAGTCTTTTTTCCTCGATGCGGATTCGCTTCTCTCGAGTTTCGAAAAATTGGAGCGTCTCTGCTTGTTAATTTCCCGAGATTTCTTCGGGATCGGTGTCTGAGAATCGCTTCCAGTTGGTGTCAATGACAAAGTCGCTCCTTGGGGTTCCGCTTCGGCAGCTTTATCGCTTTTCGTGATTCCCTGAAGCCTGACAAAATAATCCAACAGTCCGTTAACCGCGAATACACTTTCACTGGTGGTCGTTAATGCGGCAGGTCTCGACGATGCTCGGGAGGTTCGTGGCTCGGACTCGTAACTCGCAAGTGGGACGAGCCTCTGTCCGGCTATCTGGCATTCGGTTTCGATAAGCTCGACGTCCCTACTCGAGGAAATCCTCGATTGTATACGCGAGCAATTGTCGAGGTGAATTTCCGCGTGACGTTCCACGGAAGTTTCGTCTCTTCTCTGTCTCGGATTCGACACCTCGAGCGGATCTCGAGGCGAAAATCTTGATGGATTCTCGCGAGCGATTTCCGTCTCGCTATCTCTCGTCGTAAGATACGCGCTTACGTCTGGCGTGTCAACTGGAGCAGCTAAAATAACGCTATTCCGCACTTCCGTCGTGTGCAAATTGCAAAGCGTCGTCTCCTCTTCTCCCTCCAGTAACCAAACCGACGAATCGACGTGCTCGGCTTTCGGTGTATCCGTAAAAAGTGCAATTCTGCATTTTGCGTCGAGCTCTTGATAGTCGTGGTCGGGTTCGTTGTCGGTATTCACAGAATTCCGAGGTCCGTAAGAGCGCGCCAACGACGTTTCTGTTGGTGAGCAGCCGCTGCAGTGAAGAAGACGAAGAGCTGGCTGGTGATTATCGCCGCCACGCTCGGGCGTCTTATCTCTTGACCCGAGGCTATCGGATGAGGCTCTCTCAGGCGTTGACCTTTGAACGGATGAAAAGGACAGCCTCTCGTCGTCGGGAGGTGGAGAGAACTTTAATTTCTGGACTCTCGACGATCCGTGGCCTTGTACGGTGTCTTTGGTGCGGTCTGGAAGGTCGGCGTCCGCTTCTGGACGGCAGGACGATTGCTGGACGCGCTGCGTGTTGGATCTTCTGTGGATCGTGGGCAGCTCGAGGTTCAAACGAGATCCGGAGAAGTTTATGGAATCATCGGACGAATAGTTTCCCGCGGAAAAGCCTCTCGTGCTCCGCGGTGAATACTTCTCGCTCCTGGAGCCTCTTCGTCGTCCTTTGGCCTGATATTTTCCGCAGGATCTTCGGCTCTCCCTCCTGACCAACGCTCGGGCTTCCAGCAGTCGAAAGTTATCCTCGGATCGAATCAATTCGTCGACGTCCTCGACGGAAACGCTTCGGGAACTCGCGAACCTCTGCTCTTCAGGGTTCTTGCGTCCCGACGGATTCTTCGACGGGGATATAACGCCGGAAGACGCTGCGAGTGTCTCGTTGCGCAGACGTTTTGTTCTCGTCGGTGGTATCGGTTTATCCTCGTTTCCGGTGTGCTCCAAACGTTCGCCGAGGTTCTCCAGACTTGCGCTGCTGCGATTGGAGAAGAATTTTCTTCTAATCACACGAGGACTCTTGCGAATGTTGCGCACGAGCTTCTCGCAACTCACGCCGATGTTTTCCTTGGAGGTTTTCACGAGCCTCTTGAGAAACGAGTCGCTTCGGCCGATTCTCGTGGACTTGTCGTCGTTTTCGATTTTTTCGTGGTCCCCTGGAGGATTTTTGGACGTAACGCCATTGTCGTGATCCAATTGAACGATCGGCGGAATTTCGTGAGTTGACTTATTGGTCAATGTTGAACGCGGAGACTCAAGGCCGTTGCGGTGACTACAGTTGCTATCTCGGAATGTCCGGTGGCCTGAATATTCGGTCCTCTCTTCTCTCGACAGTACAACATTCTCGGTACATCTCCTTGCGTCCAGAATTTTGAATCCTCGCAACTAATGAACTCGGGATATTGATTGGAATGTGGCGGAAGGACGTCACGAGCGCCCTCGCGGTCAGTCTTCTTGTCTATCACAGCACTCGATGTCCCACGGAATTCTTATCGCTTCGTCACGATTTTCCGCTCGCTCGGTCCGCAGCCTGAAACACAGATTACGAAATAGATCAATCTCAGGCAATATTATTGATACGATTCGATCTAAAACGGCCTATTTTTCATGATAACTCCACGAGGCCTCCTTATATTTTATCGATCTAAGCTTCTGGGAAAAATATATTTTGTATGTAACTATAAATAGGAAAAAAATTCATCAGAATTTTTTCTTTTCTTTTCTAGTAGATTATATATTTATTTGCATGATATACTCTTAAACAATAATAGAATTTAAACAATTTAAAACGACACGTTGGCGTATATCGTGAGTTTTGTATAACATTGTTATACTTTTTTTTTATTTCTGGTGTTTTTTTTTTAAACCAGCAAATATTGTTAAATATGACTAATGTCCCATTACGTCCACTCTGGGCCCCGCAACGAGCGCGGCACCCGTGACGATTAGTTCCATAGCGTCCCTCCAGAGGCGCCGTTCCGTTATCGCAACGTTATCAGGGCCAATTTCGTAGCGCCATAATATTTCGGTAGAACCACAGCAATAACGAAGGATGCACTCGGTCAAGGTGGAAGTCATGGGGTGGATAGTTTTCTGTGGAGCATCAGGAGCGGGGCACATATAGTGGAGAGCGAACGAGCATCACCAGCGAAATCGAGAGACGGTAATGACGTGCTTTGGGCACCAGCTATATGGCTACGAGAGTGCACGGACCATTACAGTTATCGTGTTGGCTCGGTGGCAAAGACGAGGTCGACGAAGAGGAAGACGACGACGACGACGACGACGATGACGACGTCAACGACGTTACCGGAAGTGAGGTTGTCTGGGGACGCTGAGGCTACTACTACTACTGGTACTACTGAAGCACTACTCTCGGGTGAAATGCATGTGCAGGAAAGCCAGAGACTCGACGGGCCTACGATATATTGCCGAGTAGCAGTATCACACGGAGGTCCGAAGAAAGGTGATCCTGATTCATGAAAGCGGAGGGCATTTCTCCGGTATCGTAACGTCCTTTCTCGTTGGATTAAGGCTAAGGTTCTCAATACTAAACTATACAGTAGCAAATTTAACGTTCTTGCGTATATGGCATAGAAAAAATGTTGGATAAGTAGCATTTCAAATTCCGTTACGGGTGTGAGTGTGATTGTGATTGTAAGTGTAATTGTAAGTGTAATTGTAACTGTGATTGTAAGTGTGAGTGCAAGTGTAATTTTAAGTGTAATTGTAAACATCATTGTAAGTGTAATTATAAGTGTAATTGTAAGTGCGAGCATGAGGGTAAGTGTGATTGTAATTGTAATTGCAAGTGTAATTGTAAGTGTGGCTGTAAATCGGATTGTAAATGTGATCGTAAGTGCAATTGTGACTATGATTTTGAGCTTGAGTGTAAGTGTGTACGCTAAAGCCACTACTAAAGCTACTAGCCCTACGGGTGAACTATTTTAGGCACAATACAAGTGCAGGGAAGCTTCAGACCCGTCGACTCTACGATATATTACCGGGTGCAGTTTCGTATGGAGGCTCGCAGAAAGATAATCCTGATTCATGAAAGCGGAGGGCATTTATGCGGAT
Organism: Clistopyga incitator; assembly: GCA_947507545.1. NCBI lineage: Eukaryota > Metazoa > Arthropoda > Insecta > Hymenoptera > Ichneumonidae > Clistopyga > Clistopyga incitator. Next base: position 882,794 of record OX382174.1, on the reverse strand, counting down.
ATCGTAACGGCCTTTCTCTCGGGATAAAGGGTGAATCTTCAATACCAAACCGTGCGGTATACAGCCATAAGGTTCTTGCATATACGGCCTATAAAGAGCCCACCATACATTGAATACGTCGTCAAACTGTTTTCCCGAACGAATGCATCATCTACCCTATTCCGTACCTTCTATGTACTTAAAATAATATTTCCCGGGTAGATATTACGTATCGGCATAAACCGCACATCAGCGCTTCATGGAATATACACTGAGAAAAATTACACGTTGCGTTAACTATACAGTAAACTCCATACACAACATCTCCCTTAGGGAATGTTTTATGTTTTATGGATATCGTAGGAATACACGAAATAATACTGGCAAATACATAATGATAGCGTGTTTGATAATTACATCTCCACACAGGAAACATCATATGTTAATGTTCACGCAGGAAAATTAACCGTAAAGTTGAATTCACCATCTCGAATTCTCAGTACATAACAAACAGAAATATGTGCAATGCACTAAGAAAAAATAATCAAGTGTAAGGTTTTGTTTTTACATTTATCCATTGCAATATAAATATTGATTTAATTAAGGACGTTCCAAATGATTTCAAATATTAAAAAAATGTGTTTTTTCTTGGAATATACACTGAGAAAAATTACACGGTGCATTAACTATACAGTAAACTCCATAGGCAACATCTCCCTTAGGAAATGTTTTATGTTTTATGGATATCGTATGAACACACGAAATAATACTGGCAAGTACAATGATAGCGTGTTTGATAATTACATCTCCACACGGGAAAAATCATATGTTGATGTTCACGCAGGAAAATTTACCGTAAAGTTGAATTTACCATCTCGAATTCTCAGTACATAACAAACAGAAATATGTGCGATGCACTAAGAAAAAAAATCAAGTGTAAGATTTTGTTTATACATTTATCCATTGTAATATTAATATTGCTCTAATTAGCGAAGTTCCAAATTATTTCAAATATTCAAAAAATGTGTGTGTGTGTTTTTTTTTTCAATTCGTCGACCAAAATATATTAAAATAGTAATATTTTTAGCCCTTTGATCTAAATTTAATATTCCAGTGTATTTTTCAAATGAAATTTGCATCGCCATTTGAATTTTCGAATGTATCTTCGGAAATCGAATATGCAAGTCGCGGAATGGTGGAGAAAATGTATATCTATGTGTCAGAGAGAGATGCTTAAAATGTCTTCGGGGAGAAAGACTGGTACTCCTTCAGGGTTCACATTGGGAGCACCTTACGCGCCTCTTTTAGCGGAAGTTGTTGGTCGGAGAAAAGTGGAAGTGCTTTTCCGTAATAAAAGTGGAAGAGCGAGGTTTATAAAGCCTTTATGCTTTTATCTCGTGTAGTATACGGTCGCGGTTCATGTCGGAGTGGCTGGCTCTGCGAAGCCCATTATGGGCAGACATTGCCTATAGAAATAATGTAGTGGATAGCTTTTTACGAGGATGTAGGCTGTTTAATCGCGCCTCTGTCGGAAATTTGAAAACGAAAAATCCGATGGAGTTATTCGAATGTACGACTCGAGTTAGCAAACGCCAAACATTTTATTAACTTAGTTGAGGGGAGACAAAAAATTGTTAACGCTATCTGGACGTTTTTTAATTTTTTTATTCAGGGAACAAAAATAATGGGAAATGTGGTTTGATGTTTGGAGAAGCAACAGGCGGCGGACTGACCTGTCTGACCTATTTTTAGCGAATTTTAGGGGGGAATTGATTTATGAATGTGTGTGTACTTGAGAGCTTTAAAAAAAGCTCAGGGTTCAATATTGGCGCAAGAGAAACGTAAATAACCATTAGACATATGAGAGATTTTGCTGAAAATAATTATTCGCGTATGAAGAAAATATTATACTTGTTAGGTTGGTAATTAAATTTGGATTTGTCAGCGTTTTTACTGTGTCGATAAAATAATTATAGAAATTGAAAAATCGAAAATGTGGGTTTTCTGTTAAAAAATCTATTATCGAATGAATAATCTTCTGACATATTTAGAAAATATTATGCTCGTTAGATTGGCAATTAAAATGAGGTTTTCCGCTTTTTTCACTCTGTCGATAAAATGGTTTTAGAAAAAAAAAGAGAAATGTGTGGTTCTGTTTAAAAGTCTCTTATCGGATAAATAATCAGCTGTGAAAATCTTTTGGATAAGAAGATCTGTTCTATCTTTATCTTATCGTTAATGATGTGAAATTTGTAATAAGTGTGACAGGGATATCACTAATTACGCTAATCTCTTTCCAGCGGAGCGAAAGAGAAATACTGAAAACACGTTTTATATCGTCTTGAGCAAACTACTCTCGCACAGCTAAGTCCACGCAGCTTGGAGTGATAAGAGGTGCGTGTGTTTTCGACGTCAGTCGATAGAAAAAAAATGATTTCATCAGTATCCAAGTATTTCATGATTAAGACTTATTTTGATTTATTTTGCCCATTTTATTATCCCAATTTTACATATGTCCGTATTTGTCGCAAAACGATAATAATTTTTTTCCGTGCCTTTGAAATATTGAGGTCAATATTATTTCTCCCAATATTTGATTGAAAATAAAATTTTTCTGCAGCTGTTCACAAATTCACATATTATTTTACTACAACCTCCTTAGAATTTGCACAATAAATTACAGCACATAATCAAAATTCAGTGACTCGTTGATTTAATTTTTTCTCATAATTACTCAAACCAATAAGTAAAAAAATGGTTACAATGCAAAGGGAAATATTAAATTTCATTACATCACAGAAAAAAAATTCCAAAAATGTGGCCTTGAAAAAAGTGCAGAAAGTGTGCTTTTAGCATCGTAATGCAAAATTTCTAAAGAATGCCAAAGAAAATGAGTGAGGCATCGTCAGCTTAGTAGGGAAATGCATTAGCACGTGCGAGATCGATTAGCACTCGCGAAAAGTGACTTTCGGTTGTGTTACTTTTCCACGCCCAAACCGTGCGAGAATTTCAATCACGGTTTGGGAAAGAGGCTGCCAAATGAGCGGCTCACATGTCTCACGCGTCTCTGACGATTTATGTGGCGCGGAGAGGGGGAAAAAAATATAGTCGTGAGACACTTGAACGTCTCGGATTGTTTGACGCGCGGTCGTTATACCGCGGCGAGAAGCGGCACGATTCGGCCTCCGGTTTCGCCAACAAAATTTATTTTAAGACGACCGAGGCCCGCTGCCAGGATTCCTAGGCCGCACGCGTTGCTCCCGTCGTTTGTCCATCGTGTGGACAACGTGCTTAGCTGTTTTGATGCTTCGGGCGCGCTCGAAATTAAATGAAAATGGGCCGAGACATTTTCGCTGTTAAATATCCGCGAAACTGGTTCAGCAACATGTATTTTTCTCTCTGATCCTTAAAAAAACAAAAATGCCGAAAATTCTGAAAAAAAAAAAAAACGTCCGTCTTTTTTTAATTATTCAGCGTGGGTTTTTTTGAAAAAAAAAATTTTTCATTTTGCTATTTCGGAAATTCTTATTATGAGGAATGACGTGAAAAAAAAATTTAATTACTCATTAATATTACGACTATATAAATTAATGAAATTGTTAAAAAAGATTGGGAGTTTTTATGAATAAACTGGTAAATTGAATGCAATGTAAATTACTCATTAATATTGTGATTACATAAATTAATGACATGGTTAAAAAAGATTGGGAGTTTTTATTAATAAACTGATAAATTGAGTGTACCATTGGAATAGAAAAAAAAAGTATTTCTTTAGTCAAATTAAAGGATTTTTGCATTAGATTGCAAAAGTACTGAGGCAATAATTGTCAAAGAGCAGCAAAATGACAGTAAAATCATTTTTTTAGTTCAGGTAATTCCTGTTTAGGAATAAAATGTATTGTAATGTGGTAAATTTGTTGAATAAGTATCATTAAGCAATTACATCGGATGAACAATTTAACAAAATCCGTTACCAGTGAATTAATCGAGAGCGTATATTTGCAGTAAAGTTACATAAAGAGCGTTATGGAAAATCAAGTCGGAATGTGGCAAAGGATCTTACGTAGGTTAGAGAATCCGTGTCGACACATAGACGAGCGCGTATCTCTATCCGTCATGTAATAAAAGCGATGCGGTATCACTCGCCGAACTGAGAGAACGACACGCTCGCGATCGATGAGACTCGACGTCGGCGAATCCCACGATTCCCTCAGCGCGAGGAGAGAAAGTACCTGTTATTCGCGAGACTCCTCCGTCCTTACAAGACCCGAGACACTAGTTTCCTCACTATCAATGCGCCTATCTCTATATTCTTCTCTATAATGGCCATGTTTCCATTCAGAGAGTTATTGAGAAAATTGAAATAAATCCCTGCAGATGTTACACCCGGAAAATAGTCCATTTCAGCACTAGGTAAAAAATAAATAAAAATTTTCTCAATTCTCGAACGAAACTTTTCAGTTCGTCGCCTTATGTCTCTGCCCGAGTATCTCCACTTTTCAATTTCCTTTCTGTATTCTTCAATTTCTATTTTATATTTTTTATTTTAATGCCCTTTTGCTCTTTTTTCCAATATTTATTTTAATATCCTTTGTCCTATTTGATGTTTAAATTTGTCAAACTTTTTTTTCGATGCCCTTTTGCTCTTTTTTTCCAATATTTATTTTAATATCCTTTGCCCTATTTAATGTTTAAATTTGTCAAACTTTTTTTTCGATGCCCTTTTGCTCTTTTTTTCCAATATTTATTTTAATATCCTTTGTCCTATTTAATGTTTAAATTTGTCAAACTTTTTTTTCGATTCTTTATTTCTATTTACGTTAAACTAATAATTGGTTGTCTTGAATTGCTAAACAAAATTGATCCAAGCATAGGCAATGATTTTTGTAATTAGAAAAATAAAAATAAAAATGAAAATTGTTTGACAGTAAAAAGCGTTATTTATTAAGAAATTTTTTTGCGAGTCTCTCTTTTTGGTGGAGCATATTTATATGTAAATAGACGAAGACTTCCACAGATTTGGGAGCAGATCGGAGGTTGTTGGTGACGACGTCGCTATGTTTTTGTAAATATAATGAGTGTTATCAGGCGACACCGTCGCGCAATGGATACAAACCAGGGAAAGTTAACAACATCGTGACCCGACATCGAGCTCAGTGAACTGGCCGCGGTCGGACACGCGCGCATGGGAAACCACCGCCTAATGTGTGATGCGCCACGGAGATGTTTTACTGTACGGGCGCGACGTTGTCGTGAGGTCAACGCTTATTTACTCTATCAATAGAATGTATTTTCTATTCGTGGGGAGACACGAGCTTTGAAGTCACATACATACAAGCCTCTCTATATTCGTGGTATACGTAGTAGGTAAAATTATATATGTATATATGTATATACATATATGTATGTATGTATGTATGTATGTATGTGTGCAGAGTAGGTGTATATATGTATATTTGTTTATATTATGAAAAGATCTCACCGCCCCGGTGGCCGCAGTGTCAAGAGTTGAGTCATATACAGGTCATTCCGAGTCAAGGGGACGAGCAAATTCTCGTCAGATTTTTCGGAATCTCCCCATAAATGTTCCCGCCTCTGGATTTGGGTTTCTCCGTTAGTCGAAAAAATACCCTGACAAAAAAAAAACCCTCGAAAGATTATTCTTCGAGGGAGGATTTTTTTCGGGATATTTTTCGTTGGAATATTTTTTATTGCTGGAGTACTTCTTTCCTGAGGTATTTTTATTATTTCCGGTGTATTCTGTCGTGGAGTATTTTTTCTGGGACATTATTCTCTCGATTGATTCCTCCAAGTCCCTCAGAAGCTACGAAATTCATATTTTTCTGTTCCTATTTTTTTTAACTCCCCATGAGTCCCCAAGACATTTTTTTTAATTTCCCCAAATTCAGAGGAAGCAAAAGGTAGTGTCTTTCATGAGTAGTGTAATTGCAGGGGCGCGTCATATTTTTCAAGTCCTATTTTTTTTTTACTCCCCATGAGTCTCCAAGGCATTTTTTTTTAATTTCCCCAAATTCAGAGGAAGCAAAAGCTAGTGTCTTTCGTGAGTAATGGAATTGCGGGGGCGCGTCATATTTTTCAAGTCCTATTTTTTTCTACTCCCCATGAGCCCCCAAGGCATAATTTTTTTAATTTCCCCAAATTCAGAGGAAGCAAATGCTAGTGTCTTTCATGAGTAGTGGAATTGCGGGGGCGCGTAATGTGTAACCCATAAAATCCCAGGACAAATATGTATGTATATACCTATTCGTTATCTATATATATATATATATATATATATACTTGTATTTATAACGTGTGATCTCGTCAGGAACTTGTGCACGCGATTCTCATCGTTGCTGTCTTCTACCTCATGTTCTCTTTATTCTGAGAGAGTCTCTGACTCAAACAACTAATCATAACGAGCAACCCAAGCGCACACAGGTCATCGATGAGTCGACGTGATTGCGTGTGACGGTATGTATAATTATCTGGATTAATGGCAATTGTTCGAGCCTGTAATCGAGACCATGACGACACGGACGGAGTAATAGGAGAGGGGTGGTTTTCGTTGGGGGTGGAAGGGCACAGAACTGTTATTACCGTAACTCCGGTGATGAGCTCTCGGTCATATTTAGACACACGGTTCGATAAACCGAAATAGTGTATATTCCTGTCAAATTGATCGAATATTACAATAGACAGGAAGCAAGTATAATGTCAATTTGTGGTCTCTCAATTCTAGAGCGTAGAATTATCAGAGAAATAAATACTACTTTCCTAATAAATATAGTTTTTAAGGCAGATTTTCAACATGTTTTATTTTTAAATATCGAATTATTATTTTAACAAATTGCAGATTAATTTTAAATTCAGTGTAAAAAGAGCTTTTTAAGTGCTTGCTATATTCAAAACAAAATCAGCATGCAATGTTTGTCTGAGGAACATAATTGATACAAAGACTAGTCTGAAATCATTTATTACGGATTTATTAACAAAATTTAACGTTTTGGCAACTAAGCGCTACTCAGTAGGAAAAGCAAAGCATACATGCAGATTTGGCACAAGCGGAGGTCGTCTGAAGTCCCCGGAATTTAAGAAAGTGAGATTAAATACAAATCTGCCTACAAGGAAAGTGCAATGATAAATGGTAAATCAGAAAAATTTTAATTTTATTTCCTGTTTTTTTCACTTTAGGACTTTTGAAAAGTCATTCGGTAATTATTTTTTAATGTATATATATGCTCAATCGTGTTGTGAATAGACGATAAGAAATTCAGGTTTTTGCCGGAGGAAAGTATAATACAGCATTTGAAGTAAATATGTGTGAATAATTTTTACTTTTTTTATAATTTTGTCCTGACGTGACCGAAAGTCAGTGAAATGTTCCTCCCAAGAAAGTGCGATGATAAATGGTAAGTCAGAAAAATAGTAAGCTCCGGTTTGTTCGGTTTAGGAGTTGAAAAGCCGGTCGGTGACTATTTTTTTGACGCGTACGCTCGATCGGGCTGCGAATAGACAACAAGAGATACAGGTTTTTGCTGAAGGAAAGCGAAACCTGTGCCCCGACATAATTGGATTTCGACGACGGAGTTTCTTACTATTTTCTCGTTAAATAAATCATAATAATAAATATGAATCGATGCTTCGAGAGAGATTGTTCGCATCGTGGGTATTATCAAGACAGACGAAGTACGTAATATTAGACCTCAGCTGGGGGGAAAGGAGGGGGGGGGGGCAATATGTGCACTCAAAATTTATGTACCAAGTTGCTGTTCTTGGCGAAGTAGTGCAAGCAATATAGCGTAGTCGAACGTCTTAAGTGTCTCCCTGCCGAGGCGAGAAAGGCTAATTTACGTGGGAGCATTAATTAACTGATGCAATTAAAGCCCTCGGCATCGGCAAAGCGTAGTGCGCTCCGCGACCTCGAATTTCGAGCAGCGCTATTCCGGCAACTTCGAAATATCTTACTTTATTTAACTTTAAATACGTCAATGTTGCAATAATTGTACAATAGGGAACTCACATTTTCACGTTTGTTTTGGGTAATGAGTAATTCGGGGGTCAGAGGGAGACATTCGCCCTAATAGTCTCAGAATTATTTTGCCCAGGGGGTCTCATACGGGGATTTACAATAATTCGGCTCAGGGGGGCTAATGCTTACTTCAAATAATTTCGCCCCGGGGGGGTGGGGGGTTGAATAATTCCGTTCCAACAGTCTCAGAATAATTTTTCCCAGAGCGCTTGGCTTAATTTTACCCAGGGGCTTCTAGCTCTATTTTGCCCAGAGGGCCTCATCGGGTACTTAAAATAATTCCGCCCAGGGGGACCCGTAGGTTTCAGAAAAATACCCCTCATCAGGTCAAAAAAACAAACAAACATTTTTCAAAATAAATACCCATAGATTTCCAAGTATTATAAGGTAAAAAAATAAGGGAGTTCATCTATCACGAAAAAATCGCATGTCAATCATAAAAATAAAAACATATTGTGTGTGTTTTGACCTTACTCGACCTTCCCGAAGCAGCGCCTGTTGAGGCAGAGAGAGAGAGAGAGAGAGAGAGAGAGAGAGAGAGAGAGAGAGAGAGAGAGAGAGAAGAAAGAGAGTGACTTCCGAAGAAAAGCCATGAGCTTTACTCGGCAAGAGTGACGCGATGAAAGGCGTCGGAGACATCACAAAGGGCGGCAAAGCAAAAATAAATGTGAGGCGAAGCTGAGAATGATAATCCCAGCGGAGTGAGCGGGCAGGAAGAAAAGCTGTAGGATCTACGGCTGCGAACCCAAGAGACCGACGGCTCTTCTTTGAGAGCGTACGCCCGGTCCCAGCGAAAGGAAATGCCATCACGAAAATCCAGCTTTAATTCCGAAGAATGTTTTTCTAGAATGTAAGAAAAGCTTTGCCGCCGATGTTGAGACAAGAAAAGCTTTGTCGATGATGCCCGGTGATGTTAAAGTACATCGGAGATACGACTTTTTCCTTTTTCTCCCTCTGACGTTAATCCGCGTCATTTCGACCTTGCCAATTCTCAACTTATATATACATATATACGTGTATATCTATCTACAAGAGATCATTCCGAATTAATAAAGCTTCCTGAATACGTTTGAATTACATTTTCTTAATATTAATCTTGCTATTTTAACAAAACAAAAAATAAAGAGGAAAAGAAATGTTGATAAAATTTACTTATTAACCTAATATATTTTCAGATATTATTTTTATCGGATATTTTGACACACTGTCAATATAAATTGGCCTGCAAATAATGGAATGAAAATTTTTTAAATAGATAAAAATCCATCATGGTTAAAAAATATCATTTATTAAAGGACACTGATAACAGCTTTTTTATAGATTAGATTTTTTTTTGATAAACTATCGAAACGCTTTTTTGGATAAACTAATATGCAAAATCTTATTTCCGGTTTTTAATTGAATTCAACGAATAGTATGTCGTTAATAAGATTTGGAAACTTAAATTTCGCCGGAAGTTGTACGCGTCCGCCCTTAAGACGAGAAAAGCTTTATCGATGATGCACAGCGGTCCTTAAATAAACAGGATAATGGGCTTTTTGGTTTTTGCGACTCTGACGTTGATCGACGTCAACTCTCAACGTCGTTGGTGGTGCCAACTATATATAAGTAAGTGTATTTACAAGAGGTAACACTCGAGTGGCATTCTACGTCACGGGACAACGAGACTTCAGAGACCGACCACTTTCTAGACGAGCTCCTACATCTGAAAACACGTTGCTTCGAACCGTTTCCGAGTTTCGTGACCGCAGTGCAACGCACGTCTACCAGCGAACGAGCCGCGCGTACGTTTGCGAATGAAAATTACGCGTTACTGCGTACAACGCAGCACGTGCTTATTCGCCCGAAGGTAAATTTGCCAGACAGCGATCGGAGTACAAATATCGACAGTTTTGGGTTCTGATATCGTAGATTTTCCGATAGTAAAAAAAGGAAAATTTTTAACTAAAAATTTTTAGTTTACGGGAAATTTCAATCATTTTTACGAAAGTACGAAAATAATTGGTTAAAATGATTTATTTTCGTCTTGTAAAATTCTCAGAAAAAAAACGAAATTTCAATTAATTTTTTTTACAAAAGTACTAAACTTATGTATTTTTGTTTTGCGAAATATAAATATGAAGAATGTTGAAATTTTGAAAAATTAACACAGAAAATCGGTGACGTTTATAAAAGCGTTAAGGATATTATTATTTATTGTGTAAATGAAAAATACACGCTGTTGATTAGTGGTATAGCGATGGTCGGCGGCTGGGACGTCCAACTCCCGGATTATGCAATTCTCGGTTAATAGATGCGGGCGACTACGATTGACAGCCTCGTGACTAGTCTACCCCAACGAAATGAGCTATTAGGAATGTGAAAAAAATTTATATTCCCACTTCGTTATGCAGATCCAGTCGCGGCGGAAAATTTTCTGGACACGCAGTTGGATTTGCCCGAGATACTTAAAAACCGGAGAAATTTCGTAATAAATCCTATTTTTTTTGCAATCTTCATCAAATCCGAGTTTCCTTAATAATTAAAAAAAATTACCGGCACTAAATCTTTCACACAGATTTATAAAAAAAAAATCAACGACATCAATTGAAAATCGTGCAGAAATTACCACTGTTATAATTTTTTAATGCACTATCCATAAACCATCTTAATGAAAAAAAAAAACAAAAAAACAAAAAAATCCACCATTTATGACAACGCTATTTTTCATAAAATTGTAACTAAACTCAAATTCACCTAAAAATCTCTGTGCCTGATTTGTAATAGGCATTTTAAAAAATTCGTAAAAACAGATCATCTGTTTTATTTGTAGCAGAGCTAGGAAAAAAAGGAAAAAAGCAGAAACATTGGAGAGTAGGAAGAAAAAATAAATGGTCATTTTTTGTGAATCGTAAGAGTAATGTTCACTCGGTGGGTCGCTCGGAAAAACATGTGCGTCGGTGAATAAGCAATGAAGCGTGTAGTGAGTGAGATTGCGGACTGGCACTGTCGAGTCGAGAATCGCGCAAAGATTATTAATAAAAGACCTTGCATTGTAGAGATACGCAAGTGTACGCGATTCGTATGAAGCTGCGGTGAGCTATGCAACTATATCTTGCAAGCCGTCATTGCAATCGAGCTCCGCGTATCTCCGTAGAGGTTGGTAAGCAAGCGCGTGATTCTGGCTGTGCACTTATACGCTGTCCGGCGATTAATGCATCCGACAACATCATCGCAGCGAAGAGATTATGTAAACGGAAGAGAATTTCCTGATGAGTCAATAACGCAGGAGATTCGAGTTGATCTGCGTGAACCCGTCGTTCGTGTTCACGGTTATCACACGCCGACCGCTCGACCTCACATTGTCTACGCTATTGTATATTATTCTGTCTACGCTATTGTATATTATTATATCTACGCTATTGTATATTACTCTGTCTACGCTATTGTAATTATTCCGTCGCTGTCATGCTCACCGCAATTTTTTAGTCAATGCTCCTCATATGCATTGGCAATCGAATATTTGTTTCACCGAGAATTTAAGCACTACAAGAGAGGTAGAAATATTTTGATAGGTAACAAGTTTAGAAAAAGTTGTTAAGAAATTGTGATAATTTTTTTTACTCGTTGGTTTTGTAAAAAACAAAATTGTATCTTCGTAATTCTTCTGTCGCTTGACGTATGCATTAATAACTAATTCGACAAAAGATTAATAAATATTCTGAATAATGAATTTGGAAAAAGTATACATAAGAAATGTGCGTAACTCGACTAAATTAGTTTCCAATGCGAAATAAATTCCATTGTTCGGTGAAAGAAGATCAAATTTGTTCTTATAACCCATGAAATGACTAGACTATTTTCCAGAATTAAAAAAAAAAAAACACACAACTTATTTCCATTTATCCCTTCGAATTTGTTTGACCCTGAAGCAAATCTCGAATTACTGTCGCGAATTTCGAGGAGCGAGCGTCGCTAAAAATGCTGGCGGATGGTTTTTCGTGGCCGCCCCGGTGGGTTTTAACGATTGGCATTATGACAGCGGTATAAAAATCTATGAAGCGGTTTACGCGAACGTAACTGCTCGAGATATTCGTCGGTTCCACGTCGTTTAGTCGTGCAAGAAGCGTTTCGTCCGTGCAGCTCATTCAAAAGTACGGGCTGGCTAAATCTAGTGATACACTCGGGCCTCATTGTCTCCGAAAGTCGTAAAATACTTTCGCGTACTATTTACGAGGCAGGGAGAAAAGGAAGCGAGCGACGAGAAATAAGAGAAGCGCTTATTCGCTTTTTTCCACTGTTAGCAGCGCGAGGAGTTGGCTCGTGACATTATCTACAGTTTGCCACATCAGTAGCCCCACGAACAGTATTATCCTTCGACTGTTGGTGTCGCTGGCATCGAATTTGCGGTTATGCGAACGTGAAATTAGCAGGCGTGATCAGTGAGCTCGGTTTCCCTCAGTTTTTTACGTCTCCGCACGAAAGTTCCCTTTCGTATTCGCCACAGTGAAGAGATGAATGATTTATATATCATTTTCTCTCGGGTGCTTTGGCCGACGGCACTTATTAAATATCGGTAACGTTGTTTGCGCTCGAAACCGGCGACAACGCAGTGCCAAGCACCACGGCGAAAGGATTCTCCATTTTGTTCTCGTGTAATTCCCAAGGCAACTAAAATCAGTAGAGGTTTTTGGTTGTTATTTTTTTATACGACGAAATCGAGGACCACAAGAATTTTTGTGGTGCTTCCGATTTTCAGTGAATTTGAGATACCTCAATATCTTGAAAATCAGTGTAACCGTGGGCACAAAATTTTTTCGGAAATTACTGTAACTGTGTACTCAACATATTCTGGAAAATGACTGTAATTATGTAGTCAACATATTTCGAAAATCACTACAATTGTGTACACAAAATATTTTGAAAATGGATGTTATTATGTACACAAGATATTTTGAAAATTACTGTAATTACGTATTCAACATATTTTAAAAATTGCCGCAAATGTATACACAACATTTTGTGCTCAATTTTTTTTTTTGTTCACAAGTGGAATTTTTTTTGTAATTACTGTTTATAATTATTGTTTTTCACCGATAACCTGTAGTGCGTGTAAAGAAATGTCAACTTTTGACATCGTTACGAACGAATACGTATTCAATGACTTTATATTAAAAATCGTTCAATGATATATTAACATTTTTTCTCGGGTACTTTGGCCGACGATATTAAATATCGTTTAGGCTGAAAAACGGCGACGACAGTGCCAAGCATCGCAGCGAAAGCTTTCTCCGTTTTGTTTATTTTTGTTTGTTTGTTTATGGTTGTCAGATTTGATCTAGTGCACCGTAGATGTCAATACTCACTTTTAACAGCTGGCGATCGGAACGACGATCCCCGGTTATAGTAAATCTCCTCCATCGCTCTCGCGTTCGTCACTCGACTACTTACATTGCGTTAAAAACACGTTAATTCGCTTCTCAACACGCTGTTAATTTCCACACTCTGTTAGTTAGTAGCCGTTTTCCATTGTGTACCGTGAGCAGCTCGTACGAAAAATCTGCGAACAAGAGATGAGATATAAATAAATGAAATCTCGTTGGAATATGACGGAGGTTATTTGGCGTGCAGTAGAATATTTGATTTATCGAACGAACACGAGCGATAAGCACTGACGCGACTATGGTGGATATTTACGACGAACCGGAAATCAGGTCAGCGATCACCGCGCTCCACCATTCGACACGATCAAAATAATCGTGTTTATACATTGTCGCATGCGAAAACCCAAAGAATTTAAAGAACGTTGCGTTGCGCTACCGACTGAGAGGAATTTCGCCTCATTATCGTAATACACACGAATTTTTTTGCTGTTTACATTGCCGTCTGCACCTGCTGCCTCTATAAATAGACAACTCGTTTTATTCCGCGTTATTTCGATGTTTCAAGGAGAAACTCGCTTGACAAAAAAAAAAAAAAAGAAAAATTGCATTTTTTTTTCCCACATTTTCTGGTTAATGGAAAACCGGAAACCGGAAGTCCCGGAATACTTAGTTCTCCGCGTTATTCTTCCAAGCCTTTTCTCTGCAAATATATCACTCGATTTATTCCACGTAATTTCGACGTTACAAGAATAAACTTACTTGACGAAAAAAAAATAATTTTTTTAACCAACCCGTTTCGATACTTTCTCCTATATTTTTCAGTTAAACCAGAATAAAGTAAAAACCGAAATTGCGGAATATCAAGTATATTTCGTTGCCACATATTTTTAGGCAAAGGTCAAAAGTGCGCGATATTTCGTTCCGTTTCATTAAACGTCAAGATATCTCGTTAGTGATAAACATTTCGGAGGTCAAGGCACCTAAACTCAAAAGGTATCGTCCGATAGCGTCACGTAGAAGGTGCACGCAATAGCGCGAGTCTGTTATTGCCGCGTGTATCGTTGCTGAAGAAACTGCACGGCGTCTCCGGTGCAACGAGTCGAATTTACGAGCGGGCTTTCAACGAGAGCTATAACTTGGTTCAATCGCGGTATTTACGAGCGTCTCATTGGACTGACTTTGTTTGCACGCAACGTTCCGTCGGATAATCAAACGCGCTGTTCGGTAACCAATAATTACCGTGAATCTGTTAAATCGAATGATTTCTTCTTTTTTCTCTCTCTTAGTCTATTTGCGACTTATCGATCGAGAATAAATATGTTTCCTGTGAAAAAGCTCGGTTGCTCGCTTCGATGTCAATAAACTTCTATGTACATATACATATATACACGCATCTATCTACTATATATTCGTATATATACACATACATATATATATACGCATCTATCTACTGTATATACGTATATATATATATATATATATACGCGTCTGGCTACTATATATACATATATATACGTATCTATCTATATACACAGTGTTTTACCATCACAAGAACTTCGAGGCGATCGAGCGAACGAAGGAGTTTACTCAGCGTCAATACATCGCGACTCTCTAAGCTCGCTTCGCAGCTGAGAGCGCGGGAGAAAATTTTCGAGAGCTTGGAAGCGCGCGGATGCGTTGCTACGTTCTCGGCGCGCTTACATTCCACTGTTCGACAATAATCGATTAGATTTGATCTATCTTATCCGCCACAGCGGAACGTCGGTGAAGAGGATGTGCGGGCATTGTATTTTTAAGTGCCCAAATATAATGTCGAAGAAAATAATGAATTGAAATAGTGGAAAGTCGGTGAACAGAAGCGGTTAATTGGCAAACGAGTAATTGTCACCCTCGGGACGATAATAACCAACACAGGAAATTAAAGCTTCCGTTATTTCCTAACTGCGCTTTATCAAGTATTTTTCCTCAATTGTTGCCCGTGTAAAAATGTACGCGGAAATATTGTTTGTCATTTATCAGTTGAGACAGTTGACTGACCTGAGGAGGAATGCCCCATATGCACAGTAACGAGAGAATAAATCCTAATCACTCTCGCGACAATATTTGCGACTAAGGTTTAAAAAATAAGTTAAGAATTCATTCGTATCGAGATCGAGGATCGATCGATGCACACACTTGTGTCAAGTTTTTCTTTCGATGACGCAATGCGCTCGTGTGATAAGGAAAAAAGAAGCTTCGATTTATGCGCCAATTTATTGTAGCTTGATTCATCTGCATTGTTGACTCAAGTTCAAGGTCACTCGACGTCAAGTGCTTATCCATTGAACTCCCGAGTCAAGAAAATAAAATTTTCTCAATGTCAAACTCATATTACGTCGTGCAGCCCAATAAAATTTACTACCTGAGTCACCAGCTAAATAAGTTTTAACTTTTTTTTATCAATTAAGTGAAAAAAAGTAAAAAGTGAAAAAAATCATTTTCCAAGAATTGCCAATAAAAATTCCTAGAAAGTACTTATATTCACATGGGCTTTTGTCCAATACGTTTAATTAATTGATTAACTATGTATATTAACCCATGTTCAATGCTTTGTCTTCACGAGCTTCATCCGATTGATGGAGTGTGAAAAATATGATTTACCAAGGGTCAGTGCTGAATAATTGTAGCACGTACTTATATATATATACACGTTGTGGGTGGAACCACATGAATCCGACAGACAACCTCTTGACGTGACAGCGCGGACACGAGAGACAGTTGAGCGTGCAGGATGGCGTCGGAAATTGTGAAGCATTTACAGGCCTTGACCGAGGAACGCGCGTCACCCAACCACGAGTTGGGTATACAACGCCACTGCATGATACAGCAACGAAGAATTAACATTACTTATGAGAATTCCCGCAGCTCGTCGTCTAGTCCCGCACCGGAGATAAGAAACAGCTTCGCAACAGTACGGAGATAACAAGCGATTTCTCGCGAGCAAATGTCACACTGCTTACAGACGTGGAAGAAAAACATTGCGACATTTGCAATGGAAAGCAAATAATTCACATTTCCAGGTCATTTGATTATTCCGTACAATACCATAATTATGCTTATTTCAATAAATTTAGTAATAATTATTCGATATTATTAAATATTAAATAATAAATTATTAATAAATTTATTGAAACAAGGGTTTTTTTAAAAAATCTAACGAGTATCACAAAGCTCATAACCGCACAACTGTACTTTCAACTTTATAACTTAAGTTATTGGCTTTATTACAATGAATTAATGAATTAATCAATTAATTCGGCGATTTCAATAAATTTATTGAAATAGGCAAATCGGAAATTTAAGTATGCCATTTTTTTTTAATCCAAAGAATATCAGAAAGCTCGTAACCGCACAACTTTATTTTCAACTCTATAACCTAATTTATTGGCTTCATTACAGTGAGTTAATTAATTATTCGGCTGGCGTATACGTAACGAAGCGTTTTTTTTTTTTTGTTTTGCGTTCAGCAAATTTTGTAATCGTGCGATCGAATTGTCGATGGATTACAGGTGTCAGTGGCAAAACGTTGGGTTTTCGGCCACTGCCGACGACACGAATACGAATTTCGGGTGAGAGCGGTAATTCGATGGGCCAATAGCGCGTCGTCGTCGTCGTCGTCGACGACGCGCAACAAAAAGATGTACGCACGTTCCGTTCTATTTTTGACAGGGCGAGTCTACGACACGAGGGAGCGTTTAGCGGAGCCCGCGTAGCGGTGCCACTTGTAGAGAGAGAATCGTCGTAGCTGTGACGACCACTGCGAATTAGTCTCGACGTTAATGACACACGTCGAAAGACAATTCGTCGTTGAGCGGCAGCAGCCGCTCACGAACCATCGGCCAATGTCTTATTTGTATTGTAAATAGAAATGCGAGTACCCATTAATCGTGACGAATAAATGGAGAAGTTAATTGCGAGAAAGTAATTGGGACGGAAATTGATTGATACAGTAATTGCGTTGCGATTGGTTTTATAGTTTTGTCATTTTTTTAAAAAACAAATCCTTGTGAGGCATTGTTTTAAAAAATTGAAATTTTTTAATTTGCAACAATTCGCTTTGTTCAGCAAGGCCGATAATTGATAATTTACTTAATTCATGTTTTAAAACAAAATAATTATTAAAATTAAAAACAATTTTAATCAAAAACTAACTAATTAATGAAAAATAATTTTAATTAACATATTTAAGAGAGTATTTTTAAAAATGTAAACGAATGTTTACATTATAATTTATGTTAAATTGAATATGTGTACTATAAATTTGTGAGAACATTTTTGTAATTTAGCTTGTGGGGTATTTCCAAAGTATTTTCAAGAATGTTTAGACCCACTTAGTCGAGTAATCAATTTAAGAAGAAATGAGAGATTATTTTTGAAAAAGTTGTTAACAACGTTGTCCTTATAGAATAGAATAGAAGAATAGAATATTTATTTTGTATTGCAGGCAAGTGCCTATTACAGAAGTATGTACATGAAGTGAGACGGTAATATTATTCGTTTAGCACGAACGTGCGCAGAATACAACTTGTTTTGATGGTTGTCGTTATAGTTTACGTTAAATTGAATATGTGTACTTTGTAGTTGATCTTATGGGGTGACTGTATGAAAATTATTTGGTGATTGTATTTCCAATATATTTTCACACACTTTTAGTCCAATAATTAATTTGACGAAATTTGAGCGAAATTCGAGGAGCGGTGATTATCCTGAGCGAAAGTTGAAGAAACTGCGGAAAAACGATCAATTACAAGATGAGCGGAATGGTTGTGATAAAATTCTTGGACGCTGTTGAGCTGAAGCGAGTAACGAGCTAGTTACCGGCAATTTATTTGATTTATCGCCTTTATTCTAGCGACAAATTGTTGCTTCGTCCGTGATTATCTTCTCTCAATAACAATTACAATTAGATATTAAATTGTGATAGTATCGAGGACGTTGAACTGTCCTTATTAGTTTCTTTATGGCTCGCGCTAATACCGATGTTCCGCTGGCATTCTATTATTTTATATTCCGAGGCTTTCTGGAAAAAGCTGAAGCCAGCGGGAGAAAGGCAACGGAACGTTGCGGGAGATATCTCGTGTGAATTGGAACTCTATTTAGAGCCTTACGCGAGAGTAAGCGCTTACTCGTACGTACACTATTTTTCGCTCGCCGCGTTTCGTCTCTCGACCATGAAAATTGAGGGGACCCGCGGGTGAAACTCGGAATTCCTCCTACGTATCGTAGATCAAGAGCCGGATTTATCTGCAAAGAACCCACACTCCGCAATTTTAGTGAATGCTTTTTTATTAAAACGATTTTCTTACGTCACAAAAGAAATTTTCTTCTCGTGAAATTTTTCTCACAATTTCATCTTATTTTGGATTTAATTTAAGCGAAATCAATAAAAGATTATTAAGATTTATTATGTTTAATTAGGCCATTAATCTACGTTCAAAAAAATAATCAATCATAATTCACGTTCTTTATTAAAGACAAAAAAAAACATTTGGAGTCACCTATTTTGTAAATTATTAACCGAAATCTCTATTAAACACTGGAAAATAATTAAAGCGACTAATTGAATTAATATGAATATCCAACCAATCTACCTACGATCAAGACGTAATTCAATTGTTTTATCGTACCGTAAATCTGTAATTGTTTTCGAAAAAAAATAAAAAAATTTATTCTTCGTTCGATGAATAATTGGTAATTGACTTTTATTTTTGTTAGGAGATTTCGTAGAAAAATTTGTCAAATTTCCCACCAATAAATAATGCGAATAATTGTTGTACGGGCGATTCGGATTTTCGGATGTACGTCATTAAAACGTACTGCCAATCAAGCGTTTCCGCGCCGCTGTGAATAGAGTCAATCAATTCGAAACGTTATATATATATATCTATGATAATTTCACGCCAATTAATGAATAATTTCACGCGGGTATCGCGGCTGATTAAATGACCATAGTCGTGACGCGTGTACGGATGCGTGATTATATTTCATTTATATTTATGATCCGACGGGCAATCGTTCTGCTGCAGAAGCAGCAGCAGCAACGAGATCGATTCGGTCTCGTGAGAGTCGGCGAGGTGTTTACAGATCGCCACGTACACTCCACTATTTTCCAGTGTGTATACGCTAATATAAAGCTCCGCCTTTAACGCACGTATTCCATTCGTTTTTCCACCGCGAGCGATTTTATTTATCTGCAGATCGGTCGAATTTAATCCAAACATTGTTCGTGCCGCTCATCTTTTCGAGTTAACATTTCAGACTCGTGCACGCGCAAGAAAAGCTTGCCTTTTTCTCCTCGCATCTTCGCTGCTGCATTCGAGCGCAAAACCGCCAGTGAATAACCCCGTTGGAAGTTATAATGTTTTTACTCTCCAGAGAATTATCGCTGAACTTTTAAAGTCCTTTTCCATCGCAATTTCAATCGAAAAGAAAAAAATATATATATCGTAAACGGCGATTTTACGAAGTGACTAAAATACTGAGTGTGTTATTTTAGCTAAAAATTATGATTATGACTGATTTACCAAAATCGGTAGTGCGCCTGATGATTAATTAATGTGCTTTTTTATAAAACTCGAAAATCGTCATTATTGGTTCTCTGGTGAAAACGAGCGAATGAAAAATATTCCAGTCATGAAGACATTCACCGGATGGCAAAAATGAAAGATAATCTTGTTAAAAAATTTAATTCTATGGGAATGTCCATGTGAAAATTCGGAACATATAGTCGGCCTTGAGACAGCGGCTGTTCATTCACGGGCGCGCATCCTTTCTACATTTCGATGGTTCGCCCAACTTTTCCTCTTCTTCTTCAGGGACTGGGTGTCTCCGAGTGCCGCTTGCGGCAATTTTCCCGCACCGTCGGTTCCCGCTTCGAAACGAAACTATCAGGAGCCCCGAGCGCCGAGTCCTTTTATGTAACGCAATTATATTTCACGGTTTGAGAGCCCAGCATTTGCGTGTGTCTCTTTCTCATTTCTCGTGTCGCGACCGTTGCCGAAATCCTGGAGATTTGCGGCAGTTTTGGCACGTTGGCGCTCTTCCTCCTCTTTCTCCTTCGTCTTCGTGATTACATACAATTCCGCCTCAAGCTTTGCGTATTTTACTTCGTCTGCCGCTTCCAACCGCCGGAATAATGTACTTCAGTGCATCGGAATTCGCTGCTCTCTCGTAAACACAATAGCAAAAATGGTTTAACGCGTGACTTCGTCTCTCGTGGACTGAAATCGGGTTAACCGTCGAAAAAGCTCGCGTATTTATTCTACAGAAAAGTGATTAAGTCAATACGCCTCCGTTGAGTTTCGAGCGATGCTAAGAATTCTGACGCACACGGAAGAGGCAGGATTTTTATCGTCGCCAAGGATTTTTTGTTAATCCGGGTGTCGTTACGCGGCTCCCGGAGAAATCGTGGAACTCTCGGTGAACGTAAAGAGACAGCTATTCATTTTTAGGCCATCGCGATGTTTTGTTCGCGCCGTTACCGTAACCGTAAGATCGTTGGCAATATAATTTAATAGTTACAGCGAATTGCGTTATGTTTCTGAGATCATAGAAAGAAATTTAAATAGTCGCATGGACCTGTGGTAAATAGACCCATAAATAACATAGTCCGGATTCGAATAACCCATAAATACGAGTGCCAAAAAAAATCGCATGGACTGATAATTAATATCCGTCACTTATTTAAATTCATGGAAACAACCATAACAAAACTGACTTTATATATCAATTTTATTCAAAAATGTCAGTAAATCAGGATTGAATATTATTTAATCCTCATCTATTAATTCGAAACCACATTTCCCTGATAGATTCTCCAAAAAGCTAACGTAAATACCGAAGAAAAAACTGCCGAAACGCAATAAAACGTGAGCTGTCAAAAGTGACACATCGTACCGGTCTGGAATAAAAACGTCACTATATTTACCACCGGAAGTGTATATTCCCCGCAATAGTCACCGCAACGAATAGTCGTTCACTCAACACACGCATGTGGTTGTTAATTTCGAGTCACTAAGCAGCAGCAGGTACATGACATCGTGCGTTTCCAAACAATCGCTACAGTTTATTATTCAAAGCACCGCAACAATGCCGCGTTCTTTAGTAAGTAATAGTGTCGTGCAGAGAGACAATGGCAACCCCGAGAAATGCAATTCTCCGGAAAATGCACCGTTCGAATTCCCGAGATTGTAAGGCAAAAAGAGTTAACGCGGAGGCAAAGCGAAGTGCATCGAATCGTCCCGAGGCAGTGGCCGGTGCGTTCGGAATATCTGAATTTCATAAATTTAACAACGGGGCATGAAAGCCCATCACGCGATCGACTCACTCGCAAAATTTGTCTGTCGCACGCGACGATCCTCGCCGCGATGTCGAATTCCCGGTGAGCGCTATCGTGTGCGTGATGATGAAATGCAGTTGAAAGGTCCCGTTAAATCGTCCGATTTTTCCGAGAGCCGTTTTCACACGAACGATCCAATAGGAACGATACTCGAGGTGCTCTGTGCACAAAGCGAAAGCCGCCGAGTCGATATCCACGTGGCGAAGTGAACGCCGCGACGAGTAACCGCGAGACGACCCGTCACTCGCGAGAGCTCGCTGCACACTGACCGTCATTAGCTGCGGGGGCGGCTGAATAACACCGAGACGCATACCCCCACCACCGCGACGCGAGGAGCCCCCCCTGCCCCGCTGAGCACGCGCACGGACTGCGCTTCCGTCGCCGCGAGTGCGAGACCACCCGACGATCCATCCCCTCCCAGTGATCCTGAAGAAGACGTGGACCGAGGCGCCGCGCGGAGCTCCGCTCGACGCCGGCCGGCGATATCTCTTATCACACGGCGACACCGTCAAAGCTGTTCTCCACATTTGTCGACCACATTTTGTCTTATCAGCGAGGTCTTTGGTTATTTCGTGCATTCCGTGCATCTCGTGCACTTGGTGTATTTTCATTGTTATAATTGTCCTTCGGGGAAATGGGAGAAAGTGCAGTTTTCGTGCATCAATGAAAACTTTGCATGTTTTCACAGACTTTCGCAATGCTTTTTTATTCAAATTAATCGCGTAGATATAGATTTTGTTTTTTTTTTTTGGTTTTCTTGAGTTGAGAGGTTATTTGAACCCGAAGGAAGTTGTTCCGAAAATATTGGTTTTTGGTATCGAATATTTTGTCGTATTTCCGGGAAACGTTAATCAGAAACTACGGAAAGGGAGGCAGGATAGTGGAGATCGGATTCGGAAAAAAAAAACAAAAAACAAAAAAAACCTTTTTTCTCCGAAGCGAAACTTGCGCATGCATTCTGCATAAAAGATCGCGGAAATTTGGCAGGGAGTTACAGAATTCCGGTAACTCGAAACGCTCTCTGTGGCTATACTACACCTACTTATGGTGTACTGAAACATGATAATTTATTCCACACCACGCGCGTACGTTAAATTTCCAAGCAGCTTCTCTCTCTCTCTCTTCGTCTCCCGGCACGCGAGCGGATAGTAGTGCACGTATAGAGCACATCCACCTATACGTACGCTCAGCAGTACGTTTCCGTCGGGGAGGATAAAGAAATCGTATCCCCGCAATCTCGGTTAACCGTGATCTTTCATCTTGCGCATAATATACGTCGAAGTATATTCATCGTGATCGCGGCATGAAAACGTGGCAAGTAATCTTTATCCGGGCGTTTAGCGTTCAGCGTTTGGTAAATTACAAAAATTCTTGCTTACGCCGATGGGCCATCTACGCGCTACAAATGTATGGGGCGTTCTATGTCAACCAAGAGGAATAAAAAAATGTATAAAAAATTATGTCGCTTATGGACCAACATTTTTTGCATTCAATATCAACGATTAATAAAATTTGATACAGCTCAAAAAATAGCCCGGGGCCAGGAAACAATTTTTCACCCGTCTACGCATTAAAATCTTGACAATTGTCCAATAATACATAATAATAAAATATAAGGGGTTATCCGAGCCGAGAGATAACGTCGCTTTAATCGCCCCGATTATTCAGGCAACACGCGAAGCTACTTCCGTAAGCACAGCAATAATATTTTACACCTTACTCAAGTCTTAAGGACTTTCGGAACGACACGTTGTCATTTTACAGTCGTAGTTATTACGATCGCGTTAAAAAGAGAATTATTGAGAGACTAGATAACATTTTATGGCCTTTGAAAATGGGTTGCGTAATGCAAATCGAATGATATTTTTATTACGACGTTAATAAATGCTTTGGGATACCCGGACAAAGATATTTTATAATAATCATAATTCTGCATTATTTCCGGCATTTTTAACTTGGGAAAAAATAAATAAAAAGTCAGTAGTTTTCGTGCAACGTTTTTGGAAAATATTTAAAAGTAGCCAATCTCGCGAACCTGTTCGACAAATTTTTTTTTCCGATCTTCGCTCGCGGCAGTTTGCATACCAAACAGCGCAGCGGCGTTCCGAACATTCCATGCGGCGAGCGAGGCACGCAAGGACTGCGTAACGTACATATAAGTCCAATAAATATTGCACACGTCGCTCCCGCCCCTTTCTATACGTGGCTCAGCGATTTTTATCGCAAAATTGCCACTTGAAGGGAGCAGCCAGTAGCAGCCCTTCTTTCTCTAGCGATGAATGGACTCGCTCTATGCTCCACCACTTTGCTTTTCCACATGGCTTGAAGCAGCAACCGGGCATCACAAATTTCCTTTCATCTTGCGTCTCATTTCTCCTTTTTTTTTCATCTGCTTCTTTTTTTCGTCGTCGTCATAAGAATTCAATTATACTTTGTCCGGCTGCAACGAAACAAGGAACACATACTGAGTAATAATAAAAATTCAAAACTCCCGTGGTGCGAAAATATACTAAAACGTCTCATTTTACTTGTAATAAATTTGAAGTGCGCTTCATCGTTAACCCAATTAATTTAAGTGTAAATTTTTGTAAGCAATATTCCATGGACAATTCGAAGTTGAAAATTTTCCCATAAAATCGTGGTATATTTAAAAATGGCAAGCTTCCTTAAATTCAAATTCCAAAATCCAAAAATGCTTCTTAATTACTCAAGAATTTGTTATCCCTCAGTAAGCCATACTCGATTTCTCGTTAAAATGTCTCATTTTACTTGTAAGAAAATGAAAGAACGCTTCATTATTAACCCAATTAATTTTAATGTGAATTTATGTAAACAATATTTCACAGACAATTCGATGTTAAAAATTTTCTCATAAAATCGTAGCATATTAAAAAATGGGCAACTCTCCTCGAATTCAAAATCTAAAATCCAAAAATGCTTCTTAATTACTTAACAATTTTTATCCCTCGGTAAGCCATACTCAATTCCTCGTTAAAATGCCTCATTTTACTTGTAAGAAAATTAAAGAACGCTTTATTATTAACACAATTAATTTCAATGTGAATTTTTGTAAACAATATTCCATAGACAATTCCATGTTGAAAATTTTCTCATAAAATCGTAGCATATTAAGCACCGTAAGCCATACTCGATTCCTTGTCAAAATATAATATATCTTGCGTCGAAACGAAAAAAAAAAAAAAAAAAAAATGCAGTCCGAGATTCTACTTCGCATAGTTATTTATTTAAAAAACACTCCGCTACGTCGGCGGCTCCCATAGAACATCATGTGTTGCGTTCATGGATGCATATTCCGCTAGCCGCGTGCATCAGGCTCTATTATTAAGTGGCTGAGTGCATGCGCCGTCACAGAGAAACAACGAGGCCGAGAGGTTATGACGAACGTTGACGTTATATTATTAAGATGCACGTGGATCGTCGTGATGATAACTGCAACACTCGGTCCACGTGCATGCGAAATATGCGCCGTTATCTGCGCTTGTGAAAACCGAGCTGACACGCTTTCGCCGATATAGTTTAAATACTAAAAAGCCACCTTTATCGCACGGCGAGCGCTTATTTATTAACTCCTTAAATCAGTTGTTCAGCGTCGAGTGCAGTCGTTAAGATAAATATTATTGTGTCGCGAATTAGGCCTCGTGCTTTAACGAGCTTTGCGCTTGCGAATTTATCCCGAGCGTTACATAAGTGTTCCACTATCGAGTATCCTAAAAAACAGAGTCAAGTGGATTTGAGTTGCTTATAGCGTGTTCGCAAAAATTCGCAGTCCTTCAACGTCTTTGGAAAATCCAAGATGGCGGAAGATTAATCAGCTGGCTGTATTTTTCACACGCTTTTGGTAACTAAACGTATGAAATGTTAATCGAGATTGATGAACGATTGAAGGGGTTACGAAGAGGTCAAAGGCCTTTCCATCGGCGTTATCTTTCCGCTTTTTTCCTTTGTTTGTGCGTGAAAACAATTTTTAGATACACTGAAATATGAGTGAAATTATTTTTTTAAATACACTGAAATATGAGAGAAATTATTTTTTAAATACACTGAAATATGAGAGAAAATATTTCTTAGATACACTAAAAAATGTAGAGTAAAATAAGGAAACTTTTTTCACCAGTGCGCGCGCAACTCGTTCATGCGTTTTTTTGCAACCGTCAATGCTGACGGTTAGTGTTTGAATGCCCGGCTAAACTATAAGTTCGTTTCGGGTGTCTTTACGTGATCCAAAGATAAATTAAATCATATTCACAAAATCTTCTTGAAAATGTCGATATTTAAATTTTTCAGTACACCCGGAACAGTGATTTCGCTATATTTCTACGGTCGATGAACCGAATCCGACAGAATAGATGATCCTAGCCTAAAATTCCTGACGTTGAAGGCGACGAGCTTCGAGTCTTCGCAATGGGATGTTCAGTCATAGGATCTGAAACCGGACGGGAAGTCATATCGTCGAAAAATCGTGAGCGTTGCGGTTTTTACCTCGAACTGCGATATGTGGGCGGATGAGATATCAACAGGAACGAGTGAGTAACAAAATGCACTGCTTTACACGTCTCAATCGTTTTTTCATTTGCATTGGTGAATTCATCGAATTTTCCTTTAATAAGTATAATTTGAAGTGCGTTCTTCGATCCGTATTTACACGAATTGTTTTTGTTTACAAATTGTTTTGCTTCCTCATGGAGGAAGCTTTGTTTTCATGAAAACATTTTTTTTCAAGATTTTCATGTCAGTATGCTTAGAATCACCTAAAACGTCGAGAAAAATGTGCGTGCGTGCGTGCGAGTGTGTGTGTGTGCGTGTATTCCAGGGACCGTCGATCAAGTCAATCGTCGATAACTCGCGAATGGCACGATCGATCGAGCTCAAATTTGGCGTGCAAGTAGAGTAGTAACTCCTCTTTAATTGCTGTGATTTTGAAAAAAATATATCTATATATATTGATTTTATAGAAGTTTTCATTTTTTTGAAAAATATCGTATACTCTCTAACTTTCGTAAAAGTTCGCCGATATGGCTAAATAATTCTTTATAACTAGAGACACGTTAAATGCTGTTTGGTATTGAATTTCGACAAAATCGCTAAAGCGGTTCGGATTTTATAGAATATTGAATTTTTGCAAAAAATCAAAATTTTGCTATAAATCACGTCGAATCTCAGCAAATTACCTGAACTGTTCTACAAACGAAAAATAACATACAGCCCTACTGTGTACCAAATTTCGTGGTGATCGGTAAAGTCGTTTAAATTTTACACCATTTTGAATATTTGAAAAAATTGCGATTTTCGCTATAACCTCCGCAAACGTTATTAAAGTAAAACAAAAGTGTATGCCTAATAAAAATGAGATGTGCCAGTGATTTATATATTTATTCAAAACAAGGATGCAAAGTAGTACCTTGCACATGGCTTCCTCATTAAATTTTGCTCTTGACAAATCTTTCTCTATGAGGACGCCAAAATCAGTTACAATACTTCCTCGTAGAGGTAGCTATGTAAAGAGCAAAATTTAATGAGGAAGCAATGTGCAAGGTTCTACTTTGCATCCTTGTTTATTTATTTTTTTAGTAACAAACTTTTCCGAACAAATGAAAAATGGAGGGGAGGCAAAAAATTACTCCTTTCTTGCGCTCACGGACTATATGGGTATCTCACTCGCAACTACGAAAAACAATTTCGCTTGCGCATTGACCACATTTTTTCATAAATCTATTTTATAAAGAAAAGAGAAAAAAAAACAAAAAGAAAATTAAAAAAGGTTCAGGACACTTTCATTTTGAAATCACTGCAGTAATAATAATCTCATGAAATCGCGTCTATATACCTAAAAACATCGTTTCCAGAGACAAAGTTGCAGTGCACCCTTTACTACCGACCGGGAACTCACTTCTTTATCGACGTGTACCTGTAGTTTCCCACAATTCCGCAGTTTCTTAGCGAAGATGGCAGCACCATCCGCTCCGAGCGTAATAATGTTTAGGGATGACTAAAAAGAGACGTAAAATTTGACAGATCGTTCGATCGAACCCTAGTCATTGTTCCAAGAAAAAAATTTGCAACAATAAATCGTGAAACGCCGGTAAATTTTTCAACGATATGGAGATGCGTACGAACGTAAATTACGGCCGATCTGTGATATTCTGGGACCGAGAGTCCGCGAGTTAATAAAATCGGCGGTTGTTAGTTGACATTGGTTGTGATAAACAAAATAAAAGAGACATGGGCTCGGAGCAAAGTTCACAAGGTGCTGGCCAAAGTGGTGAAGGTGCTCGTGCGAGAACTGCTCAACTTAGGCGAGGAAAAAGTGTGCCAAGCAGAGAAAGGTTGCCGGACGACACTCCGCCCAGATGCACCAGCCCAGGGCCCAGCATCTGTTCGGACTCCGATTTACCCTACATATCTTACACGGTAAACAGGCCGATAGGGGATTCCCCAAAAATGACGAACAAACAGTCGCAACTCTACCGAGGAAAGAGTTTCAATCCGCAGGAGATGAATCGCAGAAAGTCAAGCGCAGGAGCAATCGGTATTAGAAAACCGGCATCCGGAAAGACTCACAACATCGTAGTGGTGAAACCGGCGGTCTCGGATATGTCTGCGGACAAAGATCCGGATCTTGTGAAGCTCCAAAGCATTCCCATGTTCTTGCCCATCATGCGCGGCACTCTGAACCTTCCTCCGGGTGTGAGAGACCCGGAAGTACTGGAACGACTGGATCCCATCGGTCTCTTTAATCTCTGCGCCAGATACCAACATCATTTGAACAACAATGCGCAAATGATCGCGACGGAACAGGCTGCTCTCTGCGTTAATATCGACGCCGAAGTCAATAGGATAATGACTCTTGCCGTTGAGAGGCAGAAGAAGTTTGCCAAGTTTGCGGAACAGATGAACAAGGTTCACGAACTCAGTAGACAATTGACCAAGTGCCATATGCAGCTGAATCAAACTCTGGAGAGTCTCGAGACTCTCAACAATTTGTTGCCTATCAAGGACAGACTCGAACCGTTTGTCTGGACCACTGGATAGAGATTATTATTCATATTATTGCTATTATTATTATTAACGTTGATGCACTTTAAAGCCGTTGGATTGTGCGCATCGCGCGTGTTACTGTATTATATGTATTTACGTGTAATTCTCGCACATGTACAAGAATAATATAATTCCGATTTAATGTTACATTTGCCGTTGCGTGATTCATCTCATTTGTATGGAATTTTTTTTGCCATTTTGAAAAAAGTCCATCCCTCAAGTTTTTTGCGTTATTCAATTACTCGAGACAGTATAAGAAATCAAAGATTCTACATTGTGTGAACAGTAGAGAATTCTGAATATGCGAACAGAAAGTATTAATCGCTAATTATTTTGCAAAAAAAAATGTTCACAATTACCAAACAATAATGATGTTCTGCTTGGTATTGCTTATTATTATACTCATTTGGAGTTTAGATTCTTGATAAACTCTCCATTCCTCTTCTATACAAATATTTATTTATCTCACATGTCGTTGAACCATTTACAAAATTAGCGTAGAAGGTAAATTATTACCATTATCGACTATTCTACATTGGAGGCTTTTTGTGCTTTTAAGAGTCTGTAGGCAGCGATGACATCGCTTTGCTGTTGCTCTAGCAATCTTCTTTCCGCACTGGGCAGATCCTTTCTTTTGCCAGTTTTATCGATAGGCGCAGATTTTGATTTAGCAGCTTTCGTTTTTCCATTTTCGGAGAAGAGAGATTGCAGCAATAATTTCTTCTCTCCGATCTGATGTCCCGGTCGAGGTTTGAGAGGTTTTAGCTTAAGATCCGGCGGGGCGTGGGCCACTTCTCCAAATTCGACGGTTTCTCTGAACCCTTTAAAGTCATCGATACTGTCTTGCATTTTTTTCTCCTTCTTCAGGTCCAATTTTCGTTTCCTCTTCTGGACTTTGGTGAGCTTTGGCTCCACATCCGCACCCTTCTTCTTCTTCTTTTTCTTGCCGATATTCTTGTGCTTCATTTGCAATTTCATGAGTTCATCGATTTCATCTTTTGGAGCTTTTTGCACGCCTTCGACATCGCCCGTTTCAGGATTTCTCTTTATCTCAACATTGTACTTTTTTTCAAAAGTCGTTTCATTGAGAAACTGGTGAGTTTCTCTGTTGACGCGATGCATGAAAGCTTCGCTGCTTTCGCCGGGGCGTTGATTGAACACTGGAACAGATTTTTCGGGCCTTGCGTTTGGATGCAATTTGGGATTCGCGTTGCCCAATGAGATCAAGCCATTCTTTGACCTTCGTTTCCTCTTCTTCTTCGTCGCTGAAATTTTTCCAGACTTCACAGCATCTTTCAGTTTCATCACTCGCTCCAGACTCTTGGGTATTGTCTGGTCCTCAATATTCTTCGGGGGAGCATCGATCTTTGTTTTTAACCTAAAATACAATGTGACATAAAACACCTGCTCATAAATCTCGTGAATTTTCAATATTTCACCACATAATTGGATATTTACTCAGCCCATCTCTTCGCCCGTTGCTTCTCCGGATCCTTGATCGTCCTGTGCTTCTTTCCTGGTATTTTACGACCCATTTTTGTTGCACTACTCCACTAAAGAAACTCAAGTTACCCGCTCGTCGAGCACGTGTAGTCAGTGACGTCATAAAAACTCTTCACGAAAATATACTAACACTGCAACGCTCGTTCTTCACTGTCAGGAATACTCCGGACACTGATGCATCGTATCGGAATTTATTTTGTTCACATACCGGGTGTCAAATTAGTTTTTATAAAAAACCTATCTCATTTATGTCACATATTTCAACTAAAACCAAATTATTTCCGCGATAAAAAATGACAATAAACCGAGAAAATATTTTAGCTTGCCAAAATTCTTTAGTATTTGCAGCACATTACGTTATCACTGTACGCTGCTATCACACGCATTCCGCGCACGCGCGTGCAACCTTCGAAATGCATGAGAAAATATTTTCGACTAGGTTAAGTTAAAGCACGAAAGCAGAACTTGTGTCCCGCGATGTGCGATCGTCTTCGGGTTTTGTTATCTCCGCATTAGTGACAATTGTTGTTTTTTATACTCGATTAATTCTCCTGGAGCTGGAAAGACTAAAATTACCGCAAAATGCGAATTTTCGGTGCGTATATTCAGGACAGAATTTCGAATGCAAATTGTCTTCGATCCACGTGAGGAAAACATCGCACCGCCCTGCACAAAGTCGTTCGAATGTCATTGGTGACCTTGAAGGCAATTGTTTTGATTGTGTAATGACGAGTCTTGGGCGGTTTGGACCGATGGTCCTCGAGAATCGATGCTGCACTTACGGCAAGGCCTTCACCTTGATTTCCCGAAGTTGCAGCGGGGGAGGGGGAAACACGCCGTCGAAGAGCCGACCCATGGTCACTGCCGCTGAATTGGAACTGCCGCAATCGAATCCGAACACCGAAGACGACGAATTAGCGGCGCCGACAACGTGCTGCATGTCCGGATGCGCTAATTGCGTGTGGATCCAATACGCGGAGTTACTCAGCGAGAAGATGAAGAGCAGCGACGACGAGGTGCAGAAAATGATAATGGAAAAGGTCGAGGATCCAAACATGCGGGCCTTCCTATCGATGGAACTCAGATGTCGAAATCTCGGCAAGTCGTAACGACTGCTTCTTCTGCTTATTTTGTAATTAAATGAATTTTAATTTTTTCTTTCTAGTGGATACGTTGTATAATTTTTCGATTGCGAAATACTCAATTTTGTGTATATTTTGGCCTGTGTATTTAGCTCTGATACAATGTTGAAAGTGTATTTGTAAATAAACTAGGTACGATTTGTGATTATTAAAATGAATTTGTTGAAGAAAAAAATTGTTTTCTTCGTTTTTTATTTAAGAAAAAACTAGAGTGAGCTCATTTTGTTTGTTGAAAGACATTTTGAAAGGTGGTCCGATTCTCGGCATTCTGATTTTTGATACGGTGAAAAATTTGGGTCACTTTGAAACTTCGTTTTTGTTAATGTTATCTCGAATGTTTAACGGTCAATTTGTAGAGTATTTATCGAGAAATAAAATGAGCCATCACTTGTGGAAATCGCAATTAAATTGCGAATTGTACGTACAAAAAAGTATGAATAGTATGACGACTTATTTTTGCGGAACTTAATTGCCTTACGCATTATTTTACATTAAGTAGGATCTCGTTGATTAATATTCAACATATTTCACACTAGCTTCCCTTTGAAAATTTGTACAAATAATTTTCAAAATATTGATACGCGATTGATTTGATTTTATCGGCGATACCCTCTTAAGATAAAAATAATGACAGTATTTTCTTTAAGCCTGTTGCAGCCCAATTCCACTTATTTGTGCGGTCGATTAGCTGAGTCACTGAGTCTCGATACTTTTTCATTCCCATTTGCACATGTTTTGGAAAAAATTATTTTGGTTGGATTCCAAATAAAATATAAATATTTTGTACCCATTGCGACTGAGTTCTGAGACTTCTCAGTTTGACTCTTTCCTCTTTAAAGACGAGCCATTCGCTTCGGTCCTCGGCTGAACGTGGGCCCCAATCCAACCCTGGCGAAAATGCCTTTTTAAACATTTGTCCCGTGGGTAAATGTCGATTTTTCAGTAGTGCGATGATCGCCCAAGCTGGAATTTGTCCGACGCCGACTGCCAAAATGACGATACCCGCGCCATGAGCAGACCAAGGAAAAACGTAGCCTCCGTATTTCAAAGGTGAGAGCGTAGCGATAGTGTACAAAAAAATGACAATCAACAATAGTGGAGTTATGACGAGCCAACAAATTCGCCAGTAAATACCCGGTTTTTTGTCGAGCATAAATTCCACGTCGTCCAAAAAATTTTCAAAACCGTACACCCATATTACACCAATTATCTCGAAAGAGGCGAGGATAAATACGACGAACGATGTGCCATAGTAATCCACTAGAGTCAAAATAAATTGGCCGCCCTGCAATTGAAGAATACTTTTGATAATAATTTAGTTGTTCGATTAAGTTTGATACAATTTTTTAAACTTACAGGAGTAACGTAAACGAGTCCTGCGAAAAATCCTATTAAGCACGTAGGATAGACGATTTGCCAGTACTTCAAATTTGGAAACTGCTCAACGATCCCACCGATAATACTGCCCGTCATGCCAACGGTGCTTCCAACTCCGAGAACGAACATCATGAAGAAGAAGAGAGAAGCGAAGAGCTGCAATTTCTCGAATACAAAAATTCGCATCTACGCGGACGAAGATAAATTCTCACCTGTGGCAACACCGAAAACTTAGCTATCGCATCCGGATAAGATACAAAAGCTAAGCCGGTTCCAGCGCGAACAACTGATTCGATGTCGTCGACTTCCAATTCGTACGCGAGATTACCCAGGATCCCGAAAATCGTGCATCCGGCCATGATGCTCGTAAACGTATCCAGGGTCGTTATTATAATTACGTCTCTGAAAGAATTATTACATTTCACGGCAATATGTTTTTCCTATTGCAACATGTTGTCAAATTGTAGCATCGCAATTAATTTATTTCGTAAATACCAAGGATTATGGAAAATAATCCATAAATTCTACTTCAACTTTTTTTCCCATTTTTTAATGATTCGTTTAATATGATTTTCGGAAAAGGAAATACCTGTAAATATTGTGTTTGAAGTCATTGTGCGAAGAGTAGGTGGTAATGGCGCCGAAGCAGACGGAGAGGGAGAAGAAACACTGAGTGACCGCTGCGTACCAAACTTTTGGATTCAAAAGTTTGCTCCAAGTTGGAGTGATGAAGAATATGATGCCGTTGATTGCGCCGTCCAGTGTGACGGCGCGTCCGAGAAGACAAATGAGGACGATGTAAGGAAATATCGCTAAGAAGTAAGAGGCCTTTCCGGTGCTTTTTATTCCGCGAGACAGGACCAAACAGACGGTGGACCAGCAGCCGAGAAGGCAGAGCGTCAGCTTCCAATCAGGTAATCCAACGCCGTCGTCTATCGAATTCTTCTCCTTCAGGACGACTCGCAAAAAATACAATTCTGCCGAACTCATCTTCTTCGAGACTCCGTAGATGTCCGCCCGATCGGCCGCTTGACTGACGCTGTCATTGACGAAGACGTGCTTCCCCGAATCCACGCACTGGTCGTTCCAATCTTCCCGGCATCGCGACCATGGAAGTTCCGCAGCGAAGGAAGAAATCAGGTAGAACAACGTGAGGGCCATCAAACAACAGTAGTAAGAAGTCAGACACATGGTCGAACACAGTTGAGCCCAGCCGACTCCTTCAAAGGAGTGAATAAAGTCAGTCGCAAAAATTTACCAAAAATTTAATTTATCAGTCGATCGACATAAATTCTACCAATGAAAATCGGTCGATGGAAAAGTCGAAAAAAGAAACAATAGCGTTCGCAAAAAATCCTACCGGCAAATCCTGGCGAGATGCTCCAGACTTTAATGGAAGATCTACCGGAAAATTGGCCAATGATCATCTCGAGATAATAAAAAGGTTTTCCAACGAGAATGAGAAGTATGATGTAAGGTATGAGAAAAGCACCGCCACCGTTTTCGTAAGCAGTGAAGGGAAATCGCCAAACGTTGCCAAATCCAACGGACATAGCGACGCAGGACATAAGAAACTCGATACTGTTGTTCCATCCGCCGGAAGCTCTTTTAGGTTTTTCGGCGGTTCCGTTAGTCGAGTCCTTTGCCGATACCGTGCTCCCTGTATTGCCATAATCATCGTCCTCGTAACATTCATTATCGAAAGCGCCACACTCGATCTCTTTAATCTCCTTCGTGTCCTAGACCAGAAAAGAAAAATCGCTTGAGATCGATAGGGCTTTAAACGAGATAGGCAGACAAGTTTGCTTAAGATAAGGAGCCAAGTTGCAACATTAAAGCAAATGTGTGCGAGAGAGGAGCTTCGATTATAAGGATATTATTAACGCTGGATAAGATAAGATACCACATGACAGTTAATATGCAAGAGTTGGTAAAAAAAAAAATCGGTCCTACTTCCTGACTCCACATCCTAAGTTTTTGGTTCAATATATTTGCACAAATGTCCATTGGAAAATATTTTAATTTAATTTTTTTGGTGTTGTTATTTTAACGCCACTTGTACCCTTTCGATCATCACCAGTTCTGCTAAATTTAACAAAAAAATTATTCTCCAAGCATATTAAAATTTTGTTGAAATTGTCATTTTTTAAATATATTGAATTACAATTTATTTTTTAATGTACAATTTAAGTATTAGTATTTGCATTGACTGTTCAATACTCAGAAAGATTATAATATAAGTGAATTTAAAGACTACTGACGTGAATTGATTCTTAACAATTGTCACTAAAAATTTTCAAAACGAACAAAATTTCGTTGAGTGAAATTATAGTTCTTCATGTACAAACTTATAAATAATGTATAATTTGGTTCTCGATAATAATCACTGAACGTACTCACCGTTTTATTCGGATTATCCATTTTCTCTCCGTCGCGGGGGTTTGCAGTGACAATATCTCTCAAGATTTCACGAGTAACAATGTACTATCTTCTGTTCCAAGAAGGAAAATTGGCATGCTCGCGATTCTAACGCTGGATTCTTATCGGGCCGATTATTTGATGCTTGCCGGATGGATTTAAAGCGCTACACATGCCCCTTCCACTATTGCGCACACCACACCGAGCTTTCTTGCCAGATAACGCGATTCCGCACAAATCCTTTCGTAA
Source organism: Clistopyga incitator (assembly GCA_947507545.1). Lineage (NCBI taxonomy): Eukaryota > Metazoa > Arthropoda > Insecta > Hymenoptera > Ichneumonidae > Clistopyga > Clistopyga incitator. The sequence goes on along the minus strand of OX382174.1, from coordinate 847,298 downwards.
AATGATTATGTTGCGGTGAGAGCACATGCGCGTCTAAAGTTTCTTCGTACAATGAAGAGATAGCAGTAAATGAAACGTGTGTGGGAGGTTTCTCACAGAAACCGCCCGTAGTTGATCTAGCGCGCAGGTGAGACGCAAACGATAAGAGTAATTTGGACAACTGCGAATTGAAATTAAACGTAACACTTAAAAAATCTAAAATATGCCACATAAATTCGTGCTATTCCTTTTATTAGAACATACTTATATTTTAAAACATGATAAAAATCGATAACAATTTATAAAAACACACACACACAGCGGTGCGTAAAGTGACGAAACAATGTGTATACAAAATAAACCGGGAAATCGGAAACATTGTTCTCAATGAGTACGATTTAACTTATTCGGAAAACGAAAAATCTGGAAATGTAGGAACGTGAGTAGCTAGTGAAAAGCAGCACACGAATCGACCGATTCGTCTTTGTCAGCGCAAAATGCCTCAATCTTTGATGTAAAACGCGTGCACGCGGGAAATTTCGGATGAAAATGTGAGTTCTTTATTCGTCATAAATAAATTGTTATGCCGCTTAATGAAATGTTAACGCGTGATAAATTAATCGTTACGCTGAGTCGTTTGCTCAACACGTGAACAGCTTTAGTCAATCGGGCCGCAATCTTTCTTCTTAATTTGATCGATAAATCACAGAACTTTCTCGCTGTTATATAGACTTGAACATTGCTGTTGTCTATGCATAATACTGAATTAGCGTCAAATATTGCGATAATAAAGCTAACGTTACAAAAGTGAAAAGACTTGGAAACGAATCCACGATCGACGTGAATCCGAGAATATTTACAAAAACCTCATTGTCAAGGTCTGCGAATTTTTTTTTGTTAAAAATAAGGTGGGCAGCTGCCGAGGTAGTTGACGAGGAAGTAGACGTGAACTTCGTGTGTTCACATCAATCTTTCTTCTTGTCCGATTAAAACATACAGTAGCTGTTTTATTTTCGAACCTGTACGTTTGTCCTTTTTCTTTTTCATCGTTTCCTTAAATTGTCGCCACTCCTCATGATGAGTTGGATTTCGTGGTCCCCAAGTGGACAAAGGTTCGAACGCCGCCTTTACCATCTAAAATAAATAACGAAGGTTATTTATATCATTTATTTCCTCAATTTTATTTTTTTTTTCCATTTTTTTCAGGCAACATACCCTTGATATGCCTAAATCCCTTCTCGTCAGAATTGAGTACGCCATCCAAAAAGGAATTTGAAGAGCCCCAAAAGCGAGAAGAGTCCAACCGGCAGCTGTGAAAAAATAAGAGGCTCGTTCGAGGACTTGAATTTTCCCAATAGAAATTTTGAGGGAAAAAAGTACCGACCGTAAGCTTTCGACGGATAATAAACTCCGCCGTACGTGAGAGGCGTCAAAGTGGCTATCGTGTAAATGAGAATAGCTACGAGCAAAAGTGGCGTAACAAGGCCCCAACAAATTCGCCAATAAACTGTCGGTCTTCTCTTCAGCATAAACTCGACGTCGTCGAGAAAATTCTCGAGACCGTAAACCCAAAAGACTCCCGTAATTTCCATGACCGCCAGAACGAATACGATGAATGAGCCAGCGTAATAATCAACGAGACCGAGAACGAACTGTCCACCCTGAAAAATGTAAGAAAAATACAATTTTGTTGGCATTTTGTAGGAATTTATTAGAAACCGCAATTACGCATTGAAAATAGTGTTAGTGACAACTAATTTATTTTGAGTTATAAATGAAAAACATTTACAAATAATATACACATATATACATATGTAATGATACATTATTTTCGTCCTTTTTGTGAAAAAATCTACAGATTTTTCCTATGAACATAAAATTCCCGCTCAAAATCAGAAAAAAATTATTGTAGATTTAACGCGGCGACGTACAAAAAAAAGTGGAGCCTTACCGGAGTGCAATATACGGTTCCAACGATAAAACCGAACACAGAAGTGCCCAGAACGACGTGCCAATGTTTCCACGTTGGAAATTGATCGCAAATTATCGTGATAATTCCACCTGCCAGAGCGATGGCACTGCCGATTCCGAGAACGTACAACATGAGGAAAAACAACACAGAGAATAACTGAAAACAAAAAGAAAACCACAATTTCCGGTTACAAAAGAAACAGCGCGATAAAACTAGGATTATTGGCCAATAAATTGTAAACGTTGGTGTTCACTATCGATGAGTTAAACCAGATTCGCTGTCTCACCTGCGGTAAAACTGTGAATTTCGCTATAGCGTCCGGATAGGAAATAAATGCGAGACCGGTACCGCTACGAACGACGTTGCTGATGTCGTCGGTTCCCAACTCGTGGGCAAGATTTCCGAGGATACCGAAGATCGTAAAACCAGCCATTAGACTGGTGAACGTGTCGAGGGTCGTCACAATCATCGCATCTCTGAGAAACAATTGACATTCTATCATAATATTCGCAAATTATTGATTTACCATTTTTCAAAGAACACGATCAAAAATATGATTGTAAAAAATTTTAAAGATCCTATCACTTTCAAATACAATCAAAAATAATTTATTATGATGGACTGTTTTTAAAAAATACGAATCATCTTAACAAACATATCAATGTATTGAAATGTTTTACCTCAAGTTCTTAATTGTCTTGAAAACATTTTTTTTTTTTTTATTATCTTGAATTTGAAAAAGCGTAAAACGCACCTGTAAATATCGTGATAAAAGCCGTTGTACGACGAGTACATGACGACTCCGCCAAAGCAAACGGACAGTGAAAAGAAGCACTGAGTGACCGCGGCATACCATACACTCGGCTCGAAGAGTTTCTCCCAATTTGGTTTAATGAAAAATATTATTCCGTTTACAGCGCCCTCGAGAGTCACGGCTCTGATGAGCAGCGCTATCATGATGACGTAAGGAAAAAGGGCGAGAAAGTAGGCGGCTTTTCCGGAGCTCTTGACACCGCGAGCAAGAACACTGAAGATGCAGCTCCAGGCGATGAAGAGACACAACGTCAACCGCCAATCGGGCCATCCAATACCGTCATCGATGTTCTGCTTCTCGTTCAGCACCGTTTTCCTGTTTACACATTGAAAACGGTGAGTATAATGATAATACTCATCTCATTCGCTCAATTTTCTAGCATTCCAGGCGCATTTAAAAAATTGCATGTTGAATTAAACATTCACATCTACAATTATACGGACTTTATGACTCGTCATTCTGTCTCACCAAAGCGGAAGCTTTGCTTTGCACACTGTTTTTTTTTTTTTTTTAATTTTGTACAGAGCAATTATCTGGAATAAGATCGGTGAAGAATTCATCGCTAGATAAACGGAAGCGATAAAAAAGTGATTAAGGATAAAAAAAAAATCACGCAGCAAAAATGTGGTCCGCAGAATTGTCTATGAAAATGCAAAATTTGAAGAAGCCTTTGCCCCGTACATTTTGGTTTATCTTAATTTGATCAAACTAACGTGAAATAGAGTTCGGCTGAACTTCTCATGTTGGTGACGTTGCGTGTCGGAGTGATGCTGGAGTTGTCCCTGTTTTTTCCAGAATCTACACAAGTGTCGCCCCACTCCGAAAGACACGTGGCCCAGGGCAGTTCGGATCTGAAGCTGCCGAGGAGATAGTAGAGCGTGACCGACATTAGGGAACAGTAGTAAGTCCCCACGGATATCATGGAGAACATCTGGGCCCAACCGACGCCGCGGAAGCCCGGATTCATCGCCCACATCTTCACCGAGGATTTACTCGTGAATTGGCCCATTATCATCTCCAGATAGTAGAAGGGTTTGCCCACAAGAAACAGGACGATTATGTAGGGTATCAGAAAAGCACCTCCGCCGTTCTCATAAGCTGTGAATGGAAATCTCCAGACGTTGCCCAATCCTATAGACATCGCGATACAAGACATTAGAAACTCGATTCCATTTCCCCATGTTGCTCGGTCCCCGTTGTTTTCTTCAGCTACTGTCTGCGGTAAAAAAATTGAAACGTCATTAAAATTGGCAAATATTCTTCTAGTTGTGATTATTAACGGTCCAGACAAAACAAATTTAATGACCCATTTTTGAGTGGGTTTATTACTTGAAAAAAAAAGGGACACAAATTCATCAAAATAATTTATGCAATCATATCTACATACCATCTGTTCCGGAGAAGATGAGATGGGGGTTTTCTTGTCATCTTCCGGTCCATAGGCAAAGTTGTAAGCTTCCGGTCCATTCCTGGGCTTTCCCAGGTCAATTCCAATCAGCCCATCGTCGCTCACGAAAGCAGGATTCTGCTTCCCTTGCTGCAATAATATCAATCGTGAGAAAATGGTGAAATTGCGCTCTGAGATAATGCACAGGCATTCGAGATTATCTCACGAGTATGTCGAACTTAATGAAAAAGTGATGATCCTCGTCCTTGGATATTGTATTACTTTTTTCGGGGATTGTATCTTGCAACGTAGTAGCGCAATTTATTGTTATTCAATCTATTATTTTTATTGTCAAGGATCCTGTTTAGATCTTTCTCTGCACAGTAGAAACTGCATGTGATATTTTCTCAACCTTTTACATACATTTTCTGTCTGGAATCTGCAAAAAGCTCAATTTTTTTAAATGTTTTTTTTTTTTTTTAATTCTTAATTACTGCGTTAATATAAATTGAAATAATCAATGCATATTTCGTTATTCAGGTACTAACTAAAACTACATTCTAACGTAGTTCACATGAGATATTCACACGAACGAAGATTTCGTGTAAACCGGCATGCGGGCCTATAATTTAGTGGCATAATCTCAGGAAAGGGCGCATTATCGTCTCTTTGGGGGTTTGATCTGCCGCTGGCTAGTAATTGCTACCGAAGAGAGCATTACCCGAAGAACAGAAAAAAATGTCTATCCCATGAGAGTAGCGGTGAATAGGAACGCGCGAGCGTATTATATTGGCAGACACGCCGTGTAGTAGACTCCCGAAGGGTTTCGAATTGCAGTCGCATAATAATGCTTTCTAATTCTTCGCCGGAACGCATTTTGCCTTTGGCAAAGTAACATCGGATAATGCGTACAGTTATTGGCTCCCTAAAGCCGATGAAACAAAAAACGCCTCAAAAATTTGAGCAATATTTGTATAATTTTGGAATTCTCCCAAATATCATTTACTGGTACCATAATTTTCATCGTGTTGGATAAATTTTGAAATTATCACTTATTTTGTATTTTGTATTAAGAAACCCAAAAATCAATTGTCTAAATATTCTGTAATTTTATTATATTGCTTACGTTATTAAGATTTAAAAAAAACATTAAATCTTATGAAATTCAAGAAAATGGGGCAATTTTTTTTTTTCACGCAAAGAATTGAAAAAACGAGATGCTGCGCATGAAGACCGAGCCTCGACTTTCGATTGGCATTCGTAAACTTCGCAATTGTCGACGTCGCTTCGAACAACGTAGACAATGATATTTGCGACGTACCTGAAGACATTGCAGTTCACCAGACGTGAACACAAGACTCTCTCAGTGTTTGCACGTATTTGTGGATACCGCGTGCATATCGTTGCTTGTAGCCTGACTGAAATGTCTATACCGAGTCCAGATATGTGTATGAACATATGCGATAGTCGCAAGGCTCGCGAAAGACATTGTTTTCTCTCGTGTGGACTTTGTTGTTCCTTTGCGGGACACGATCGTGTTTCAAGGACAAAACGGTGACGACATCGTCCTGAGCTACAATTATTACATGATTGTTGAAAAATCGACGTGACCGTTCGAACTTGATTTGAAAACGTTCCGGATATGTTCCAGATATGTGTATCAACATATGCGATAGTTGCGAGGCTCGCGAAAGACATTTTTCGCTCACGTGTGGACTTTATTGTTCCTCTGCGCGACACGATCGTGTTTCAAGGACAAAACGGTGACGACATCGTCCTGAGCTACCATTATTACATGATTGTTGAAATATCGACGTGACCGTTCGAACTTGATTGGAAAACGTTCCGTATTATTTTTGACGAACGAGGCGATAATGTATGTCTACCTCCCGATAAATCACTGCTGTATTCAATGAAGACACGCACGACTTTACTGGCCAAGGTCACGATGCCATGTAAGCGAATGAAAACACGACAGTGGTCATTACGAAGATTGTCGATGACATATTTACCTGTCAGCGCTGCAATTATTTCACTCTATCGGAGGGAAAATGACAAATAATTTTAAAGAGGAAATATCCTTAAGCTGATGTAAGCGAATATTCGAACTTCCTACGCTTTGAGGTAATCGAAGGTCGTCTCACCGAGGAAATCAGAGATGAGTTTTTTTTTTCCCGCGAGCAATTCGGTATACTTTTTATCCTGCCGCAGTTTCATTATTTCCCAGGGAGGAAAAGGGTCCATTTCTGTCCGGCGGGTGTAACGGATCGCCGCTTTCATTTCCGATGGACTGTGATGTTTTTCAAGCGAAATAACATACGATTTTCTAAAAAAACATTTGGCCACCTCATAATTTTTCGAATGTCCTTGACCTCCGAATCATCTCAAGCATCGTGAAGAGTGCGAAACCGAGATTTGTTTGTTTTTTTGGGTCAAGAGCCTCGTATCGTGTGACAAAATAAAAGTAGCCAATCGAGTGAGATATCCATCAGTCAATATCACTGATTGTAATCTCACCGGCTTCCTTTAATTGCTCTCATCATCTCAACCTTGAGAAGAGAAATATATCGAGCCTATCGTGGTCCATCTGAGTGACCAGATTTCCCATCGACATTTTTTTCCCTGGTGATTATCGGCACCTGCAGAGGTGCAGCTATTTTTTTTTTTTTTTTTTCTGGTAATTGGCCAGAAGTGCAGCTAATTTTTTTTTCCGCGTAGAATTCCTTTCTCCTTTTGTGCACTCATTCATACTTTTTTTCCCGGGTATCGTTTCGAGCGCAAAACGCAACGACGTTGCTCACTCATCCATAACGCTCTGCACGCGCAAGTATCTCCGCCAGGAACTTGACGCAGATGCACCGGCACAACACGAAGAGCGAAAGTGACGACGGAGAACACCGAGAGACCGTTACGTCGCGTACTACAACCTCCGGTGTTAAATGCACGTGCTCGTCGCAGTTAAATATTGCCTAACGTCTCTTTCCACCTCTCACTGCGATACACATCTTTGTTTCTACATCACGTACTTTTAACTGTACAATTATAATTAATCCTGGGCACGATGATGAAGTCTCTTTGCTCCACGAGCCCCTGACAATATAGATTTTTCCGATACCAAATGCTATACATTGTTTTGTTTATTTATTTATTTTTAAACTCACATAGAACAGTAAAAATAAAATGTCAATTTATCGACAGAATTTTGTGCGCTCTTCAGGAGATGAATTGAGATATACATTTTCACGAAAGAATTAGCGCTGATAACAAAAAAAGGACGTTTTTTTCAAATTGAAATAAAATTGTTGTTATTACAACAATTTACTAACAAAAATCGTTCAATTTACTATTGATCCAGTATCAACACATTTTATGAAATGTAAATCAATTCAAATAAATCCAAATCACGTTTTAAAAAAATGGATTTCCCCGACGTCCAAAGAACTTCAGCGTTAATATGTTCGTCGGTAAAACAACTTTTCCATCGCGACTATACGAGGAGATTAAACAAAAGGACATCATTACGCTCGAGGGCCCGGACAAAACGCGGAATATGTAACAATCCCGAAGAGTTACGTTGCCGCATGCATTGCCCCCTCGGCGACCATTTCTCTGCGTTGTTTAGTTACGGCGAACCGAACGGTTACCGGTCATTCGCCGAAGCACCTCCTAGTAACCCATTGTTAAAACGGCTGAAGCAACTTTCAATATTCCTCATCATCTGGCGTTAAAATTTAAAGAAGAGGAAAATGAGTTTCTATACCACTATACTAACTGAATACGGTAACATCACCCATCACGCATTCACAAACTGGAAAAAGAACAGCGAATCAAGAGTGCGAGGAACACAAGAACGTAAGTTCCTTTTAAACCGTCATTCGCCGAAGCACCTCCTAGTAACGCATTGTTAAAACGGCTGAAGCAACTTTTTTTTATTTATTTGTTACGGCGTCTACTACTATGGTCATTAGCAACTTTCAATGTTGTTTAGTTACGTTCGCTCGGTCGCTCTCGGAATGCCGGTTAAATCGTCGGTACACAAGCCCAATCTCGAGGGTTACCATAATTATTGCAAATTGGCAGCTGGTTACGCGACGATTCGTGAAATAATGGGCAAAGTGTGTCGGCATTAAATCAACCGTGAAATATCTTAACGTGGACTTCCCATTGCAACCGACGACAGTCACGTGTTCGCCTTCGATCGAGACCCGTGAAAATCACCGAAAGTCATGGTGAATGACGGAGAAAAAAAAAAAAGTAAACAGTGAATTACCTCGATATTGACCATTCTGTGGAACGGTGATTATTCCCGTATCCGGTAGGTGCGCAAATTTTTTATTACAGCCTCGTCCTTTATGTTCGATGTCTTACACGCGTCGCAACGGGAGTAACACGTGTTATTGCGATTTTCGTTGCTTGTGGAGAAAGGCGCGCGCGATTGTTGTCGAGTTCCGTGTGACACGAACAGCCATCCATGTAATTACAGATGCAACACGTGCCCAACACTCGAAACAGATGCTGCCTACCTGAACTCCGAGCGCTCACTGACACCGATCACTCCCGCGGAATCGTGGCTGTTACATTGCCTCGGAACTAACGAGGTAGGGATATAGTCCCCGCAGTGGTGAGAACGCGGACCCTGTGACAGCGGGCGCACATCACGAGAGACCCTCTTGTCTTCGAGGCTGTGCCGTATCAGTGTGCACTTCGAGGACCCGAAGAATTTGTTTTCGGCAATGGTTCGACCCCTTGAATCGTGACAATGCTGTAAATCGAGTGACAATCACACCAAAAACCAAAACAAAAACAGATCCCCTTTTCATGTGTACGCCATAAAAATGAAATGATCAATGAGACACTTTGTGCGTGCTGTTTATTATCTGTTTATGTCTCTTTCATAAATATGGTGGGTACATGGTTCTGTAAAAGCAAAAGAAACAAAAATTATGTGCACTTTGGATTGTTGTTTTGGACAATTGTCAAACTAAAAAGCTATTCCATTTTTATATGTGCACCATAAAAATGTGGTTAATACCAATCACATTTTGTGGGTGCAATTTGTGTTGTCTATTTATGTATTTTTTATAGATATAGTGGGTATATGATTTTGCAAAAGCCAAAAAAAAAAAAAATTTATTCATGCGTTCTCTGGACTGTTATTTTGGACAATTATCATTTTGCTGAGATTATTTTAAGTGACAGGTTAATCGACACGTGGAGAGAAAAGTAAATAGTACTGCGAATTTTTTATGGCGACATTTTTGTAGGCGGGCGTTTATGAGTGTATATAATATGTCGCGATGTTAATGGATACTTATGGGTTAAATGTATTTCAGGTGGATTCAAGACGAGAGTTGGATGAAAGTCAAGGACTTGTAGCCTCTTGAATAATCGTTATTGGGAGTCTCGTATTCGGCGCTACCGTCTTCGATGACTCGTCATTATGACATTTGCTTTACATATAAATATTTATGGAATCGCATGTGGTTTCGTAATTTAATGGGATAACGCTTAATCCGTGCGTCGTTCGTCCGCAGACGTGCTTCTTCATGGTTGCACGGTCAACGGTGTCACCGACATCGTAATAGACTCCACGCATTACATGGTTTTATCCTTGCGGGTGTGCAATTAGCGATTATCGACGTTGAAAATCATTACAGCGACGTGTGCAGAAAATCCCATTCTCAATGACTGCACGAAGAACATTGAATATTATATGCAATCAATGCTTAACAAAACCGAACAAAATTGTTATCTATTACAATAAATTCTTATTTTAACAACAACGACAAAAATTTGTCGACCTCAAATTAAATTTATTTTCAATTTTAATTAATGTCGAATAACTGGACCAGACGAATGTCCATTAAAAAATCATAAAATATTTCTAACTTTCAGATTTATTTATATCGCAAAGCATTTTGGTACAATTTATTTTGATTATTGGTGCACATAAGAAAAATGTAAAAATTGCAGTATCTGATTTTTATTTAAAAGCGTGTATCGATAAATACGAGGAATGTCACACGATCGAACCCCGTGACATTATGTGAATACGATTGCCCGCTGAACCGCATCACCATCAAAGTATTTATAATTTTTATATTTATTTATATCACAAAGTATTTTGATACAATTTATTTCGATTATTGGTGCACATAAGAAAAATGTAAAAATTGCATTATCTAATTATCATTTAAAAGCATGTATCGATAAATACGAGGAATGTCACACGATCGAACCCCGTGACATTATGTGAATACGATTGCCCGCTGAACCGCATCACCATCAAAGTATTTATAATGTTCATATTTATTTATATCACAAAGTATTTTGATACAATTTATTTCGATTATTGGTGCACATAAGAAAAATGTAAAAATTGCATTATCTAATTTTCATTTAAAACCGTTTATCGATAAATACGAGGAATGTCACACGATCGAACCCCGTGACATTATGTGAATACGTTTGCACGCTCAATTGCACCGCACCGTATGGGAATCACGTTTGTTCCACGATTCGGAAAGGAACGCGCCACCAACAGTAGCGAACAAACAGGAGAAAGTACATTGGGCTGATTTATACTCTCTCCCTTCAGCATCACCTCGATTATTCACCGTTATCTATACTTTCAAACGTACCTGGGTCTCTATTTTACCATTCCAATATAAATACACGGATAACGAGACCAACTAAAGGCAAGTCACTCGCGATTTTTTCATTTCTCCATTTCTGTTACGACGTTACAATGATATTTTTTTCCCCTACGGCAAAAAAACACGCGCACAAAACCAACTCATTTAAATTCAGCTACGGTACATTTGTGTTTTTTTAAAAAGAAATTTGAGAGAGAAAAAAAGCATTCATAATTACCGTAGTTGACTTCAATAGTAATACAGTAATTACGTGCGTGTAATAGAGAAATTTTAATTATCCTCACGCACGTGAAAATATTTCCTTCTCATTCTTTTTTTTTTTTTTTTAGGTGTGGTAAAGGAATAGAGAGTGTTTAAAAATAGTTGCGAGGAAGAAGAAGATCAAAGATCGACGCCGTTTGTCGGAAATGCTCAGGAGGATTTTCAATGTGTCACTGGGTCAGCATTTCTTGGCGAGGCAATTTACGCCTGACTTCTTGGTCAAGTCTCCTTCGTCCCTGTATGGCTAGGGACTGCGGCAATTATTGCTATACGCGAGGAAAACCTCGGGCGATGCTATTAACTGGAAGTGCCAACATCCGGGCGTCGCAATATTCGCACGCGGAAAGAAACGGAGTGATCGTTCGTCTGGAAGGAAAAAAATCTCGTCAATTTCGCATACAAATTGATGTCTGCATTTTTTTTTTCGAACCCAAAGACAAAAAAAGTCTTGCTTTCATAGCAACGCGCGCAAAAAAACTTCATAAAAATCGGATAGGCATGCGACGAATTCGACTGAACGAATGCGACAGAAAGGGCTTTTCTGAAGTTAGATGAAATAAGCCCAAAGCTTGCAATTCGAGCTTTTGATTATATTTTTGTTACTTATTTTTCATGCCTCCAAAACGTATGTGAAAAATTACTATTAATTATTAAGTAAGCTTTAGCTTTGTTTTGCTAAGAATGAGGTCGAGTTAAAAAATATTCTGCAAAGCGTTTTTGCTTTTAGAGATATTCTGTATATTTTTAAAAGTCCATTTTATTTTTTTTTATTTTTAAACGAAGCTTTTTCCATGAGGAAGCAATAGATGAATATACATAATCAATAAACCCAATTAAATCTTTATCCTGGGTGTGTTTATTAAGTCTTCGATAGCAAATCATTTATGGTAATCAGTTGTAACAGGTTTTGCTCTAGAAAAAATGTTATTAGTCTCCGATGACGTGATCGAGCTAGATTCAATGCACAATTAAAGTACTATTAACTGCGTATTTCAATAAATTGCAAGAAAGAATTATACTATAGATCTTTCCTCAATTTATAATTGAAATAAATAAAGAACTTTTGTAAAGTACCTATTTTTCAAAAGCAACAACAAAAAATAAACGTCAAACCACAAAATGTCATGAGGATCTAAGAGATGTCGATAAAAATACAGTAAATCCTAGAAATCTTGATCTTGGGTGTGTCTATTACAATATAAACCGCACTTTATTTATGGCGACTAGTTCTCGTTGATTTTGCACTAGCAAAGTCATCTCGTTGGTCTCAAAATGACGTCGTCGGAAATTCTGCGAAAGGGACGTCAAGTTCCTACTCAACACAGCTTCGAGATAAAAAGTAGTACTTCTCGGGATCGAAACAAAAACATATTTACCTCGCCCAGGCATGACGATGTCGCTCACACTCATTTATGTGAACCGTTAAGTCACGTTTTTTTAATCTATTGAGAGTATATTAAGAACGAGTGAAAAGAAATGATGCTAAATAAAAATACCTAATAGACCATGGAGAGTTTTAAAAAATGATGCCAGATAAAAATACCCAATACATCATCAAGAGTGAAAAAAATAGAAGCAAATAGAAATACCTATCTTACTTTAACCATTAAAATAAAAAAAAAAAATGATTCCAAATAAAAATCCCCAATAGATCATCAAGAATTTAAAAAAATCAGTGCCAAGCAAAAATCCCCAATGGATCATCAAGAGTAAAAAAAATAGCTATTAGATCATCAAAGAATCATCATTCTTCGACTATTGAGAGTGAAAAAAAAAAAAAAAGAAAAAATGGTGCCAAATAAAAATGCCTAATAGATCATCAAGGAATCACAGAGCGCTGATGGGTCTCGTGTTGCTATTCGGAATATTTAGGATTGCCAAAGACGAGGCCTTTCACTCGTGGCGTGATCCACGTCGAGATTTGCCGGATTATAGTAACTGCTGCGCTGCCAAGGTTGCGAGTGACGCAATAGCAACAACATAAGGCAAGGGTTATGCCAGCCCGAAATGACACGGGCACAAAAAGTGGCAATATAATGTTTCGTATCTCGCGCAGGGAGATCCGTTTGTTATTTTTTTTCTGACAGCTTCCTTTGCGCCCTGTACCGGAAGCCGCTCTGAACGATATGCAAAATATTTGACGCACATCATCGTTCGGGACAAATTCCGTCACATCCGCTCGCAGTTCCTCTATTGTTTTAACTACCGATTGCTTCGCTATAATTCCTCAAAAGTGAATAAATCATTTTGAGCACTGTATGGGAACAATGGAAACCCCGCGGGTGTCAGTTATTAAGTCTTCCGACAGGATCATCCTGTTATGCAGCCGGAAGATCATTCATCCTGTTATTTATCGCTTCGGCCTCGCGTTAACGTCCACTCTTCAGCTTCCTCGCCGAGGAAACTTTGTTTTCATGAAAAAATAACGCCAGCTCGATTTTTTGTCTCTTCGAGATTTTTTATCCGCCACTGTCAATTTCGTGTCGGATATTTCACCATCAATAACACATGTCTTTCAATTTTGCAATTGCGATCTCAAAAAAACGCGAACTTTGGTCATTTCTAATTTGCGAATTTACAGAAGTGAATTCGGGGACTCCAATGTTAATTAGTTTTTTTTCTTCTTTTTTTTTGGATTCGTGACATTAAAATTAGCGATTATCTTTGGTTTTTAATGTTAATAACAATTTGAAAACCCAGTTGAAAAATTCCAAGACATAATTAGTCTTTATCGTGATAAACTCTCGTGCAAAATTATATAAAATATAATATGAAGATTTCTCTATTTTTATTGTCAATAATGTCATGTATTCGGTACATATGCAAATTTATTTTTAATTACATTTAGAACTAGCGGAAAGCTCGCTGCCAGTATGTCAATGACGTCGGGTCGGGTTAAAAACCTTTTGGCTGACGCGCGACTCCCAAGATGATGTCAGAGGATCGACTTTTCCTCGTAATAAAGTCACCGAGGTACGCTGGAATCCGGGGAAGTCCCTGTTTCTGTCTTTACGGCGTTGCATTTTGATTATTTGATAATTATACGCTATTCGCCGGAGCATTCGCTGAACGAAACTTCGATTTTCCCGATTTCTGTGTTACCACGCGTGTGATTTTATTGCAAGGATATCGTAACATCGAACCCTTTACCAGTTATTTCCAGATTAATCTGGATAAGCTGCGCGCAGCGAATGGCGACTTTCACCCGCGACAAGATTCACAGCCCTTCGTCACTTCAAGGTTGTTCATTTACGCAAGAATAGTCACGTTGTTCGTTGCAATTCTCATTGCTAATTTCAATAGAGCAGCTTGCTACCTTAGAAGCCTGTGGGATAATAAAAAATTATAATTATCTGTAATTACGGTCATTTTTACACGGTGTTAAAAAGTTGCACCTTCCAGTATAAAATGTACATTACATTAAACGTATTCGTGCAATTTGCACTGTGAAATTGCATGGAATAGAGCAGAAGGCGATAGACCAAAAATACATTTCCATTCTTTAACTCATATTCATATGTTATATAACTTTTCTCTAATATTTACAATCGCTCAATTAATAATTACATCTCATCGTGTGTAAATTACACGAATTAAAAGTAAATTAGTGAAATACGATTTATCGTTAATTTCGACAGTCTATTATTTGATTATTTTAGACATAAATATCTTCTTTCTCGTAAAACGTGCAACAACGATTTGTCTATCCTTGAATTTTTCTTCAGACAGCACAGACAATCCAAGTCACTCCGTAAATACATTTATATTTTAAAACAGTTCATGTATACGTCATACAAGTTACATAACGTTCACTAAATTCCAAGTTATTCAATTATAACTTACATCTACGATTACAAAATGACCAACAATGCTTAACCAACTAAAAAAAGTATTTTTTCTTCTTTATAATCGCTTTCCCCAAAGGCGCTTCCAAAATTCATATCATCGATTCCAGAATCCTGTAGTATAATTGTAGTTGCGATTCTCGCGAAGCATCGCGCTAAAAGTCGTCGCCAGATCGCGCTCACTGCGCGAACTTCGCGTCGGTAAATAAATAGTCGCAGAGAGCTGAGACTACGAATCTCCGCGGCGATTTATCCGCAGTCGCGAAAAGCCTCCGCCGAAATATCCAAAGTACACAAAAGCCCTCAATAAAAATCCTAGTCCACAAAATTGCACCCCCGAAAGGGAAAAAAAAAAAGAAAAAAGAAAAATGCATCGAGAAGGGGCTGTGAAGAATTGTCAAAAATAAATCAGCGCTACCGCAAGCGCGCAAACAGCGCTTCTCGTGCAAAGTTATTCCTGTTTCTCCGATTAAGGTAATTTCCCGCGGGAGGTCTCCCGAAGTCGGCGCGCGCATCCGCCGAAAAATCGTCTCTCCACGGGAGACAGAGAGAGCCTCCACCGCGAGAGTAGTTGTCCCGTGTATCTCGCGCAAAACGAGGGTAGCTTCGCCCGCGCTCCCTGCTGTTGGTAAGCTTAGTTATCGATATGATACGCAACGTTCGCTTGACCCGCACGGCCCGTAATCCACAATAACCGATTCTCTCTCTTTCACCCCCTCGTTCGTCGGGTCGTCGCTTCGTCGTCTGCTAAGCAGTTCGACTGAGTTGTCCGCTGTAGCGCCATCGTGACCGCGGCTGGCCTCGCACTCATTATCATCGTAATCCAATTATCACATACGCACCTCACCGCTCGTCTTTCGCATCGCAACCACCATCCGGAGACTCGGATTCTTTGCAACATATATATATATATATATATATATCGGTGCACCTGCCGTGTGACGTCACACGACTCTCAGTGCGTTACTCGAGTAAAGGTACACAGGTGTCTCCTCATCAGCGCTCCGAACGCTTCGCCTTTTGCTGGAGGAGAGGCGATACGTGTTATATCGGCACCTACATATTCACACGTACATATATACATATACACAGTGTGTATAATCAATCGCAATGTCGCACGCGAGATTGAGAAGCGCGGCTATGGTCGGCGGATTGTCGCGTGCATGGGAACACGGCGGTCGCCCATACGCCGGGGGCCCAGCGGGGGTAGGCGGCTCAGCTGTCGGTGGGATGCGTCGCGGTGAGGTCGCAGGAGCGATTTCGCCGCTAGTTCACCCGGTGACCGGCGCTAAAAGCGTACATTCCCGCAGCATGTCGAGCTCCCCGTACGAAAAGACCCTCACCGAGGAAAATGTATTCTCGAATTTGCGACGAATGGAATACGCGGTACGAGGGCCGCTCCTTCTGCGCGCCCTGGAGATCGAGAAGGAACTGCAGAAGGTGAGTTCACTGTTTTACTGGCCTATTCATTCTTCTCGCGCATTTCCGAAGACAATTGTTTGGAAAGTGGCGTCACGAGTTTTGGGTCTCTGTGACGTCGCGTGTCACTCATCAGGTGGCCTGATGGCAATTAAGTCGCTAATTATCTCGACACTTGACAGTGAATTAAGAATACAGAGAGAGAGAGAGAGAGAGAAAAAACATTTGGGATATCGGAATATCATTAGATTGGGTGATTTTCTTTGGGAATATGGAAAGAGTGTTAGAAGTTTTGTTTCTTTATCACATTTTTTATGATGCAATTTAGCTTAGGGACTCGCGGGATTGTCGAGTGTGTTTGCGTTAATTGCGTACCTAAGCGAAACCTCCAGCTGACGATTTATCGCTGGCTGCGATACCGAAAGACGCCTCGCGGCCGACATTGTGCTCTCATTTTTTTAAGTGCGTCCTGTTGCACGCGACTTTCGATCGCTGAATAACATAGCACGTTCTCGTGGACTCTGTACCGGGTTCGTTTGTCGGAACGACGATGAAGCGTTAGAAATGAACTTTGGAACTTTGACACTTTCCGACGATGCGTTTTGCTTTGAATTTTTCGTATTTATGGGATTGTGCTTTTTTTTTTTTTTGTTTAGCGATAAGACGCTAGATTTCGTTATCGGGTTAGTGATAACAGCGACGGCGATGCACGTCGCACTATTCGAGATATCGGAACGCAAATAGCAAGGGAAATCATTTTTCTTTGCAACACTTTCGACGCCACTCTTCACAACTGGCGATTATACTTCATGTCACTCATGGCAATTGATTACTTCCTGTCAGACTTGAGAGTCTTTCAGAGTGGTGGCTTAAACTGGAGACCCAAATGTTGCTGCTGAATTTTTTTAGATGAAGAATTTTATGCATAAGCTTAATTTTTACTTGGAAACAACGAAACTCTGAAATATTAGACTCAATTTGCTATATACATGGTACAGAAATTACTGAGCCGTGAGTCATGCTATCCTGTTTCATTATGTAATAGTTTGCGTGGAAACAAGTGGCCTATAGTGTGTGAAACTTTAGGCGACCTTGTAATTTGAGCATTCCATGCATGTAATGCTTTTGTGCTATATACACAGATGATGTTATTATTATTGTATCGCTAGAGCTGAATATTATTATTTTTATCATCAGGGAGTTCAAAAGCCATTCAAAGAGGTGATCAAGGCTAACATCGGAGATGCACATGCCATGGGTCAGAGACCAATCACATTTCTACGCCAAGTGCTGGCCTTAACCGTTTCTCCTGAACTTCTGGATGACCCTCGTTACCCCGAGGACGCCAAGCAGCGAGCCCGGGAGGCTCTCGGCGGATGCAAAGGATGCAGCGTCGGATCCTATTCTGAATCGTCTGGAATTGAAGTGATTCGCAGGCACGTCGCAAAGTACATAGAAAATCGAGATGGTATTCCCAGTGACTACAAAAATATAGTACTCTCGAATGGAGCCTCCGATGGAATCAAGGTTTTTTTCAACGATACCGCTATTAAACTTAAGATTACATTGCACTCATGAGCCATTCTTTGAGAATAAGGTCATTTTTTTAGCCTTCGCGTATCTAGAAATTTAACAGCGCAATAAAGATATCACAGAATAAATATCATTCAAAGATGATATGACGACATAATACTGTTTTTCTAAGAGATATTTTTTTATAACTTACGGTTCTTGAGATATCTTGACCTAAAAAAAAGTAAGAAATTCGTTAAAAAAATGTTATCAAGGTATTTTGAAATCTAGACAAATTATGAAACAGTTAGTTTCTATATCAAGAATATCTGAATTGAAAAATGAAAAAAGTTGCCTCACAACTTTTCAAATTAAACAGTTTTGTACATGTGAATGTCTCCAATATAAATAATCATTATTTTAATTATTTCAGTCCTTCCTGAAGTTGTTCAACGAGCAATTAGACGGAAAACCGTCGGGAGTGATGATTCCTATACCTCAATACCCGCTTTATTCCGCGGCGATTGCCGAATTTGGACTCGCACAAATTGGTTATTATCTGAACGAGGACGACAAATGGGGACTAGACGTGAGTGAACTGGAACGATCGTACAAAGAGGCACTGAAGACGAGTAATCCGCGTGTACTCGTTGTCATCAACCCGGGCAATCCAACTGGTCAAGTATTGACCAGACAGAACATCGAGGATGTCATTAAATTTGCATATGAGAAACGTCTCTACATACTCGCTGACGAAGTTTATCAAGACAACGTATACGCCAAAGAAAGCTCTTTCCACGCGTTCAAGAAAGTCATGATGGAAATGGGAGAGCCGTACGTCCAAATGGAACTCGCGTCTTTCATGTCGATTTCGAAAGGTACGAAAAAAGCTATTCTCGTCCCTTCGTAAATTATGATTTTCAATAATGGCCTCTAGGTAAAAAATTGTTATTACCGGCTACTTGTGTCTTTGAGGGTGTTTCTTCTCGGAAATTTCGTATGATTTTGACAGTTTAATTTTTGTATAAATACAAAAATAACGAAATAATTTGTAAAACGTATTATTGAAAGGAGACAAGTGCGTTTATTGTAAAAATTGGAGGACGATGTACATTAGAAATAAATGTATTTATGCATTACAGGTTACATGGGCGAGTGTGGACTTCGTGGTGGTTACGCCGAATACGTAAACATGGATCCGAAGGTCATGGCTATTTTGAACAAGTCGATTTCAGCGATGTTGTGTCCTACGGTTTTGGGACAAGTGGCCATGTCAGTGGTGGTAAATCCACCAAAACCAGGTGAGCCTTCGTACGAGCTCTACAAAAAGGAGCGAACGGAAGTGCTGCAGTCCTTGGCAGAAAGATCTCGTCTGGTGGTAGACACGCTAAACAGCATCAAAGGATTCAAGGTGAGCATACCTTCGATCGGTCGAACGTTTGCATCGCGCGAAAATGACTAATTCATCGCTACCTCGTTTTGTTTTTTTTTTTTCTTTTTCCAGTGCAATCCATCGATGGGCGCAATGTACGTCTTTCCGCGATTCGAATTGCCGGAAAAAGCAATAAAGGCCGCCAAGGCTGAGGGCAAGGAACCCGATGTTTTCTACGCTTTCAAACTCCTGGAATCCACCGGAATCTGCGTTATCGCCGGTTCAGGTTTCGGCCAATTACCCGGAACTTATCATTTCCGCACAACGATCCTACCGCAAAAGGACAAGATAATAACAATGCTGAATAGTCTTAAGCAATTTCACGAAAAGTTCCTCAAGGAGTACAATTGAAGAGACTTCAATAATAAACATCATCACCGCGACATTTACCAAAAGAGATTCGTCAATTGTTGAGATTTCTGTAAGGAGCGTTGACCGCTTTATACCTCGATGTTTATCGTTGTTTCGGGTTAATTTGTAAATAGCAAAAAACGAGCTGTATTATATCTTCTCGTCGAACTGTATGCGCGTCAGTTGTTACTAATTTTGCAATAAATTCGATTAAAATAAGTGAACAAATTATCACGCAGAGTATTAATTAACAATTTATAGTTTTATTAATAATGATAAATTTTACGGGTTCTAATTTTTGTACATGAATTTGACTAATACTTCGTATGAATAATTAACAAATATTCCCGAGAATTTTTGTCCCAGGATTTTTCACGAGTCGTTGGAAAGCCTCTCGATCTCCTCGACGAAATATCTCATGTCGGCTTCAGTGAGGGAGGAATTTTGGAGAACGAGCCTGAAGAAGTTGGGGCGTCCATGAAGAGGTTGATAGGTGACGAGCATGCTTCCACTTTTCACCATGCGCTCTTTAACGATCGGCGCTAATCTGTGCAAATCTTCCACCAGTGCTTCTCCTTTCAGATGCCTTTTGTTCTCAGGCACGTACCAGAAGCAAACGTTGGTACATTCCGGTTCCTGGAGGAGTTCCCATCCGGCGCGATGACGAATAAGATTCGTGAAGTATTCGGAGAGTTGAAAGACCTTGTCGACATGTTGCTCGAGACCAGAAGTGCCTTTGGCCTTCCACATGAACCAGAACTTGAGAACATCCGCTCGTCTGCCGCACTGCACGTGCTTGTCACCGGAATCGTACGAAGTATCGTAAAATTTGTCGGGCTGAAAGAGGTAAGCCGCTCGCGAGCAATGCGCCGATTCCAGTAATTTTTCGTGCCTCACCAAAAGCGCCGAGCACTGTTGAGGAGCAGCCAACAATTTGTGAGGATTCCAAGTTACCGAGTCCGCCAATTCCACGCCATCCAAGAGACTCCGATGTTTAGCGGAGACGAGAGCTCCGCCGCCCCAAGCAGCGTCGACGTGGAACCACATCTTGTATGTTTGGCAAATTGCGCTGATTTCTCGAAGCGGATCAAAAGCTCCAAGAACCGTGGTTCCCGCGGTCGCGGAAACCATAAAGGGAACCGCGCCTTCTTCCAGCGCTCTCTCCACCTGATCCGCGAGATCCTTCGTGCTCATTTTTCCTCTCTCGTCGACCTTGACGCAGTAAACGTTACTCGTGCCTATCCCGAGAAAAGCCGCGAGTTTCTTCACGGAATAGTGAGCGTCTTCGGAAGTAAATATCACGAGTCGGGAAAAACCGCACAAGCCGCTTGACTTTAGTTCCGGAAATTTGTGGTGTCTCGCGAGATTGATTGCGTAACCGTTGGCCATCGAACCACCGGGACAGAATATCCCGTCGCCTTTGCCGTCCTTCCAGCCGATTATCTTTCTCATCTCACGCAGAACTTCCTCCTCCATCAGCGAAAACACCGGCGATACTTCGTAGGTGTAAACGGAGGGATTAAGGGCATCGGTCAGCCACTGACCTACCAAACCGTAAGGATCGACGCTGGAGAACAATTGGTTCACGAAATGTGGATGTCCGGTTTTCACGCTGTATCTGACGACCCTCCGAGCCAACTTGAGAAGATCTTCGTGGGAAACTCCGGACTCCGGGAGCCCTAGGTCCACCAGCGAACGCAATTTTTCCGGCTCCACCCATTCCACGACTTTGCTCTGGCGCGAAGTGCCCTGAAATCGATACATCGATTTATTTTCACTGGCAAAGCCACAATCGGTCAATGTTACATTGCTCCATATTGTAATTTACCATCGACTGTGAAACGCGGGAAAATGTAGCAATTACCGTGCTCCTACATTAGAGCGGGGAGTATAAGAAGTTGTTTCATAAGAAACTAATAACACCCGTTAGCTCGCAGATATATCTTTGGTATTCCCTACAATGTCTTCGTATAATTTACATTCCTAGCTGTACTAGTCGTGAGATTTCGCAATTGACAGCGTAAATTCCATCGAAAAATACAAAAAATAGTTTTCATAAAACGGGCAGGAAACAAAAACGTTACTGACCTGGAATACTGCTTCTTCGAGGATGATTTCGAAAAAATCTCTCAGCAATTTTTCGTGTCTGTCTCTGGAGGGCGTACTCAAATAGGAAGACGCGGATTCGCCTTCGATTTGCATATTTCCTATCGGCACTTTTGGCGATCGATTGATGTGAGACTTCCTGTCGGTACCGATGGCTGGTGTCGTTAAACCGCCGTAAAGAGCCTCGAAACTCCTGGTTTCCTCCAAGGCCTCTGACAACCTGCCCTCGTGCGCCGGCATGACTCTCTGTGCGGCTGTCGCGACTCGTTCTGGTCCTCCGAACGCTATTGCAGCTTCCTTTATACGCTAAAACGTTTCACCAAGGACAGAATCGCTGCAGACCCCTCCAGCACGATTTCGCTTTGCGTGATATCCGCTCGCGGTTTGTTCTGTCCCTAAATGGGATTCTCGTGTGCACGTGGACAAGATCGTCACTTTTAAGTGATCGATTAACGACTACTATTCGCTGAAATATTTTCATTTGTCCTACAAACTATTTTTTATATTTCGTCTGCGGAAAAGGCTAATTAGTTAGAAGATGACGTGGGAATTCGTCGTTAGCGCAGCTTTTGCATCGGATTCATAGATCATAGAACTTTCACTGTCGTTTTTGAATTACCATGAAAATAACGCGCATAATTTGTTTCCATTCCATGCATAGCATTAATTGATTTACACTTTGAATTATGTGAAGGGAAGTCAGTTTTACTACGCAATCGTATTATTTGAGTGGCGCTACATTTGAAACAATATTGTCATTTTGTAAATGGAAACAAGGAAGTTCAGTCTCTGCCAATAAAGCCACTTATTTTTTATCCATTTAAACATTACTCATAATTTACTAGAAGATATTATTTCTGACACTTTGGATTTTCTTTTATCTACTTTTTACTAATGTAGATTTTGCTTTTTTTTAAATTAAAAAAATTCATTTATCGTGGAAGTGAATATCACAAGGAAAATTTTTTAAAGCCTGTATTCTCCTTGTGAAAAAAATTTGATATATGCTTTTACCTGGTATTTTCCGTGTAGAAAATTTTTCCTTGAAAGGAAAAATATATTAATAATGCGAACAAATAGAAGGTTCGGACGAAGCGACCGAAGGAGCAGGAAAGAACTGTAAATCTATAAGGAAATGAATCGGATATTCCCACATTTCTGGAGAGCATGCGTCACGCGGTACTTTCCCATAATACAGCCTGGGGTGATGATCATCAAAGTGTAGCACTTTTACTCACCAAAGATTTTGAAATATTAATCCGTGCGGAAATTAGAAAGAGCCAATATTTAGTAAATCATTGGAAGGTTGAAGTTGTCAATGGCATTTGAATAATTGGTAGAGCGAAACGATCGAGACCATGGCTAGATGCTTTGGGCGGGACGTAAGAAAGGTGGCATTGCAGAAAACCTTCAAGCAGCCAAACATACCTCCGTGTTCCAGCGTACACACCCATAATTCACCCGTTTTTATAATACTTCCTCGCATAGTTTTTTTTCTTTCATTTTTTTATTATTTCAATTCACATCCGTTCTCTATAATTCCTTATAAAATACTTAACATTGTTCTGTCGGTACAGTCCGGTTAAAACTGAGATTCAGAGAGAATTTTGAATTTATTCTCAATAAATTCAATAAATCACCCTTCACCAATTTAAAAAAAATGAAAATGACTTGTTTATTTTTTGGAGTACGTGTCTATTTTTTTCCAAAAAATGAGCCAATTATTTATATTTTTTTAAAGTTTGCCTGATTTGTTCAACAATTTATTATCATTTTTGTATCATTATTTTGGGCTTGATTCTTTCAGATTTTAATTCCATTGATAAGGGTTCGATATTCTTTCTGAATTTCATGTTTAACCGGACTGTACGAACAGAACTACCTTAAATCGTGTTCACGGTTCGATGCCTCTGACTGATAGTCTATTCCGTCGTTCTTCGAATTAACATTTAAATTAGGTAACAACAGGTCAATTAACGATAATAATAGGTAACGTATAGTTCTATATTGCACGTTAAACGCAATGAGACATTAATTTCCGAGGGAACTAATAGACAGTATCTAGGGTTCCTCTCCAGTTAATTCCATCAACGTTACTCGTCTCTCGCGAGGAAAATAATGCAGCCAATTTGAAAAATCGGTGGCACGTCGTTAAGTCGATCAGTTACCGGGAAAACTCGAGCGCAATTAAGGAAAAACGAGCGAAAGTCGGTTTACCTTGAAATTTATCTTCCTGGGATAGGTCGTTAAAATATTTCTTTCTCGATTAAACTTCAACAATTTTTACTGCAATATTACAACATTGTGTAATGCTTATAATTAATAGAAAATGCGTAATAATCATGATCGTGTGATTCAACATTTTTCATTCACCACGGAATCTTAAATACTATGGAAAATTATAATAATCTCGTTCAATGTATACCACGTATCCCTCGATCGTGTATTTATATTCCTTTCGCTTCACTCACGACCGTTAATTCATTAAGAGAGCAATAACATATCTTTCAAATATACATGAAACAATATTAACAATATTCAAATTTCATAGTATTCAGTTAACATAACTAAGGTAATCGCTGGATGGAAATTCCAAATTTTTAACTTAGGGTATGTACGACCGCCACCACAGCCTTGCAGCATTATTTATGTACAATTGTCATCGATTACTCAGATCTGATGTATCCTATCAGCCAAAGTACGCGCCGCAGTTGGAGCATCGGCGGTTCTTTAGCAACAGACAGCAAAGAATACCGAATGGAAAGAAAAAAATAGCGCAGAGGAGACCTAAACAGGTGTAATCATCTTCAAGTACGCCGACCTGAAAAAAGAAATATCATACATCAAAATGGATACTCGGCTCAGTAGAAAAATAATAGCACTTCCAGATTCTTTAGCAATTGTTGATATTTATACTACCAATTGCAAGTGACTCCAACTGATTATCCTTTTACAGTGAAATTATATTTGGTCTGCATAATAATGTGTGATTATTGATTTTTTTGAGGTCTCAAAATACTGATTAATTGCAATATCCAAATACCGATTAATTGGAACAGTGCATCTGTGATTATGAGTCATCGTTATCTGTTGCTTACTCGACAAGCGGGACATGCGCCGACTAGAATAATCTCTGGAACAACGACTGTTGTTAGAGGGGCTGTCGAACCGTAAGATGGAACTTGATGACCGTCGTGAGGTATTCCTGTGCTGGGGTAATATCCC
The DNA here is from genome assembly GCA_947507545.1 of Clistopyga incitator. Lineage (NCBI taxonomy): Eukaryota > Metazoa > Arthropoda > Insecta > Hymenoptera > Ichneumonidae > Clistopyga > Clistopyga incitator. The sequence continues at coordinate 822,339 of OX382174.1, read as the reverse complement.
GGTGGTGGCTGCCAGGAGTGGTATGCTGTGTAAAATCACATTTTACATTGATTATCCATTGATTAATCCATTTCAATCTTAAACAATCAAGCAGATTTCAAAATCCATTTGCATGGAATTATTTCTGCAACAGCTACATGAATTTTTGATAGCGCAGCCATCGCAAAATATTCTTACATAATACATTCGGCAATTAAAAATAGCATTGTTTCTTAAATAATCTATAACTTTACCAACAAAAAAAAAACAAACGAAAATCCACATTTAAACCGTGGGTCAACATTACACATTTTTTTATAGCACATCAATTGTAAAACAAGATTATTAATAGATGAAAATCACTGTTTTTAATTGGTTTCCCCCTGCTTCCTCAAGGAAATATAGATGCAACGGAGATCAGGACTGATTCATTGACGACAACTAATTGTTGTTATTGTTATTGAATAATTTTTAACAAAAAAAAAACAAAAATCCACATTTAAACCGTGGGTCAACATTACACATTTTTTTATAGCACATCAATTGTCAAACAAGATTATTAATAGATGAACATCACTGTTTTTAATTGGTCTCCCCCACCCCGTAACACAATGTATGTGCAATGGAGATCAGGACTGATTCATTGATGACAGCTAATTGTCGTTATTATTATTAAATAATTTTCAACAAAAAAAAAAAATGAAAATCCACATTTACACTGTGGATCAACATTACACATTTTTTCATAGTACATCAATTGTCAAACAAGATTATTAATAGATGAACATCACTGTTTTTAATTGGTCTCCCCCACCCCTTAACACAATGTAGATGCAATGGAGATCGGGACTGATTCATTGACGACAGCTAATTGTTGTTATTGTTATTGAATAATTTTCAGCAAATTCATCTAAAAATTTCTCAAATCTGACAGTGAATGAGGGAATTCAAAATTTCATTAATCCACAATAACAGCAATGAAACGAGTTACATATATAATTACAGTTATTGCAAAAGTCATTAAAATAATTTACCGATAGCGTTAAAAGTTACTTTACAGCCTGAGAGATTTTCTTACATTACAAATTACTTAAGGATTTGGATATCATTATCAATCCCAGGCTGAGACACTCTTTTATTATGGGAAGAGAATAGTTCTGTCATTCCGAAGGCCAAAATGGCACATTGTTGCCAATACTCGATGTCTGACAAGTGACGGTTTAATCGGATAACCTAGTAAACGACGATACACCGTTGTTTTACCTTGCGGAGCAGTCGCTGCCGAATACGGAGGTGGTTTATCGCTCGTGTCTTTCAGAGGTTGTGTTTCCATGTTTACCACCCGAGATACGCCGAGAAAATGGCTTTCCGAGATACCAAATGAAAAATTTAATCTGTCGAGTTTATCAGTCACACAACATGACACCACTGCGCACTATACGACAAGCACCGCCATTTAATTACATTTCACAGAGCGCACAGCTTATTCACTGTCAGTACTGCAAACATCGGTGCATTCGACTTTATTTCAACTTGATTGGCAAGCCGACGCAGCGATCGTTGCATCAGCCGATACATGCATCATCCAGTCTTCGAAATGTCATTTATTAATTGTCATTCATCATTACAATAATAACAAAACAATAAACTTAATCAGTGACGCATTATCGCGTGGCTCGCTTTCTTGCTTTTTTTGGGTAGATTTTTTTATCAGTTCGAAATAAATGTAACATTTCATCGCGTTATCGCTAAAAGTGCCGGGCGAATCACGCACTTCCGTTCGAATTCTCATACGCGATGAGACATTTAAATGCGATTGGCATTTCTCGTGGGTTTTTCTATCCAGCTCGATTATCTTGGTCGTGAATGACAGCAGGTGTTGTTATTTATACGAAAGATGACATCTATATTTATAAGAGCGTGAAGGTAAAAGAGCCTTGAGTTTAACAATTTAAATGGATGATTTCATAACAATATTTTATCTTACCTAGCCACAAGATGGCAGCAACTTATCTTATTTTCTGGCTCTTCGTCACTATCTTGAGTTTGTACTCGATACCGGCTTTTCACACATGCTGTTACACGCTGCTCTACATTCCAGATGCGCTCAAATGCCAATTTTATGTCGGCGCACGACGCGCCAATGTTGTGTTGTATTTGAACAATGTTGTAACCAGACACTGTTTTGTTAAAACTGGGTTTACGTTGCATGATAAAATACGTCCGCTACTCGTACATTAAACACATTCTCACAAGGTTAACCTTTTGCAGACGCGGAATACATTTCCTTGGCTCATTGGATATTCATCAATGACGATGCGAAACAATTCGGAAACCACTAAGATGATTATTGATTATTATGTGAAACAGAGCGTGACACAAAAAAGTCAAGTTTGCGATTCGCCGAAAGGAATCATCGTTGTGAGTATATATATCTTTTAATATTCATGTAGTTTACAGAAATTTGGTCTATTTGCTTGAATTGATCAATTATCATCTTCGACAAGTTGTATATAATTAATCTCATATTTTTGGAAGTTATGAATTAAAAATCTGATAATTTCGTGCTTCCAAATCAATAAAACGTTTTGTCGGAGATCCAAATTAGAATGATTAACATTGAATTATTTGAATGAAAAAATCGTCCGCGTTTCTGACCTGCAAGTCAAATTGTTCGTGGATTTTTCGAATTATTTAGAAATTATTAGGTTGTATATGTTTTATCGAAAAATCCACGCAATTTGCGCTCTGAGGAGGGAATCGAATTACGAGCATGTTGCGTCATTTTAAAAGCCGCGATTCGCGCGAATCGAACTAAAGTTCTTTATCTTCGATAGACAAACGGCCGATAATGAGACTAGACGACGTTTACGAAGGCAGTTTATCGTAATTGTGGCGGTCGTGCGCAAGCCACTCTAAAGACAAAATTCTTGATTTGACCTTGATTTGTGGTTACAGCAGTTGCAAACTTTTCGTTGCGCGCAGCATGTCGAATTGGGGAGCCGGAAAAATCCTCACCGAAGAAAATGTATTTTCAAATATTCGGCGAATGGAATTCATGGTGCGCAGCCCACTTTCCATACGAGCGAGTGAAATCGAAAAGGAACTTGAAGCCGTAAGTTTTCGTAAGTTTAAGCCTTACGTTCGCGATTTATGCGTTTAACTCTTTCTGTTTTAAGATAATGTTGTCAATATTGTATTTTAAAATCCATGTAATTCGTTATATAAGGGGGAAGTAAGAATTCAAGGATGTTGCGTTAGCATAAAAATAGATTTGTGCCAATCGAGCGAAAGTTCTTTATCTCGGCTCATGACAAACATCAGATGATGCGACTGAAAGACATTTTCGAAGACATTCGATTGATATCCTGCCGAGCGTACGCAATGCACTCTAAAGGCAAAAGTCTGGTTGTCACTTGACCTTGATTAGTACGCCCAGTTACGTTTCGTTAAGCAGCATGTCGAGATCAGGGAACGGGAAAGTCCTCACCGAATAAAATGTATTTTCAAATTTTCGGCAAATGGAATTCATGGTGCGCAGCCCACTTTTCATACGAGCGAGTGAAATCGAAAAGGAACTTGAAGCCGTAAGTTTTCGTAAGTTTAAGCCGTGCGTTCCCGATTTATGCGTGAACTTTTTCTGTTTTAAGATAATGTTGTCAATATTGTATCTTAAAATCCATGTAATTCGTTATAAGGGGGAACTAAGAATTCAAGGATGTTGCGTTAGTATAAAATAGATTTGTGCGAATCGAGCGGAAGTTCTTTATCTCGGCTCATGACAAACATCAGATGATGCGACTGAAAGACATTTCCGAAGACAGTCGATTGATATCCTGCCGAGCATACGCAATCCACTTTAGAGACAAAAGTCTAGTTGTCACTTGACCTTGATTAGTGCGCCTAGTTACATTTTGTTAAGCAGTATGTCGAGATCAGGGAACGGGAAAGTCCTCACCGAAGAAAATGTATTTTTAAATCTTCGGCTGATGGAATATGAGGTGCGCGGTGCTCTTTCTATGCGAGCACGTGAATTCGAAAAGGAACTTGGAGCCGTAAGTTTGTCTATTTTCGCGTAGCTTTTTGGCTTTTATTTAACATTTTTTAAAAATTTATTTCTTTAGAACACGCGGATGAAAGGTAAATAAACACATTTTGAAAATTTGCTTTAAATGCGATAATCCTGTGGGTTTTATTATCTACTCGCCGATAAACCAGGTTCCGCATATTCGCGTCACTTGATTTATAGATTGTTGCTAAAATGAAGTGGAAATTTCTAGCCTTCGGAATAGTGCGTGTCACTGATCGCATTCCGTTTTTTTTTTATTTCGCGTTATCGTGTCAACTGATTATTTCTTGTCTAGTTCTGATGATTTTATATGCGTAGCTTCTAGAGTCACACGTTTCGTTTTCATAATTCCATTTAATAGAAAATTGCCTATCCTGGAAAAATTAAAAAAATTCAACCGGGGGTCGATACGATTATAATATCTCTATATAAAATTAAATATCATTTTTCTGTCACCAGGGAGTTGAGAAGCCATTCAAAGAATTGTTCAAGGCCGACATCGGAGATGCACATGCCATGGGACAGAAACCGATCACTTTTTTGCGCCAAATAGTGACCTTAACAATTTATCCTGAACTGTTGGACGACCCTCGCTATCCTGAGGATGTTAAAGAACGAGCTCGCGAGGCTCTGAATGGATGCCAAGGACACAGCATAGGATCTTATCCAGAGCCAACTGGAATTGAATTTATTCGCAAACTCGTAGCAAATTACATAGAAACTCGGGATCGTATTTCTAGTGACTACAGAAATATATTTTTATTCAATGGAGCAACCGCAGGAATCAAGGTGATACTTATTTCGATTTTTATTCGACCTTACACCGTATAGAAAAAATGAAAATTATCTATGGAATTATGAGAAACTTGGGATTATAAAAATTCATGAAAAATCTAAACATTATTTCAGGCCTTTCTGGAGATGTTCTGCGAACATTTAGATGGTAAACCGTCGGGAGTAATGGTTCCCATACCCCAATACCCCCTGTACACCGCGACCCTCACAGAATTCGGACTCGCACGAATAAACTATTACCTCGACGAGGAAAACAAGTGGGGATTGGATGTTAGTGAACTGAAACGAGCGTACGAAGATGCGATAAAAACTAGTAATCCGCGTGTTCTTGTAGTGATCAATCCGGGCAATCCGACTGGTCAGGTATTGACGCGAAAGAACATCGAGGATGTCGTTGAATTCGCCTATGAGAATCGCCTTTTTTTACTCGCCGACGAAGTTTATCAAGAAAACGTGTACGGCGATAACTCGTTTCATTCGTTCAAGAAAGTTATGTCAGAAATGGGAGAACCGTACGCGAATGTGGAACTCGTGTCCTTTATGTCACTGTCAAAAGGTGCGAAATCAACGATTAAGGCAAAAGATCCTTTTTTTACTGTTGATCAAAAGCAGATAGTATTGCAATGAAATTCACATGTATTTCAGTTTATATTTTGTACACGCTCCACTCGAATCTTTATATAAAGAATTGGAAATTTTTATTATTATTGAAAAGCAATTGAATTCACGCATGATTCGTGATTACAGGATTCATCGGCGAGTGTGGTTTTCGTGGAGGATACGCAGAGTACATGAACGTGGATCCCAAAGTTTTATCTGTTATTCGCACATGGATTTCGACGGGATCTTCTGGTAACGTTCCGGCACAAGTGGCTTTTTCTGTGGTCGTCAATCCGCCGAAACCCGGAGACGCTTCGTACGAGCTTTTTAGAAAGGAGCGAGCGGAAGTCTTGAAATCCTTGGCTGAAAGATCGAGGCTGGTGGTAGAGACTCTGAACCGAATCAAGGGATTTAAGGTAAGCTCAAGCTCGAACGATTGAGCCACTTCCATCAAAATCGCTAATTAATCGCCACGTCGATTTTTAGTGCAATCCATCGATGGGTGCGTTGTACGCTTTTCCACGCTTCGAATTACCGGAAAAAGCGATAAGAGCCGCTAAAATCCGCGGCATGGAGCCCGATATTTTCTATGCATTCGAACTTTTGGAATCCACCGGAATCTACGTTCTCGCTGGTTCTTGTTTCGGCCAGAAACCTGGAACTTATCATTTTCGTACTACGATACTACAACGAAAGGACAAAATAATAACTATGCTAAGTCGTCTTGAGGAGTTTCACGAAAATTTTTTAAAAAAGTACAGTTAAAACAAATTCAATGAGTCGGATCTTCGCTGCGTCATCTACAAAAAATTATCCTGTATATTGACATGTAAAAAAAAACAAATTGAACAAGGGCTCTCTAAACGTAATTTAAAAAGACGCCTCGTTTGGAAAAAAAAAAACGGTGCAAAAATAATGAAGCAACCCAATCAGCCATGCATGTTATAAAGCTCTTCTTCCTCCAGCAAGAATGTCCTTATCAGCTTCGAACTCGCGTGCGGAATATCAATATATATATTAATCCTTATCGCGTAGGAAGTAAAGAATATAGCGAATGGCGCACTCGCGTTCGAATTCTCATCGACAGCTATAGTTAATCCTGCGACAAACTCGACGCGGTTAAATAATGCCGATGTTCCTTATCGATTTTTTTATTAATCTAGATTATCGCCATAGACAACATATATATACACACACAACGTATTCACATTAGAGAGTGAAGGTAATACAGCCTTGAATAAAACAATTTAAATATTTGATTTCATAACGCGATTTTACCTGACCTATCCGCAAGAGGGCCACGAATTCGATTGCCCCCTCCACGTCATCCGACGAAGTTACAAGTTGTGTACCATACCTGTTCGTCACACACGTCGTACTACATTCCAATAACGCCAAAATTCAATGTGTCCATCAGCCAGCGGCGTGCCAATATTCGTATTATATTTTTCCCAATTTTCGTCACCTTCGTCGTGGCCCGAAGGAGAAAATTTGGGGATCCGGTGTTCTTCGGGGTGCATAGCGAGACGATCGGCCGCATTAAAGTTGGCTTTCGCGAATTCGTCGACGAGCCGTCGGTAATCTGAGAGCCGAGGAAAATGCTTACGTCAATATACTTTCACAACTTTAACTGTGTTTCATTTAGCTTATCTCGAGTACCTCCCAATGTACAATTAGTGATTACGTGCTAGGCCAATCGACATTATTGGCCGATCCGATATTTTCCCCGGTGACGATGCAAAATAATTCTAAAACCAGAGAAATGTTTATAGTAAGAGCACTGGAAAAGATCCTAGCAGACAAGGATGTCAAGCGATCGCATCTGTCCCAATTGAGAAAGTCCTGCGAGTCTGCGTTAGGTGAGTTATCGTTGTTGTTATCGAGTACATCCAAAGAAATGGGATCTGTGTATATAAATGTATTGGAAAGAATGACTATTGCGTAGACATTATTTTAAAAAAACAATATTTCCGTGAATTGTTTCACGTAGAATTGCAATGGATCTGTCACAATTTGGCGATTCAGCTTTCAGTCGTCGATTATTAGTGTCGTTTCTTAACGAATTTCCTTCCAGATGACTTGCGCAATGAAATCAAGGAAGTTCCTAACAATCAGGGCGAGGAAGGCATTTCCAATGCGCTCCCTCAGCCAAAGAGCGACTCCAACGTCATTTCGGCAGAGAAATATTTTCTACCATTCGAACTGGCTTGCCAGAGCAAATCGCCGAGGATCGTCGTCACCGCCTTAGATTGTTTGCAAAAACTGATCGCTTATGGTCACCTCACGGGCAATGTGCCTGATTCTACGGAACCGAACAAGCTTCTCATCGTCAGGATCGTTGAAACAATATGCGGATGCTTTATGGGACCACAGACGGACGAGGGAGTTCAGCTTCAGATTATCAAGGCTCTGCTGACTGTCATGACCAGTCAACATGTGGAAGTTCACGAAGGAACCGTTCTGCTCACTATACGTACTGTTTACAACGTCTATTTGGCCTCCAGGAATTTGGTCAATCAAACTACAGCGAGAGCCACGCTCACGCAAATGATTAATGTCATTTTCGCGCGTATGGAAACACAAGCGGTAATATTTACTTTGGATGCTGTAAAATGGAATATTTTAACTGGTAAGCCCGAAACTACAGGAATACCTTTTATCGATTTTGTATACAGGAAGATCTTATCGCACGAGGTGAAGCTGAGCAACTGGAAACGTCTCAGGAAACGCAAAAATCCGAAGCGGAGACTGAGCCCTCGAATAATCAAGATCCGCCGCCGGATCCGTCCCACGAAGCGCAGACAGTTGTCAAAACGATCTTGGACGATATTGTGAACAGCGTCGTGCCTGTCGTTCCTGTTGCGCCGGAAGAAAATGTTCCTGCGACGTCGCCGTTGGAAGAGCACAGTCTCGAACAGGTCGCAACAGACGATAATGCCGACGAGACTGCCGGCGAAAATGACAACATGGTCACCGCAAAATTCACTCACGTATTGCAGAAGGACGCTTTTCTGGTATTCCGGGCTCTCTGTAAACTATCGATGAAGCCTTTACCAGATGGTACTCCAGATCCAAAGTAAATTACGCAAAGTTTAAGCTAAAAAATTGTTGCAAATTCGGTACATTGCTTTTTCATTTTTCGCGTCTCTCTCAGTGTCAGAAATGTCAAAGGCAAAGTAAGTACGCGTGTGCAGGTGAAAAATGAGAACGAAATGTGTAAGTCACGATTTTGCAACCTTCAGACAATAAGCAAAACATCCGAAATTCTATTAAATTTAAACATGAGAAATATTGCGTGCCCGATTTTTTTTTTTTTCAACTAGTTTTCTCGATGTTTATAAAGCACTTTTTGATATTTTTAATCGTAAACCCAAGGCTTCCGGCGTGGAGTAGCAAAAGTGAAGGAGTTTATTTAAAAACAAGCGTAATATGAATTTCAGGTCGCACGAGCTGCGTTCAAAGATTCTCTCGTTGCAACTGTTGCTGGGAATTCTACAAAACGCTGGCCCCATTTTACGCTCGAACGAGATGTTCGTAATAGCTATAAAACAGTATCTATGCGTTGCTTTATCCAAGAACGGAGTATCTTCGGTTCCCGAAGTATTCGAATTGTCATTGGCTCTGTTTCTGGCGCTGCTGGCTCGATTTAAAGTACACTTGAAGATGCAGATCGAGGTTTTCTTCAAGGAAATTTTTATGAATATACTGGAAACGTCGAGCAGTTCCTTCGAGCACAAATGGATGGTGATCCACGCTTTAACGCGCATTTGTGCCGATGCCCAGAGTGTCGTCGATATATACGTAAATTATGACTGTGACTTGTCCGCAGCGAATCTATTCGAAAGGTGAGACAAGCTCTTTTCTCAGTGTACGTTGTGCTGTTTACGATTTTCTATAAAAGAAGAATCATCCTTCAATTTGTTGACCTAATGGAAAACGGATAAAAAGTAATGCGAGACAAATACCGCAAAATTCCACAAAACCGTGATTCACTTTTTCCAGGCTCGTGAACGACCTGTCGAAGATAGCGCAAGGTCGTCACGCGTTGGAATTGGGAGCCTCTCCGAACCAAGAAAAATCAATGCGCATTCGAGGTCTCGAGTGTCTAGTTTCTATATTGAAATGCATGGTTGAATGGAGCAGAGATTTGTACGTTAATCCGAGCATTCCTACGGATCATCAAGTGCCCTCGGAGCCTCCGGATCCTCCCGTTGAACCGGCACTTCCGCGTTACGGAAGCGCCGGAAGTTTGTCCTCCGCAAATTCTAGTCTCGTAGGAAATAAGGAAGTTCCCGATTCACCGGAACAATACGAAGTTCAGAAGCAGCAGAAGGAAGTGTGGGAAGCAGGAATTGATACGTAAGTGTCTCGAAAAACTTGCCGAGTTTTTTTTTTTCGCGATGCTCATTCGGCGACGATTTCTTCACAGATTTAATAGAAAACCAAGCAAAGGTGTACAATATCTTCAGGAGCAAGGACTTCTCAATGTTTCGGTCGAAGATGTAGCCCGATGGCTTCACATGGACGAGAGATTGGACAAAACGGCGATCGGCGATTTTCTCGGCGATCACAATCACAATCAAGTCATGTACAATTACATCGATCAAATGGATTTCGCTAATCGCGATCTCGTAACGGCACTTAGATACTTTTTGGAAGGCTTCCGACTTCCCGGCGAGGCACAGAAGATCGATCGGTTGATGGAGAAATTTGCGAGTCGATACTGTGAATGCAATCCAAAGTGAGTGATGATTTCAAATTCATTTATCACGCAATTTCCGTCTATTCGAATGTAATGAAAATATATATTTTCTAAGTATAATTTATGACAGGCGAAGCATTTATGACAATTTTCGTTGCAGTAACGGGCTTTTCACGAGTGCGGACACCGCTTACGTTCTCGTATTCTCAATAATCATGTTGACGACAGATCTTCATTCGCCTCAGGTGAAAAATAAAATGACAAAGGAGCAGTATATCAAATTGAATCGGCATATAAGCGATAACGAGGATCTGCCGGAGGAGTATTTATCAAAAATCTACGACGAAATAGCGGGCAACGAAATCAAGATGAAGGGACATCCAAATCGACCCGGCAAACAAGGTAAATTATTCTAAGCAACAAAATCAAAAGATTCTGTTTTTAGCTAATCGAAATGTCTCGTTTACCATAATAATTACAGTTAAATTTATTATCGCGATATCCTGGTACCACTTTTTCTAGAAATCATATTGGTAAAAAATTCGATCCCTAGTCATTGAAATTGGTTCTTTTAACAGTGATATCCAGCGAAAAGAAACGTCGTCTTTTATGGAATATGGAAATGGAAGTGATATCGACAGCTGCGAAAAATTTGATGGAGTCCGTATCGCACGTTCAGGCCCCATTCACGACAGCCAAACATTTAGAGCACGTCCGTCCGATGTTTAAAATGGCATGGACACCATTCCTAGCCGCATTCAGTGTCGGTCTTCAAGACTGCGACGATCCGGAGATCGCCTCGTTGTGTCTCGATGGAATTCGTTGTGCGATACGCATTGCCTGTATTTTTCACATGAGTGTAAGTCCAATATCACTTTTCGCTACATTTTTAAATGCAACATTGTTATTTACCGCAGTTATCGATAAAACAATTTAACGTTGCAGTTAGAACGCGATGCGTATGTGCAAGCTCTCGCAAGGTTCACACTGCTGACCGCAAATTCACCGATAACCGAGATGAAAGCAAAGAATATTGATACGATCAAGACGCTAATTACAATCGCGCATACCGACGGCAATTACCTCGGAAGTTCGTGGCTCGACGTTGTAAAGTGCATCTCGCAGCTGGAGCTCGCGCAATTGATCGGAACCGGCGTCCGTCCCCAACTTCTCGGTCCCACGTCTAAGCCACATTTTCCATCTCCTCTGACCAATTTCGCGAGTCTTACACACAACAATCTCCACCAGTCCAACAGTCTCAACCTCAGCTCTTTGGATCGTGAGTATCAATTGGAATTCCGTTGAACGTCATTCGCATATTTGTATTTTCTTCCGGTTTTTTTTTCAACTCGTAAGCATCACATTGATTCGTGTAAATTACCGTTACAGCGAGTGTGAAGGAATCAATCGGCGAGACAAGTTCGCAGAGCGTTGTCGTCGCGGTCGACAGGATATTCACCGGTTCCACGAGATTGGACGGTGACGCAATCGTGGAATTCGTGAAAGCTCTGTGCCAAGTTTCCTTGGAGGAGTTGTCGCATCCGACGCAACCGCGAATGTTCTCCTTGACGAAGATCGTGGAGATATCTTACTACAACATGGGCCGTATAAGATTGCAGTGGTCGCGAATTTGGCAGGTTCTCGGTGACCATTTCGACCGCGTGGGTTGCAGTCCTCGTCAGAACATCTCCTTCTTCGCGGTCGATTCGTTGCGTCAGCTGGCGACGAAATTCATAGAGAAGGGTGAATTCGCGAATTTCCGATTCCAGAAGGAATTTCTCCGGCCCTTCGAGCACATAATGAAGAAGAACCGTTCTCCGATAATTCGCGACATGGTTGTTCGGTGCGTCGCTCAGATCGTTCACTCCCAGGCCCCGAACATTCGCTCGGGGTGGAAAAACATTTTCAGCGTTTTTCATCACGCCGCGAGCGACCGCGACGAGTCCGTAGTCGCGCTCGCGTTCTCGATGACCGGAAAGATAATAAACGAGCTTTACGCGGAGGATTTCAGTATAATGGTGGATTCCTTCCAAGACGCCGTCAAGTGCCTCAGCGAGTTTGCCTGTAATTCCTCGTTTCCCGACACGAGCATGGAAGCCATAAGACTGATACGCTCGAGCGCCTCGTACATCGACGCCAATCCTCAAATGTTTGCCGAGGGAATGATGGACGACAACGGAATGGTTTCGGAGGAGGATCGAGCTTGGGTGCGCGGTTGGTTTCCGCTGCTTTTCGAGCTCTCCTGCGTCGTGAGCCGCTGCAAACTCGACGTGCGAACGCGAGCTCTCACAGTTTTGTTCGACGTCGTTAAAACTCACGGCAGTTCGTTCAAGCCGCATTGGTGGAAGGATCTCTTCCAGGTTCTATTCCGAATATTCGATAATATGAAACTACCCGAACAGCACACGGAGAAAGCCGAATGGATGACAACGACGTGTAATCACGCGTTGTACGCCATAGTCGACGTTTTCTCCCAATTCTACGATACCCTCGGTCCCCTGTTACTCGGCCAATTGTACTCGCAGCTCTTGTGGTGTGTCCAACAGGACAACGAGCAATTGGCGCGCTCCGGAACGAATTGCTTAGAAAATTTGGTAATCAGCAACGGCGTTAAATTCGACGAAGAAACGTGGGCGAAAACGACGCGTTGCGTGCTCGAAATATTCGAGAGTACGTTGCCATCGGCCCTGCTCACGTGGAAACCGCAGTCGCTCAATAAGGAGTCCGACCTGGACGTTATCACTGGCGACAGCGAAACCCACGTGGGAATACTCAAGCGGACGAACAGCACGCAGAGTCTCACGAACAGCGGAGATCCGAGCAAACCTAAGCTTTTTTCGGCTTTGCTTATCAAGTGCGTTGTCCAACTTGAGCTCATACAGACTATAGACAACGTGGTCTTTTATCCTGCGACGTCGAGAAAAGAAGATCAGGAAAATCTCGCGCTCGCCCAGGCGGACATGCTCAATGGAAAAACGTGCGACACGAGCGACGATGGGGCCGGAGATCAACAAAGAGAGGAGCAAGGCATGTATTGCGCTCTTAACACGTCTCATCTCCTCGAACTGGTCGATTGCCTGCTTCGTTCTCACCGCTTCGCCAAGAGTTTCAACGCCAACAACGAGCAACGGAATATTCTGTGGAAAGCTGGTTTTCGAGGTACGGCCAAGCCGAATCTCATGAACCAGGAGACGCAATCGTTGGCTTGCGCTCTCCGGATTCTCTTCAAAATGTACAGCGACGAAGCGCACAGAAACGATTGGTCGGCGATTGAGTCGCGACTCGAAGAAGTCACTCGGGAAGGTCTCGAATATTTCCTCGCGCTCTCAAACGAGCTTCACAGGGACGCCTGGACCCCGATACTTCTTCTGCTCTTAACGAGGATCCTGAAGATGTGTGACAATCGGTTTGCCGTTCACGCCGCGATTTGCTATCCCTTTCTCTGCGAAATCATGTGTTTCGACCTAAAACCGGAGCCGCGTTCCGTTCTACGACGATTCTTTCTTCGAATAGGTCTTGTATTTAGGATCACGCAACAGTAAACGGCGGTTTTATGTAGCTATTGTAAAACAGGCATTCGCAATTTAATTACAGAACAAGAAGAGGAAAAAACACTTGTATTATTATACATGATATACATTATACTTAAGTTATAGATATTATAGATAGTCACTGAATAGACGTACATATGTTAGATAGGCGATAGAAGTGCGCGGAAGGGAAGAGGAGAGAAAAGGGGTGACGACTGTACGATGCCGATCCCGTTCACACACGACGGGATCTTTTGTTATACGTAGGTGATACATATTATTAACTTATGCGAAAAGAAGTACACGAACGTGCAATTATCAATGGATTACGACTTTTTTTTTCGCCACTTCCGCTTCTTATCCTTGAAAATTGTCGATAACCATCACTCGCTATTTTCGAAACAACTTTTTTATGTGTCGTGTCTTTAATATCATATAATCATCATGATTATTCGAGGCTTGAGCTTTTCACAGTAGGTAAATCAGTAGTCAATTGGTCTAAACTTTTTACACGGTTTAGATGGTTTATTGTCTGATCCGGCGGAATTTTTTAATATAACGTTGATAAATTCAGGTCGCTCGAGTACGTGATTAAAATAAATAAATGTCCAATGAATGATTCGATGTAGCGAGAGGATGCGTTTTATTTTGTATAAATGAATTCATTAAACAAATACCAGTGAGTATTCAAAAAGAGTAATTCGGTACAGCGCCGCACCATTCTTGAACGAAAACAAGAATATCGTTTAGAGGAGATTCCGTGGGAGCTTGTCTCGCGGTGCTGACCAATTTGTTCCAGTCGTTGCGATCGGCCACGCGATTGCTGCCCTCGAATCTTATAACCGGTCCCCGAATCGGATAACCAGTGAGTATACATTCTTCCAACGGCGCTGAATTATTCGCAGTGGATGTGAGAGAACCGACGTAAACTCCTCTTTGATCCACAGGAAGACCTTGTTCGACCCTCTGATCCATGGAGATCGCGAGGACCCATTCCCGGACCTCTTCGCGTTGCTCTCTGCTCACGCCCAGAGAATCCGGTAGCGGAACTTCCAGCGGAAAGTCGGTAACTCTGAGATCATCGACATCGAGAATTCCGCCGTCGCCTTCTTCGATGCACTCTTCGAGGTCGAGGAAATGATTGAGAAAGACGAAAGCCTCGCTGCTGGAACCAGCGGAGCGCTTGTCAACGCCAGCTTCGTAATAGCAACGATCAGCGAGTAAAATGTCGGAATAACGCAGCAACGAGACCGAGGTCTTCGCCACGATTTCGGCGAGGGGAGGAAAGGATTTGCAGCCGCATCTCACAGCAGAATAATGAGTAACACGCAACAATTTGCTTATCCTTTCGTCGGAGCTTGACTCCATATTTTGTGACAATTCCAAAAGCATCGTGCGTAATTGCGCGAGACGCGAGTAACGACTCTCATTATCGGTGTCGGTAAAGTTCAGTATAGTTTCCGACAAACGACAGTAGAGGTTGTGATATTGGGGAACCGGAGGCGCGCCAAATTGCGCGTATAACTGCAAGGCTTGCTCGGAGGATCCGGATTTCAGAAGTTGAGCCGCACGCTGAGCAACGTATTTGTGCAAAAGTTCCGAACTCTGAGCACTCGCCGCCTCGAAAAGTTGGGTCCATTGACCTTTTCGCGCCATCATGTCCAGAGCGGCGTCCGCGTCCACTTCAACCAAACGCTCAACTTGACCGTCCTTTATCATCGCCTCTTTGTACTTCTCTTCTAAATAGGATTCTAACTCGGGAGCGAGCTCCTGAACAATTCGCTTTGCTCTCGCCCATTCTCCTATCGCTGCTAGAGCATTCACGGCTTCTTTTAGTCTGTCCGCTTGAAGGTAAACCTGAGAGGCAGAAAAAAGTGTAGATTTTTAAAGACGAAATTAGACATTTTTATTTGAATTTAAAAAAGGCAATGCTTCACATTGACTGATCGTAATTAAAAAATAAAAATAGAGCTATTGATAATTGTATTTAGGTACCTGTGCGGCAAGGGCATGTTCTCCAATGTCCAGTAGTCTCCCTCCCAAATCTCCGCCAACTTGCATAGCGGTTTCCTGGTCTGCTTGATTAATGAGAATATCCGCAGCTTGTAAAAGCACAGGTCTGGACGCCTGAGGATCTACCATGAGAATATCGAGGGCCGTTCGCGTTTCACCGACGGTGAGCCATCGTCTGGCCTCCGCGAGACTATCTCCTGCATCCATTCCCGTGCTTTTTTGGCTCAATTCTCTTCGAAGCGCGGCTTCTTGACTTGGCAAATATTCTCGGCAAACGCGCATAGCGTCCGACCACATTCCTGCTTTCTGTATAGAGAAATAAAATGTTTGTATTCGTTTATATCCCCAGATTTAAGACTAAATTAAAGGTACCTTTAAAAACAAGGAGAACTGTAGAGTTTCCACATAATTTACAGATTCATATATAAATGTCAGTGAAATTTCTTACAAATTATTAAACTATATGGAATCAATAATCCCGATTCCCACCTTGTAATGTTCAATGATCATATCCGGTTTGTGTGCTCTCAACAAAAGTGACTCAGCGAGTCCGTAGTTTTGTGTAGAAGCTGCTTCAGCAGCTCTGGCGACGAGAACTTGAGAGACGGCTTCCTGATTGACGGATTCCGCGACTTCTTCAGCGGCGTCCCAATCCCTGGTGTGTATGTACATCTGCACGGCCTCGAAGGCTTTGCCAGCTCTGATGAACTCTTTTTCGGCTTCGGAGAATTTGCCCTCGTCTTCGAGAGCCATAGCGTGTTTGTAATGAACTTCTCTCTGCTGTTCCGTCGTGGCGTATTTCACGACTTCGAGAGCCCAATCGAAGATGCCGGCTTCGCAGGCAAGTTGAAGACAAGCGTCTAGGTAATTGAGTCTCATCAAGAGCCGGGCTCCCAATTCGGGAGCCATGGTCCGAGCCCAAAACAGTGCAACCTGTTGTCCAGCTTTGTCTCCTGAAGCTTTCTTCGCGACTCTGAGCGCATCTTCCCACATATTCGCAGCTCTGTAAGCAGCGACGGCGCCTCTCCAGTCCTCAGCACCCATGAAATGTTCCTCAGCTTCTCGGGCTTTGCCCTGAGCCTCCAATTCCCTGGCAAGATGACCGTGAGTCGTCTTCAGCAAATCAGGCCTGTGTTCTCCAACTAATCTTATCATGTCGCTCCTGTGTCCGGCTTTTCTGTACATAGCGATGGCGGAGTCGAATTGTCCAGTGGCAACGAGCAAAGCTTCGGCGTGTCTGAAGTCCCCGGCGTCCATAAGTTTTTCGGCGTGTCCCGAGAGAATTTCCTTGGCCTCTTCAGCGTCCATAAATTCGATAGCGACGTCGTGAGCCCTCGTCCAATTTCCCGACTGCACGTGAACCTCGACGGCTCTTTTAGGCTCTCCGGCTCGCAGAAACAAATTTTCCGCGAGATTTCCATCTCCCACCGAGGCAAAGTACTCGGCCAATTTGAGACATTGAGCTCTGATTTCGGGATCATCGCTCTCGATAACGTGGACAATTTGCAGAGCCTTTCGCCATTGACGAGCGTTTATAGCTGCGTTGAGAGCAGCGGCGGTTTCGCCTGCCTCGATAAAATGATTGATGGCAGCGTCGAATTGACCTCCTTTGGCCAGATGATGTCCCCAATCCCTTTCCAGACTCACGACGCTGTTCGGCTCCACGGAACGCGCCAAATCCAAAGCTCTGGAAAAAACTCCGGCTTTCGCGTAGCATTTTATCGACTCCGTGAAATCGGACGTTCTCTCCAATATTTCACCGGCCAATTCCATGAGATCCGTGTCCTTGAGGATTCTGACAACTTCGCCGACGATCGAAGCGTCTTCGAGGAGTTTCTCGTTGGCGAGCAGAAGTCTAGCGGCTCGTCCGGCCCGTCGAGACTCCAGGAAGAGTTTTATCGCTCGACGAGGATTGTCCGCCTCGATAATCGCAGCTGCTCTTGCGGCTTGTCCGCTTTCCAGCAGCCAGGCCAAGTGCTTGTCCCTGAGGACGTTCAGACCGGCCCAGCCTCGACTTTCCGCCAGGGAAAGGGCGTCTTCCCAGTGCCAATACTTCTGATACATCTCCAGCGCCTTGTCCAGTTCGTTTTGCTCCAGATAAATGGCTTCTGCTGTTTTCAGCTCGCCATCGAGAATCGCGAGCTTGGCCCAACCGTCGGGATCCGAATTGGGATCATTTCCTGTTTCCCTGGAATAATCCTCGCCGCTTTTCACAATTTCCTTGAGAAACGCCGAGCAAGCAACGTCCCCGAGGGCGGCGTAGCATCGAGCAGCGATTATGAACTTCCGATTTGCCATTGCGTTCCTGGCTACGTTTTCCCACATCGCTTCGGCCTGCGGACGGTCGCCCAATTCTTCAAGAAAGAGAACGACGCGTCCAAAGTCGTTGTCGTGCAAGGCTGTACCGAATTCGATCAATCCTTCGTCCAAAAGATAAGACAGTCGGCCGCTGGAGTCTTCGACGATGACGGAAGTCTGCCCGTTTTCCCTGACGATGTCAACGGCGTCTCCTCTGATGGGAATGAGGGTCGCAGCCTCCGGAGCATCAACGTTGTACCACACAGCGATGGCTTGATTGGTCTGAGCGACCGCGACGTCACTTCCGGGAACCCAGGAAACAAAACTCGTGCCAGTGAGCAACAAAACCCTGGCCCCTTTATCATCGCTCAGCCATAATCTTCCTCGCTTGTCGCGAGACAAAAGTCGATGGCCCGTTTCGCTGAGCTCCAGCCAATCGACCCTCGCATCGTGGCCAATAACGCCGACAGTTACGCCGCTCAGCAGATCCACGATTCTCACTGTTCGAGGATCCAGCAAATAGGCCAGTCTCTTGTTTTCCGGAAGTCCCGGAACGTGACGTTCGTTTATCCTCACGCTGACCACGTGAGGATTGACAGCTTCGGTTCTCACCGAGCCTAGAATCTCGTTCTTTCCGTACTCGACTATCGTCAATTCACCGGCGTTAAATATCAGACACACGCCCGGATATTCGAAGAAGAACTTCTCGCTTCCCGTCCTGTCGTCCCAGGGAATTTCGCTGAGAAGATTCGACTCAATGTCGCTTATCAACAGACTCGAACCGGTTCGAGCCACTATGTGGTTGTCCCGACGACCGAGAACTCGCACGTCTTCTATTTCGCTGCCCGTGTGCGATTTTATAATTACAGGACGATTTTTATTGTTCAAGGGGCGGATTACGACCTGGCTCGGACCGACGTAGACGACCTCGTGGCTCCCTCGGACCATCGCACGTCTCAGGACCGTTTCGAACTGCTCCACCGCTCCGCAGAGACCGCCGATCACGAGCCTCGAACCGTCTCTTCGCCAGGACATCGACGTCACTGTGTAGAGATTCGGGAGGTCCCTGCTGTTCGCTTCCTCCCATACCGAACGCCTTGGACTCCAGTCCAATATTCGCAGCTTGTTCCAGGAGCCAATCGCCACGCTCTGACCGCTCGGACTGCAGCAAGCCACTGATAACTCTTTCTCCGTACTGTCACGACTGTAGTCGAAGATCTTTACGAGTTTCCCGTGGGCGTCGTAACAGGCGAGCTTTTTATCACAACCACCTGCTATTATGTGGTTTTGGGTCCATGCCAACGCGTAAGCTGGCACTCCGTGAGTCACGACCTTGCCCCAGGTTTCCGAACTTCCGTCGCTCTTCATGTAGTAACGATTTATACTGCCGTCCGCGTGACTCGATATGAAACCCGTGCCTTTGATACTGAAATTTCAAAAACGACATGTTAAAATTCAATGAGGAAGCTATGTTTGTGTGGAACATTTTTTTTAACGCAAAACAGGATAAGTGCCTTAATTTTTCTTTTTCTTTTTTCATTATTGAAAAAGTTAATAGATGAGATAATTTAGAAAGTAATGTACAAAAATAGATTTAAAAATTCTTTTCTAGTAGACAATAAATTTGAAATATATATTGCTGACATTTTTTTTTAGATTGAATCATTTTAAGCACTTATTACTTCATAGCGAGAGCTATGGTCATAGCATCACCGACGTAGAGAGTCTGAGCTTTGCGCGATTTCGTCATAGCAACGCGAACTTTTCCATCCGCAAGTCCGATGACGATGGGCCCTTCGGCGGGCCAGGCCATGCAAGTCACCGCTGATGTTTGTCCAAATTTGTTGCATATCACTTTCTTCTCACCCCAGTCCTCGCCGATCTTGTAAATGTAAACCATGTTGTCGGTCTGACCGACCGCGATTTTCGTCGAGTCTGGCGAAAAAGCGATCGCCTTCACGAGATAACTCTTTTTTCCATACTGCAAAATGTTGAAAATTAATGTTTTATTATATTCACACATTTTACGGGAAAATATTGAATTTTGTATGTTACTAATTTCGATAGGACTTAAATAAAGATAAACATAATTAAAAATCGCTAAATTCTGTTTCCAAATCCCACGAAAATTTGAAGAAAAAAAAAAATTATGGGAATTACCTTTGCATCCACAGGTTTTGTCTGAAATTTGTCTTTCTTCGCGCCCGTTTCGTCGAAGAGATAAATTGATCTGTCCGCTAAAGCTACGGCGAGCTTTAAATTGTTCGGTGACCATGCTATACCAACCACGCGATTTTCGTATTCCTGTGAACACCACGTATTACGTGTTGCATTATTAATTAGGAAAACGGCTCGGCGCTGAGGGGGAAAAAAACGGTGTTACTTACGTTCGCGGGCAGAACGCATCCTAAGTACTTTATGATCATCCCTGCTCAATGAACAACCGCAATTTCCGGAACAGTATTTACAACACATCGGTGGAAGTCTGACAATGCACTTTCGGAACATGGTGCGCAAAGCGGTGATGTTTGTCATTTTCGTTGCCTAGTGACCGAGCTGGTAAAATCAGCACCTTGCTGGCGGTCACACGAAAAAAACCCTCTGCAAGTATAATAACGATAATAATCAATTTTCAATTATTTGCATTGCAATCAAAATAATCGCAAGATTACATAAATCATGTATAATTTATGACAGACAAAAGATGCAACGATATAATGTCAATGAAAATTTTCAAAACATTAAAAACGCCATTAAATTCGAACCATTTCAACCGATTGACTGATACGTGTATATTAAATTTCGAAGTAAATATTTTCCCACAAATGAAGTTACAACGAACGTTCGTGGACATGCAAAGCTATTCCAGATTTCCTAATGCCAATGAAAAGCTATATTTTCCGGATTCCCCAGAGCTTTTCTACGAGAAAGTCGAAATTTATCAAGAGAGCTTATCGAAAACACAGATTTTCCAAATCCGAATGACAAAATCCAGTAATGTGCAAAGTTGGACCTTGCACCGCGTTTTTTAAAAATCATTTGTATGAATTGGAATACGATAGAGTCATGGGAAGAACGTGATTTCGGAGAAAAGATCAAGACCTTGGGCTTTGGTCTGTTTTTTTTTAACGAGGAAAAAATGGAAAGGATAAGATGGAAACTTGTTGTTATCAAACTCGGAATTTTCTGTTGGCGTCCACCCACGAAACGATGGCCGCGCCATCTCGCGGCGCCAATGGAAAAAATGGCAACTCGCGGCGGCGCGGATAGAATATATAGCGAGTGGGGGACGGTCCGGACTCAACGAAGCTGCTCGCGGCCATTTTTCCCCGTCACCCGGTCGCCGAGCGCACGGAGCTGCTTTCCAACATGCCGAAGAAGACACTGCTTGATAAAAGTAATCAAAACGAGGATGCTGTCAAAAACAACGAGGACTCCATCGACGACGACGAGGAGCCCAATTTCAGTGATCCCGAGGACTTCGTAGACGATATTTCGGACGAGGGTGAGTGGATATTTTGGCAGCGGCGTCTGCCACTCCGAATGAGCGGTTAGTCGAGGCATGGCTGCATATGGCCGCAAATGTGGCACGCGTGACATAACCTCGGTACATTTGTGCACGCCTATTTTCCAAAAAATGCCAAACTTCCACGAGTGATCTCGTGTAGAAGCCGTGATATATTTTTACACCCGGAACCTTGGGTAAAGGTAAGCCCTGTTATGTTTTCATCGATTGTTTTCGCTTTGCCCGGAGCAGATCTCCTCGCTGACATTCTCGTTCAGAAGCCTTCGGAGACCGACGGAGTAGAGTCTGTCATTGTCGTCGATGGCGTGCCTCTCGTGGAGCCGGAACGCCTGGAAAGGCTCCGCACTGTCATCAACAAGGTTTTTGGCAAGTTCGGCACGTTGGTCAACGAGCACTACCCGGCACACGAGAATGGCATGACCAAAGGGTGAGTCCAACGATCCGTCGCTTTATTTGTGTATATTAAATGTGGCGGAACGATCAAGACGTACTGTTGTTGTTTTTGGAGCACTGGATTTTATACAGTTTTGCAAATTTATAGTGTTTTACAATTATTTAATGTACAAAAATGCTGTAATAAAGATTATTGTTTTTATTCCTGCTCCAGCTTTAAAATAAGATTGGTAAACAGCTTTTAGTCTTCAAGGTTTATGGTGTTTGGAATGAAGTATATTTTGATTCAGTAGAAGGATTTTTATTTGGGAAATTTACAGGAAAGCTGTTAATTTAAGATATAAACGAATCTTCAAAAAAAGTCTGGATAATGAAAGATTATTAAAAAAAACTCGAAAATCGGAATATCGTTAACAATGTATTCGTCGATAGGTATATATTCTTGGAGTATGACAATCCAATGAATGCTCTTGCTGCTGTTAAATCCACCAACAATTACAAGATCGACAAGATGCATACGTTCAGAGTAAATCTCTTTACCGACTTCAAAAAATTCGAGGATATATCCGACGAGTGGGAGCCACCTACACCACAGCCTTACAAAGCTGCAGGCGATTTGCACTACTATCTTCTCGAGCCCGACGCGTATGATCAGTTTTGCGTACTTTGCGGAAACGGCGCTGCCGTGTCCGTTCAGATCTGGCAAAATTCTGCTCCAGAGCCGAACATGCTGGAGGAACGTTCTGTGAGTATTCGACAATCCAATTTTATCATCTTCACAAATAATCTCACAATACTATGCTATTACTTGTTGTGTTCTGTATATTCTTCAAAATCAATTGAATATTTCTCAATACATTATTTATACTGTTTGTACCGATGATGAACCTTTTATCGATTTTTTTTCCATTTGGTGTGGTTACTCAACAATTTTTTGTTAAACAACTGCGTTAAAGTGGTGAAATTAATTACTAAAATTTTTCATTTAATTTTCCTGTAGCGTTGGACCGAAACGTATGTCAAGTGGTCACCTCTGGGTACTTACCTGTCGACCTTCCACAAATTGGGTGTCGCCCTCTGGGGAGGCCCCCAATTTCTCCAACAGGCCCGTTTCAGTCAGCGAGGAGTAGAGTGCATCGATTTCTCGCCCTGTGAGCGATACCTTGTCACGTATACTCCTCGTTTGGACGGCGGAACTGATTCCAAGCGTCTTGTAATTTGGGATATTCTAACTGGCCACGAAAAGCGTTCTTTCTATCCCGACGGTTCCTCCGTGTGGCCGATTTTCCGCTGGTCCCACGACGACAAGTATTTGGCTTGTATGGGTGAGGACATTCTCAGCGTCTACGAAACACCGGTAAGAATAATAAACCGCAAAAGTTTATCGCTGATTTTCTCATGAATCAAAAATAAATTCGTTATTTCTTTTTGCAGTCGTTTGGACTTCTGGACAAAAAGAGTATTAAGATCCCCGGCATTAGGGACTTCAGCTGGTCGCCGACTGATAACATCCTCGCCTATTGGGTACCTGAAGATAAGGATGTTCCAGCGCGAGTCACTCTTCTCGAAATCCCCAAGTAAGCGACATTTTTAATCGATGGAAAAAGGATTTTCCTCTGTATTTGCGCTTTATCATTTTTTTTTACGTATTCGGTAAATTCTATTCAATAGATAATTGACGAAGATGAATATAAATATAAAACAGAGTCGCGCCACTAGATATTTGACTGAACATTTTTCTTTCCAGCCGTAACGAAGTCCGTAACAAGAACTTGTTCAACGTCGCCGACTGCAAAATATTCTGGCAAAAATCCGGTGATTATCTCTGCGTGAAAGTCGATCGTTTTGCCAAGAGAAAAGAAAAGACCGAACAAAAATACACCGTGAGTAGCGAGTCCGGCGATTATATTGATCGATATAAATTTTTAGCGAGATATATAGTTACAGGGATATATGTTTTAGGGAATGTCGTACAATTTCGAAATCTTCCACATGAGAGAAAAACAAATTCCTGTGGACAGCGTGGAGATGAAGGAGCCGATTCACGCTTTCGCGTGGGAACCAGTCGGATGCAAATTTGCAATCATTCACGGAGAAATTCCCAGTGTAAATGTCAGTTTCTACGAAGTTCGTTGCGGTCATCAGCCAGCGCTCCTCAGTATGTATTCGTGCCGTCGATTAATCTCGCATTTTTTAAACCCATTTCGGCTTTTTATTCATTTTTCAAAACTTTGATTCGCAGAAAAATTGGAGAAGAAGGCCTGCAATCACTTGTTCTGGTCTCCATCGGGACAGTTCATCGTTCTCGCCGGTTTAACCACGATGGCCGGCGCTTTGGAATTCATTGATACCAACGACTTCACCATTATGAATTCAACTGATCACTACCAGACATCCGACGTCGAATGGGATCCAACTGGCCGGTAATTATTCATAATTATAAAAACTCAGTTATCCGACGAATTTTCATGTATAATTCTTAACGCTGTACCTCGCAATTCTGATCTGTTGCAAAAATTTGTCTAAAAATCATATTTTGCCTTTTTTTAGATACGTAGTGACCGCAGTTTCGAGCTGGAAGACCAGCGTCGATAATGGCTACTGGCTTTGGACATTCCAAGGTCGAATCCTAAAGAGAGTCAACCTGACGGCGTTCAATCAGCTGTTGTGGCGACCAAGACCACCGACTCTACTGACACCCGAGCAGATCAAGGAAATAAAGAAGAACCTTAAGAAATACTCGGCTCAATTCGAGAGCAAGGATCGCATGAGATTGACACGTGCTTCGAAGGTAAAGATCTAATCACAGAACGAGTACTTCCTGCCGTTTAGTTCGAGAGAAATTTACCGATGCTTATCGAATTTTTAGGAACTCATCGAAAAACGATGCGCCCTCATGAAGTCCTTCAACGAATTCCGCGAAAAGCGAGCCGAAGAATGGGCAGCCCAGAAAAAACGCCGATTGGAACTACGCTGCAGTAAGTTTACTTTTATTCACCACCTAAACATTTATTTTTCGTCGCAAAAGAGATAATTTTAATGTCAAAGGAACTTGAGTCTTATTTTATGAATTTTCGTTGGTTTGGCAAAAGCAAAATTCTTTTATATCTCTTGTCAGTTCAGTCACGCGCTCCGCACATAGAATATTCAGTTTCCAGAAACGAATTTCTCCTCAAAAACCTGAAAAAATTTGGATGAACCAACTTATTTGCTGAGCCAACAAAGTTAATCGTCGGATCGTGCGAATGGCTCGTTTTTACAACTATCAGTCGTTCTCTGGCATCGAAATTGTCCTCGCAACTCACGATTTTTGTCTGCGTCCTTGGCACAATTATCTCATATTTTTTTAACGACATAGGAGAGAATACAAATGAAAAAAAATCGTTTTTCAACAGATATCGACACCGATGCGTTGGATTCTGATACGAAGAACGTGGAGGAAGAGGTAGTGGAATTTTTCGTCAAGGAAGAGTCATTCATAATCGACGACAAGTAGATACCGGCGAAATTGGAAACGTAAGCTGCGAAAATAAACAAAACCGGGGGACTTTATTCATCGTGCGAGGTGTTGACCGATAATACACTTGGGGACGATATTCTTCCCGATCTAGCAATAGCGGGAGGATTATGATCGTCTCGCAGGGTTGTGGACATAATTTTTTGTATTATCCCTGTATTTCAATTAAATCAATTTCTATAATATCGACGTTGCGTACAAAGCGCCGACATCATAGTAAATTCGAATTCTACCACGTTCCGTACAGAATAGCTCGTACCAAAACGAATTGCACACGTTCGCAATTTGGATCATCGAACGACATTGTTTGTCTTTTTTTTTTTATTTATCTGACCTATCAGAGACATTGAAACTGTGAGCAACAATTCGAGCCGTTTTGTACACTAGCATTCTAAACTGTATCATAAAACAACTCTTTTGCCCTCGACGTAGATGAATACGTCACGATTCGGTTGAACATCGTCAATAATTTATTAAGGTGAATAATGTTCGAAATATACATGGATTCCTATCAACATATAGTCATATTTCTTAAGCACTTTTGAATCGCCGATCCTGCGGACGATTCACCGTTGACACTTTGCATTTTGTTTCAATTTAGAAGTAGTAACGGAAAAACATCACCACCGCGCACACCCAGGTCGGTGCGATTCTGTCTTGTTGGCTGAACAAGCTTTTCGTAACCACCTTTGACCTGCCGAACAATCTCTCGTGTTCCCTTTGTAATGCGCTTTGCAACTTTTCATTTTTCGTTACTATCGCAACTTGGGTCTCCAAATCTCGTTTTACCGATCGATAACCTGAAAGAGAAGTAAAAACTTCAATTTTTGGTAGCAAGGTTAAAACTATTTTGAAATTTATTATTTCAAACAAGTTTGCTAAGTTGAGAGTTGCATGTAGCTTCCCCAAAAAAATCTTAACAAATTTTGTCTATCGTTACTTTAATATCTGAAAAATTGTTCATCCTAGAATTTTTTGACGTTTTTTAATTCTACAAAAGCGTACCGAAATTGGACGATCCAACGAGAGTTAAACATGGTATCGTTTGTCCTGGTAAGGTATACCAAAGCCCTTTCGCGTGATAGGTCCAACCTGGTCGTATAAATTCCCATAGAGTTATCCGATCCGACTGCTCCAACTTCTCGGTCTTTTCGTAGAAGGACTTTTCTATTTTCGTGTATGCTGCGGGAATTCCAGCGGCTACGCCCTTCGCGCCTGCAAATTATATGATTAATTTGAATTTTTTTCCAATGCTTTTAATTAAGTAACTCAATTCCCAGTGAAATTTTTTATTGGCAAACGTTTGATAATTATACGGTGAATAATGCATTCATTAACTCTTCTAATTTTTACCAAAGAATCCGTTGGCCGTAGGATGAGCAGTGAGGAGGTGACACGCAGCTTGAGAGTAGCGTAGTATAGCATCCGTGTATTCGGAAGTCAAGTTGAAATATCCGGTAGCAAGTCTGAGGATAGAACCCGGCGGAGCGGTTTTTAATAGTCGTAAAGTCACTTTACTATCGTGGTGAATATCGAGCTGCCCCATTTCCACCAAAGGAAAAACCCACGTGTCCGCTTCGGCTTTGTTACCTATTCATTCAACAATTCTTCAGTCTATTCGAGAGAAACGAATCGAGGGAGAGGAAAAATTGCATGTGCAATCCGTAACTCTAATTATATTCGTTTCCAAAGTAGAATAAATTGAACGATACTGAAATTATGTGGATTCAGGGGTACTTAGTGAAATAACAGATTGTAAGGTCAATTAAAAGAAGTAGTTCTTTTCTTGCTAATTTTGTTGTTGTAACGAATGTAGATTCAACAAATTCTTACCAGACTTGCTCGACTCGGCGTGACGTTTATCCATTTCGTTTTGGAACAACGATTTTATTCTGCTAGAAGCAACGCGAGCGAATTCCTCGGTGGAAATTTCGAGAGGATTGATGTTTGGCTGAGGACTCGAGGGTTCTGCGCGATTGGCAAGCACTCGAAAGCTGAATTCCCCGACTCTCTCTACCAGATTGGTATAGAAATCGCACAGCTCTTTGCAGTCTTCGATCATGATGTACCGATCCTGTCGATTAGTAAAGTAGTCGTTGCTCAAATTGGCTCTACGAAAAAAGGACGTTCGCTTAGGGAATCCGATGTAGAGATCCAAAAATTCTATCGAGTTTCGAAAGAAGAGATCGTCTCACCCGCTGATAATGAGAGTATCGTCAAAGATGTACAGCTTCATGTGCTGCAGGCCAATCAACTCGTTGAAGCGATGCGGTATTATTCTCTTCAGCAAACCCCGTAATTTCGGCGTATGGTAGAAAAATATTCGACAACTGTCGGGCCATTTATCGCCGAGCAATGGCTCCAACATTTTTCGAGAGTTTAGCTTTCCGCGTGTGCCTCTCATGTAATCGAGAAGCACAGTCACTTTTACTTTTCCATCGCTTCTTTGCACACATTTTTTAATCGCCTCCACCTATCGCAAAATCTTTTAATAGGTAACGAATATCATAATACGGACATCAAAAATATTTCATCGATGCGAATTGCCCTTTACACAAAAACCATTTGTGCACAAACCGATATACTTTATAATATTCTTTATACTACAAATTATTTTAACTCTATAATTGTAGATAAAATACAATATACGTAACATCCCATGCAAAAAAATGCTCAATTATATTTTGGCATGCTAATTTGATCCAAAGACATACTAGATCAGTTTCCAGAGGTCCCGTTCCCAGATATAAAGAAGCGAGAGTTATTCTTGCTTGTGCTTTTCTACATTTTTCTATGAGCGTAGAATAAAATTCTTCTGGCTCGTGAATCACAGTTATCTGAAGAAGAAAAATCAGTGAATTATCGTCATCGGTGACAAAATTTAGCTTGCTTTTTATAGTCTGCGGGATTTTACCTTGGAGCCATCAACCGGAAAGCCCGGCGCAACTTTGTGGAGCCAGGTGAGATTCTGAGATATCTCAGAATTAATCATCGTAGCTTCTGGATACTTCTCGTCATCGAGCATCGCCGTGTGGATGGTTTTCCTGACAGCGAAGAGCCATGAACCGCAGACTCTGTGATCGTTGTGGCTACCGGAAATGGACATGCACTCGTGGAGTCTGAAATTTCATTCATCATGTTTTTTTCATCGCTCCTTTCGATTCTCCTGCACCGAAATCTCTATTTACATACACAATCGTAACCAACAATGTTAATCTTACCGCTTGAAAACCCGCAAAATTCGGTTGTTCATCGGTAAATTTCAATTAGCGATTTTCCACTGGATAAAAGTCTGCGGAGAGTCACGTGAAAAGTGTCCGATCTAATGTCATTTGTATCGCGCTTGATTCAAATAAATTTTATTCCAATTGTGTCTCTCGGATATTCTCTTGCAGACGAATATTTAGCCTCACTGCGATTATCATTCACCAGGAGGCCTGCCACCAAGGCGCCGCGTTATTTTTATTTCCAGACTATCGACGAACGGGAATAACCGAGCAACCGATGGTAAGTCGAAAATTCCAGTGTTTCCGCACATGGTAACTTTGCGTACGGTGCGAGATAAAATTTGATACCCACCTGATAACAGTTTTGTAAAAGGGACGTCACCTTACCCAAATAATTATCACATAGATTTACCATAGAGCGATGAGAAAACTAATTTGACGTTACGAAATATTTTTAAAAAATGTTAGTACCACTACAAAAAACAGTAAAAACGAAGGGGCGCGTATCTTAGGAAAAAAACACAATTTCGCATATAAATTAGTCTCAAATTGAAAATCCTCACAGGTCATTTTTCTCAACTTCAAAATACCTAAAATTCAACAGCTTCTCATGAATTTCCTCCCATCGGCCCATAATTCGATAAGCAGTTCAACGATAAAGTTGCACAGGCAAAGTTTTTCAAAAAAAAAAGAAGAAGAAGGAGAAGAAGAAAATCTGGATGTTTTGAGAAACCAACATGAAGTTCGAATTGAGATCACTCTCACGTATGGCGAGGATCGTTCATTGTAGCGTCGATACACGTAGAGCGGACGCACGTTCCTCCGGGTGGAGGGAGACTGGAGGTAAACAAATTAATGGCAACGAAACTGAGGGTCGAGTGAGAAAAGAGGAAGACAGAAGCGAGTGGCGGAGAATCCCGCCTACAATGGACAGGCAAAAGGGGTATTGAAGCTGTTTCCCTACCGACTTCATTCGACCTCCGGCAAGTCGTTGACTCGGCCGTGTTTGTTTAGCAAGCAAAGAATCGTTGCTCCGCATCTAAATGTACGTTCCTTCTGCCGGTACACACCATAAGTACCTATAGTGGTTGGGTAGACGGCACGGCTAATGTACTCTGGCTTCCCACTCGGCCATTCGATCGTGACCCATCAAATGGGACTTACTCTTCTATATACCTATACCATTGCTTAAGTATATACATCACGAGCAATATCTCTCTTTTATTCCTGCTGTCTTTTTTTATTTATTTTTTTTATCTACGCCCCGTAACAAACACACATTGGTTTGTGGTGGAAGGTTTCCGTAGCGTTGGGGGCGGGGGGTGGGGGTTAATAGAGGGGCGCAGGGGGTGGGAGTGGTGGGAACTACAGCTACTGCTACATTCGCATAAGAAGAATTGTTATTGCTCGGTAGCTTTCTCGGAAGAGTAACTCGAACCCATTTCGCTAACTTGTTCGAGAAATAATCATACGAAGAGAGGGGGAGGGGGGGCTCGAGGATCACTTATTTGCACGGATCCGCAGTTTACATTGTTTACGATCGATCTAAATGAATTGGAAATGCGGCTATCCGCACGAGCGAATACCGAGAGGTGTGCTATAGAAAAAAAAAAAGGAGGGAAAGGTAGATCTTGGCGTATGTGTGCTGTGTGTATATATGTATACATTATCTCTCTGCAATTTCGGACCCTCTCGCATCTTTTCGCAATAGCGCGCATATCATGAATGAGAATGCGTACGCCGCCCGGGGCCAAGCCACCTTTTCCTTCTTTCATACGGTATACGATCTATGTATCGCTGAATTTTTATCCGGCAAGGGCGGCGCGCTCGGGCAACGACGCCTCGAACGCTCCGGGTTGCAGCGTTCATCAATCATACTGTAAATCCTGTGTTGTCTCTAGTTTCGCTTTGGCGACGCTAAACCACAGATGGCGGTTGTGGTGGATGGTCTCGTCTCCGGGGGGAGACTTCGACAGACCCGTGACACTTTTCAATTTGGCCCGTTAGAGTTGCGCCGTTTTTTTTTGGTTTTTGTTTTTTTTCGATGCGCTCTCTGCAAGTTCTCGCAATTATTGTCAATTTCGAACGTTTTACACACACGTAATTCTCGGTATATTTTTAACCCTTTGGCCTATAACCACGAGTCTGACTCGTGGTAAAGATTTGTGCCATAAGTGAAAACAACGAGTCTGACTCGTGGTAAAACAACGGCGCGCGACTGAATTTCTTGCGTATTATAGCTCGCGTAATTGACAGATATCGTGTAGGCCAAAGGGTCAATTCGTAAAATATTAATTTTGGGCTTTGTCGCACGTGAGTAATAAATAATGAACGAATGTATAAACATCGATGCTTATTATCATTTTATGTCTTAATTTTACCGTTTTCAGTGGCAAGTGTTTACTGTTGACACTACTGAATAGTTAAATTATCGTTCACATTGATATCCCCGTGTGTGAGAAGCTCGCGGAAGCTTCGCATTTCTAACCTCCTTAGTCGCGACCGCAAATTCACGAGTTTCGCCACAGGGGGCGCGGTGACAAGGAAGTTTGCGATGGTAAACACACATTCGGTGCGAGGACCGATCGCAGCGCCGCGCTGCACGAGCAATTACGATCCGGTGCGGATAATGCGGGCGGAATTGTTTGTTCTCCCGGCTAAGTCGCGTTGAAGTTGATACACACTAGTGGAGGAGGAAGGCGGGAAGGGCTAAATAAGAAAGCTCTGAGGCTTGTGTTCACTTTTATCGTGGCACGGTTATATTCTCGGGGAACATAACTTGTCTAAGGACTCTGATGGATGGCGTGCACGCAACGTCCAGCCCCGGGCTTCGCTAAAATGCTACGCCGATATAATAACGTTGTAAACTTAGAAATTACATTCGCCCGGAGAGTGGAGCTGAGACACGCATCACTCGAAGGTGGGAGAGAGAGAGAGAGAGAGAGAGAGAGGTAACGATAAAAAGGGAGAGAGGGAGAGAGTCGTCGGATAACAGAGGATTGGAAAACTGTCTATCCACTTCCATCTAAGCGACAAAGAATAAAATCAATGAATTTTACGAGCAAGATGCTTCCGCTGCTGTACAACGATGATTCTGATCTTGGGAGGATACACTTTTCAACAGTCGAAGAAAACGCTGTAAAAGTAACATTAGATCGCAGCATCTCTCGGAGTCTGAAGCGCGTGTTTCATCGCACAAACGGACAGCTTGCATAACAGCTCCCAGATGTCTCTTTAACTCTCGAAAGCACTATGCGCTTTCCATTTGTAGACGCGCATGTGATACAGTGAACTGTATTTTTAGGAGGCCGGGGTGAGTTGACACGAGATTGCGTCGTGAAATAGTCGCGCATGTTTTACGGTAATTTGAAGTTATGCCTGTTTTTTTTTTTTTGGTGTTGTTATTATTGAATAAGATTAAATGGTGTAGGGTTCGGAAAGGATATTTTTATCAGCATTTTTTATGTGCCAGCTGGAATACTTACGGGGAAATATATTTTTTTTAACTCGCCACTGGCGTGACGCAACACGTGACTTTCTTATCCCGATAAGCGCGTCACTTTAGTTCGCGAAATTGATGTTAAGAAATAAGTGATGCAGAGTTGGAATACATTTTTTCTCTCGATTTTTCAGAAAATTTTATATACACGGAACCAAAACATGCAATTATACGTGGATATTATTTCCGGGGTCCACGTTGCCAACGTCCGTAAAAATAAACTTTTCAACATCAGGTAACGGAGTTTTTGGAATTTCAGGTCATTCAACAGGTTCCCACGTTCATTGAAGTCGTAATCACAGAAATTCCACGACGAGGGACAATTCCAAAAAATCCATGTTCGGAAATATTTCATCATGTACGGAGAGCCCGAACTCCAATCACCTTATTGGCGCGGGCACATTGCGGCAACATTGGAAAAATCGTACGGAATAAAATTTGGTTCAACTGGCCCCGGTGAGGCCAGGCGCTATGCAAACGCGCATACGCTCACATATTGCCGGTGCTCGACCTCCAGGCACTCCATAAAAAATGCATCAGTCGCATCAGCAAAGACGATGCAAATACCCGGCCTTATTTACCCGAATAATCAGGTTAAAGTTTGCTATCGAAAATTGAGAGGGTGGGGTGAAAAGAACGAAGCTGCCGCGAAAAGACCTGTAATCCGTTGAATAGTTCATCCGTAATATACCTTCGTTTTACCTCTACACAGAAGAGGAACAACGTGGATGTATATCCTAGGCAATAATTCAAGGCCTCTTCCTATTCCGAGTATAGTGGAAAGTCGAGGAAGCATGACGAAATGCGGAAGAGAATAAAGCTTCTATCCGTGACGCAGCGAGCGCGACGACAGAATAAAAGTTTTTCCAGAGAAAACTGGACTACGAGGGATTATCGTGGAAGGGACTAAGACGATGCCTAGGTGAATTATGCTTAAGGAGGGCGACCGGTTGCACCTTGTGTTATACAGAGTTCAAAATTTCACGTCCAATTCAACAGATAAAAATATACCGATTCTACAACCTTTTTATATTACTCACTTTTGACTTGATAATGAACTATTGATAAATTCATAAAATTCATATTTCATCCATATGACATTTTAGATAAACGTAAATTCAAAATACTTTTCGGCTTGAATGGTTATGAGGAATTGCATGGAAATACGAGACTTATCAATTTATTTTTTTGAAACAGTAAACTATTAAAAGTACGTGATTTTTAGGAAAAATTAGAAAAAATAACATAGAAATGTATTTAAAATACACTTTAAAGTACACTTGCGTTTTAGCTGTAGTAGAGCACAAGGTAAACGTAAACTGGGGGTAATAATTAAAGGCCTCCTGTACTTCCTACGTTATATTAGAGAGTCGAGGGCGGATGTCGAGATGCGAAGGGGAATAAAGCCTCTATAAGTGACGAGGGTGAGGGTCGAATAAAAGTTTTCCAAGGAAAACTAGTCCACGAGAGATTTTCGTAGGACACCCAAGACGATGCCTAGGTTGAAGTAGGAGCCTAAGTAGTAGTAGCAGTAGCAGTAGTAGTAGTAGTAGTAGTAGTAGTAGTAGCGGTGCAGGTTGCAGAGGCGGCGTCTGGCGACTCCGGCATCCGCTCTCACGGGGGTTTATCTTCATTTTACATACGCAACATCGGTTGGCTCACCCACGGGAGATATGCCCGCATGTGAGACAATCGTCTTAGAGAATCCGTCGGGTTCTCGCTTTACCCGAGCACACATCACGGCCAACTGAATCCGAAGAAGAAAGGAGCCGGAGGATCTTTTCCTCGAAAGCTTTAGCGCGTTTCCGTCTCTACCCGGCTCTAACTCTGTACCTTATATCTTCAGGAAAAATATTCGCAGCCTCATATACACACGGAGAGGATAGAAGAGAAGGACGCGCACCTCGTGCGGCCACAGATGCGGTTGGATTCGTGTAATTTCACGTTGCCACGGCATTTGGTAGATGGAGTTTTAGGTAAGAACACAAAAAGAATAAGAATAAAAACGAATTTCATATAAATCAAAGATAAACCGGTGTAAATATCACAAGCTTATTCCTTTGGACAGGAGAGACGGCAGCAGGTGAATCGACCTGCTTGCTGAAAAATTATGGCACCCTCGACGACGTCTACCAAAGACGTAGCCAACATCTCCGTCGCTGCGGTGTTGGTCGTAAGCGCAGTTTCAACCGGTCTTGGAAAACATTCTCGGGGCTTAGCTCCTTTCCTCTCACGTCGGGCCTCGAGCACCACCGACGAAGACGACGGTGTCGTCACCGTTTCTGTAGCGCCTCGACACCGCAAAAGCTTGGATTAGGAAGCGATGCCGTGGGACCTGCGAAACTCCGGCTCAACAACGTCCACGACGTGGCTTCAACGTCTCCCTCGCTCTCTCACTCGGTCGACCGAACTATAACAGCGAAAAAATCCCATAGAGCCGTTATCAAAACACATCAGGCCATTATCGATTGCGGTATAGCGCTAACAATAGCTTCTCGCAAGCTTCTCTTTCTAGGGTTTAAAGAGTACTCACCCCACGCCTTCCTCCGGCTTTCCCTCGCGCGTCAATACAGTTTTGTTGGTCATAAATCTATTGTGTCGCTGTTGGCAAACGCTACACACTCGCACGATATCCCAACGACACTTTAACCCGTACATTTTTATCAAGCGAGAATAAGGGAGAATAAGAGGCTAGAGGGATTGCATTTTCGGTGGATTATCCGGAATGTCGGCTAATACACTCGGTTAATGTGGAAACTTCTTTTTTTCGGAGGGTCCTAACGAGATTTTAATTAATGGTTATCGTTAATGAAGCGGAGCGCTATCGGGGATATTTTGTTTCTCTGGCTTTCTTCAATGGTAGTTACGAACTTTCTCGAGGATCGATTACTATTTGATCTGGGGCAGTAGGTACAATTTTCCATGGCTAGAAAAATAGTGCGGAAATTTCTTGCATGGGATGAGCCGGCAGCGACACTTTCGCCTGATAATTTCGATGAATCTGGAGAATGAGAGGGCGAAGGAATTTCTGTCGCTTGTACGTTATCGGGCACGTCCGCTGATATAGTCGCTAATTGTGAAAACTTTTTTTTTCGGTCGGAGGGTCGTAACGGGATTTTAATTAATGGTAATCGTTACCGATTAGTGGGCAGTAACGGGGACGTTTTCTCGGGTTTTGTGTTTTTTTTAAACGCTTTTTACAAGCTTTCTCGACGTTTACTGATACATTGGTGAACTACAATATAATTTGGGACAACAGTTACGACTTCTATCACTAGGGATCGTGTGCTGGCATTTCTAGCGAATGAAAAAAAATGGACAGGACTATCAGTTATTGAATTTGTCAGCTACGTGCTTCAGTCTTCTGAATATTCTATTTTTCTTTATAAATTCCTCAGGAGACGGATTTCCGGGTACGCTCGAATCGATAAGAGCTTCCCTTGGCATGCGAGTTTGATCCTTTGGATTATTTTATAAAATGCAATATGAAATTCTTTTCGCTTCCCTCGTTTTTCCTTGCGTTTATATTGTGAAAATATATTTTAGAACAAACAACACGTTTTTCAGGTATTTGACGCGGAGGATCAACGAATACTTTCCACCGACTATTCTCCTTACGAAAGGGGCTTAAGAGATAATTGTGCATCTCGTTTGGAGCACCAAGGTTCCAAGGATCAAGGGTTAGTTCGCTGACTCAAAGTCGATACCGAATTCTTGCAATTTACGGTTTCCATTACTATAATTGCTTCACCAACGAATTAATATTAATTATTATTCTGTAATAGAATAATAATAATACTAATGTAAAATGTTAACTTATCGATGATTGAAAGCTCAGGCATTCTAGCAACATATTTGTCTTTAGATTTCATAGATTTCTTATAGAATAATATTTTTATTAGATTTTATGCTTTATTTGCCAGTTAACATTACATAGATAATTTACAGAGCACAAATTTAATTAGACTACGTTTCGTGTGTTGCAAACGAAAATATTTTTACACGTCAATCGACTGTTCGTCGTAACGCAGCCCTAATATAGTTATTGTTCTGCATGAAAGTTTGCTTCGAGATGCAAAATGACATTTATTTTTATTTTTAAAATAGTACATTGAAACCGAAATTTATGCATGAAAAAGGCAAAAAACATATGTGGCATTTTGCTTCGTTCGTATATTTTACAATAGACGCCACATATTTATTTGCATATATTTCTTGTCTACTAATTTACATTTAAGCAGAATCGGAGGGTACCAAGCTGTGCACTTCGTTCGGATTTTATTCTGTCACTGAATTTAGCGTTTCTCAGAGAGAACGTGCCCCGATCTTCTCCACGTAATAATTAGAGCGGATAATACAATATTTCCAGGATGCTAGTCGACGTTTCACTGCGTTCTGTATATTTTTACGTGAGATCGATGACTTTGAATCTCGCAACGAGCACACGGTGGAGCACATCGCACCGAGGCACCATAGCCCTGGGATATCCAGCGCTTTTGCATATCGCCGGAAGCATGCCGGAAAGAGAGGAGGCTGAAAAGAGCGAGGGAGTTAGGTAAAGTGTACATATATAAGTACGTATATATGAACGAGCTATGTGGAATTTCATTGGTACGTCCAAAGATTCTAACGGTATGAAGTTCTTTTATCCTCGCTCCCGGCAAATCCCTGGCGAATCTAAATTTGCGTAATGCACAATTACGGAGGGGAAAATGTCGTGGTAAAATGTTGTACAGGAATGTTCAAAGCAGTGGACAGAAAGCCGAATAAAACGAATAATACCTAACAGTTATATACACGAAGTGGTATCCACGATTCGGTTGTTTTTGGCATGTGCTATCACAAAATTGCACCTTAACGTGGATGCCTGAAATATTTTTTTTTTGCATAAAAATATAATGGAAGCTATCAACAGTCATTGTGTATTTATCGAAACCGAGGATTTTCAAGTTATAATATTTATCGCTTGATTTAATATCAATTGAATTTTTAATCACCATTATCGATCCCCGATCTCGATATTCCTTTCATTGTCATTTAATTTACGTTTGCTTTTACGGTTGCGTTACTCAGAGCTTGATAAAAAAATATATATATATTCCACGTGACATATAACATTTCGCAGTGTGTTGAGTGCCAGAGATGAGCGACATAAAATTCGCATGGAATGTATTTCGAGTACCTCTTTTATGGGATTTTTATTATGTGCATGGAATATTTTTATACATTGTAAAATAATCATTATTTGCATTTGTTTATGGTCATTTCGATATCTCGCTCATTCTTTTTCCGCGCAATACCTGGCGTGTTATTTATTTTTCACAAAACGTCATTTATTTTTCAGATCCACTTCAAGTAGCCGCTGTTTCACCGATTATTTCCATTTATTTTTTCGCCGCTATGGAACGGACACGTACTATTTCTACAAAGCCGAGGGAACTCCGGGGGCTCTCAGGATAATGTGGAGATTCATTCGAGCAAATAGAAAGATAAAATCACAGCGACACGTACCCGCTTCAAGATTAATGTCTGCTCGATCGGGTAATAGTGCTTTACGATACTAGTGCGATAAAATTATTTCTGGCCAGTGTCGCAATCACACGACTCCAGAAAACTCAATCTCTAACAAACTTTGGGAAATCACCTCATTAAGCCAAATTATAAATTGCCATTTGAATATCCCCTGAACTAACTTGAAAACTACATACAGTCATTTATTTTCCAGGAGCAATTCAAGTATCCGCAATTCTACCAACTATTTATTTTTCTTGGAGAATGGAACGGACACGTATTATTTCTACAAAGCCGAGGGGACTTCGGGGCTATCAGGATAGAGATTTAGTCGAGCAAATAAGAGGATGAAATCGGAGCGTTTATTGTTCTATAACTATTTCCTCGATTGCTATGCCGAATCGCGTAGCTTTCCGCACGGATAGTGCGCCTGGGTCCAAAGGTATCCGCCTGATTGGTAAGTCCACGGGAGCTCAATGATGCGTTTATTTGCTGGTGAATTAGGGCAACCGGAGGGGGCAGGGGCCACAGACGGTAGATATAGGCTTCGCCTATTCTCTCTCAACGTCGGGAGAACGGGATATGGGTTAGGTATTGCGAGACGAACTGAAGCAAGGGCGGCGCGCGGTGTTCTGCCGCAATCAGTAAACCTGTAAAACATTGGATTAGGTGGCCTAACCCGACCTTACTCCCTGGCATGCCAGCGGACGAGAGCGAGAGCTAGACCCGACCTCCCCCCCTTTACCAATTCGAGCTCTAGAGTTTCGACTACATATATGTGCGGCTATAGGAGAGCTTCGGCAATGCCACTCGTTTCGTTCCTACTACCAACCATGATATGTTATCCAATCCTGGCGAATTATACTCATTTTAGTCGAACTCCAGTTTTCCCTCTCGCTCTCTCTCTCTCTCTCTCTTTCTCTCGCTCTCTTTTTAACCAACTCTGTCACGGAGTGCATTAAAGCTTGGGAATTGGATTATTACGCCGCTATTTCAACTCATTAAATATTCATACATAGTACATTTGTACTTAGTAGTCGTCGAGAATGGCAAAATGTGGATCACGCGAGAAAAAAAAAATTAAAAAATAGAAAAACAGCATCGGTCGCTGCGTTTGCAACCCTTCAGCACCATAAAATCTGGGGTTGGCGGATGCCAATGCACTTTGTACGTTGCAACAATTTTTTTTTTAAAACTTTTAATTTTATTTTTTAGGCCTGGAATAAAAATGCCTGCATTCACATTGAAATGCACCGGTTTGGACTGAAGGCTGTGACAAGCTTGAAACTTTAATTTGCATCTCACACTATTTTTGGGCACTGTATGTTTCAACAAAATTGGAGAATTATGATGCTTGGTATGTCGTCAATAAGGTTTGAATTGAAGATTTTTTGAAAGAAGCGTGTAATGTACTGAATTTGGTTTTCTCTCGTGACATTTTTCAGATGACTCGAATCCTCTTAATAGACTGGCGAAGGCAAACCGAATGGGAAATATTTTAAGACACGAAGCATTTTTTTTCTCACACAAATCCTTTTACTCATTCATAAAGCTATCTTCCTCTTTTGCGTGTCGGTAACTGGCGTCGGGCTATCCTGCATAATTTAATCGGGGTGATAGCTAGAGGGCCAGCACGTTGTCTCCGTCAACGTTCTCGGGGCTTGTGCTTGGAAGTCTGTGCCGGCGGGACGGCATCGGTGAGACATGAAAGTGAGATAGTCGGACTACATAAACGTCGAGTTTCTCACATTTACCCGAAGCGTGTATATTTCCCGCGGGCACTTATCGTCGACTGGGTCGCATTCAAGTTTAATCGCGGTTAGTACAAATAGTACGCTCATTGAATATCCAAACGCCCAAATTGACATAGCTGCACGAAGTTAAGGCGCCACCTCCGGTGGACTGAAAAGTCAATCGAGTTCTGAGATTGAAAAAAAATTGTTCAACCCGATTCAAACGGTAAACTCGTTTTACATAACATCTGGATCAAAAAGCCCATTGATAAAATGACAATTTTCATTTGTCAACAATATTTTATGCACTAATTTCAACATTTTTATGGAACTCAATATTTAATATGATAAAATAACCACTTCCAACTCTTTCACTTTTATCATTATTTCATGTTCATTAAAATTGTGTGTCGAATCAGCAAAAAGTGGGCCTGAAAAAAAATCGAATTTCTGTACAATTATTCTTTCAATCATACAGAAAAAAGAGAAACTGTATTCAGCCGAAATTGATCAGAAACTATTTATTAATTGATAATTAATATTGTTTAATATTTCAGTAAGCGTGTCATACAGGATATAATAAAATTGAGTTGTGAATTGACTTGGCAGAAGGTGTCAATCCATAGTCCGGATAAACCTCGTGATTTCGTGGCATCATGGGGCAGCAATATTTGATAAAAGCCTGACTAAAAAACCCGGGGGTGTCGAAGTCAACGGTAGAGTGAATGAGGGACGCGAGATGAAGAGGCTGTACGAGGTGGGCGGTTGTATACATCTTTAACCAAGCGTGGGAATTCGAAAGCTGACGGATCTTATTTCCCTCTAGGTTTCAACGGCTGGGAAAGTCCCGCACCTCCTCGGAGATGAGACCCATGGAGAGAGAGAGAGAGAGAGAGAGAGAGAGAGAGAGAGAGAGAGCGGCGGTGCCAGTTGCGAGGCGCAGCATTCGCGTAAGACAGCGAGCCGAGTGAGCCAGCGCGGCTTTCCAACCCCCGGCGACGCTGCCGTCGAAAGATTCAAGGGTGCTCGATGCTCAGACTCTGTGCGCCCGCGCGAAACCCCCGTGGCTTGGCCTCATGCGCGCGCGAACCATGTACGGCCCTCTCGCTTCCACCAACGTAAGCCCCCGGCCCATTGGCATGGTTTTCCGTGGACGGGGGTGCGGGGGTTGCGCGAGGCTGCCTCGGAGCTTGGTGAAGTTTCTCAACGCTCGATGGCGTACCAGTGCGGATCGTGATTCTGCGGGAAGCGCATCTCGAATCGCGTCGCTCTTCGATTCACCCGTCGGCCTCTATACAAACCGCGAGCGGGATACGCGGTAAAAAAAAAAAAACAAACAAACAAACAAAGCCGAGTGATAATTAAAAAAAATACACACACACATTAATTAAGCAACTGTCGAAGTAAACGATTTTTAAAAAATGGCCTAGGGGAAAGAAAACAAAACAAAAATAATAATCGAACGATTTCAATGTCTATGATGAGAATAAATCGTTAATAGGTGTGAGTCTCATCGAATATCAATAATCGTCCACCCTCCGAGTCTCTTTTAACTCCGGCAATTGGAAATCAGATACTAAATAAGATAAACGATTGTTTTGGGTGGCTGTGTGTGTTTTTATTTTGTTAATTCGAATTTTCTTGCAATATGTGAATGTTTGATAAACGATGTGAAAATAATCCAGTGTCTTTATCGTTCTGTCTTGAAGAGAGAGAGAGAGAGAGAGACTCGTGGCGCGGTGACGAGGGAAGCTGCGGAGGAGCACATCTGCGAGAGAGGACCACGAAGAGGGACAGCGGGGATCGGTTGCGCGGGCGCGATACTCACTCCGGCTACGAGACCCGCGAGAGTTGAAGCAGGTTAACTCGGCGAAGATCGGCGCGAAACCGGTTAGACGAGGAGAGGAGCGAGGAGCGGTGTAGTGGGATCGCGGTAGCAGTGGTGAGCAACGATTTCACCTCCTCCGCCTCCATCGCGACGCGCGCGTCTTCGTCTGCAACCGCGTTTCTTCCTTCCCGATTCTCTTCGGTGGGTTTCATTATTTCGCGTTAGATATCACGTACGCGACGGCGGTGACTTCACCGAGGAGTGGAGCCTCTCGCACGTTGAGAGGCTGTGCCTGATATTCGCGAACTGGCGAACTCGGCTCGATACGCTCGTGCGATTCTCTTTGAGATCCGTGTTGTTTTTGCACCCGATCGGACGTTGTGCACGTGCCACAGTGGAGAACGAAAGGTACGGCGGTTCAGTGGTTAAGGAGCGTGCAGATCAGACGGTATTATCTGGTGGTTTATACACTGGACCAGTCGCTCGATCATCGCACCACAAAGCCAACATCCCAACAAAGATTGACTAGGAAGGAAAAAATAGGAATAAAAAAAAACAGCAACAACAAGAGAAAACCAGAGGACGACTGGCGAATCAATCTATGAGAGGACGTATCGGAAGAGTGACCAAGCTTAGAATGGAATTGGATGGTTGAAGTGGTTCTTCACGAGGGAAGGACGATAGGATTCATCGTTTCAAGTGGCCCAGCTGGGAGAACTCGGTGGTTCTTGATATAACAGTGAATTCCTGCGGAGTCTGCGTGAAAGAGATGGGCCAAAGTTATATACCTCAGGGAAGAGGAGAATACATGGTAGAGCTAAATCGTCGTTAGTCGCAGGAGGCACTCGTTGCGACCAGGATACGCTCTGCAAGGACCGAGGGAGTTATAGATATATAACGTCAGCGACGAATGACCGTTGTCAAGCGATTGATGAGCCCACGGAGTGGTCACCGAGCGACTCCGCGCTGACTGATTGTGTAATTTCACCGGGTCCATTATACACCCTCTTCGCATTATCGCTATTGACACTCTTCAGGGTCTAAAGGATCCTCCGACGGTAAGGAGGATTATCGCTGGAACTCGTACAAAAGGAGTTTGCCGGAGGAGCGCGCTGGAAAAGACGCTTTCAATCGCGGGCATATTTGTCTCTCGTACAGCTGGACATTCGGAAGGAATTCAGTGCGAGGATAATTGTCGGCAACAAGTGCGGGAGCCGAACTCGACGAATAAACGTTGTCGCGCGATTGATGAACCCTCCGTGTGATCAGTCGCCGAATCGGTGCTGACTTATTGGGAAATTTTGGCGGCTGAGTTATCAACACTCTTGACGTCATCGCTACGCTCTCTTCGAGAGCGAAAGAAAAAGAGATACTGCGGGAGAAACTCTGCTGAAAAAAAAATACTGGAATTACTGACGTTCCTCTCTGTCGTTCGACTGGAATCAAATAAGACTCTCTTTCCAGTTTAAAATCTGTTGAATTCAAGGAGAGGACGATCGAGTAATTCATTGGTAATTAGACGAGGAGGATTACGACTGTAACTTACAAAAAAAAGGGGATGCGGATTGGAAGAAACTGACCGGATTGAAGTTGAGATTCTTCTTCCAACTCAAAATCCATTGAAGCCAACTTGAGGATAATTATCAAGCGTTTGATTGGTAATTTCGCCATTCCCATTATCAACGCCCTTGCCATTCTCGTCTTCGCCGCTCTTCGGTATCAAGT
Source organism: Clistopyga incitator (assembly GCA_947507545.1). Taxonomy (NCBI): domain Eukaryota; kingdom Metazoa; phylum Arthropoda; class Insecta; order Hymenoptera; family Ichneumonidae; genus Clistopyga; species Clistopyga incitator. The sequence goes on along the minus strand of OX382174.1, from coordinate 779,394 downwards.
GAATTCTTCAGCGTAAAGCGGATTATAAGCTGTAACTTCAACAAAAGAAGAATAACAGCTGGAGCTTATACAAAAGAAGAGTTACAGCGGTAACTTATAAAAACCGGAGACACTGGAGTTGGACGAAACTTCGCCGGATTTTTCGTCTATTTAAAAAAATCACTCCTAACTCGAGGATAACAATCGATAAGCTCGATCCCAAACTGGCGAAACGATCTCCAATCGATTGATTCATAATTTCGTCGTCTCCGTTATTTTATTATTAACGCCCTCGGGCATTATCGTCCTCGACACTCTTCAGGATCAAGTGAATACTTCAGTATAAAGAGGATTATAAGCTGTAACTTGGACAAAAGGAGAATTATAGCTGTAGCGTATACAAAAGAAGAATTATAGCTGTAACTTATACAAAAGGAGATACTCCGGTGGAAGAGGCCCTTTGAACCACGCACATCTCTCTATCTTCAGTCCAGCTGTCCCGAACAGACGGATCGAGCCAACTCGAGAGTCTCATTCCAGTTGGAAATCCGTTGAATCCAACGGGAGGATAATTGTCGGCAACAAGTGCGGGAGCCGAACTGGCGGTGCTACTGCTGCGCCACTAACGAGTTGCCGAAAGTAGCTCCGGGCGTACGCACGATTAAGCGATGCGACCATCGCTTTAGAGACGTTCTCGACGATTACACGGAGAGCTACTCTTCTCGGCTCTCTCTCACTCTCGCCTTCCTCTCTCATTCAACGTTAGAACGTTGCCACTTTTCCGCTTTTCGCTCTCACGAAATTTTTTCCCTCACTCTTTGTCGGTTATACCATTGAGCGGCGTTATGTACATGAATCTATGTACAAAAGTTGAGGAAAAAAACGCTCGGCTCAGTGGCACATAGCTCGTGAGCTTTGATGGTCCAGAGTGAAAAAGTGCTTTCGATGTAATTGCTTCTGGGCGAGCAGACGCTTCTGTGACTCCTCACTTAGCCACTCTGACCAGAGATTCCATTGGCCGGTGGTGCGTTTTCGTATCCACGAAAGCTCCTCACGTGCCCATCGTCGGATTCTCATATTAAGAAGCACCGTCTTTTGGATCACCCGGAACGTTTTGGATCGTCATCGAGCGCACGACAATTGGCCAACGGTGTGATACCTGAGAGGCGATCGAGCAACTCCAGTGGCGAAGCCTCGGAACGATTTCACCCTCCCACATTCTTGCCCCCCCCCCCCCCCCCCCCATTGTCGGTACACCTTACACCCTTTGCATCGTGGCTTCGTGCGGTGGAAATCGCTCGAGTGGAAAGCACCGATGGTCGGATAGCTCGAGGAATCCGTCGAGCTGATCGTCCTGACACAGTCACAATTTTTCCTCAATATTTATCCGTCCTTCTGAAAGCAATTTTGTGGTATATTGATAAAAGGAAGCACATAATTCAACGTCAGCTTTTCTCATCGTCGCTGTAACCGCGGATAGTCGAGTTTACATGTAAAATCGTTGTGGTGAAAGGTTTCAACTGCAATCGTTAAATATCACATCTGGCACACGATAATTCGTCACTCGTCGTGTAATTAGTGGTAACCTTTTTGGGGGTTTTGTGTTAATCGCCTGTTTAAACTCGGATTTTCCGCAAGCTCCGGTTACTTTTTATTGTTATTACCGATTGTGCGGTGGTATTGTTCAGTGTCGATGCTGTAATTGTACTTCATTGGTGGTCCCGTGAATTTTTTTAATTTACACACGACAATAGGGACACGCTTGAGGATTGTAAACGCGCGTGGAGCGATTCGAAGGCTCGATCGGTTCAATGATGCGAACAATGATCGCGCGAGGCTCTAATTTGGGGAAGCTCGCTGATCGGCTTACGGATTACGGTGACGTTTGGCTCTAAATATCTCTCTCGAAGCCACGTGTGTGCGGGTGTGTAATCAGAGCTCGAAAAAAAAGTTGGCGGGTAAGGTAGGTACACACGGTTAGCACTTGTGGAAGGGGAGCGAATGAATCGTTAATCAAATAAAATTAGAACGTGGCTCTTGTCGTAGACGACACGTACGGTGCGGTCGTACGGTCTATCAATACTATCGTCGCCTCACCGAGAGTCTCCTAAAACTTTTATCAACATGGATGTCAGGAGACGAGATTGGATTATCTGGTGCGCGTACCTTATCTGGTTCGTTGTCGGGGCTGTCACGGCTGGACGAGTTTTTGGTGAGTGGCATACATTTACATAGCGCAAATTACTACCGAAAGTATAATTGATTAACGCGGCGGTATTCTGATGGGCTGCGAATGGCTCGAGCGACCATATGGGAGGATAAACGTGGATTGGAAGAAAATTCATGTATCAATAATTATAAAGTGACGATTGATTTTTTTTTACATTGATTTACCACAATTTTGTTGAATTTTTGTAAAGTAAAAAGGATTAAAAATCAATAGTCACTTTGTACCATTATGATTTTTTTAGTGCACTCAGTTAAAAAAATCTTTTTCAAAATGTATTTATTTGTATTTGAAGCACGATATTCACAAAGTGTGCGTTTATGAACATTCGTGGTGAATTTACCTGTGAATAGTAATCCAATAAATGTGGCGTTCGATAATATCACCGGGCGATTATGTCCGGTATTTCCATCGACGCAAGATATTTTTCGATGAATATGCTTGAAAATCTGGGAGAGTTATCGACAGGAAGAGATGTAATGCTAAAATTATTTGCAGCTGCAATGGAGCCCTTTTATCCTTACACGTTACTATCGGTAGCTTCGCCAAAACGGGGTTTAAACTCGAGGCGAGCCTTTGATCAAACTCCTATTAACTCTACGCTATGCTACCTTTGTCATGTGTTTTTGAGGATTAAAACTCCACTTCGATATTGGTTAATTGCACCAAGTGATCACTCTACTAAATAACTCAAAATTACACAGTTGTAACATAATGAAACAATTTGAAAACCCATATTTTGAGTTATATTTATCTAATCTCGTTGTCTCAATCCAAAATAAATTAATCTAATAAAATAAATAAAATAAATAAAATAAATAAAATAAACAAATGCATCGTTTAGTTGACTCAATGCACGCGAAGTGCTGTACGATTTTTTACTCGTGAGGTAAATCACTGGCTGGAAGTATTTATAAAGCGATGAGCATCACTTATAAGTGTTGAGCGATTTGGACCGAGCATTATGATGCCGAGGAGAAACGTGGGGCAAAGTTGCGTGCATTCGAGCCGCGGTGGTCGAGGAAGTATCGAATGGTGAGAGGCGGCGTGCGCGGCTCCGGATTCCAACACTCGTGTTTTACGTCCCTCGTAATCCGAAGGGGCGCGTTAAGTGCCATATCGCGTTTCCGATTCCTCGCGCCTGCTTTACTGCGGTACAAATCGTCGCCGTTTCACCGCCTCCCACTTTTCACTGAATTCATTAATTGTCATTCGCCAATTTGGCCATTTACGAAATAATGAAATATATATTATCATCATAGATCAATAGTTTTCGGGGCAAAGGAATTCATGAAATTATAGATATAATTGATTTTCAATATTTACTGTACAAACAGCATTAAAATTGATGTAACGCTTAGGATCATACTTTCCTAAATACACAGACATATTTATGACACCATTATTTTATAGACCGCCCTACGACTTTATGGTAGTTCTCATAATAAAAAGTCTCGGTGTAATAAACGCGACGATAAAAATTCTGATGATAGTGTTTTAACGTAGCAAAGATATTTATCAGAATTTTATCGACATTGTTTTTTCGTTGATAAATTAATGCGACCGCGCAAAATTTACAGAAACAGGTCAAAATACGCTCGCAATGTCATTCGATAAAATAGCAGCGGAGAATAATGATGAAAAAATTTTATTTAAAATTTATGTCTGTCGCAGGATTATTAAATGTCATGTTAACGTCAGATCGATAAAAAAATATTTATTTATGCTGATCCGTAGATTCTGCCGACGTGAAAAATTAGTGCAAATAAAACCGTCTTATAATAATTGATAATCTGCTTTATAAATCAATCAATATTATGAAAATATTAAGTCATAAAGGATAACGATGCAATAACATGGGCTGAGAGGTAGATAAGAGGTTCGGGCAGTAAATTCCGTTATCGATGTTATTATCATTAGCCCGAAGCACAAATTTAACACAATTTAAGTGCACTAAGTAGCCTAAGTTGATAAGAGAGCCTAATTAAATTATATCGTGTGCTGAGCATTCTTAATTAGCTGTCAAGTAGATGAATATTAAAGCTGCTCAGGGTACTTTGCTTTGCGATTACTTCCGATATTTGAAAATGCATGTCGAAATAAAATGGAAATATATGATATTCCCTTAATGGAAAATAATGAGACCTCAATTTAAAATGCATGGATACGCTATTGCAGTCATTGATTCAGTCGATTCAATAAATTAACAACCCTTTTTTGTAATCGCTCAATTCTCGGTTTGAAATTTTATATAAATGCCTGCAGGATGTTGAATTATGATAAAAACGGTAGTAGTAATATTTTTTAAGGATTGTCTCACTCGTCCGAATTATTAATAAGGACCATTTACCTTTTATTGATTTATTTCCTGCAACAACAGTCCAGATGGTCGAATAATGGTATTTTAAAATTTACTTCGCTTATTGAACCATGCTGATTAATTCACCGATATAGATTTTCGGGTGGAGTTTATTGCTCAATTATTAACAGCATTTGTTTCCGATGGGCATCGGCTAGCTTTTTAGTCCATTCGATTTTCGTTTTTTATTTTTCATTTCCCATGGATGATGTAAATTTTATCTTCGTGTATTTGGGAAGCGTATATAAACGTGCTAAACCGGTTATGAAATATTTCTGTTGGTACAAAGCTCCGGATTATTCGTGGAAAATAAACCTCGGGAAAACGCAACTTTTCGAGAATGCTAAAAATTGAACAATTCATTTAAATATCGATAAAAATATACGTGTGTACATTTATATTCAGAGTGCCAAAATAATTAATTTAAAAAGCCGAAAAAAAATCGTTCACTAAGAATAGTTGAAATACGCTTATTTCGGTATTTTCGGTAATAAATTCCATGTGGGATGGAATAAAGCAAGCATTTACTTCCAAAGTCATTTGCTGAAACTTGGCTTTAAACTTATACTGCTTGTGATTCAGAACAAACCACGAGACAGTTTGACTTCCATGAAATCTTGGTTAGTTTGTCATGAGAGGCCACACGAGTTAAGTGGAGGAAATATTAATGAGCAGCCAACTTCAATACGAGCTACATGAGCATGCATGAACAACTTTAAAGACATTAAAAAAAAAAATGTTATGAAAACTGTGGAAATGTTTTTAAAAAAATACAATTACGAGAAAAGTGCGAATATTAAAAATGCTGTGCTTGGAAAAAAATTCCAAGTCATACACAAGTCAGTCGCAAGAAAAATAGTGTGTTACGATACGAGGGAGGAAAGTCCGTGTTTTTTGCCGAGGGCGAAGTTCGGGCAAAAAGTCACCCGAGGTGAAAATTACGCTTTCTCCCGTGAATAGCATATACAATATTTTTATTTCGACTTTACGGTGCATAAAAATAATGCCCGCCGGTCAATTATCGACACCTTTTCACCCGCTTTGCAGGCCCGGAATGTGGTCTTTTTAACCGAGTCGGGGAAAAAATGCTTTTATCGAGGAACAACAATTAAATTTGTCGCTAATATATGAATGAACTCATTACATTGAATTTTTTAATTCACATTTTTTTCAGACTGACGCCGCCCCTTTAAAAGTTTGTTACCCGGCTGACCTTTTTTCACCGCGCGGTTCCAGCCGTGCCACGAACACGACGATCCACAAAAAAATCAGTGTTTCTGAAAAAATGTGTGTCAAAAGTTAAGCAGAGTTTGGAAAGTTTAAAGCGTGAAATTATGATTAGTACGGTCATAAATATCATAAACGTGATATGTGAAGTCGTCCGGAATAATGGAACGTTATAACGGGATTAACTTAGTAAATATTGGATTACACATCACAGTGAAGATTTTAGTCGACAGATACGCCGTTAATCGGGAATCTGCTTGCCATCGTCGTAAATCGATATCCTACTTCGTTAATTCGCTTATATTGAATTGCGTTATTTCGGTGGATAAGTCGATTATCCCGGGCGCAGGCATTTTTGATTTCTTTGAGGGAAAAAAAAAAAATCGTCAACATTAAATTTTAACTAAGATTATAATTGAATTTAATGCAGGCGCTAAATTTTTATAGCCTTATAATTATTCCGAAAAATGTCAATTTCAACTTCATTCAAATCTACAGTTTCAAATCTTATCATATTTCGATTATTTCCAAAAAAAATTAAATCCTTGCTCGAATTTTTCAAAATTCTCTGTAGCCACAAACGAACATCCGATTATACAGGATATTCAGTTTACAATAAATCGATAACAATGTTTAATATTTAAACAAAAAAAAATTGTGACGGTGCTCCAGAAAAAAAGTTCATTGTAAGTGATTAAATTATGAATGAGGCTTCTATAAATATCATAATGCGGAGAATTCGAGTAGAAAATTGTCGTCGGATAAATATAACGTTATAACATAATAGCAATCTAAATTAGAAAATATTGGATTACACGTAACAGTGGAGATTTTAGGCGTCAGATATGAAATTTTAATCAGAAATCTGTTGTGGGCATTGCGGTGAATCGATATCCTTCTTCGTTAATTCGCTTCTATCGAATTGCGTGATTCTGGGAGATAAGTCGGGTTATCGGGAACGCAGTCATTTTTTTAATTCTCCCGGTGGATGGTGGCGTGTGGACGAGGACGATAAGCCGGGCATGTGCCGCAACAGTTAATAGGCAACACAGCCCGCTGTGTTTTGAGTTACGTTTATGAATGTACGAGGCTACATCGATCGCGGACCGTGTGTGCATTCTATCACCTCTATTCCCCGGCTAATATCCCTGCTCCGCTCTAATTCAAGTTAACTACTACCATCTATTCCCAGTACGACCACCGCAAGCCACTGTCTCCTCCGTTCCTATCTTTGGCAGCTCTTGCGTTCCGTCTAATTAACACGATTGGCTTAAGACCGAAGACCGTTTACCAGGAGCAAAAAACGTCATTCAATCTTCCCAAATGAAATTGAAATAACTGCCCACGAAAAGATTTTTTTAATTCTGCATACAAAATTGCATTTGTAATCGCAGTGATTTATTTGATTAATTAAATTTCTCAAAATTGGAAGAAAATTTGTATCTGAATCGTGACAACGTTGAAAATTTATTTTAAAAAATCTGAATTTCAAAGCAAAAGCGAATGGAATTGAAATGTTGTTCTGCAAAAAAAAAAGTTTAGCAATTGCGTTGAATAATTGATAAATGAAATCTGCGCCGAAGGATTCTTGAAATTGGGTCGTGATACGAGGTCAGAGATTCTCAGGAATTAGCCGTTAGAGTTTTAATGCCGGCACTCAATTCCACTCACGTTTTAGCCGTTAATTCCCGATAGCGCCAATAAGCTCGATTATCGAGAATCAATTATCAGGGGAATTAATAATTTGCGGAAAAAGTGTATAACGTTGGTGGTGCTTAGCGAGTATAACATGGGGATGGCAGATGCCGAGGGGTTTAGTCCGGAATGTCGAGAGATACGAGTACACGAGGACGTCGACGGGTTACGTCGGGGAACGAGACGAGGGTTGCGAAAGAGGGTCGGCTCACCGCTCCGTCGAGCTCTCGTTACTTTGAGAAGTTGGTCGAGTCCTCGGTATCGTTGAAATTGAATTTTGTTAGGCGATTAGAGAAAGCTCCTTCGGTGGAAAGGAGGCGTCCAGAGAGAGGAACCACTTCGCCATGGATGCTGAAGAGATACGCTCGAACGGAAGCTACTAGCGCGGTTGGCGCGTGCTAAAACTCGAGCACACCGAGTCACAGAATCACAGAGAAAACACGAGCTATAGTACACGCACATATGTATATACATATGTTGGCTTAGGATGTATTATAGTAGAATGCTCACAGTACGTTTTTCAGACTGTTCCACTGCATAGCTGATGTGCACACCGACGACTACAGTAGCACTAACCTCAAAAAAAAAAAGAGTCACAAAAAACGACACGCCGTTATTCTCGAAATGGTTATTCTTTGCTCCTTCAAAAGAAAGTCTCGTTTTAATTAAAAAATGGCACCGACGAGAGCGAAGTCACGTACATGTGACACGTTTTTTTTGCGTGGCTTTTTTATATTCACCGGAATAATGAGATAAATGAATTTTCATAATTAATTTTTCTGGAAATTGGGAGGATAAAGAGATAATTGTGATTTTTACAGCGAATTCTTCGAAGATGTCAGGGTATCGTTTTTACTGAATTACTTGGGAATGTAATTGCCCCATTATATGTGATACTCGAATGATCTCATTTTTGATTTCCGGTTCTCCTGGACGAACGCTTTTTCGTATCGACCAGCCAGAAGGTAGGGCCATTATTGCCATGCCTGCGCAGATTCCCTCAAAATTTGAGCTCAATCTGCCGAGTAGTTTCGGAATAAAAGGCTTTCAAAATTTCGAGGTGGCGAATGAAGTACCTGTTTCTCCCGCGCTTAGCGTCGCGTTCCCTTTGCCGGTCTCCCGAACAAACGCGATCTAATTTTGACCAATCAGAAGGTGAGTCCATTTGTGCCATCCTCCTGCACATACTCTGAAAACTTGACCTCCATCTGCCGGCTAGTTCCGGTAAAAGAAGCTTTCAAAATTTCGAGGTGGGCGGAGCCACTGTTGCTTGAGCACCGCATCCTCAATGAACACCAAAGTGGACACACAGTTGAAAGGGAGCCTCCGAAGTTCGCGTGTCTGTCCTAAAGCTCGATCAGAACTATACGCCGCGTTACAGACAAAACACTAAGCACGCAACACAGACACATACAAACACATAGTGAAGTTAGATGCAGGACATTTTCGCGACTATTCTCCGGCTACTCCACAGCCGCTGTGCACACCGGTTACCTACAGGATAGCGCAAGTGTAGTAGCACACGCCACTCCGAGATCTGTTGAAACGCTGTACGAACAGAGCGAGCGAATGAAAGACAGACAGAGAGAGAGAGAGAGAGAGAAAACGATGCTCGAAGATATATACGCCGCGCAGAGCAGAGTGAACGAGTTGAAGCGTATACAGATATCGATTCCTAGCAGCAGCAGCAGTACCAGCAACAACACTATATATATTCAGGCACAAGTACCAGCACGAGTTTAAGCAGCAGCTAGAGCATCACCCACTCTGCATCCTAGGTTCTGCCTACAGCTTCTTACGTGTGTCCTATATCCTCGAATGTAAACTCGTGCGATCGCTGCATGCATACATGCATTATATCGTTGAGTACATAACGTATATTCGGCGGTGCAGAGTACCTGCGTTAGCGCTGCATATACGTGCGCGTCTCCTCGTCCTCCCGTACACCTTCTAAATCCTGTATATAGATATATAGATATGTACATATATATATATATATGTATATAGACTTTTGGTGCTTCCCCTTCAAGGCTCCAGCTCTTTGGAAGCCAACCCATCGCCTTACTCGGTACTATATACGCCTGATTCTCTGATATATACGTTACTGATGCGAATCGCATCATCATATATATATATATATGCATACGTGCGTACATGCTTGGCTCTGGCCGCTGTCGTAACTATGTCATCCTGGCGCGATGCGACTATGTTTTTATTTATACGGTGCGGATTTCCAGTTGCATGTGTCTTCGTATCGCTCTGTTGCTTTCATCTACTTACCAAGAGGGTATTTCAAATTATGAATCACGTTTTGGATGAATTCATTTCTGAGAAAATGGGATTTACTTTTTCGCGAATATTTTAATATTCATTTAGTCTTATTGTTTAAAAAAATATATATTGAGGCTTGGGAAGGTGATGATAGTAATAGATAAGAGGGAGCGAAAGTTTGGTAAAATAAGGAAAATTGTTGAGTCTATGGGGAAAAATAGTAACTCAATGAATAATGATAATAATATTTAGAAAATTGAGAATATGACAGTACGATTGAAAAAAAAATTATTTATAACAGCAATTTGTCTGAAGACCGTGACAGTGGTTATCTATGGGGTGAAATAATTGAAATAGAGTATTAATCATTTAGCGGGCACTGTTTTAAATATTTTTTGAATTAACTGAGCCGCATTGGCGAAAGAGGGAGCACCGCGGAAACGAGATTTACGAGATTGGTAGAGAGAAGTGGAAAATATATTTAGGGCACAATACATTTTCGTGATGTAGTGTTATACCCGAGGGTTGGATTAGCCGCACAGCACCACCAGCAAACCCCTATTCGAGCAGTGCTCGCTCCGAGTATCGCCGGCTTAAGCCTCAAGGCGAGTACCGTTGATTCATGGTATACGCCGTGGTTATTCAGTGGATCTAATTTCTACAATTTCCCTCCCCCACCCACTCCGCCCACCCACCGGCAGGAAGCACCAGCTGCAATGTAAAGGGATGGAAGCTTTCAAGGAGCCCAGCCGTAACGAAATGTCATATACGGCGCGCTATGCTGCCCGAACATCATTTACTCCGCGATGCTGATATTTAGTTTCAGCATCTTGGATATCGGTGAACAGTCAATCATGTAAATATTGGAAAACAAAAAAAAAACACATTTTTTTCACGCTTCTGGAGTTTATTAATGGCTCAGAAATTATAATGTTACATATAATGCAAAATAAATTGTCGCATTTATTAATTTATTTTTTTTTAATTATTCTTGCGGACTTTGCCAATAAATAAATAATTTCACAATTGTGAAAAATTATTACAGAAAAGTGCTCTTTTTTCCACTGCATATAATTTCTCAAATTTTGGTTGGAAAATTGTATCTTGATTATCAATGTTTTTTTAAATAAAAAAATAAATATGTATTCCACATTTAAGTTTAATGAACGAAGTCGCTTCAATTCTACATTTGCTTGTTAATAATAACTGTGTGAATATGTCATTCTGAGGGAAATTAATGCAAAGAAAGTAAATACGGTGTTGAATGAAACGACGATCTGCGAAAACGTATGATAAATTTAGTCTCGTACTTATACATGATATACCTGGGGAATATCTACATTAATATTCCCCGAGGAAGCGTACGATCTTTGCATATATGTCATAAGTAATCATAATTCCTATTCCTTGCATATTCACGAGAATAATGTATGTCGAAATTTCCGAGAAGAAGGTATTTTCGTTTCTGGAAGGGACTTCGAATTTTCGGAATTCTATTTTCAATCCGATTTTCGTAATAACTTATGTGTAGCTCTGGCCATAATCTGAAATAACCGATACGCATTTGTCGATGCATTCGCGATTTTACTATTGCAATTATTCGCTTGTACACTGATCGACATCTGACAACCGTTCTGGTTAAAACTTTTTTAATCAAGAAAGGGAATGTAAAATTCAACCTCGAGAGCTCGTGGTTCGTTTGTCAGTGTGCAGAACAAGTTCTAACGAAATTATTGACAGCTGTCACTCGCAGCGATCAGTTTCAAAAAAATCTGCTCCTCCGGTGCAAACCTATCAGCTCGAAAACCGCTTTTCTCTTTTTACTTCCTGCTACATTTCAACAGATGCTGAAATTATTTTTTTTTTCAACCGATAGTGCAAAATAAAAAATCCTCTGTCAATGCCCATAATTACGATCGAAAGATTGACATTTCAATATTTTTTCGAAAATTCATAGAAAATATGAATTACGATTTAAAAATTAAGCACAATGATTCCATAGTGATATCCCTTAATCGCTTGCTTCATCCTCATCGCCTCTCTTATCGTTTTCGCATATTTTATCAGGAGAACGGAAGTAGATGAATTTTCGGGGTAGATTGAAGAGCGAGGATAAATAAACGTGACGCGAAGCCACGAGAGCGATGACGATAAGCGGAAATGCGTGGGCCGTCGAAACGAATTTTCCTTGGCATTGATGCATTTCATGGGAGACATCGACCCTGACACGTATGCATTATCCGGCGGGTCAATCGAATAACGTTGACCGTTCGGGAATGAGGGTTTTTCCTTGCCTCCGAGTGGCAAAGTGACGATATTAAATTCGTTAATACGTCCATCTCCCCGATGAGCGAGGATAACTCGATTAGCATATGGCAGCTAATGCTGCGTATTAGTCGAGTTTCGCGTACACGAAGCACAGAGCTTTGAAAAGCTTCGGAACTAATGCCATGGGGAAATATCGGTGACAAGTACAATTCTTCGACGCTGAGATGGCGCCACTGCCGTTGGGATAATGCAGAGGCCGGAGCGCCCTCTATCTTCCTCTCCCAGAAGTTCAATGGGATTACCGGAATTTTAGTGTGAATCATCTTCAATAACAATTTGTTATTTTCCGGTGAAAAACGTTTTTCTAATCTTTCGAAGGCAGAAATAAGGTGTCTGAAAATTTCGCAACATTGGCTTGTCATGTACTGCATTGAAAGTTCTTCTGCAGATACTGCGTTTAAATCAAGTGAATCAATGTGAAAGTGTGTAGTAAAAAAATCCAGTGCGTTGAATTGCACAATGAAATTTTTCTAACTGTAGATACATTTTATCGGGATTATATTGTGTACTTTTTTTCGTTAGTCCTTCGAATTAAGTCAATCGAATCGAATTGCTTGACGTTAACTCAATCGAATAATGTCGACCGTTCGGGAATGAAAGTTTTTCGTTGCATCGGCGTGGCAAAGTGACGACATTAAATTCAGTAATACGTCCATCTCCCCGATGAGCGAGGATAACTCGATTAGCATACGGCAGCCAACGCTGCGCATTAGTCGAGTTTCGCGTGCACGAGGCAACGAGCTTTGAGTTAGACGGGGAAAGGTTCGGAACTAATGCCACAGGGAAATATTATTGACAAGTACAATTCGGTGACGTTGAGATAGCGCCACTGCCGTTGGGATAATGCAGAGGCCCGAGCGCCCTCTATCTTTCGCTCCCAGAAGTTGAATGGGAACGTCGGAGTTGGTACGTCTCTCGAGAGACTACTTAGTCGAGGTTTCGGCAACGTCAACTCGGCCGAACCCCGTGCTCAGTGCTTCTCTCTGTTGAGCCTTCCTTCCGCTTGTCATGAGAAAACAGACGGAATTAAATGAAGCACATTATTTGCTCAGTTGAAGCAAGACGGAGAGTGAAAATGATTAAACAATATTGTGCTATCGTCGGAGGGACAAAGGGACATTTTCGAGGCGCTGCCAGACGATATTGTCTAGGGACAAATTTTCATCTACCACCCGGTCGCGCATCATTCCGAATTCTCCGGTGTTTCGGTGGCGTTGGGAAAATTCATCAGGCGTAAAGGTAAATAAATTATTTTCATTTCATTGATCGACATCATAGAGCGGTAATTGATATTTAAACATAGGAAGACAATGTCTCGTGATATCGTTGTTGTTTTGCCCGAGGAAAATGATTTTCCGCGGCACAAATGTACGCGGGATTAGTTACACGAAGGACATTAGCGAGTAGAATTGATAATGCAATATTATGACAATATTTCCGGATTTTCCGGAATTGTGCGGTGTTTGCATGGAGTTGCGGTTTTGGGGTTCGGCAAAATTCACGTTGATGATTTTAAGTTGTAAGGGTAAATAAATAATTTTCATGTAATCAATCGCCATGGAATAGCGGTGTCGATGATAATCCATTAGAAGCCATTGTTTCGTGATATCCTTCGTAAAATCGTGCACGCTTTTGTCCGAGGAAAATAATTTTCCCGCATAAACGTCCGCGGGATTAAACGAAGGACATTATCAGGCCAGTTGAGTGGGGAAAGCGAGTGGAAATGATTACACAACGTTGTACCGTTGTCACCGCGACAATACTGAGCTCCGCGAGAGTCCGCGACGATATTGTCCAGGGACAAATTTTCATTCGGTCTCACTGTTGCGGATCATTAAAATGGCGGCGCTCGGAATGGTTTAACTTTTGGACTGATCAAAGGATACAGAGAAGCCGGTGGAAGTTTGATTAAAGGTTCGTGTTGAAATGAAACTCTGAAACGCATGCAGGCAAACAAGCAAATCGCTCGCTCGGCGAGAGTATTGGCAATGTCTGTATATAGATATACAGGCGCACTAGACACATCCGTCGGCTCCCGAGGCTTGTATACACGCTCGTGTATCGGAAGTAGCGCGGATACGCTGTTATCATCGACCTATCTATTTAATAATGGTACACGAGTGCTCTACTAGCTTCGTTGTTGCGTGAATTGCTTTAACGAAACCGGGATTGATGGCTCCATACAATATTTCCACCGGCACATGATATCGGCACCGCGCTCTATATCGATGCCCCACTTTATATCAACGCGTGGAATGCTGCTGCTGCTGCTGCAGCATTGTTCCCTATCGGTTTTGATTATTATCCGCACGGTATAATCGCACAGAAATTACCAAGCGATTCCAAGATCGCCCGACCTTTGCACCGCACGCCGTTAATTACCTGTTACCGATATTAAGTTCTGCATTCATGTTTTCGCACCATATGCACTCAAAAATTATCCTCATTTACATATCCGATTATTCGGCGGTATTATTAGTGAATAAAACATTATTTTTCGTTTATCACCGTGTAAACGCAAAACGCATTTTCGACAGTTTTGCTGTTTTATGGTAAACATCGTTTTTTTCTCACTTCCGAAGTTACAAATAAGATGAAACATACATATTTCGCATGCAATTTTCTATGATTAAGATGACAATTTTAATATTAATATCTTGCATTAAAAAAAATGTCTGCAGGTGCCGCGTATAAAGTGAAGTGTCTTGTAAAAAAAAACGTTCAGTGCATTGAATAGCATTATTTAACGTTTTTCTAGTAGATTACGTTGCGTGATAATTTTCATTATGTTATTATTACCCACTATAACGATTGAATTATAAATAGGGGCAAGGAAGCCTTCGCACCCGACGCGCCACGTCGATTAATATGCGAACGAATGCACAACACTCGGAATTTGATAACGTCGAGATTCTATCGACATTAATAAGGCGCCGCGCTCGGCGTGGGAGCTGCTAGCGCAGATACGCGCTTTCGCCTCGAAAACCTTGCCGGGATCTTACGTGCAAGTGCATCGCCAAGCTCCGTGTGTGCTCTCGTGGATAGACAAACTTGGTATTACATATTAACGCTTCTCCGCTTGCACGTACTCGCTCTCGTCGAAAGTTCGGCTCGAGGAGGAGGAGGTTGAGGGTCGTGAGGCCAGGCCTTCGGGTGGCAAGCGCGTCCTAACAATCCACCCCCCCCCCCCCCCCCCCCCCCCGTACTCCTTTCCGCCAAGTTCTTACGCTCGTCTGTCTCGCCTCCTCGTCGCGCTTACGCCCTGAAGAGCGCCACATTTCTCGCGTGGCTTCGCGTGCCCTTCTCTTTCCGCTCATTCTCACGAGAGCCTCTCTCCTTCTTATCGAGGCCCCCTAACGGAGGCCTAACGCACTTTTTCAAACGATAAATTTATAGAACCCGCTGCCGGGAGGATTGCTCCCAAGTGTGCAGTCCCTGAAGGCTCTCGGCGAGCGCCGAGCCCAACAAGAGGTCTGGGAGGTCCTCGATAACTTAGCCGGCACACGAGTCTTTTCTCTATGTATATTTGTGTATATATACAGGCTGTTCCGTGTCAACTCGCACCGGCAGCGATTTTTCAAGTGAACCCTTTTATTATGATTCATTGCTTCGGTGAATTTGGCATATAATTTATTGCCTCAACAAAAACATCGGACAATATACATATTAATATTGTATCTCCAATCCCATCGATTTAATTTTTGTTATTAGGCTGAAATAATATTTCTTTCCAATGTGGAGAATATTCAATTGAACCTGGTCAATATTTTATTGCTTCAGTTGAATTGATTTGCTTATGAATACACATACTCGATTTATTTTTGGCAACTGAATGGCTCTGTTGATTGAAATTTATGGGAAATCTGTACAATCGCTTATTTACTCAATTCAAGGAAATGCAGAGCCCATTGTTGGGGGTGTTATTGTGTGTTAATTACATTTTTGATCATAATATTAGTTGTGAATTATTTGCTGATTTGAATGTTTTTTTTTGCAGGGTTATCAAAATTTGAAAAAGATTTTGGGTGGAGAACGTCACACGAGAAAAAAACAATGTTGAAGGGCTGCGAATTTGACGGGGAATGTGCTATACATACATACAAGCACCTAACGGCTCCAGCACGCGGATTCTTGCCCCCTCCAGCGAGAGAGCGAAAGAGAGAGAGGGAGAGAGAGGTCTTCACGTGTTACACAACCCTAATAAACATTTCCCGTGGGGCGCATGTGTGCGAGAACTCCGAGGGGTCCCGGATAATAATAGCAGATCAATCTCCGATTAAGGATTCAATGGGTGGAAGTTAGCATTTCGTTACGGACGAACGAGAGAGCGAGCGAATAATCGAGGAGGAAATGATGATTCCAGTGAATGGAATGTATATAGTTGGCCTATTGGAATCAGCGCTCAACGAATATATATAATCCGACTTGGCGAGTGATATAACTTGGGCATTAGTCAGCCCAAAAATCTACAGATTCAATTAGGCATTTTGCGCTAAGCTCGGAATTTATTGGATAGCAAGGATTTAATTTGAAATTTCGTTCCCAGGCTTTCTGAATTTTTTTTAGCCAAAAAAAAATTCTGGTCCCCCAAATATTACAGAACGAAAAATCATTTATTAGAGAAGAAAACGAGACGATCGATGGTCACTGTCGAAATCGTTTTGATTGATAGTAACTTTTCACTTTTATTGCTTCAATCGAACTCCGGGAATAAAACTAACTAAGCGGATAATTGCAAACACGAAAATGGCGAAAAAAAACATATTGATAGTGTGAATCCCCGGTGGACGGTGATGCTGTAATGGAATATTCCTCACTGTCATTTGTTCGTGCATACGCACGAGGCATAGAATTTTGAACGAGTGTAAAAAATGCATTGAAAAAAAAATCTATTCCATCAATATAACAATTTTGGGCTTTAATAACTTTTGTTAATAAAATCAGCCGAATATTACCAAACGAAAAATAATTGATTGTTAAAAGGAGAGAAAAAAGAAAAAATAGAATATAACCATCGATGGTTAATGTTCAAGTTGCTTTGGTTAATGCTAATTTTTCACTTTTATCGCTTCAATCGAACACGAGAAAAAAATGAAGTAACTAAACGAATAATGCTCTTATGAAAGGGGCGAAAAAAAAATTCATAGTGTAAATCCTCGATGGAGGATGTTACTGTAATTGAATATTCCTCACTGTCATTTGTTCATGCGTACATACGAGGCGTAGAATTCGAAACGAGTGTAACAAAAGCCGAAGCGCAGGGATATTCAAACGACCACACCTGTCCCGCTCACTTTCGTCCATAATTAGGAGTTTGCGTGTGGCCGGCATTTAATCACCCCTCGAGTTGCCCCAACTCGAGACTACCACCAAGTTCTTCAATCTCACAATTTCCTCGTCCCCGTGGCTCTCGCCTCCTCGCGTATATAGTACAATATACGATCTCAAAACTCGGAGCGTTTACAAATTGCTTACAAGCGAGTAAGCGACCTGGGATGAAAGTGGGTCGTGCCGATAGTGCGCGAGCACGTTGCGCCTCGGCCTTTATATCCTCTCTCGAAAATTTTACATACCCACCCACTATATATACCATTTTACTTATTTTACGTACGTTTTACGAGCGCACGAATTGCTTTCGGCACGATCTCGAGCTGACGCCTCAAAAAAATGAGGGTGAATCAGGGATGAGACGCCCTCGGCACACTCAAAATCCTATCCTTTTTTTTCTCTTCGCTTCATTTTGAAATGTAGCGCAAAATGCCGAAAATGAGATACTTAACCATTTCTACACTTTCTCCGACACTAAAATCGCACATCCACCAGGGCAATTTGCATATGATTTGAATTTCTACACTTATTCGAGAATTCAAGTTCAAATTAGAATGACATTTGTAATATTCACATAATTCAATAATCTTCGCTGAACATTTTCGACCGTGCATTCATTTTATGTAAATCAATTTAGATAATTTTTTATAATTGCATGATTATGAATTGTTATGCCCATTAGATATTAGAATTGCTATTAAAAGAGGAGCTCGTAAATAATTCAGTCGATAAATTGTTTATAATTATAGTGGGAATGTAAGAATTAATATCGTTTAAATGGATTTTCATCGGACGAATGCCCGTTGCTGATTTACACGCGAATTAACAAAACTCCGCATTATTTGTCCATCGCGACAACTGCATTCTTTTACCCTTATCAGCATGATTAATCGTATCATATGCAAGATTTTTTTTTTTTCTAAAGCTTGCAACACGCTATTTTTCTGCACCAATTTGCTCCACAAGCTCCTGCAATTAAAACAAACTGAGATGTCTTTTTTTTTTTGTAATACGTTTCTATTGGGACAACTGAGTAAGCATGCCATGTTTCAGATTATCTTGCTAAAGCTTATGCTACGACTAACCGCTGTTGCCGTTATTTTTACTGCAGTTTTGCTGAGAATTTTCGGCTCTCACCCAGAGAAAATATATTGTTGAAATAAGCGTATGTACTAAGCCAGAAGCAAAATTATATTGTGGTGAAAGCATAATTTTTCTTCTCGTCTAGTATACACAGTTATTTCAACAGTAAATTGCTCTGGGTATTTATTCGAATGTACAAGAAATATTCCACATGGTCTGGATTCTTTATTCGCGAAATAAAATATCCCGGTCCGTAATTAATTTTCAAAGTAGGATAAACGAAACGTGATAATAATGACAACTTAGGAAATTTTATTTAAAAACGCTTTTTTCTCCCCATTTTCTTTTACTCCCCGGTTAAAAATTTACGGGTCCTCAGACACTGAAAATCGTTGCTATTTTTCTTGTCTTTAATTCTTTAAAAAAATACCAACTTTCATATTTATCCTGTAATAAATATGAAACTTGGTATTACTATTAATAACGATCAGGAACATTTCCTACCAAAATACAACATAGTCAATTCTACTCGTATTATGGCGAATTACAAATGTCAGGCAATACAATTTTACCTCAGTCTCATGGTTTTTCACCGAGCCCATAAAAAAATCCAAAAATACCCTGAAATAGACTAATAGCCCGAATTTCGTTATTGTCGAAAAAAAAAAGGTTTTTGCATAGCTTGGAATTTTTCATATGCGCTCACTGGTCCGCCTCTCAGTTTTTTTTTGTCGAAAATATTTCTCACATTCGCCCCATTATTTTTCATGCAGATATCCGAAGGGTCCGCCGAACAAGACGCTCTTCCGCATCCCCTAAAAAATGCCACCCTAACGGACGGACCGAGGACAACGACGAGGGGCATTACATTAAACGCATCGTACACCAGTTCGAATTACCAGCTCGGCCCTTCGACGCGTAAATTTCTCGTCTATTTTGTGTCGGCCCATATTCGCGATCGTGTACACTATTACATTTAATGTGTAGTAGTGAGTAGCAGCCAAGTGTCAGGGTGCATAATTTATTTCATCTATTCATCGGGCGTGCATGCGTGCCGCAGTCTGGGAGGTGGGGGGGGGGGGGGCTTTTTCCAGCAAACGAGAATCCAGGAGAGAACCGGTGGTCGAATGGAATATTTATTCACGTTTGTTCGGGGGTTGGTAGAGATTTCGACGATGGGGGGGGGGGGGGGGGGGTGGTATTGCTGGTTTTCGGTGAACAGAGCACGAGGGCCTTTCCGGTTCTCCTAGGGCTGAACACACGACGTCAATTTCTGACTTTTCCAGCAGAGGATATAGATATACTTTTTTTGTGCGTTACTGTGTTTTAAATATTCTGCAATTTATGACCATACACTATTTTTGTGCATTACCGTTTTTTAAATATTCTGCAATTTATGACCATTTCAAAGTCGTGAATGTCCCTTTGGTTTCCAAGTAATTTTATTTGTTTATTTTTATCACACACACAATTTCATGAAAAAAATTTAATTTCCATATGCTCTGTTAGAACGGCATTGAAATTTCTACACTTTATGCAGAAAAAAATTGTGCCCGATGTCAGAGGAATTTTTGGGACAACGTGATACAAATTTTTCTCCCACTTTGCAGTTTTTCAGAATCCAATATACGAGTTAATGATTTTTCAATAGAGCAATAAAATTTTATTAGACGTAATTTGCTTTTGGAAATGCCATCGACAGTTTTTAAATGGTTTCGTCAGGGTTAAAGGGGTGAACAGTGGTCTCATGAAGTGAGATAATACCCCACAATAACAACCCTAACAACAAATTGTACAGATATCAAACCATGCACGTTTTATGAGGGTCCAAAACGTCATGGGGGAATTACGGTACCTTCAACAGCCATGCCTTCGTTACAAAAGTCCGGGATTGATGCTTTTGTCATGTTTCACATATGGAGCTTCCCCTCGTCAAATTCTCCGTGTGGACGGGACCGGCACGTGTTTGCTGGTTGCGAATCAACACGGGGAAAAAAAAACAAAGGAAAAATCTACCGCACCATAAAAAGCCAAGCGTGTTGCCAACAGTGTTGTTGTCCTATCCGTTATATTGCAGAATATTTAAAAACATTTTCACACATGCTGTTTCTACGTAGTATTACCATGTAAAAGGAAAAACCATCGAAAAAGTAACTGCATTGTAAAGGACAGGAAGAAAAAAGCACATTTGACAACTCTGCTTGTTTGCAGTGTGACGTAGATGAATATTCTATTTTGCATAAATTTAACGCGGTGAAAAGGCAGGTAAATGGTGTTTTTATAGCCAACACCATGAAAAAAAAAAAAAAAAAAAAAATGAAGTACGAAAGTTTTGATGCACAAACTCGTGAATTTACTTTAACGCACAATTGCGATGTAAAATGAACGTGCTTTCTCAGTTGAGTTAGAGTAAGTTATTATAATCAGGAAAAATTATTGATATTAATGTACATTACATACATTAGTTTAACGTCGCTCTTTTATAGAATATTCAGTACAGCAGTCGGTATAAAAATGTACGGTAATGCCATTTTACAGTGTGTATCGCAGTTAATTTGTACACCGTTATAAACATGCGGGTTTTATGGATGATTACCATGTAAAAGCCAGTTGTCAGTCAGTGAAAAGGGAGTACAATGTAACGGGCATGAAATAACACACTTGGCAACGTACCCGGCTTTTCGAGTGATGGGTGTGACTTTCCTTTTATTATTATTCTGACGATTTTAACGATTTATTTTAATTTTTTTCAATATCGATCTTAACGATCGTAACGATCTTACGGTTACGGTTACGATATTTATGGGTTTAACAATATTCATTATTTGAACGATTTCAACAATTTCAACAATTTTACGATTGTGACGATTTCAACTATTTAACAATGTTAGGTACTTTAATAATTTTGACCATTGCAACGAATAAGTACAGAAAAAACTTTTCTCCAGGTTTTGCCGATTTTTCATATTATGGAGCACATTGTTTGCATCAATGTGAATGATGTTGAGTCGTATGCAAAGTTTTTGTATGTATATTTACGAACGCCCTTCAATATAGCGTGGGTTGTTACGAAATTGAGCCGTACATGAGTGTATCATGAGAGCTCGTCCGACAGTGAAGCAGACCGCGTCCGCATTTCCCCTTTATATCATTCAACCCCTGTGTACACTCGAACGGCAATAGCTAGGCCACATCGGGCCACTCGTTCACAAAACGATTCGCCATTGCTCAACTACCCCACAGCCTTTTCCATTGAAACATCCCACCAGGTCCTTTGCCCTGTGTCCTTCAATGTCTACATATACATGCCCTGGATATTACCGACGCATTGGTGCCATCACGTTATACCGTTAATGCACAAATTGCTCGCATTCTAAACTTGACAGTCATCTCATTATGTTCACTTTTGACACGAGCTTCGTGCTTGTGGGAATGTTTATTCTGAGCCCACTTATGCAATGCTGCTACTATTTGCAGACTCGTTGTGGTTCGGGTTTTAAGGTTCTCCTCAACATTCCAATGCAAAGTCATTTCGATTTTATTTCAACATTCGAGGGGAAAATCATTTCGATTTTTTTTTTCGATATCCGAATGGAAAATTACGTGAAAATTGTTTTCAAAACAATTTTTCGTTCCAAGCTGTCTATTTCTTCCGAATGTTCCCCAAACTGCTATCCACCCAAAAATTCCTTTCCAAAAGAATAAAATTGCCCACACATTCAATATCCAAAAGTGTATTCAAGGGACTTTTATTCTAAAAAATCGCCATCCCACAAAAACCTCCAAAAAAAAATATAATCAACTCAACAAAAGTCGTACTCCTTCGATAATAACCATTAATAATTCCGAAAAAATAGTATTCAAAGTACTTTTTCATTCGAAGGTGGCCGTTTCCTGTTGAGCTATACGCGCGCATTCCCAAGAAGCGTTCGCCCGGAGGGAACTATGAGCTTCTGGTCCCTGGCGAGTACCGTCTGCATTTCTGCGTGGAATAGAAGTCTCGGAGAGTCTGGGTTAACGTCTCGGGGACGCCATTTCGGGATGCCGGTCGTCGTTGGAAGCTGTCGCCCCGATAAATCAAGTGACACCTGCGCGACTTTCCGCGACGCTTTCACCCACACACCCACGCACGGCTCACCCATACATACAACCATTGGGAGAGCCACAAGGACCGGAAGTGGAGGAGGAGTCGCGACGGGGAGAGAGGTCGTGTCGTCATAGCATACGCCTGGAAGAACGTACACATTGAGCTGGAGCTCAGAATCCGTCACACACGTACACATCTTCGTCTCTCTCTCTCTCTTCTATTTCATCCATATCCGGAGGCTCCTTCTTCACTCTTTATATTTCCCTCGATATTCTACGACGTGCACGTCTCCTTTCTTTGCTCGCATCCTTTTTTCCCCTCTCCTCCTGCCCCTCATTCTCCGCGCCTCCTTCTTCATCATCTACACGCTCCTCGAACAGCACTCGCTGATTTTCCCGACAATCAGATTACACTGTTATTCGCACTCGAGAGGATGGCGTCAGAGTTCATGGGGTTCTGGTTACTAACCCCTCCACTATCTTACTCGCACCCTCGTATCCTTGGTTTTCCTTCGATAAACGAAGTTTATCGAGCGCAAGCACCACCGTCCGCGTTATATGAATATCGAGGCTCGCTGGGTGTTATCCTTCTAGGTAAATGAAGTACTAAAAGTGGCATCGGATAAGCCTCCGGGGCGTTCTGGGGGGGGGGGGGGGGGGGGGGCTCACGGGCTGTTTTGCTTTTTTTTCTTTCTTTTCGCCACAACAAGATAGGAGAAAGGACGAAGATAGGGTACTTGTTGAAAAATCTTGTGACTACGGCTTGGGAAACACCCCTTTGGCCGGACTCGATAGGGATACTCACACAAAGAGATGGGGACACTGGGAGCTGAAGCAGAATGAATCGGGGATCGACTTTGGATAGCAAACGATCAGCGGTTTATTGGGGGGTCGGGAATGATCGTCAGAGATGAGGGGGCCGTGAAAAAGGAGGGCGTTGTGGGGTTGGTTGGGCTTTGTCGTTATGGTGGATACTTGGCGCCGTGAAAGATTTTAACGATTTTAACGATTTCAACGATTTCAGCGTACATAATTTTTTTAGATTTTCTCGAATTATTCTATTGTTCGTATTATATGAATTATTGTTCGCATAAATACGTTATAAAATTAGACAATTCTCATTATCGTATTGTCTTTACATTTACAGAAATACTATTACGACATTGTTAGGATTATTTTTTTTAGTGTCACTTCTCGTCGAAACTGAAAAAGATATTTCCGAAAACGTCCACAAAAGTGTTCCTGTAAATGTCCCGACGATAATACGGTGATGAGGATTTTGAAAAATGGTGTGTGTCTTCCGGTTAGGGATTTCCTTTTGGCCGACAGGAAGCCACGCACACAGAGAGAATCACACCGAGATCAGTGGTCCGAGGTATAGTAGAATGAATCGGGGATCGACTTCGGATAGCAAACGATGGTCGGTTAACTGGGGGTCAGGAGCGATAGAGTGAGAGCTGAGGGGCCTCTGAAAGGTGAGGGTGTGTCGGGGTTGGTTGTTCTTCCCTCTAATCTCGGAAATCTAGCACGCCGGTAAGTTTCTCGACCGCTCTCCCTCGATAACATGATCGTGCGACCGTGAAACGAGCTCGTCCTCCGTCTCTGTTACGCCCAAGCTTTTCTCTAACCAGGAAACAGAGCGGGAAACGGAATTAGGTTTGGAAGACGTAGTGCAAAATTGAGTGAGCCTCAGTATAGTTGTGTCTTCCCTCCCTCGACATTCAAATATTCTAAGGGGAGTCAAGGTGAACGGGCTATTTGGTTTCGAGGTTAAAATTACAGATCTCACCCGCAACTGGATTTAGGTGCGTTAGAGAGTGAGTAACCCTTGGATCATGGACTCACGTGGCATTGTTCAACTATTTTCGCTTCCACAAAGTGTATTCAATTACCAAAGAAAGCATAGCAATCGTAATACCCTCACACATAGGTAACCTGTCAATTATTCGCCGGCTTCGCGCGTCAATCTTTATTTTATAAATTTGAGTGACGGGCGAAATGTCGGAAGGGTATTTTTCCTGTCTGCCACTAGAACTCTTTTTTTCCCTCCACTTTCGGGACTGCTGCCCTAATGAAAAAAATTCCATCGCCTTGACGATATTTTGATCAATTTTTTATCAACATATAAAATAAAAACTGCACGAAATTTCAAAGATTAAATACAAATACTTGAAAGAAGAATATTTCATAAGCAAGCTTTCTCATTTTGCAAACTGGTGTCCCAATGAAAAAAATAAATAAAATAGAAAATAAAAAATGGTGCCAACTATGTTGGCGCATTGCTTCCTCTCTTCTTTTTGTCGCAGTGTATCCTACTCGGATTGTATCATATTACATCTATCACTTTTGGCTTCCTCAAGAAGCTTTGATTTGTGATACATTAGTTTGGTTCGTGAATCGACTCAATTGATCGCTCAATCGGTCAATCGAACGAATTTACGCTACATATGATCTCTCTCACCTTTTAAAAAAACTTTTGTTGTGTCGCGTTCAGTTGCAAAACAAAAACCTATGGTTGGTCCAATTTTCTACTATTTCAGTTATTTCAATATTTATGGACTTTGGAGCAAAAACAATTTTTTTTCGAAAAATTGAAAATGTCATAAAATTTGAAGAGCTCGACGGATTGAGACCAAATTCAATCTCAAACTTTGTCCAATGATAAACGATGTTTGCTCTAAATTTCAGGTTAATATCTCAAAAAATGTGACAGAGAGCGTACAGAGAATTTTTAAAAAATAGACAATCGCATAAAATTTGAAACGCTGTACCAATTTTCCCCAAATTCAATACCGATCTTTGGATCACGATAGTTCAACTTTTCAAAATTTCAGCCCGATATCTCAAAACATATGACAATTAGAGAGCGTACAGAGAATTTCGGGGAAATTCAAAGTGCTGTAAAAAACAAACGACTGTACAGATTTTGCTAAAAATTTAACCAAATAAGGGAATTCAATCCTTCAACATGTGGTATTAATTTCAGTTTGATATCTCAAATGGTTTTCGAGTTATGAAGGATTAATGATGTGTACACACACACACACACACACACACACACACACACACACGGACAGACATTTTTTCTAAATGTGTTTTCTCCACGTTTTGGAACATTTTTTTTTACTATTACAACGCTTCCTGGGAAAGCAAAATAATCAATTTTTTATTCAACGACCAAACAAAAATATTAGCAAGAGGAATATTTTCCAGGCAATCACGAAACATCTAATTAACAATGTGACAATCAAAATCTTAAAGCATATCCATTTTTTATGTGAAAAAAAATTGTAGCGATAGATAAAGTCACTGAAGGAAACAATATCAAGTGCGCCCGGGAAAAATGTGTGGGCGTGGAAATAAAAATAAAACCCACTTACATTGTTACAGCATATACGTAGTGTGGTTTACGTATACCAGGGTGCACTGGTCTAAGAGGATAGAGAAGTGAGAGCGGTTTTGAGACAGGGCAACTTCAGGAAAGGTCTGGCTACCTAACCGTACAGGAGAAGACTATAACCGCCGGGAGACGTTCCTTTAATACTCCTATCTTGCCTGCGCTTCAAGAAAATCCTATAAGTCGGCCGACGGCGGAGTCTATTACCGACGGATCACCCCTGTAATTTCAAAACTCGTCGTCTCCGTTCGGAGCCCAAGGAGCTAGAAGACTTCATCCTCTTTATGCTTCGACTCTAGGGCCACGTGGCCATCACCTTCGTCAGTTACACCAGAATAAGAAGAGTGAACTAAGAAATCGTCCTCCTCGGTCCGATGCTTTTAAATCTATACTGAAGATCAGCCCTCGATCCTTGCAGCACTTGCAATTACTGCATACCGAGAGATAAAAAAGAAAATGTGTGGTAAATTTATCGCAGATCGAATTCGGGGTTTAAAAAAAATAGATTAATTGAATCTGGATAAATATGATCCAGAATTAATTAGAATATTTTAGGTGTCATCAGAGAATACATAACATTTCATGTAAATTATGATGTATTATTGATGCACGATTTTGTACAGTATTTTTACACCGTTGAAACATTTACTAGAAAATTGTAGTATCGCGTTGAGAATTTTTATTCGAAAATTTTCATATAAAATGTTATGTACCAGTACGAAGTGAAGGTACTGTTGGGCACGTTAAAAAAAATTTTTTTAATCTTGCTAAATGAGAGTTTAAAAAAAGTCGTGTACATATAAAAATCGAGTACCGGTTCCCCGAATGTCCAGATATTTAAAAAACGCGTAATGGAAGAGGGAGAGTCGTCATTCATCGTTTCACAAAATTTACGTGAACATATTTATACACATTTTTTTTTTTAAACTCGTGCTGCGATAATGCATTTTACGACTGAAAGTCCTTTAAGTGTGCAATTCAATTTTCGCAGTATTTCATGACTCCTCTTTTGATAACACACCAGTCGTTTTATTTTTACGCGTTAGGAATAAACATGAATGTTTTTTGGTAAAATAAAAATCCGCACAAATATAGTCGATATTTTTAGTCGAATGTTTCAACAATGCTAACCCAAATCAATCTCAACCCTTAAATTATTAACAGTCGTTCCATTTTTACAAGTTTGCATAAACATACATTTTTATGATTAAATAAAAAATCTACAAAAATATTGCCACTATTTTAAGGCAAACATAAATATAATTTTTTTTTTTGGTAAAATAAAAATGTGTCCAAGTACTGTCACCATTTGTGGTGAAATGCTTCAATAACGCTAACCCAAATGAAGCTTAACTCTCAATTGATTCGCAGTCGTTCCATTTGTTACACGTTTAAATAATCATAAATGGTTTTTTGGGGTGAAATAAAATCTCGCACGAATATTGCCACTATTTGTTGCGAAATGCTTGAACAATGCTAACCCAAATCAAGCTCAACTCCCAACTTAACCAGCACGTACAAAAGACAACCACGTTAATTACCCATTCTTGCTTTATTTGTAGTTTCAATTTTCCTGCATAATGGCTCTGACAAATATCGTTATACATCGCGAGTCGAGCCGGGACAACGAGGAAGCTAACATATAATTAGGCTGGCCGATGCGATGCCACCGGTACCTACTAGAGTCTCACCGCGTTTGTACAGTCGAGCGATTCCCAAGCGATGCCGCGAGCGGCGAACAACGAATAGTATTTATTCTCGCGTGCGCTCGAACGAGCTTGGCAAAGTTCAGGAAACCGGCTAGTAGTCTCGGTGGCGCGAACACGACAGTGTATCGTAAATAAGCGGACGGCAGTTTGGCTCCTAACGTTCCTCGCACACGAAAGCAGCGCCGCGCTACGCGAGAGTTACATTGCAGTATGCGATGTTTATATATACACGTATATACTATATGTACAAGCGGTACGATGTCGTATAGTGTTGTCCCCTCTCGTAACTACTTCGACATTCGACTCGCAGGATCGCGCGTTAAAACGCCTCTCTCACTCGTTGCTGAATGTACGGAAACCCAATATGTCAGCCATTCCACTTCGGACACATTTTTTTCGCACGTTAATTAAAATTAAAACGAGAGTAGACGGCAATTTATTTATTTTCGCATTAAAAAAGATGTTTTTACATTAAATTTTATGAATACGCCACACCTTGTGGAAAATATGCGCTGTTTTTGGGGACTGTAGAAATAACATTTATTCAGACTTAATTCCGTAATTAAAACAGGGTTTTTATGTTAAAATGAGCGAGGTAAAAATCTTTCTCGTATTTTGTCGATGGACAAATTTAGATGGATTTTTGTTGTTGTTCAGAATTTCGTGTTCAATTTAATAGGCGATTTTAGTGAAATTATGATAATTGAGATAGTACTTCCGGGATGAAAAAATTGACATGTTAATTTCATTGATACACATTTTTTCTATTTTTTTAGTGGCGGAATTGTTTTTGATTTTTAGGAGACCATTTGACACGGAATGCCCCGTATAACTGTCTACGTTTATAGTCTTCTCACACGTACATTAAGGCGAGAATTTATTTACCTCTCGGGCATGTACAAAGCGTGGCCCGGAAACTTAAGTATATGTAAGTTTATATACCTGCACCGTTAACGAGTATCGATCAAAGCGTTAAAGCCGCGCTGCAAATTTCCGAATTAGCTGATGGGATCGCGCGCCGGCATGGACGGCTGCGGCGAGCCGCTTTCCTCTTATCCGTAAACCTCCACGAGGGCTACTGGCACTCTTCTCGCTTTTTCTTATGAGCTCGATCGTAAATCTCCGCTCTAACGCTGCAACATTGCGGTTGATCGATCCCTCCCGGCGTCGCGGCCAGTCCACGTCCTGCTCGGCAAGTGTCCGTCGAGAGAATGAAGAGGATCCAAGTTTCGCGATCCGGACTCTCCGAGTTCCGAGCGCCGTCTGCCGGTTTAGGGATTTCCTGGATGCGATGGGTGATCCTCGTCGAGTGCATGCCATATACAAACAACGTCGCTCAGACGAGACGACATTTAGACCCCTCGTGAAATTTAATGAACTTTTCCACTGACGAAGGGTGGCGGGGGCGGGGGTGGACTTGAAGTGGAAAGTATAAATGTCATGGATGTATCGAGGTTGGATAATACGAGGATGGAATTGAAATGAAAAATCATTTTCATTTATTTCATTATGAAAATGGTGTCATTATGCATTTTTTAATGATTATTATTAACTATAAATTGAAAATAAGGTATTTCGATGACTTGGGTTGTAGCGGAAAGTATAAATGTCATAGAGGTTGGATAATATGAAGATGGAATGTTTGTTAAAATTATTTTCTTGATTATGGAAATGGTGTAATTATGAATTTTGTGGCTTTATTGTTATTAAAAATAAATTGAAAAAAAAAGTATTTTTGCCTTGGGTTCATGATTATAATTTTCGATATGATTGAGGATTTTTTAAAAATGATACGATATACGTAACATACATGGTCTCAAGACTGAGTATATTTTATTAGAATTTTGTCGAAAATAATTTTCGGTCTAGACACATTAAATCAGTCATTGAAAAATGGCAAAGTGCCAATATTTTATTCGTGATTAAATATTAAACTTTAACTTCTCACTGCAAATTTCTTTCAATCCTCACGCTCAGTGTTATTTCGGCTGCAATCCCCGACGAGACGCGATTAAAATTCATAACTGCAACTTTATGACTCACATGAATAACAACATTTTTCATTATTACCCTGAAAAGCGGTAGCGTCTCGACGTTAAATATTTCAGAACCCGAAAATAATCCCCTCAATTCCAAAACACACAAAAATCCGATCCCACACATCCACAACACTCAAGTAATTCCGTTATTACTGCCCTCCTTAAACGAATCTCTTTTTCACCCGCTTAAAAATAACAACCCAAATAATTTCTCAAACCGAAGGGCACACAAAATTAATCCCCAAATTACAACCAATTCAATTTTACACTTTTAGTAAAATTTTTAAAAGGACATACAAAATCGTACTTTACATCCCACCCTCCTCTATTTTGTCGAACAATTCTGTCCAATCGTCTACTCACCCCCCCCCCCCCCCCCCCCCTCCTCCGCCCACCCGCCAATCTCCGACTCTATACTTTTTCTATTGGCGACCGAGTCAATTCAAAGTCTCGGGTCATTCGGTGGTTTCAAATGCGCCGGTTGTGAGTGTACTCGAGGGTTTCCGAAACTACAGAGCGTGGCAGTAATAGGGAGGGATGGGGGGGAAAGAAGCCAGAGTCCGTGACAACGCGGGATGGGCAATAGGAAACAAAGAGTAGCGTGAGCGAGGAGGAATCACTTTGCAGCGAAAAATGGATGAAAAAAATGTCTAACAGTGTGCGTGTGCGTGTGTGTGTTTATGTGGGGAGGCAGGTGCTGCCGACCTCGGTGACTATCGGCGTTGATTTACGGGAGTCTGTTGGGCTCCGCCGGGATTATCTAACATCGCGCGCGGCGAGCCCTCGGCGCGTGAAGCAAGTTCTAAACGCTACGTGTCTGGCGCACCTCGGTAACCTGCCTCGTAGCGTGAGCTGCGTGCACTTCTCTCGACGAAATTCTGTCCCGCGCGCATATAATGGATGGAATCGAGGATGTAGTACAATAAGCCACCGGAGGTGGCGGTGCAGCGAGCTGAGCGAGAGTGCGTTGTATACACAGTGGCGTTACGGCTTTCGGGCAGCGTTGACGACGTTGTGCCTTCGGTGAGTGCATCGAAAATGGCCCATTAGGATAATCTCGATTCGGAAGTACAGCAGCGTGTACATAGGGTTATTCTGCGCTGCTCTATCTAATAATATTTAGCAAAATATGGGTCTTTGGATACGTTTTTTTTTTACTATTCACATTGATACAGATCTTTGTACTGAGAGATTAAAAATAAGGTTTACGATGCTTGCGATAAAATTTTCTTTTTTTTTATCTCACAGATGTAAATAAGGCATTAAAAAAGTAAGGTTTACAATGCATGCTTGCGAAGAAATTTGATTTTTTAATATCTGATCAAAATTTCTCATAGGTTGTTCCAGTGTTATTTATATTCGAACGAAGGACACCAAAGATAAATTGTTAACGCCCTCTTGGGCTTTCAATTTCAAATTGGTGTCGTTTCATGTTCAATCAAATCGTCGCTTGAGTAACAAATCGAAAGTCGAAATATATTGAAATACTTAGAGGCAGTTTATAATAAAGTATTATGTCACAGCGTTAACTTCAGGTACTAGACCCTGAAGATACCCTAGACCTACCTATACAGGCAATATTACGAGTCACCGGAGGTGGCCCGTACATTAATGCTTTGTGTACACAACACTGTTACGGCTTTCGGCGAACGTTCACGACGACATTGTGCCTTCGGTGTACATCGAAACACGCCTATTAGGATTAGCCCAATTCGGAAGGAGGCTCGCGATAGATGTGCGCTAGTCTCGTGTACCATATATATATGGACATATATACATACACACGTCATATATGTATGGCTATAGTGTTACGCTCTGCAGCCGGTGGTCGCCGCTGGTCACTGGGGGGTCGCGTGGGTCTGTCCGTCGAGTGGCTCACTGTAGCCCATCTTTCATCGCGCAACTATGGTCGACACACCACCAGTCCGGAAAATATACTGTCCACTGTGTATATATATATATATATATATATATCACAATATATAGCGTAACACGGCTGTCGAGGGTCCCAGCGTATTCAATTATATTATCAGCTTCTCTGCTCTACTCGATCCTCTATCTCATCTCGCTTCCACTTTACTACGTGCTTTATATATAGTTCAGTCAGCACTCGATTATATTACCTCATATATGCCCTGTCTTATATATATGTTTTACCGTGTTTGTTATTTTATTTTTTTTCTCTTTCTTTCGTTCTTTTTTTTCGAATTTTCGTTGATTGTAGATTTTCTATGAGCACTTATTGCTGCGAGTGAACGATCGATGTTATATTAGCGGGATGCAAAAGGGACGAAGGGAGAAACGTTATTACCAAGGGCAGAAAGTACTCGCGCGCCCTGTCGAACGGGAAATCGTGCGAGTCTCGCGTATCGATTAACTGTTTCATTTCCGGATGCGTTTCTCTCTCTCACTCTCTCTCTCTCTCTCTCTCTCTCTCTCTCTCGCGCGATGTACAGACAGTATGCAGATATGCGTTGTAGGTGTATATATATATATATATATGTATGCTTTGCGCTGCGACCCTCGAACTGCTCGAATGCGTCCGGCTCAGCGATGCTTGCCATTTTCGAGTGCGCCATGCTGCAGGCTACCTGAGAACGTGGATGCGGATGGAAATCTGGCTCGATGGATTTGAGTCGGATTATCAAAAGACATTTGTCGCGCTCCCGCGGAAGCTTGGAATCTTTTTATAATCATCCAGCATAAACGAGTCGAGTTAGTGGGTCGATTGCGATTTCTTGGAGTTTCCGCAATATCGTGAAGCTCAAAGGCAGCGAAACTCAAGGGGGATTCATCGTAACGTTACCAGGATCATCGGGGATCGTTACACCAAATACTCGAACTTCCGGGGTTATTTCTTTGATCTTGAGAGCACCTTTTTTTATGGGGAAACTTTAGTCAACTGTGAATTACATGAATGTAAATTCGGGCTGAACGCATATGTATTTGCTACTCTTCTGCGAATTGGAAAACTAAAAACGTCACTTTTGGGGCTTTAGGTCTCTGGATTCGCAGATCCGACTTCCGGTTTGTGAATCCGAAGATTTTTTTTTTTTTTTGGGACGTCAATGTTTATTTGTCATATTGTTAATAACAAAAAGTAACTTGACTTTCTCTGATTTCAGAATTCACAGATTCGACCTTCAAAGATTGAAATTTAAAAAAATTTCCTCGATCAAATTTTGACTTCCACTAGGAGTCGATGATACTTTCAAGATAGTTTGAAACGAGAATCGAGAAAAGTTGGACAATAAAAGTGTCCCTTTCTGAATGTGGGTGATCAATCATCGCCTGATTTGTGTGGAAGGGGGGACACCCTTAATATTTTAAATGACTCGATTCAACGAGCTCTAATCTCCCCTCAAACTGTTGGCCGAAAAAAATTCATAATGTCAGGGATGGACTGTATGGCCTGTATCGAAAGCGCAATAAACCGATCGAATTACTTCTGGAACGTTGATAAAACCAAAATGTCAACGAAATGCGTTTAAGCGAGGGTAGCTTGATTTGGAGAGCGACGACATTGGCGAAGGGAAAGCTTCGCTGGGAGACTCATCGACCCGTAACGAATGATTTGAGCTTGTTTGATTCATCCGATGAATACAATGTGGGGCTCCTCGCGATTCAATATAACTTGTTCCTTTCTATATATATATATATTTTTTTTTCCTCCCTCTTCAACCCCTACTTTTTATCGCCTTTGACTGCCGCGGGATGAACGAACATTCAGTTACCAACGTTTCACGCAACAACAATGTTACTCGATGCACAGATTTGTACATGCCTTTTAGGTTACCATCGAGCTCAATTTTTGCATCCTTTTGTATTTCCCACGAACAATTTTTGATATTGTTTTCCAATTTTTCTAAAATTGTTTTTTTTTTCTGTTAGTTAGGTTATAATTATTTTTATATTATTCCCGAGTTTGTGGCATTTTGCCAATTGATTCTTTATGTGAAATTGCCCGTGCCAGAAAAAATCTTGTGCGCAATTGAGCAATTTTTAAAATTTTTTCTTCCACGTATTTATTTATTTTGTTGGGATACGTGGAAAAGTCTCTCAGTTACTCGTGAATCAGCCCAAAATCGGTAACCACGATTCGTACTTCACTGTGAAATAATAGCTTGTGGGTGAACATTTTTTTAAATTATTTTATTCGATAACGAAGGTAATTGAAAAACCACTGGAAATAAAAAGAAAAAATTAGCCCAATTATAATGGAGTATATGAAGAACGTTACGGCGTGAAAAATAATCGAAGCAAGTCTGCGCTCTGCGCGAGCGATGGTTCGAAGCGCGTTCGTTAAATCCTCGAGGATAAATTGCTCGCAACGAAATAATACGGATGCGGTCAGATTAAGTTGAGGAGAAACATACTGGGAAGGTTGAAGAGGTTAACACGTGCATGGAGAGGGCGTATATCCCCGCGGAGGAGCGTACATCTCGTTGCATTATTTTCCAGCTATTCCCCCCGGAGATTTTACCGG
Source organism: Clistopyga incitator (assembly GCA_947507545.1). Lineage (NCBI taxonomy): Eukaryota > Metazoa > Arthropoda > Insecta > Hymenoptera > Ichneumonidae > Clistopyga > Clistopyga incitator. Next base: position 745,180 of record OX382174.1, on the reverse strand, counting down.
GTTTGAGCCTTTCCGCGCTCTTCTATCCATTCACATTTCATGCTGATTATTCCGTAATTTGACGTGTCTGTGTACTTTCTCCGCTGGGTTTAAATTTTCTCGCAGAGCGCGAATGAGCTTCGACCTCGTTAGACGTTTTTTTTATTTATCTTCTTTACGGTTCTATTTTTTTTTAATACTATACATAATAAAAGAGGTAGTGCGCCAGCGAAAGCTTGTTGATACTTTAACGGGAGATTCTAGCTAACGAGAAAATGAAAAAAAAAAAAAAAAAAAAAAGAAAAAAAGAAGGAAGAACATAAAAAGGAAGACAAGAGAATGTACAAGGAGAGCGGCCAGTAAGAGACTTTTCCGTTGTAATTTTCACGATAATCCAACTAGTCGGTGGGAAGCCTGTTAACGGAAAACAAAGCTAAGTGCGTGGGTGTCCTTAAGGACAATGAAAATTGCACAGCTCTCGTAGATTAACAGCAACCGGTTGGAGCAATCAAAGCGAGGAGAAAATCTGCACTCTTTCGTGTTATTAAAAAAGCTAGATTCCCTCTAGAGAATATCAAGAATTATGGAAAATACAAGATCCGCGAGTGAACGAGATTTTTCCCTCTTTATATTATTGTCACCCCCATGAGCTTATGGGGCCTGAATATTTTGAGGTCCTTACCTCCTGTCCTTCCTCCACAGGCCCTCATTATTCTACGTGCTTTTTTTTTCATGCCTGAGCTGGGATTTTTGACCCGTAAATAAATTTTCCCATAATTCAAAATCCCTAATTAGCTAATTACAGCTTATCCAATTTTCGGTGCAGCCAGAATCGACATATTTAAGCCAGAACTTTTCGACAGCCAAAATAATACATCGAATAATACATTTTCGAAACACTCAAAAATTTCCATGAGCCTGGCTGAAAAGTTCCTTTTTTTCCCTGCACTAACAAGTGTTCCAATAATGTCACTATGTTATCAAAATATTAACTAGCCTGTCAAGATAATAAAAAAAATGATTAAAACTTTACATTTCTCCAAACAAACCTAAAATTCAGAGTAAAAAAAAAAGTTTTCTTCCTACTTTCTTGCCCGATATGCCCCAAAAAACTTCAAATTTCCATATTCATCTACCACCTAAACCGTTTCGCCGTTAATCCCTCGTACGAATTCTGCAGGGAATCGTCACTTCTCGCCTTTTCATTCCCGACACACACACACACACTTTAGTTTTTCCACCGACGACGTTTAGTGGAAACTACACGACACCGATTTAATGTACAGATGTAGGATTGTATTCGTTTGAGAGGGGGGGGGGGGGGGGGGGGGGGGGGGTCCGGATATTTGCGTTGGCAGACAGAGCGCAGAGAGGAGAGAGCAGAGAGCAGAAAGAAGAGCGGAGAGCGTACGAGGCCGGACGTGCGCTTGCGTTGACAGGGAAGCATCACATTGAGCACATATCACGAGCGCAAAGCACAGCGCCACCAGGCCACCAGTTCCAGTCGATCGACTTCTTTTTCCGGCGTCCACGTACACGACGAAACGTCACGAAGCGTTGAGGACCGAGCGAGACGTACACTTTCGAATAATTCGAGAGATACGCCAACTGCTATATCGTAAACGAACGGAGTGGTGACACGAGCTCTATATACATACATATCTATACATATATATATGTATATATATATATATATAGTTGACGGTTTATCCGCGTGAGAATCGGAATGGTATAGTATGCGGTGAAGAGAGCGAGGATAGCGTTGAGGGTGATATTTCGATCCGTCGGAAATAATAATCCGGATGGCTCTTAGCCAAATAGGGGCGCGGTTGTTCGCTCGCCCTCTCTGCTCTTACTCAGCTCGTCGACCCCACTATGATCCTCTTCCTCTTCCTCTTCCAACTTTCCATCCTTCCATTCTCTTGTTCTAAGCTATATAACGTGGAAGGGCCAAGGGGAGAGGGGCGGGGGCGCGCGCAGGGTGCCTGTTCTCGAGTCCTGATGGATTTGTTTGTCCCAGCGTGATTCCTCGTGTGATAGCTTACGGCCGAAGGGCAACGTACGAGCAACCGACCTGCCCGATATATCCACTGGCCAATCTCTCGCTCTTCTAACGCTCTCGCCTCCGGCAGTTGTACCTCTATTAGCTCAGCTCATATCACGAGAGCTACCGGAAGACTGGAGAACGCACCCGATCGACGTCCCAGGCGACGTCCCAGGCAAATATGTACACGTGGATAAAAATTTGTGCTCACGGATGTGTTACGTTACGGGGAATTTGGTAAATACTATTTTGGCCAATTTAACAAGAGGTGCAGAAGTTATTTAGTGATTTCCGGATTCGCAGGACGATTGTGTAGAAGAAGGTGGGACAAGGTGGGACAGTGTGAGATTCGAAAAAATATGGGTTTCTATTTTGATTTTCTGAACCGCATATTGTGACACAATATAATGAAGAAAAATATCCTCAAAATTGCATAACGATCGACCAAATTTTTTGTCCTTGATATGAATTATTTTATTTCCAGCTTTTATGAAAACAAATTTTCGCTCTTCTGACCCTCTCGCCTCCAGCAGTTGTCCCTCTATTAGCTGAGCTCACACAACGACAGACATCTAAACACTAGGACGTCACTGGGAGCCAACGTTTATGCTTAGCCCTTCGAGTTCCGCCCTTTATACCCAAACACAAATATCAACACGATTGCATGTATACAGACATAACATGACATCTAACCAATTGGCTTTGTGTATTCATGAACTGTCCGTTCCTTTCTGCCAGAATTACAGACTCCTATTTCATAAATTGTATATCAACCTCCAATATACCAACTTAACAACAACAACAAAAGCCCTCACCTTCAAAATAAAATAAAAAATAAAAAAAATAAATTCACTAAATCGATCAATCAAATGTTTAGTTTATTCAATAATCATTGAATTCCAAATATATTTGTCTAAAATATATTTGCGGTTATAAAAATTCTACGCTTTTTTAATTAATTTAAAAATTTAATTTAATCACTGCAAAATCTACCCACAACTTTTTTCTTAAAACACACAAAAATGACAAAATAGTACATTGTGATCCTAGTACGATAAAGCGGCCATTATCGCGCGGAGGTTAGGAAGCCGCGCACGAGCCAAGTCGAGTGCACCGCTTCCTAACCTCCGCGCGATAATGGCCGCTTCGTCGTACAAGTGTCGCATACTATTTTTTGTAACGAATGACATACTGTCGCACGTCTTTGTGCCTGCGAAGCATTGCGTGAAATCATCTTGTAGACAGTTTTACATACGCCATCTGGTGCGTATCTAATGAATTCTAGATAACTTTACGCACCAGAAGCCGTACGTAAAATTGTCCAAAGAATGCTAGATAACTTTGCGCACCCGATGCCGTACGTAAAATTATCTACGTTTATGTCAGCATAATGCGCCATCTTACGCACGCTTTGCAGGCTCGTAATGTGCGACTTTATGTGCATGAGTTACAAAAAATGGTTTCTTTTTATTCTCATTGTCTAAAGTCAAACGAATCCGTCAGCTACTTCGCCTATTTGGACATGGTTACGCTTTATTAGCTAAGCTTATACCACCTAAACATTAGGAGATCAATGGAAACTGACGTCGGTGCTTAGCCCAATGCACTCGTCCCTTTACACACGAACACACACACACACATATATATATATATATATATATATATATTTATATATATATATACACAGAGTGTGGACACAGATATAACATGACATCTAACCCATGTACTTTGTGCATTCATGAATGCTGTATCCATATAATTGGAGACTCAGCGATGACAGACGCAGGACGTTATTAGTACAACGAGCGAGAGATGCACAACGATGATTTGCCGCTCTTGTGGTCGCGTCGTTACTGTCACTCTCGTTATATATATATATATATAACGATGTACATATATATATATATATATATATATATGACACATCAAATGTATCATACATACATATATATGTACATGGTTCGTTCCATACCAACTCGGCGTGGGCCTGACCTTCGACCTCTTGGTTTTTCCGATATTTAACGTTATTGTTCAATCTTTAAACTGCAACCACAGTTTTTATTCGATTTTATTTTCAAACTAGTTTATATATTTATGAATATTTATAATGAAATATTAAACGCCATTTTTTTTTTATTTGAAAAAAAAAGAACGTTCTCATAAATTCTGTATGAGATATCAATGTGTCAAATCTTGGGGTCAAAGCTTATGAAAATTTTCCCAGGTAAAAGAAAATTGTTATTCGATAATCTCGTTGTAAATAATCGTAAGTATATAAATTGGTGAAAAAAAAAAAATTGAATAAAAATTGTAGTTGGTGTTTGGAGGTGGAGCAATAGTATAAAAAATTGGGAATAAAGTCCAAGAGGTCGAGGGTCAGGCCTAGGCGAGTTGGAATGGAAAGCACTGTATGTATGTTGTTCTACTGCAATGTACTACTATAAATACATAGGACGCAATAGGAAATTCGCGATATTCCTGAAATTGCGATGCTGACTGATCTGACATGTACACATACAGCATCTCTCTCTCTCTCTCTCTCTCTCTCTCTCGCCCCCTCTCCCTATTTCAGCGTCGGAAGACCCCAAAGGGGTTCGGAGTTTGCCGAGAACGCATTATGATGCACAATAATTCAATATTACAGGAACACGGGGTTGCGATGATGGTGCACTCGAATATTTGCATTGCATTATTGTATGTGATTGTATGAGATGCACTTTCGCCATCCTCTCCCTTCTCTCCCCTCTGCCATTTCCCTGTGCACCCCTCGACGTTCTCCCAATCTCTCGAATGTCGTGATTGCGTTAGCATTATTGCTCTCGATTATTTTTTCTCCCTCGAATTTCCTTTTCTGACGTTCGGACGTTTGATTATTTTTGTGCTTGGAATTTGTCGGGCTAAAAGATATATACTATTTCTGAGAGAAACGCTCATCGTAATTGGTAATTCGTTGGATTTAATATCGAGTGGAATTTCGACGAATTTTTGTGAATATCGGCAAATTTGGCAGATTTTTTTTCTGCAATCAATATATATTTATTTTTCTATCGATTTTTTTTCGTTTTGTTTGAGCCCTTTGATTGTTTTTTGTGTTATTGTACTGAATTCAAGAGATGTGAAATGTGTATGAAATAATCCGTATTGTTGAAATCGTTAAAAAAACGGGAAAAATCGGTTTCATCCGATTGTGAGAAATTGTGGGTTAGTTATTTTTTTTCAGCAGCTTAAATTATTCGATCTTTGAACCAACGGAATTCCTGTGTGTGAAACATATACCTGGGATTCCTGTGAAATTCCAAGTAAAATCAAATCGTGATGGATCGAACGAAAAAACGTTGATTAATTCATAAATTGATATTCCATCAATTAAAGATTTTTTAAGAAATATCATATTTTAATTACGAAGTATGTATAGATGAAAATATCAATTAAAATCTCCAAAAAGGCCAGCAAATGAACGATCTGACTTAATCCACGCTTTTTTATTTATAAAAATATCGACTTCTGTGACGAAATCGGGATAATAAATGTCACGCTAAATTAATGAATTGAAAAATCAATAACCACATTAATTTTCCCAAATTTTTATGAACACACAAAATCAGTCGTTTGCTCAACGGTGAATGTTCATTCATTGGTGATCGCATCCCTTTTAATTTACAATTAATCTCAAACGATAAACAACTTCTATAACATTTTTTTTTTATTCAAATTCTCCGGTAATAAAAACGGAAATCGAATTTGGGAAAACATCAACACCTTATACTTCGAGCCAACTAAAATTTTCAGTAAACGAAACAAAAAAAATAAAACAATAAAAAACTACATTACTTAAAAAAATCTATTAATATTTCCATAATTTTCATAATATTCAGTATATAATTTTAGGAAAAAAAAAAAAAAAAAAAACAAAAACAAAAACCAGAGAATCACGGACAGAGAAAGAATCACATACATTTTTCTCTCGTTCTTCCACTATTTCTACAAACTTTGGTATATCCCCGTTATATCGATCAACCCCCCGCCCCCACCCCCTTCTCTCCACGCCACACACCGTGAAGAATCGCCCGAGCGATTTGTCACGCGGTCTCCGAGCTTTTTCTCACGAGGGTTGACGCCGCAATGGTGAGCTCGGTGCTGTGCTGGCTTTTCTCTCGCGAGAGCCGCGAGACCATCGCGGTGACGGAGATTTTCCGCGATCGCATTTCGTCTTGTGACCAGCACGCTGCGACGTTCCCGCGTCATATTCTTGCGGTGTACTATATGTGAAAGTACATATATGTATACATGAGGCATTTGTCGTCAAATCAGCAGCCCAACTTCCCTAATTTTTTAAGTATGAATTAATTCCCTATCGAAAAGTGTCTTGAATTTTTTTTCAGATAAACTAAGCCACCCATAAACAAAAAGAACACATTTGTTGTAAAAACGCAATTTTTTTAACTCGGAGAAAAAAAAATGCAGAGCATTCGAGGTTAATTCTGCAAATTAGAAGAATAATTCCGAAAAATTTAAATCCTTCGATATTTGGACAGATCAAAAATTAATAACTCGTGAAACTTGCGGAAAAAAAGTATATGTTGAAGACCCATGATAAATGGAGCTTAAAAATAATATATAATAATAATCAAGGAAGGTGAGGAAAAATTGGAAAAATTTTGTTGACGCCTGCCGATTCGACGTGGAATAGCCTATGCATGTGTGTGTGTGTGTGTGTGTGTGTACATATACTTGACGATATACTTTATATGGAGGCGCGAGTGGGTTATCGATGGAAACTTTAACGCTTGCCGACGATCCTCTCGGTATATTATTCTCTCTCGGTTTTATGACTTTTCCGTATCGATGCAACCGCCCCCGCGTCTCCATTTTATACGTGCCTCGGTTCTCACTATCTTTCTCCACGTTTTCTCGCGGCTCTATCTCGTTATGGGGCCCGAAAAGTCAGTTGCGTGATTTACGACTAACGAACCATTGCGTTTGGTTTCCCCATAAGCCAGGCAAGAAATATATGAAGGGAGGGGGGGTAAGGAATCGCGTCTTTCGCTGTTGCACTCTGCACTGACTATAATAGTCTTTTAGTGAAGAAATAAATAGCTCACAGTCCGACGTTCGGAGTACAAGGCAAAGCGAAGCGAGAATCGCTGGGTATAAATGGAATTTATATCCGCTGAAACGTCTGTAAAAAAAATGCGCGAGCGACGTTGATATTCCAATGCCCAGAATATCGGAGATTTAAGGTGCAATAGTTGTATCTGATGTTCGGCTTCCTCTCGATTTCGCTATTTTCCTGAACACTATTTTCGTACCATTAGCGAAATACTTTCACATCCATATTTTCTATTTAATTTTCGGCCAATTATACCGGATGAATGATTGGTGGAGAAAAGCAAAGATTTTGGAAAAGTTGATGGAGATTGTATTTTGCTGAGAGGAAATATTTTGTGATAATCAGAGCTGAAATGAGGGAGAAAAAAAGCTATTTAGTAACGCGTGAAAATTTAATTATTAATTAGTGTTTTCATTTTTTTTATTGGGTGCAATTCGATATTTAATTAAATGAACATTTTAAGTGAAAGTTCGTGAAAATCGGGTACATCAGTTTGTAATTGAATTTTCACAATGATGCATTGTTATAAATAAAATATTTTATAATCTGGTCTTTTGGAAAAATTTTTAAAGGAATTTGAGTTTTTGGTATCTTGAATGTGATTTTTTTTTTTTTCAATGGGATTCAGTTGGATAGGAAACATTATTTACAACTTCAATTTTTAATTCCGTTCGAGATCGACGATTTTATTGGAAGTCTAGATTCCGATCGGATACTTTAAGGGGTCGAATTGAATAAAAAGCTCCCACTTCAAGCTACAGTAGATTCTCGGTGAAGGTCTGACCTAATACGTGATGTTTTCACTGAGCCGCGTTCGACGCCAGACTCCAAAGTGAACTGCGAGGCAACGTGGCATTGAATGCCGGTACGCAAATACCAATACAAAGCAGAATTTATGCTGGCGGAAAGACTAATTGTTTCGGTTTGAAGTTTTATATGAAATTTTCATACCAATTGCGTTGGATTTAATGTGCAATTAATCGTAAATTTTAGCCGCCTAAACTGTGAAACTCGCTGTGCGCTAATTTAATCCGAATCAAATACAAAGCGTTATTAATTTTTTTCCGAAACTTGAAATTTAATTGAATCACAATACTTAATCAAAAACAATAAAATATTTCCTATTGCAAATCCGATATCAATTTTCTTTGTTTTAGGAAACTCAGAATTTAGTTGAATGACAATACTTAATCAAAAACGAAAAAATATTTCCTATTGCAAAAAGCAGATCTGCTATTCATCCAAAAAGAAAAACCTCTACAAATTGATTTAAAAAAAGGCATCATGAGCAAAAGCAATGATTTTCTCATTCCAAGATGACTTTCAATTCCGCCATTCAAGAAAATCCCAAAAAAAACAAAATCGGTAATAAAATATTTTCCACTGCGAAAAATTGATGCATAATTCAATTTTCAATTTCCATTCGAGATGTGTATCGGTGATTCTGTTTCAGGACACAGAGCTGATACTTAAGGGGCTTCCGATTGAATAAAAAACGCGCGATCCAAGCTACGGTAGATTCTTCGTGGATGTCTGACCAAATAGTGATATTTTCACTGCCAATCCGAGTACACGACTACCAACCGAACCGAATGTACATACCGGTAACGACTACACAGCGCGAGAGCGGAAGGGGAGAGGTTCTCGGCGGCACAGAAGCGTAGCTCCGATAAACCATCCTATTTGCATCTATTTATTGTTTATATTCATGGATAACGGAGGGTCGGTCGAGGGGAAGGGCTTCGCGACACGCGACAACAACATAACTTAGCGGGGCGCACTGTATAGACTGTACGACGAGGGGGGAGGAGTGAAACGTGCGCCTGCGGCTCAACTTATATAATTTCTGCATATATGTATGGGCCCATTCATACCAATTGGACAAGTTAATCGCGGATCGGATTTATTTTTTATTTTTTTCACTCTTTTGGAATGTTTGTAGTGCTCACAATAATAATAATAAAAAAAGGAATCATCAGAAATGTCAAAAATGCATAAGCAATAAAGTCAAATCGACGATAAATACTGCACAAAAAAAATTTTGCGTTATTTTTAAGATTTTTTTAAACGAATAAAAAAATTCCGATGAAAAAGTGGTCTACAATTCGAATGCTAATTTTTTGTTGGGAACTGAAAATTATCGTATCCGAATCTCTTCACCTTAAAATCCAATTTCGTACAAAAATATTGCAGAAAGAAATAGAATGATCTCCCACCGATTTTCTTTCGGCTGCGCGTTAAAAAGAAAGAAAAAGAATTTCGCCTCCAGCCGGCAGTGAAATGATTTTTTGTCCATCAATACCATAACTTTTGTTTATTTATATTGTGTAGAAAAAAATTCACAAATAAATCTAAGCAAAGTCCACTTTGAGTTTGAGTTATAAATAATCATAAACACACACACACACACACACATATATATATATAATTTTTAAATGGAATCTGATAAATTTGACAGTAACATAACGAACAAAGGATTCATTCAATCGGCGACGTCGATTTTATGACCATTGGCGTGGAATGCCCCATATATTTACCCATATGCGTGTGTTTTAGCGACGCTGTTCCTGCATTGCACTTTCCGTGTGGCAGACGTGTATAAAGCTGGGGCAACGTGCCACCGCCAGGCCAACTACCTTCCTGTTTATGTCTACGTACCCACCATAAACTTTCGTGTGTGTTACGAGAGTGCAGTTCTCTGGTTTAACGTTTCGCGCGTTACTCACGACACGCATTAATGAAATTAGAGTGATCATTAATAATAGAAAGGAGGGTTGATGCAGGGAGAGATAGAGAGTGAAAGAGGAAGAGAAATGGAAAGTGGGCTTTCCCCCTCCCATTTCTGTTCATCGTGGGGGAAGCCTTTTGTACACCAGATCAAAAGCATCGTCACTATTAATTATAATCAACGAGTGCTACTTTCAGCCAGTGTCGCTGCTTCTTGATTGTTATTAGATTATAAGCTTTGTGACGAAAGATCCAACGCTGATTTTCTCCCATCAAAGCAGATGATCACGTTCACGTGGTTTGCGATTAAACCGATCGGTGGCCAAATGTATCATTATCCTCATCGGCATTATTGTCGTTGAGGTAAAAAGCATTGCCATTATTAATTATAATGAACGAGTGCTAATTTTATTCACTGTTCCTGCTTCTTGATTATTGTTAGATCATAAGCTTTGTGACTAAAGGTCCGACGCTGATTTTCCCATCAAAGGAGATGATCACGTTCACGTGGTTTGCGATTAAACCGATCAGTGGCCAAATGTATCATCGTCGTCATAATGACGATCATCATCATCATCATCATCATTATCGTTGCGGTCATCTATCACTCCTTAATGTACGCAGGCGGATAATTACAGACGTGATCGTTTGATCCCACCGGAAACAAGCAACACCTGTGCTACATGTTACATTCAGAATGGCATTGATTGCTCCTCGAGCCTTGGATTGGATTCCTTAATGTCTCGGGGCTCGTAAAATCTCCTCTTTTTCTCGCCCTCTCTCATCGCCACACGAAAAACTTCCACTGAGTGACAAATTACCCACTGCGGATTTACGAGCAGCGAATCAATGTAATCTTGAAGAGTTTCGACAGGAGATGACCATGACGTTCACCATAAAAATCGGAAGACTGTTCATTACGGATTATCGATTTTTATTCGAACTTCTACGCAATTTTTCATAATTTATTAAGGGTGGATATGTTGAGAAATTGAAATGTATTCGTAGGTTGAAGTGCTGAAGAAAGTGAGTCAATAATTTCACCGAAAGATTCCGATTCCGTAGACAAGTTACTCAATTTGATCTTGAATAAGCAGACAGTGAAGTATCGATAAGAGATAATTATTACGTCCGACTGGAAAAATAATGGAACATGACAATTGATTAAATTCATTGGAGTTATCGATTGATGGTCGGTGGAAGCCAATTAATAATTTAGCCAATTAATAATTTAGCCAATCCGTCGATGCGAGATAATTCATTTAATCATCTGAAGGCTGAACGAGATTTTTGATAGAAGATAACAATGATGATGAGCGAAGAAATTAGCTCAAAATTTGGGTGATCAAATCACTCGATGACGATTATTGGCCATTCAATCTAATTCTTGTGATATTTTTTGTCAGTTTCGATATGAAACTTTTCATTGTCGTACGTTCATTCGGAAAATTCGATACTATTGGATTACTTCGGAAAAATATAAGGGACAATTTTTGAATCACTGGCACTGAACTATTTTTATAGCCATTCATTTCACTGTGTGGATTGGAAAAAGAGAAAGGTTCGCTACTCTCGACAGGCACCGAATGTCGAATGAATGTTTAATTAGGACAGCGTATTTTATTGCTTTTCGACAGCTATTCGATTCGCCGGACAAAAATATATTCCAGGCAAATAAAAGTGTTGTCGTGCTAGTTCAAAATTTGTTTGACAGTCCCAACAACTGGATTTACTTGCACCAACACATCGCATTTCTCTGTCAATTAGATTCTTGCAATGATGTTGATTTTTCTTCTCCAGGGTTGGAGCATTTTTTTAAATTTATATCTGATGTATAATGTAATAATTGTAATAACAATTGTCGGATTGTATCGCTTTAATATAAGAATCAATGATAGATACTCGAAACTGTTACAGGAAATATTTTAAAAACATTCCTCGACGTCATGGCGCTCAAAACCATTCCTCGAGCGCTAAACAGGGACACCTTTTGACAACTATTCTTGTATTTTGGTCGTTTTCTGTATTGTCCAAAATAATATAATTATTATGTTTGGCGGAATATCGACGAACCATGGACGAGATCGCGTCACTCTACCCGACGCTGATTTGACGAAGGGCCTATGACGCGCTACGCGAGCGCCGATCCACCGAGCGCTCGTGAGACGGTTAAAATTTATTCTCACTTACCCGTCGATCGTCTGATTGTAAACGGCTAGTCAGCCCTCGAGGAGTCATCGACATTTTGCCCACAATCTATTAAGGGGAGGTGCCTCTATAATTGACCGACAAATTATACTAAGTTAAGGAATTAATTGTGGATGAACAACAAGACGTAATAAGCTGTTTTTTTTAAATCTTTATTTATGCTTCAATTGTAATAGATTTTTAAAAAATCAAAATGGCGTCCAAGATGGCGGCTGATACATGAAGTGCCCTCCGGTTCCATGCAAAACTGCGTGCATTCCTCACTCATCGATTTTCAATCTAGAATCATGAAACAAGTATGACCCTCAAAATTTCTGCATCTTCAAAAAAAAACTTTAGCACGCTGTAGCGCCGTGACATTAGTTTTGAAAGGAAAATGTTTACGACCTTTTTGTTCCTCTTTAAATTCCCCGATGGCGGATATTTTTGAAAAAAAAAAAAAAAAAAATTATTTGAAATTAAGACGATCACTGCGAGTTGAAAACTTTGGCACGCTGCATCTTTTTCATTTTGACTCGGAGAGAAAAGTTTGTAGGAGACATCTTCTTTCTTTTCTAATTTTGAGGTGGCGGTTATGTGTGGGTAGTTATTTGGACTTTTGTCTTTGACAGCGGTTCCTGACTAGAATATTGATCATAGGCAAAAATGCCGAAGGACTTTTTTGTAGTACTCTCGATTATCTAGTGGCAAGTTCCGCCGGATTTTTTTTTAAGGGCGAAAAAATAATTTTTTTTGCCATTTCAAAACTTGGGATCGCGATATCTTGGCCAGATCACCTCCTAGAGAAAAAAATATATGTGCCGTTTCTGTTCCTTTTTCGATTATCTAGTGGCGGGTTCCGCTGGATTTTTTTTAAGGGCGAAAAAAATGTTTTTTTGTCATTTCAAAATTTTGGATCGCGATATCTTGGCCAGATCACCTTCTAGAGAAAAAAAACATATGTGCCTTTTCTGTTCCTTTTTCGATTACCTAGTGGCGCGTTCCGCCGGATTTTTTTTAAGGGCGAAAAAAATTTTATTTTTGTCATTTCAAAATTTTGGATCGCGATATCTTGGCCAGATTACCTCCTAGAGAAAAAAAACATATGTGTTGTTTCTGTTCCTTTTTCGATTATCAAAATGTCAAAATTATTGTTCTGAGTCAGCCCGGTTAGAAATTAGTTTGTTAGTTATCTTAAAACTAACTGGCGCCCTTATTAATATTTATTGCCAAATTTATTAGTCGTCAACCAGAGCCCTGGCAGCCCTTGACACCCAGGCCGCGGCAGGTGTGGCTTTCATTAACGTAACATTTTATTTGCCAAAAGAAAGCCTATCTCAAAACAAAAACCAATCGACACCGAGAGCGCTAGAGCGTTAATATAAACATAAACAATGGAGTCAGAGGTCTGAAAATCGTGACTACGTAGTCCTATCAAGAGTTCTTTCTCTGTGATTCGATGACGCTGTATTCATAGCGCCTGCAACACCTTTTCAGTCTCTTAGAGTTTTTTGGCGGATACAGACGTTTCTTCCTCACTAGTAGAAATAAAGAATAAGAGTAAACGTTAATTCACTGCATTTGTCTATTATTTATCTAACCCATTTCGAATAACAATCAGTAAAATTGAAAAAAAAACCTCAGGCTCTCCTTAAAAATTTTGTTTAATTTTGTCGCATTTATGCGATTTATTAATAAATTGATAATCATTAATTTACAATTTTTCCTGTATATTATTAATATCTAAATACTCTAATTTTGCTTATCAATTAATAGAAAAAAATTGGGTCACGACATTAGTATAAATCTCTGCAATAATGTGAAAGAAGACATTACAGACATTTGCTAAATTGAATTATTCATCGAAAATTATGGTTAGCTGAATTATTCATGGAGAAATTATTTTTATAGGGCTGCCAGGTCACGGGGAATCATGAATGCACATAATATTCTTCAACTGGTGACATGCAATGGTAATGATAATCGCAACGCTGTATGTTTTTCCTTTAATTGACTGAGAGTCGCAGTGACGTTTATTGATAATCGTACAGTTCGGGTAATTCGAATCTGGATATCTCAATCGATAGATGGAATTAACCTTGCAAAAGTTTCACGATCTCATCGGCTAATTTTCATCTTTATTCAATTTTGCAACTAGCTAATTGAAAAGATTATTACAACGACTTATTAATTTAAGGAAGTCTCGGGACTTATACAAGTGGTTGATAATCGTATTAATTTTAATTAGGCTTATCGTAGAATGTGATTTATTATTTCAGTCTCCATTAATGACCCATTCCATAAGGAAGTTAAATTTACCAATGGAATTCCTTGCTCAATCTCATTATTACGAAATATCGGATTCGTCTGGAGTCATCATTATATAAATACAAGAATATTAAAATTTATGCAATTGGATCAATAATAAAATTCTCTTTCTATGTATAAAAAAATGAAGATTTCAGAAATGTGTTTTATTGAGGTCAGCGAAATGCACCGAGAAATGCAATATTATTTAGTGAAGCAAAAGAGATAATCTCTGCCTAGGAAAAAAAAAAAAATACAAATTTAATCTGGCTATTTGTATGGATCAATAAAAAAAAGGTAATATCGGAAAGTCACGGTTGAAAGTTAACTGGGAGGGTTACAGGGGCTATAAAAAAGACTGGATTATTAAACATGCGGCGAAATAGATCGCAATTAAAAAGTATTTATACACGGACAAAAATTTATCGCTATAGTTATAAAAAAAAAAAAGATTTTTTTTATCAATTAAAGTCCAGGAAGTTTTTATGCGTAACCTGGTATATCAAATTTAATATACAAGTGTTGTGTTAAATTAGTGATGACAGCATGATAAAAAGGTTAAAAATGGGTTGTGCGTAATATAAAAGTACTTAAACTTTCCATACGCATAAATCTTTCAATTTTTTTTTTTTCACCAGTGTATTTCCCAAGTCGTATATAATTTCTCTTTTACGCAATAAATATATTTTCTATACAAAGGAGCTGTAAATATAAATTCTTATTTAACAAAAAAGCAACACATGTACAAATGAAACTCAACATTAATCACAGCGATGTAAATTAACATTCTCGATCCTACACAATATTTTAATAAAACCATTGCAACTGTTAAGCTTAGCTTTATTTTCAATATTAAATTATAAATTAAATTACAATGCGAAATTTTACACGAAATCTCGAATAATTTTATACATAAATTACAATTCATTGGTTATTATAAAAAATGTATAGCCCCGTTTATATTATGATTAATGTTTCTCGTTAATTAAATTTTCTGTATTTCGAAAAAAATAAAAGAAGTGAATGCGACTAACAACAGTAATCAACATTTACGTATTTTCCATGAAAAATTAACAAGAAATTATGTCCAATAAATTATCCAACCAAAAAAAAAAGAAAAAACTAGACAAACTATATTTCGAACACGCTGCAAAATTTCCAAGTCAATCGGTAAAATATCTTTTTGAGTTATTCTCAATCTAATTAAGATTCTTGAAAATTCAATATTATGAAATTCCCTTTAAACTTTCAAAAACCCGACAGCCATTTTTTTTTTTACTAAAAAAATTTTTTTTACATCGATTGCCTAATTCACATTTGAGGACTAAATGATGCAGAGTCGTGTAATTGAAGTGCTTCACTTGAATTAGACAAATCAAGGCCGACGGTTATGGTCGGCGAAACGTCGGAGATGATGTAATGTGGATTTTCGACGAGTGCGTCTGTGTTCTCACTTCTCTTGGCTCTTTTAGCACTTCCATTACCTTTCATTACTCTCCCCATCCTTCATGCGCTCCATTGCTGCAAGTTTGGATAATTTGGACTGGAGGATGTGGTAGTTGCTTCCTTAAACACTCGCACATACGTCGTCCACTCCTTCGGTTCCCATGTATGGGCTTTGAGTGAAGCAAAAGGACAAGACCGATCCTGTGGGAGCACTGTGCAACTTCTCATAATTTCGAGAGGCTGCGTGCGATTATCCATCTCAGCGGATGTCGCAATTTGAATTTTCAATTAAGACCTCGGTTTGGGAGCTCCGAGAGTGGAACCGAGTGTAGCCTCATAATTCTCCGGCACACAAACTTCCATCGCGTTAAACTTCTATCAGTACATAATTACGTTATTGACATTGTAAACCTAGCTTCTCCTCGTTATACCAATATTTTATCTCCAACAATCTGTTTCTCTTCATGAAATATTACTGAAAATTTTCTTGAATATTAATGAGAATAACAATTATAATTACATCGCCGAATTCCATTTTTTTTTCTAGTAAAATGCATTTCCCTGATTTTATGGTAATCGAAGAATTATTATGTCTTTTTAATAAGTCTACATAAAAATAATAATCATCGGAATACTTCTTCATAACTCTACACAAAAAAAAAAAGAACACAAACTTCCATCGGGTTAAACTTCTAACAATACATAATTACGTTATTGACATTGTAAACCTAGCTTCTCCTCGTTATATCAACATTTTATCTTCACCAATTTGTTTCTCTCCATGAAATATCAACGGAAATTTTCTTAAATATTAATGAGAATGACAATTATAATAACATCTCCGATTTCCATTTTTTTAATAACGTCTTTTTAATGGGTCTACATAAAAAACAATAATAATCAATTGATATACTTCCTCATAACTTTAGAAACATTTTTTTTTTTTAATTTAATAAAAAACGAAGCAGAAAAAAGAGAATATGTCTCGCCGATTTCCCGAGCACAGATGGTCAACGATTTATCATTGTTACCATTATTATCATTATTCCAATATCATTATCCGTCTCTCCTAGCGAATTATGGTGGAACTTTGATAGACGGTGTATTATAATCTCATTGAGTGATGTATCCTACATAATATGGATGAAATCGCGTGGTGTGATGCTAGATTCGTTGGTAGGGGCAATGCATGTATAAAAGGGTAATCTGGTGGGGGTGGGTTGGTGTGTAGGTGAGGCGTAATACGTCGGAGGATAGCTACTCCGCTTTTATGTACTATAGGCGATATATTTATACGAGTTATGGCTTTCCGATCATGTCGTATGTTGCGTACAGAGACATCAATCTTCTTTCCATCCTATCCTTCTATTCCCGAGTGTGTATAGCGATGTATACGCTCGCTATGTACTGTACCTATCAACCAGGTACAGTCTGCATACAAACGGCATCTATTATAATACCTAGATGCGTGTCTCGTGTAGCCTCGACGATTTCGGTGTGCGTCGATCCGAGATCCCGCTCCGGTATAATTCCTCATTCTGTGGACCGCGATAAATATTATGGTCCATGAGTCATTCCAGCATCGGGTCCGTCGGACTGATTCGACAAATTCGTTCCACCGACGGAAATACAGAAATTATCCTGTCAGTTGAGCCAACGGTGAATAATTGCCCCCGAGAAGATTTCTCGGTATCGATTAATCGAAGATCAGATGTGAAAAATCTTCGACGAAATGTATTTTACCGATATTTCAGAATGTGTTTTTTTTTTGGCCGCTTGCGAAAGTCGCTTTCGATCTTCAACCAGAAACGTGACAAATTAACGACGAAAATGTGCTTTTGTTTAAACAAAAATCGACTCAAAGATGATTTTTTGGTTATCGGTGGATAAGGAATAATTTTGTGGGTTTTACGAATTGTGTTAGAACTTTTAGCCGAAAAGATTTCTCGGTATCGATTGATCGAAGATCAGAGTCTGAAGCACATGTGAAAAATCTTCGACGTAACGAACGTTACTGATATTTTTCCAGATAGTTTTATTGTTCGACGTAACGAAATTTACCGATATTTCAAAAAGTTTTATTGGCCGCTTGCGAAAGTCGCTTTTGATTGTCAACCGGAAATGTGACAAATTAACAACGAAAATGTGCTTTTGTTTAAATAAAAATCGACCAAACGCCGATTTTATTTTTTTGTTATTGGTGAGTAAGGAATTTTTTCGTTGGCTTGGTGAATTACGTTGGAGCTTTTGGGGAACTTTATTAATTTTGGCTCTATCATGGAGACCATTTTATAGCCTCTGATTCACATTATCAGTTGTGAACTAGTTACACGCGAAGCACATTTAATTATCTATCAATTTACTCATCGATATTCAATTTGGAAAGTTGCGATTCAAACCACACAAAGTGCGAAAATTCCACTGGTATATTTGGAAAAATGGAGCTTACAATATTTCTGAGATTGTTAGTCGGGCAATTATTTAATCTGGGGCAAGAACGGCGTGAAATCAGCGGAATTAAGTAAACGAGGATATTAATTCGTGTAATATCTTTAATAGAGTGTGTATCAGCTATTATTGGAATATTTCCCTTCGCCGCAATCATTTTCAATCACGTTTGTTGGAACGCCCATCTTGAAACATTGAATCATCATTATATTCTAATTTTGGTATATAGTAATTATATCTCATCCGCTAAAATAGTGGAGAAGCAGCAGCAATGGAATTGGATAAATAGACGTACAAATGACGTTGAACCCGATAAAAAGTTCACGACTATTAACTCCGCCAAGTGTATTTCGCATTACCAATTACATATACCATGTTCATGGAGAATTATTTACACCGAAAACTAGGATTCACTGTTTAGGAGGTATTTCTGGCCGGGAATTGCAAAAAGAAAAAGAATACGACAGCGAGATACTTGAAAGTAAAAGACGGTTACGTTCGGGTTTCCATCGCTCAGTCCGAGTTCAGCTCTATCCATTTTTTACGATTTTTAATTGCTCGATTCGACTGACGCGATTGCGTTAATTACTTTCGAACCGGTTTTCGTTAAATACATCATTTTTTTTTATTACAATGTGTTAAAAAAAATTTTAGCCATTGAAAAAAAAATGATTCCTATAAGTAACTATTAGTATTTGTAGCAATTGTGAACAATACCATATCAATACCATAATTTTCTCTCACAGAAGTTTCTAGAGGTATTTTCAGTTAGTAACCGGAAAAAAAGAAAAAAAAAAGAAAAATGTGAAACCTCTTTGACCCCAGGAAAAAGTAAAGCGGGTAAGGAGACAAAAAAGGGATACTTGAAAATAAAAGGCGACTGCGTTCCGGTAGGCTTCGTCGTAAGTGCGCTTCGCAGGCACTTCGTATATTTCAGGGTCCATCGCACTGTCGGAATTCAGCACGACTGCAAATTTTCACAGAGGCCAGTGTGGCGCACTGAGCTCCATCGGTAATCGGTGAGCTGGCGAAGCGCAACGAGGCACTTTTCAGTGGCCCGAATCGCCAACATTCTCCCGATAAAAAACAGAATGAGAAGCCGAGTCGATTGATCCATGCTGACTCTTTTTTCCCGATTATTCCCCTCTCCCTTCTCCCACCCGTTTTACAAATCCCTTCTTGGAATATTTATCATAAACGGGATATATTCACAGGCGTTTTACCCTTTGAGTCCATGGAAA
The DNA here is from genome assembly GCA_947507545.1 of Clistopyga incitator. Lineage (NCBI taxonomy): Eukaryota > Metazoa > Arthropoda > Insecta > Hymenoptera > Ichneumonidae > Clistopyga > Clistopyga incitator. The sequence continues at coordinate 725,691 of OX382174.1, read as the reverse complement.
AACTTAAGCCATCAGCCAAAGCGGAGAGTATCAAAGGAGAGAACAGGTATCCGTTCAGCATGTGGATAAATATGCGGAACTCGGCAGTGAATCAAAAAAAAAAAAAAAAAAAAAAAAAAAGAAAAAAGAAAAACGACAGAGCGTCAGGAAAGAATTTCGTCCTTTTTATTTCTGGAGTATGTTACGCTACACCAACCGAGTGGATCGACCGAGTCGACGCCTAAATTTCACCCACTCGCATAAACCTCTCATGAATAGGAAATGCCAAATTGCTCTCGGCATTTTATGAGAGCGGTTTGCTCCTCTCTTTCTCTCCAGCGAAGATCTTCGAGGCCAATGAAGCATTCGTTCCTGGAGAATTCTAATAAAATTTCACTCTCTCTCTTTCTCGCTTTGCTGCTTCTTTTCGCCGCTCCTCTCTCTCTCTCTCTCTCTCTGTATATACGCTCATTCGGTCGCCGCTTGTTCCAACACACCATGTATCTGAATAGTATGTTGTACGTATACGGAAGAATCCGAGCCACTTCAAAGTGTTACACAACCCGAGGTCTCACGTCTCACGACTTGGATCCTCCGGGCGTAAACTTCACCGCGTGACTAACAGTGCAACTCATTTTAATGAAATGTTACTTCTTTCGTGACCATTTTTCCAACGAGATCTCAACAGTCGAAATGCCCGACGTACACGCGTTTTCCTTTGCAACTTCGTACCGGGAAAAATTTTTTTTCGCATCGAATGCGAAAGATTGTCCATGAATGTGGAAGAATGTCTCATTTTTTGACGATTTTTCCTGTGGAAATGAGCGAGTGTACCGTGATTTAGTAATTCAGTTATTTTTATTGATTAGATTGATTCGATGGATCGATTGAATTTATGGAATAGGTTATTCGGGGAGCGAAAGTGAGTTTTGGAGAATTTTTAAGGGCTGATTGTTGTTTGTTATTTTCATCAGAAGTGTTTTTTTTTGTGGCAACTGGGAATTTTGTTTAAGAAAAGGTTTTTTTAAATTCACGTTCAGAAAAATCATTGATGACTTTTAGCGGGTCGTTGTAATGAAATAATAATTAACAGGCGTAATTTAAGAGTTGCCAGGCATGCCACGATTTTTTCAAATGTAACTCCACATCCCAGCGGGGCGATAAAATATATGCCAAGTAATAAAACTGGTTCGAGCGAAATGAAATTAACATCGAAACGGGCCACGCGCGTTCCATATATCTAACCAGCTGTTCCAGCTCCGGAATGGATTTTTTAATTTATTTTAATGCCCCTTAAGAGGATGCGAAATACGCTCTCATTCGAACTCGTGGCTTACAAAAACCACCTTGACATCTGTTAAGTTATACGCTATCGAAAATTTTATGTGTTTTGGAAAACGTAGCGAATACACGAAGTCTTGAAAATTTTAATTTCACTCGGTTGCGAATCGACAACGCGGTAGAAAATTTATGACTGAAAGAAAAAAAGATCATTACAAATTTATCAAATAATTTTAAAAAATGATCAAACGTGTATCCTATTAATTTTCCCATTTTGGCCCAAATATTAATAACTAAATAAATAATGATTAGGGACCAAAAATAGAGCTAAAAGCCAGAATAATAATTTTTCGAATTTAAACAAAATTTCCTCCATGAGGAAAATCATAATTATACATTATAAATGGAGTGTCTCATAGATATTTATGAAATTCGTGTAATAATGAGGAAGCAATGAGCAAGATTCTGTTTTGCACTGGGTTGCATTATAGTCGTTTACGAAATTTAATATACTTGTGTACTTCCTGCAAAATTATATCGGATTTCACTAAGAAGGCGTTCATAATAATGTATCCCTGCCTTTCTCATTACGTCAGATTTCGGAGTGAATAGGTTATAAGTGAATGTGAAACAAAAAGCTTCCTTTCCTGCACAATGAACGACGATTCATCCCCGAGCTTCGTCGCGTGACGGAAAACGACATTATATACAGCATCGAAATAACGTAGCACATAACAATATAGCACACACTCGTGGGCGATATTGTGCTCTCGTCGATGAGAATACTAATTATACTGTAATAGCGAGAACGTCCCGACGGAGTGAGTGATGGAGCTCCACAGCACCGGCGTGCGTATATGGGCCATACCACGTCAACTCGTTCGTGTCCGAGCCTCGTCGCCACGATTTCATCCCCACGAGGTGGCGTGGAACGGCCCATACGCAACAGTTACAAAGTACGACGCGTGTCCGTCGCACATGCAGGCTACCCTGACACTTGTTTGCCGAACAGTCACGAAACAAGTTACATTTCATTAAAATAAGTTGTTCCGTTAGACGCGATGAAGTTTACGTTGACATCCAAGTTGTGAGTCGTCGACCGGAGTTGTGTGACACTTTCAAGAGGCTCGAATTCTTGCGTATACGTACAACATCGTATATTCCACCGCGGAAGCAAAAAGAACATTAAAAACTAATTTTCTACACACGACTTCATTTTTCATATCATTTAACACTGAAAACCCTTGATTTCCCAAGTTGAAAAAAAAATCAACTAGCAAAATAATTGCACACGTCGTTTACAGTAATAAATAACATTTCATACATTATCAATGTAATTTTATACCACTTAATCATGCAATCAAGAATATTTATATCCCTTCAACTAATTTAGTTTTTTTTTTGTAATCAAATATTATTTTCATGTACAAAAAAATGTTCCCTTTTACAATAACCCAAAAGCCCGTATTTTTCTTTACCCAAGGATATGACTTTCCTATCTGAAAATAAAAACGAAACAAAACAAACAAAAAATGAAAAAACCTCTTTTTCTCCTATTTCGGTCGTGCGAACTACAAAAGTGCGACAACAGACGATTTTCCACGGTTGAAAAAGTGCCGATAAATGAATATCGTAAGAGCCCTTTCTCAAAGGAACCATTTTTGCCTATCTCTCGGGGGCCAATATGAATTCCCGCGTCTCGCGCACGTGTGCTCCACGATATTACATTGTGCCTATCAGTGCACATCCGGGGTAGTACATTGTATTGTAACCAGTGATGAAAACACGAGTTGCTGCCCGAGTATCGGGACACTATGAACGGTAGCAGCTTCCGCATATAGCGACACGCATCGTATCATCCCTTCGTGTCTCGCATAGTTGCAACTGTATCAAGTGTGTTAGCCGATACGTTCACTTTGTGTGGGCGGTACCGAGGGAGGCAAAGGGAGGGAGAGAGAGAGAGAGAGAGAGAGAGAGAGAGAGAGGAGGCGGAGGAGAACCCGTCAAAGCGAACATTGTGCAAAGGCCAGTTGGCTATGTAGTGCCGTGCCGCTCCGTTGTATTTGTTAAGGGATATCCGTGCATAACCGGAATATCCGTTGGCAAGCCTCGGGAGCTCAAGTTTGCCCTCAGATCTTTAAAGGAGTTGCTCTGCTTTCATGTAGCTTCTGGTTTGTAGTGGGATTCGGGGCAAGAGCCTCGAGGATCGGATCGGATCGGCGGTGGCGTCTTGAAAAATTTTTCAACCTTTCAACCGTGGAGATGGCCCCGCATCTTGCCGCCGCTTCTTTCGTCTCTTTATCGCTGCTGGAGTCCCGGACTCTGACGAGTCGCACACGATCGATTTCCGTCCGGCCCTCGAGGTCCCATCACGGTTCGCTTCGCTCATATTATACGTCGACACAGGCCGCATGTTGCTCTTTGAAATTGATAACCAACGATTGCGGAGGAGCGCCCAACTTTGTAAGGTGTTCTCTTCGGATATGGTGGACGGAAGTCGAAATTTCCGTAAATAGCGAATCGGAATTGGTTAATTGATTTTTGGCGCGATGATGATGAGGGAAATGTCACAGGGTATTTTCAAATGAACCCTTTAATTGAACGGGTTGTGGACATTTTATTGACTCGGGAAAATATTTAAATATTTGTTAATAAATGTTGTGTTAATTCAGTTTAAAGTGTCGTCTGTGAAGGGCAAAGAGAAATTTTGATGATTTTTCATATTGTCTGGAAATAGATGATTGAGTGGGAATTTATGAGGAGTTTGGTTTAGGTTTTAACAAAAGGTACCTAATGCGAGAGGATCAGTTTGGGGATGTATTAATTCGAAGCTGTCTGAAAGAGCACAAACGTACATTTACCATGTATTCGTTCGGGAGGTTGCATTCTCCATCGTGCAATCTCTATTCCCGAGACAGACAAATGTACACGGTGCTGTAGGTTGTAGCACGCGCGTTCCCCGGGCGACGAATGAATAGATTTATACTAGCGAGCGCGAGCGGCTTGCTAATTTACCATTCGCGAACTCTCCGAATTCGATGCAAATAAATCACTGGATAACCCAATTATTCTCGCTACGATACAGTCTAACTGTGTGTGGGTGTGTGTGTGTGTATGTATCTATTTCGCTGTCCGAATCTCTGATGAACCCAACACGGGCATTAAGTGTCGTCTATTGCTCTCTTTCCACTTACCGAGAACCGCTGAATTTATTATGCACCGAGATCGTCTGTCACGTATCCCTCGACCTAATTGCAAAAAGAAGCCGCGGCTACGTGAGAATTGTTTGTCTTTCGTTATTGAATAATTGGATGCACTGTCGAGTGCACGTTAATGCACTATCCAAAGTGCGCGTAATTAATGAAAATCCTTGTGAGAGTCGAGCATTCCTTCGCTTGTTCTGCGACGTAAAAACTCGCCAAGAGCTTTTTAAGGTGGCTCGATTATAACAGATTTCCGAGATTAAAAGATATATTTTTAACGATTTATTGAACTTGGAATCGCGATTAATCTCGTTGTTGTTAGAATTCGATGACACGTGGTATTTTTTTATTTTTCATGGCTCTCACCTTGTTCTCGACTTATTCTCACCTTGTTCTCATCTTACTCAAAAATATCACCAACATTATCTTAACTTAGTATTTTTATCCATTGGTTTGTCAAGACAGGATGTTACTCTTCCTGACTAAAATGATAGCAAGGTGAGACGTAATGAAGAATACAATAATTTGATGGAACATCTAATAATACCCACTGAATCAATACCCGCACTACCTTGGCCTCCCTAATTTCGCACATTCGAGCTTGGTATTACTAGCGAGGCGTTTTGTTTGCAAGCCGCAGTGAATGCACTCGGGGTGAAGTAGCAGTCGGATGAAGAGGAGCGTAAGCTCGCGTGAGAGAGGAAGCTCAACAATCAGTCTCTCGATACAGGAGTCCCTCGGGAGCTTTTCATCGGGGCAATCGTGTGCGCAGTTCCCCTTATTATGCTCCATAGACGTTGATACCGTTGCAGCTGCGTTGTAGTAGATAGTCGCGAATTCAGGAAAGTCTCTCATTTTTCTCGCTTCTTCTTCCCCTCTCTTTCTCTCTCTCTCTCCCTTTTTTTCGCTTCGAAACTTTTTCACTCACAACAAAGGCCTTGAATAATCCATGGCGAAGCAATTAATACGAGTGTTTGCATGTTGTTTTTTTTTCCCACATATACTTTAAAAGCTCAACAAGAACAGAGAGTAAGCAATAAATATTGATGTATTTATACCGGATTCAAATGTACATTTGCATTCTGCATTACATTTAATTGATAATTCTCCCGTGATTTAAGGTTATGAAATATGCATAGCCGCGGCACATATTTACAAACAAACATCACTGCACCTGCGGCAGATGTGAATTAATCATAATCAACAATGAACAATAATCAAGGAGCTCAAACGATATTAATCATATAATAATTAATTAATTTCACCCAAAGTAGAAAGAAACGTTTGCGGTTAAACAACACGAATGTTATCGTATAACTCACTACGTCGACGTTATTACACAATTATTATTGATTTGCCAGTTAATATTGAGCAATCCATTTGCTGGTTGTCAAAATATTCATCGATGGAACGTGGCAACCGTGAACATTGCTTTTTTTTTTCTTTGCGGAAAAATTGAATACGGAAATAGGGACAGTGTAAAATTGGTGACTATATGACTATGACTAGCAAAATATGGGGCCTCATAAACCTCGGAATTCGAGAGAATTTTTATTCTCTCGTTTTCCAGACAACAACGTCTGAACCGGCGGTTCACATAAAAAAATCGACTCGTGATGCCGTAAAAAATAACTCGTGAATGACGATAGAGGCCGTATCACTTGTCGCTTCGTGATATCGGGACAATGACTAAGCGTGACAACCTCCGAATTATCCCGACAATGCATTTTTACGAACTCCCGAGAGTTCCCTCATCAACACGTTCAACAATGCTTGGGCCATGACTTTTCCATGACGCATTCGGCCGAACGAATTATGGCCCCTCTTTTTCATTCTTCGGCCGACATCTACGGTCCGTTTGTTTTCATCCTCCGCAACTATCCTGCCTAAACCGATTCTAATGAAAATTTGGATTCTCCGAAAAACCGAGAACAAAATGAAATGAAGATATGATAGAAAATACTTCACACATTGCAAAATTCATCGTCTCAATAAAAACCAATGAGGTCGTTAAAAAAATCCTTGAAAAAAATTGAATAAGTAACACGTCCCAAAATGACAAATTTATATATGCGTGTAACACAAATTAAATGAATCCACGTGTTAAAAAATACAGAAAAAAAAAATAGAAAAATATGAAATTCATCGTCACACTGGATTCCATTATTTTTCAATATTTTTTTTTCTCCTTATACATATATTCGAGAGGCAAATTAAGCCTCAATTCGCTAATGACGTTCAGGCCCAATTCAATTTTCCACAACCTCAAAACAGATCAATCGCAATTTCCCCATAGTCACAATTTAGAAAGACCAAAGGTTAAAAACGTCCGCGAACCCTTTTCACTTCCCCCCCCCCCCCCCCCCCCCCCCCCATCCCAACTATCGCGACTGGAGATTTTCTGGAATTGTTGATAAACCAGTCCCGCACATCCTATCGCACAGAGTCGCACATTCTGCGGATGAGTCATCCACATTTTTCATCCTGTGAGACAAACGTTTATAGCGCGCTAATGGTCATTGTTCCCCGGTGACAATGTCTCCCCGCTGAGCGTACATTTGAAGAGAATAAAAAGGCGACAGTGTACTCTGGGAAAGGGGTTAGCCGCGCGCACGGTTAAAGGGAAAAGGTGGCCTGCTTTTGGCAAAGGAGAAAACCGCACCGGTAGTTCGAACTATGGAAAGGGCGGAGGTAAAGGGGTAAAGGGGGTGCGGCGCACTATCTGGATGTGACGTGCGCCGTAGGCGGGTTAAGACTTACGGTCGACTGGCCACTGAAACGGCGGGTCTGTCTAATTTAAATTGCATTTGTGGGGGCCCTATATTCGCCTCCTTTATTTCTTCACCACTGACTCCGCGCATGTTAGCCTCTGTGCGGTGCACAGATCGCACGAATGTGCGCCGGGCTACAGCGTAGTATTAGGCAGGCGCTTCTAAACCGGCGGATAGTCCATATAGCACGTTCCACGCGAGCACCATCAGGGGATACTCGTTATTATAAGTTCACATCCTGGGGAGCTTGTGTTTGATGGGCTTGAACGTGTGCACATATTCAATATCCTCTCTCACTTTCTCTCTGCTCAGAGCGGAACGTGGCCGCGGACGTGCCATGGGCCCTCCTCCATTTTCCACGTAAAACCATCAACCGTTTTCGCTCGACTTGCTTTGGCATTGACCCGGGTAAATCAATGGGTAATACACGGTACATGGACAAAAGGGCAGAGAGTTAGGTTCTGGAGAGGAGGAAAATTTGAAACGTGTTGGAAAACAAAAAAACAAAAAAATTCCGGTGGTCCAGGAGGTGGTACATTTGGCAGAAAAAATTCATACACATTTTCGGTCAGTTTTGTCTTTTCCAGGTTTATCTTTTGAGCCGTTGCATTCCAACGACCCAAACTTCAACAGCAATTGAATAAGTAGATTTGAAATCTTCAGGAAATCTTGATGTGTAATGATTATGACATTTTATTGTCCACTGATTTGCTGACGGGATGTAAACCAGGGCTTTGAGCATGATGTGGGATTGTTTCACATTTTTGCTTCTACAAAGTTGCATTCAGGAATAATTACGGCCTTGTGATATTAATCTCGGTTAATATCGAAGAAAGAAAAAGGCTGAACTTTCATTCAACGTTGGGACAAGGCGTGCGCTTTGTCTGGCTGCCTGTTACGCTTTATAACTTTCATGTTGCTCGAGTATTCGGTGTACGTGTACACGCGACTCGGTTTCACACACCTTCGGCTTTTATGTGACCTTATATGATGCAACTTTGTTGAGCTGTCGATCTGAGTCGGTGAGAAATTGCTCGACCGTGTACACGCGTACCGTGCAAAGTTTCCTTGGTGATATTAACTAATATGAGGAAGGTTATGAGAGTATTCAGCAAAAACATTGTACAAAGTATGCTACGACAAAAAAGGAATGTATTTATCAAACCAGTTTTTGCGGACATTCAACCTTTTTGCTGCACCTCAACCGACGAGTCTTTGAAGACTATTTCTTCACTTTCGGTTATTTGTTTTTATGCTGATGAAGGTTTTTATGCATTTCAGACTCTCGATAAATGAGAGGGTCACTCGGGTGACTACTAAGAGGACCGATCGAGTGGAAGATTCTCTCTTGTTGAATGTAGGCCAGGTTGTATCGATCAACACCCGTCGAACCGTCGAGGTTCGACGGACATATCCACATGCGATTTTTAAGATAAAAACTGTACCCAAATTATCGGCTATTTATCGGCGTAAAAAGATATTTTTTAGCTCCATCCGTTACACCGGAAACGCGTGGATGTCCTAGCTTCCGGCGTCCTACGTCATTCGGGAGCCTAAAAATCAACGATTATTTTGAGTTATTATTCGTGTTCGAACGTCGAGTCGTTACCGAGATCGAAAACGTGCACTGGAAAATTGGGCTCATCGACCTCCTCAGGTTTTGCGACTGAGAAATTGGTAAACGCCCATGCGGTTGATTGGCGGAGCATCGGCAAACATTGTTTCGCTAAAATATAGTTGCGTTATTGACTTCATAAGGTAAATGTCTCAGCAACCAATCAGAAGTTGATCGATCGATAAATACTGGTCACCAGTCACTCGGTGACTAAGTTTGGTTTGGTTTGGTCGGTGAACAACTCTGAACTCAAAGCGATATTACTTCGGGTGGGATGGAAAGAGGAAAGAGAAATATTTGGAGAGTGCTGATTTTTTAGTTTTCCGCAACGAGAAGAAACAGGGAAATATGATACATTGGTAATCCTCACTGTCCACTGATTAATCTACTCCAAGTCCTCTCGTCGTAACGATAACTTACCCGTTGCCGCAAAATAAATCATCAGTTTAAGAAATTTCTTGCGAAAGGAATGACCACAACCTCCACCGCGCGCTCGTGAAACTTTATTTTTCATTTTCATCCAAGACAATGGAGAGCAGTCTTACTAATTAATCAACCAATAAAAAAACGGAGGTCGTTGTGTGCTCTTTCCTGAAAAACACGACAATAAGAAGCTTATGATACTTTTGCGAAATTCCTTTCTCCGCGGGGAAACTACGACCTAGCCAGGGCCTGATTTGAACCCAATTTGTACGTAGTTTGCGTAAAAAAATTCTGTTCAACTTCTACTCGATAAAGAAATTACATTCAATACCATAAAGCCCCCAAATCCGAGTATAGACGTTTCTCTTCATCCCCGAGAACTTTTTTCATAATAACCATACCGAGCATCAAAGTTTATTCCGGTTGCATATTTTCAGCGCCTCTCAGAGCCCGAGCCCTTCAGAAGGTTCCCATAATTTTCACATACGCGCGTTTCGCCGACGAGCGCAGCGGGTAATTGCAAAATGCGTTAAACAACTTCGGGTGGGTTTCCATTTTCCTTTTTTTTTGTTTCGTAAGCGTCAGACAAGTGGACTCCCGCGAATAAGCCGGTGCGGAAGAGTGGTGACTCGCGACTCGTTCCCGTAAATATTCCGGCGCACTTCGGGGTGGTGGCGAGACGAGATTATTCGCGGTTCGTTTAAAAAATGACAGGAACAAAGCGAGTAAAGTACGATAAACGAATATAACGTTTTAACAACGCATTTTCGAAATTCTTCTTGGTCTCGCGACTCGAAAATGCCGGTACTACTTGGACCGGAGGACGTAAAGGACGACTTTTCAACGCGTTCTTGACGCGGGAAAAGACTTTGGGATATATAATAAAAATAAAAAGCAATGCGACAGGGCGAGATGTCAGACAGGGTTGAGGCTATCACATTGAAAGATCCAATGCGCGGTGTAACAATCATGTTATTCTTTCGCGTTGGCGTTGGCGAGTAAAGCACAATAAACGAATTTACGTTTCAACAACAAATTTTTCGAAATTCGTCCTTGGCCTTGCGACCCGAAAATATTGCCGATGCGCGGTGTTACAATCATGTTATTCGTTGGCGTTGGTGAGTAAGCTACAATAAACGAATATAACGTTTCAACAACGCATTTTCGAAATTCTTCTTGGCTTCGCGACTCGAAAATGCCGGTACCACTTGGACCGGATGACGTAAAAGACGACTTTTCAACGCATTCTCGCTGCGAGGAAAGACCCTGGGATATATAATAAAAATAAAAATAAATGTGACAGCGCGAGACGTCAGACAGGGTTGGGGCTGTCACATTGAAAGATCCGATGCGCGGTGTTACAATCATGTTATTCGTTGGCGTTGGCGTGCTGAAAATACAAGCAATGGAGAGGAGGTGTTCGTGCCGGGCGTCACTATACGATCACCTTGCGCGCCGCTACGCTACAGTGTAAATATAAAGGGAGAGGGAGAGAGGAGGAACATGAAGAGAGAGAGAGAGTCATAGCTGTAGGGGCATGTATAGCGGTCGTATACAGCCGAGGGCTCGAGGAAATATAGAATTAAGGTCTCGTGGGCATACCGTAATATAAAAGGAGACAAAATACACACAGAAGCCGGAAGCGGCTGTATAGCAGAAGTACCGGCAGTGAGAAACACGTCGGTGCTTTTCTCTAGGTAGCTCACCCGCTTTCGCGTCAGAGACCTCGAGGAGGAATGAAAACGAGATTTCCCTCGCGCAATGGACCCGTTACGTACGTACTGCTCTGCGGCTCCCCCCCCCCCCCCCTCCCCTCTCCTCCTCCTTCCCTCGCTCTTTCTATTTTACGAGGGGCTATTTTTCTTGTATGGTCCAATCACTTCCTTCCCATCTCTTCGTCTCCTTCCGGACCTCCGGCTCACACCAACAGTTTAATCGAAACGACGTCATGGATGCACCGTCGATATATATATTCCTTTTTTTATTATACGTTCTGCACCTTTGGTTATTTGAACATAAACAGAAAATGATCCATGCTCTTGTCTTTTTTTATCCTTGTTATCCAGATTTCACGAGATGAAAAATTATGTTGATCGTTCAAGGGCAGGATATATTGTTCGTGTGTGGAAAAAGGTTTTATGGATTTTCGTAACATTGTTAGATGTAAATTGATCTAATACAAATCGACTCTCATGATACAGTGAAATTGATCTGTCAATTGGAATGCTCTTCAGCCATTGGGTAGTTTCTTTTCTTTTCAGCGCCACTCAAAGTTTCAGTGATGGATCTTGGTTCCATAAATTCAATGGGTAATTTTTTTTTTTTTTTCATAGAGCATTTCTAAAAGGGATGTAATGTCCCTGAAGTTGCCCATCATGGTGGAGAGGCTGTCCTTCCAATTCTGGACTCCTTCTTATTCAGTCGGTACACCTTACCGTTTTCCTTTTCACTGTGCCATGATTTTTCAGTCACGTAGAAGTAGATTTTCCTCTCTATCTCTTTTTCATGGTGAGATTACATGGGCGTCGTGCTGCAGACTCTGTCTCGGCCATTGCCTTCGCAACAGGCAGAGCCCGACGACGACGACGACGACGACGACGACGAGACCGACGAAACGTTCGTCTTCTCTGAACGCTGCTCGTGGTCGACGAGGAGGCGTGATGCGTCGTTGCGGGCCCTCGAGCCTTGAATATAGACATACAAAATACACGAGAAATTTTCCAAACTAGGTCACAGAAGGAAGCTCCGTTTGCGTAAGCGACTTTAACCAAACGCGATGATCTTTTTGCTCGAACACCTCGTATAAGTAATTTCTACTACATTTGTTTATTTATCAAGTATCTCCGAGATAAATGTAACGATGTTACATTAAAACACTTGGTGAACATGTCTGCCAATAATGCTGACAGTTTGGCAGGCAGGTTTGGCAGTTCATATTTTTCATCAGGTTCTAAGTCATCACAAAAGTCATTATCAATACTTTTCTTTATTGTATTCAAGGTACATTCCATTTATTGATAACCGCATAGTTAGTTGCTCAATTTACCAGATTTGCTGAAATTTCCCTTTGACATGCATTACATTTCCGGTATCATAACAATTATGTACATAGTCACGTCAGGTCACCAATTGACCGGGCCACAAAAATGTCTCCGATTGCATGTTATGAACGAATGAGTTCACTCTACATTCCATTTACCGTATCGTGACTGTTGCATACACAGTTACATCGGGTGATCAATTTAGCACATACAGACAAAATTTTCTATGCGCACATTATGGAAAGAAGTGTTCTTGTCGAGCCAATGAACATGCAACGAAAATAACGCTCGCGAAATAACCATCTTCCGGTCGCAGCTGCCCCAGTCGCTTCGCCACTGTATTTTTGGCTCGAAGATCACATGATCGAGTCCCAGCTTATCACTAAAGTCATTCCGAAACACTGTTCCTTGTTTTATACCGGATACTACGTTGTCAGCATATGTGCTCTCGTCAAACCATTCGATGTGCAATGCATCGTGCGGCTCTGTGGTAATATGCATATGCATACACACACATGTAGCATATGTAGCATATGTGTATTATATATGGATAACGAGGGAGTGGAAGTTGACCACAAGCTCGACGTCGAGCCCGCAACGATGCGCAGTGACCAGCACCGGCAGCATCACCACCACCATCACCACCAGTAGCAGCGGCAGGAGCAGTGTAGCAGTGGCACCATTCTCTGCCCGCCGAGTATATCGTTACCAACGTGCCTGGATTACCGAATGAGTAATAACCGGAATGTCTCGTGAAGTAGCATTGTTTCCTCGCGTTTGCTCGCTAGTCGTGGGGCTGTTGGAAACTTTAGTGTCGAGCATAGTCTCGCACTCCGACGAGAAACGCGACAGGTATACACGTAGCTGGTTTCCGTGTTTCGCCAATTAATATGCGGATGAAGAGACACCATCTCGAGCGAATATAGGATGCACACGTATGCGCCACAGGCCGAGAGACAGAGAGAGAGAGTGGAGTCCCTCTGGGCTTTTACTACTGTTTCACTTACATTGCTGCAGTGCGTCTTGAAATTAAAAGGTTTCATTTGTGGGGGACCAGAAATAACGAGACGCGATTGAAATGTGCGGTTCCGTTGTGTTGGCTTAGGTGACTTATCCACGGAGGAATAAATTCGGTTAATAACTGGTGGCATAGAACATGAGAGAAAATGGTGATAGTCAGCTGTCGGAATTTCCAGGAGCACGGTCTATCAACAAGTTTTCGGAGGGATCCACCAAACCCACTTTATGCTGTGCATGCTTTTATATGCATATTGTAGCACAGCACAACATCGAGTGAGCTGCTATCCGGGCTTAAAGCTCAGTCACTGTTTTCATCGTATTAATTCTAAACACTTGTGTACCATGGGATCCTTCATATTAGTCTTTGTTCCGCTTTCTTGGATACCGTTATCTCATGGGAATTCAACATTTACATTACCCGAATTCTTCCGACAAGCGATGCAGAAGGAGCAGTGCGATTCGTTGTGAAAATCACTACTCTTGGTACCAGTTTGTTGCCAGTTAAATGGGTGAAATATTTACTGTCGAATGTTTCTGATGGGCTTAAGCCTAGTCATTTGAATTTTGGCCTCGCTGTTTGTCCTAGCTGCAGTAACGTCACAGCTTTTTTTTTGTGGATTCTTTATGGTGCGGACAATAGAGAAAAAACAGGATTTACGGGTAAGCCAAATAAGCTTGGAATCCACGAGGAAACCCACGTTTTGTCGGCGGTCGTTGGGAGGTGTGGCAGGTGAATACATCCCTGGAAACCCAATTGAGAAGACAAGCGAAGAAGGGCGCGAGAAAATGGGCAGTGCATCGGTCTGAGAAGGTGGGTCTGGGTAAACGATTGGATTAGGAGCGGGTGCACGACAGGGGCACCTAATGCAAGTACTCCCTCCCAGGAAAGTGGAGTTTTGCAGGGGGTATAGTAAGAAGGAGGAGCTTCCCACTAGATCCAGGGAGATAGCATCTACAGATAGAGAAATAGAAGCAGGCGAGTCTTCAAGTTCAACAGAAAGCCTTGTGAGTGTCGAGGAAGAGCGGTGGTCCCGGTATCTGGAAGCTCCTGGAGGAGACCTGACAAACCCAGACACGTTAGCTTCCATGTCGCAATCGCTTTAACTCAATCTCGTTTCGATTGTTCAATCCCGGCGTCAAGGAAACGCTTAATGCCTGATCTAATTCGGGGTAAAGTTGGATTTCCACCAGTGTCATCAGGAAAACGAAGGCGTCTGATATGTTGATGGGACTGTTAAATACGTGTACCCGGATATTGAGCTCTCGAGTGGGGGAATAACGCGACGAGCATGTATATCGAGTGGGTTCGATGGGCTCTCCATGAATATATCAGTCAAGGGTTGTTCAAACTTCTCATTAGATTCTGCGTTGGGCCACTTTGCAGCTTGGTGTACCTTGCAACATGCATGGATTGGGTGGGTAACAGGGACGTACAAGGGAACATATCAGACAGCGCATGGGTGGAGGGACCTCTTCCGGTCTCAAGATACGATACGCTTGGCTTACCACGCTTTTCTTATATGATGCAGAGATTACGGAGGCTTGATGCGCGACTACCTTGGGGATTAAAGAGAGGCGGTACTCGAGAGTGCCTTCGGGGATTTATGTAATATCGACACAGACAGAGGCCACAAGCGGTGGAAGTGGCGCTGGACCAGGATTGTTCACCCTTTGCAAAAGGAAGAAAGCTGATTTCGGAAAGGAGAGAGAGAGAGAGAGAGAGAGAGAGAGAGAGAGAGAGAGAGAGGGAGAGGGAGGGATGAAAGAGGCACCTTTCTCCATACATACTATACTCATATTCCAATATAAACGGGCGTCTATGCTCGCCTCGGTGCGCCATTACTGTGTCCCGGGGGCGAAAACTTTACGAAAAATGGCTGAATTTATGTTCCATCCCCACTTGCCCCTTCCGCACTCTCGGTCTTCCTCCTCGGGAGTCTCTTACACAGAGAATATAAGGGTGGAGACGAAGTTGGGTTTCTCCACCTTCTTCTTCCACTGATATCGGCGCGGGTCTTCTTCATCGCTGTGCTGCAACCGCCAAACCTCGCGCGAGTTTAGAAATTATATCCCCGGTCCCTATTATCTTCCGGCGCTATTTATTATTACTGGCTATCGGTCTCACCCACGCAGCGTTATGCTCTCTAGTCTGCCCATTGAAGCGACTGTCGAGAACTTTGTTCACTCTCTGTTTCTCGGGACTCCGGCAAGGGGTTTCCTCGGTGATACCTTCGTAAATAGTGGATCTATCGTCCACAGCTTCCTTAACTTCTGTGATTTTCTTCAGTGTTCTTTGGTCCATTAGCCTTTGTTCGGTTATTACCGTGGTATATTGCAGGGGAAATATTGCGCGAGAATTAAAGACTGTACAAGTCATTGAATTTAGTGGATGAATTATTACTGGCCATCAGACTTGATGGTGATAATTGTTAATTGATTGTTGTTTGACTGTTGGATCATTTGATAATCAATTAATTATTATCGGTTATCAGTGCTCGTCCACGTTGGGTTTTATGGTTTCTAGGTTGTTCATTGAAGCAAATGTCGAGAAGTTTGTTCGTCTTTGTTTCTCAGCTATCTTTAGGGATTTCCTCAGGGTGATCTTCGTGTATAGTGGAGTCTATAGCTTCGTTAACTTTTGCGATTTTTTTGGTTTTATTGTTTTTTCATATCTTGTTCGGTCCATTAGCACTCATTCGTCTATTTCGGATCGCTTCTTCTTTGGAAATATTGCGGGAGAATTAAAGACTGTATCAATAATTAATAGTTCCATAAGTAAATATATCATTTAGCCTTCACCGTGTACCTTGAATATATCGTGATGCGCTCTCTCCGGTTTATCTCCATGCTTCTCTATACAGTAGCGTTAATCGTTAAACGCTGCGCAACCACATTGGCACACCCCAGCCCACCCTCCACTACTCGACTCCGACAATTTACGACTTTCTCCGACCCTATAAATATACCAGGGTTAAGCGATAAAATAATTCTGGCAACGGGTGCGCTACTGCTGGGCATGGCCGCGCGGTTTCTCGTATACAAAAAAGGAATCCTGGCTGTGGTAACGAGGCAGAATCAGTTAAACTTCGGTTGACCGTATTCCCCTGATACTGATCCCTAAATAATCTTATTCGGGAATTTCGATTTTTTTTCTTTGGTATTCTCATTCGCAGGAACTCGAAAAGTAAAAATTCCTTTTATATGGTCAAGAAGAAATGTGATCCAATTTTTTCATCAATTTCTACATAGTTTTACCAAGTTAAATTTTTTCTAAATAAAAAAGATGATAAACCATTAAGTTTTTATTATTCGATCAAATTGTAGGTAGGTGAATGATAATTTGTCTTAAGGATAGGTTCCTCTATAATTGATCGACAAATTACACTAAGTTGATGAATTAATTGCGGATGAATAACAAGACGTAATAAGCTGGTTTTTTTAAATCTTTATTTATGCTTCAATTGTAATAAATTTTAGTTTTCAGAATGGCGTCCAAGATGCCGGCTGATACATCAAGTGCCCTTCGGTTCCATGCAAAACTGCGTGCATTCCTCACTCGTCGATTTTCAATCTAGAACAATGAAACAAGTTTTATTTAAAAACTGAATAAATACAGAATAGAATGAACCTAAGAAATCGAAAAAATATTGAAAAATGACAAAATGGCGGACATGTGAGTGAAAAAAAAAACACCCAAAAAACGAACTTTCAAGTTCACATGTCCGCCATTTTCTCATTTTTCAATATTTTTTCGATTTCTTAGGTTCATTCTATTCTGTATTTATTCAGTTTTAAAATAAAACTTGTTTCATTGTTCTAGATTGAAAATCGACGAGTGAGGAATGCACGCAGTTTTGCATGGAACCGGAGGACACGTCATGTATCAGCCGCCATCTTGGACGCTATTTCGTATAAATTGAATTTAAAAAAAAATTACAATTGAAGAATAAATAAAGATAAAAAAAAAAACACCTTATTACGTCTTGTTGTTCATCCACAATTAATTCCTTAACTTAGTGTAGTATTCGGTCAATTATAGAGGAATCTTCCCTTAATTTAGACTGTTTTCGGAGCCTAGAAGTTTTTTGTATTTCGCGTCGACAGATCGCATGCGAGAAGCATTCTCCGGCCGTTCGCCACCTAGCGGCGTTCCGGGGAACTATATATCTTACGCTTCGCGCTCTGAAAGATCTTTCCACTGCCGAACTGTCACTTGAGTGTTACTTATAATTTTTTTTGCGTGCAGTTTCTAACAGTAATGCAAACAGATTTTTATTAAACCCAAATAAAATTTACTTTCTTGTGTTATTTAGGCATCTTTACATTCGTTCATACGAAGACTATATATGGTACTTTCGGTTGTTGTCAGGATTTATCTGTCGTACCATCGATGGGTAACTTTGGGTGTATGTAGCAGAGTAGATGCATGTGCGGTAGCTGAAGAGCGATGGGTGTGAGGAGGGATGAATAGGAACGAGTAACAGAGATACGTCTGGCTGAAGATGAACTTCAGGGGCGTAGGGCTGAGGGAATCCAAGTGCTATAAGTCCTCCCAATTGCTGCACATCCTCCCATTCCGACTGAATCTCTCGATGGAATGTCTAGAGTCTGGGGTACAAAGTAGTTAATTCTCATTACGACATTACTATTCTTGACAATGATATTCTATGATTATTATCGTTAATAACCGTCCTATGACTGGATCAATAAAATTACGAGAGAAAAATTTCAGAAAAATTACAGGCCTGACGCTCTTGAAAAAGTCTTAAGCCATTCCGTCATTTTCCCATGAATTCAAACTAAAAAATATATTCCACATAATTTTAATCGAACATTAACAACCCCAATAATGATCATGCCAAGATTTCATTTTTAATATCACTGAAAAAACAACAACTTTCTTTGAAAACAAAAAAATTCTGGGCAACAGATTTTTGTCGCCAATTTTCACACTGCAATTTTACTACCACCAATTGCAAAATTGCCAATTGGAGGGTAGTAGTGAGAGCAGTCAGCACGAAATGCGAGTTATTTGAAATTCACCCTCAACATGTTTCACCTCGAGTATCGCGATTCTGTCTGAAATGCGAGCCACACAGTCTCACGTGATGGTGCGAAAAACGATTGAGGGGTGGCGATGGTGGCTCCTCCATTGTATACGTCGACGTCTGCTAGTTCCGGGGTGACCGCATCGATTGCTTGGTTCGCCGGATCAAGAGTCCGGAGGAGTTATAGCTATAGATTGATAACCTCTCTATATAACTGTATATAGTTCACGTCTATATAGACAGAAGAGTGAACGCGAGAAGCTATTCGCTTCCACCCAACACCTACCGTTCGACGGATATCATTTATTAGTGCCCCCAGATAAATGCGATTCGTTTTTCTCCTAATATTTCTCGCGTTTTTCCAAAACAAAGTAGCCGACAGGTCTTTCCGAATAATAATTCAACTGGTAATCTAGTGATAAGGTGAATCGAAGCGTGGCAAAATGTCTCAGTGAAAGACGACGACGTTGGAAACACGATGTTGCATCCCCAAGATGCACTGCACCAGATATAATGACGTATATATGTATAATGAAAGGCGAAATCCAGGCTTTCTCGCGAATCTCTATACCTACTTATGTATAATCAGAAGGATAAAGAAAAACGCCGGAGCCATAGGATGAAATAGATTCTCGGGAGAGAAGCAAAGCGAGTAAGAGAGGTCCAAAGAATAAAGGAAGATCGCGAGGCAGAGAATCTCGAGGATAGTAGCGAAGAGCTAAGCCCGAAAAGAACGACATTCATGCAATTTCCAGCGACCGGCTAAGCCGCCGGATACTCATTAAGGAAGGTTCTCCCCTTGCCTCCTCCTCCTCCTCCTCCTCCTCCTCCTCCTCTTTCACCTTTCTTTTTTCTTCTTTTCTCCCTTTCTCACTCGTTCTCTATGTGTATTCTCATTGGAGCACCGTCAGTTACTCATTCTCTCGCACACTGTGTCTTGGCTCATTTCGCTACCGTTCTCTCCTCATTTCTGCAGGCCCGGAGCCTCTGCGTCAGCAGACTCCGCCAGTACTGTACATAGCACCGTCTCACTCGATCCGGAGTCTTATTCTTGGGCGTAGAAGCTCAGGCCCTCGACCTTACTTAAGATATTCGAGGAAAGACCTGGGCAAAATTCTCCAAGCATAATAATCACTCGGCTCTCGCGCGCACACCGAGTTTCTCGATGATGCGGCTTACCAACCGTTACGAAAGTCAACACCGGGTATTTAGGCTCAACGCCACATTTATTAGCTCCCGCAAATATAAAGAGCTGGTCATTAGTGGTTACAAGGACAAAGACACCGAGAGCCACCCCCTCTTGGCGCCATTATCCATGGAACCTCTTCGCTTGATTACACAAAGTGCTGGTGCTCTTCGGGGTTCGGGCGGTCATCGCCGTCGCACGAAAACCAGTGAAAGCTTTTAAAACACTCGCGATTAAATTTCTAATTCAATTGAATTCAGATATAATTGATATCGTGTCAAGTCAATTATTTGCCTTCGTGTATTGAATCAGGGATTATGAAAAATATTCATAATCCCTGGTGTCAATGAACTACCAACCTCAATAATCAACTTTGTTTGGGACGAGCTGTTGGGTATTAGACTGACTCATTTCCGGGACATTCCACAATGGGAATGAACTTGTCCTCAATCGTTCTAGAGGTGATTCGCGATGAATAGTTGAACGGCGAGTGGCGAACGTTCTTCACTTTCAGGCAATGTTATTCTCAAGTGAGTTGGCAAGTATCAATGTCGTTTGTTTTAGAGAATCCTTCGCAGCAAACTATCACCGACGTGGCGACCTGATGACATGTTCCCCGGCGCATCCTCTTCACTCAACCTGATGCACACTGCCGTTGAGAAGCCCTATCAGTTTCATGCTCAACTCATAGAGAACAAGAAGGGGGAAGTTGCTCGGTGAACTTGCCGCCGGTGGAAACATCGACCACGAAGAGGAACTTGGCGAAACGGGGAAGCTGTTGCTGCTACCGCGTACCGGGGTCCAAGATGCAGCGTTAGAGTGCATTCGGTGCTATAGGTCATCCCATTGCTGGGGCTTGCCACTCAAGTCTCTCCGTTAACGAGACTCCTGGCTATAAACTAACAAAGTGTGAGAGATGTTAAAGGATTGTTCGAGTGAACTACCAACACCGAGACTTCCCGACTGCAACACCGACCATCGTATGGGCCATGCGGTCCAGCGGAACGCGACGTGTATCCTCCTCTTAATGAGAAGTGCTCGTGCGATCGGTTGAGTAAATAGTAGGTCAACGGGCTTCGGTGACTTCAGTGTAAATATATTTCCGAATATTGGGTAGCATGTACTGCGCATCTGACGGAGAGTCCTTAAGAAAATGGAGCAAAAATTTAGCAACTGGCAAAATTGATTGTCCAATTTATTTGAAAACAGTGCAAAGCTCAACTTCGCTAATACTTTTGGCACAATTGACTAAATTAAAAAACGAAAAAAAAAAAAAAAAAAAAGAAAAAAAACAAGATTGTATTTTGTATCCTTTTTTTATTGGCTTTTTGTTACGGTTTAATTTTGATGTACTTTTAATTTACTGTCAGTGAAAAATCACGAAAAAACAAAATAATCATGAGAGAACCTTGTGAGGAAGCAACGAATGACCTAATTCATGGCGTTTGTAAGGTTGAGGCTTAAAACCACCATTAGGATGATTAGAGGACCTGCCACTAAGCGGCGCTAAACAAAACTTGACCTCTTCACGGTAAAAGGGAAGAGGGCGGATAATAGGAAAGGGCCAGTCATTGTTTCTGTGTCTATACGTCGTTTGCACGTAGCGTGTATTCGATGAATGTTGAACCGGCAATGACCAGAGCCGGAATAGAGACGGAAAACACCTTTCTACAGTATATTTCCGACTTCATTTTCGCAACTTTTTATGGGATTACCTAATATCGAAATGCCTGGGGAACGATGGCCATCCTGTGCCTTTTTCTCTTCAGGCTTAATCGACAAACACACCCGCACTGTTTCCGATACGTGACCCGAGAATTTCGGGGGATGACGATTGGGCTCATACGAGTTACTTCGGTTCTCCTTCAGTCAGCGAGTTCCTTTACTCCTTGCTTCAGGATAACGTGGGGTATTATGGACATACCTTATTTTCGTTGATCATCAATATCAAATTTTCTCTATTCTTTAATAATAATCAAGTTGTTTATTATTGTTGAAAAAAAAATTTGTTTGGACCCTTCGTTCTTATTGAAATAACATAATATCCAATCTGTATATTTTTTATTTCGATTATTGCGATTAAAAGCGAAACCAATCACAAATACGATATTGTAGGGAAGTCTTTGTACCTCTAGTAGAAATTTTGTTCTCTCCAATATCATAAAAATGCTCATTGGCAATTTTAGCCAAGAACTTCTAACATGGCATTTGTCTATTAATGGTTTCGTTGGTCGAACAGTTATAGCAATTCATGCAAAAATAAACCAACGTCTTCATTTCGTGCTATAAGCAGAAAAATTGAATAATTTCAAGTCTGAAAGTATGATTCGTGAAGTTGATAGAAATACATCGTGTCAATCACACCAATCGTAAATAGGTAACTCGCTGTTGAAATAAATTCGAGCTTTTACCGTTTTCTGGTAATCTTAGAACACTCCACTGTTCTATTAAACTAACAAAAAGATATTTGAACAAGAAGATTTTGTCAATGACTCAAGGTTAGTTAAAATTCCTAGCATTGAAAAGTTACATTTGTCTTCCCTCTAAAAATTGAAATCCACATTAATGGTAACGGCTATTTTTTTTTTCAACATTGATTTTTTGAAAATGTTTATTCCGTTGATAAGTACCGGAAAATATGAAACAAATCGCCGGGCCATTTTGCCCCACTTCACCCTATACCTTCCACCCTCTTGCCCTTTGGTTGCCCTACCGTCGTACCTTATGAAAGTTACGGAGCCAAATTGGAGAGAAATTTTCGCTCGGCCAATCGAAAGTAATTGGCGTTCGCTGGGGAGAAACGATCCTCCTCACGGCTTACGAATTACGCACTTCTCTTGCACTCCCCTAGCCCATCTCCTTCTCACAAGGGAACAAAGTCTCTCCTCTATGAAATAGATTCGCGAAAATTCGCAGTTTACCTCCCCGGCCTTTTCGGTGATAAGAACAGTTCAGCGGGTTATGAATTTCTTGAATAAATTAAATAAATTAAATTCGGCTTTGGTAATTCACGTGTTAGCCTCATTTTCGCTGAAATTTTGTCTGCACTCGAATAAAATTCATCGGCCGATATGCGATTGAGTGAAAAAAAAAAAAAAAAAATTCTATAATGGAATTCAGAATGAGGCTGCGTTTCCGCACAATCTCACATTATCGTTTTTTTCGTCATGCACGAGAATGTGGTTAATAATTCAAGTTTGGTAATTCGGTCAACTGCCGTACGCTTCGCAAAAACCACCGAATGTTGCCGAGCGTATTTGGTCATCGAAATATGTTGCCGAGAAAAAAAAAAAAAAAGAATTGCTACGTGCCAAGCTTACTAATATTGCATTTTTCACAAATACTCCAACCCGCCAATTAAGGGAACAAATTAATTTTAATACCCCGCAAAAATAAATAAATAATGTAACTAGTCCCTGTTACAAAAAGTATTCTATCAAGAAATAAATACTTGCTTGAATAAAAACGAAACAAACCTAAATTGCGAGGACTGAAAAATCAGTTTTTAATGCATTTCTAATTAAAAAATTAATTTCGGGCGGTATATTAAAAAAAAAAAAAAAGTTAAAGTGGCCCGAGTACGTAAGTTTATTTACAATAAAAGAAAAGTTAATTCGTCATTAAAAAAAAAAAATGAAAAAAAAAAGAGAATAGACGGATAAATAAGGATACAGGTACTGCCGATAGGAATCAGTTCCGGTGACAGAGCAGTGATTATCGGTCGGCCAGTTCCTCGATCGAGCAGTTTATTCGTTAAATTTCATAAGCTCAGCGGGGAAAAATTGCTGAGCCATTGCTCGTACGTGTCTCGCGCTTTATTGGGTTTATCGATTATTGAGAGAAAAAGCGGAGGGCGCACGGATGACAAGTGGCTATAAAAGAAAGAGAGTGCGAAGGAAGAGCGAAAGCTGCTGGCTAGTCGAGTTTGTTTTAGAAAATCACGGTTCACCGATTTTACTCGTGTGCCGAGTGCACACACGGATCCTTGTCGACGTCCGTCGATGGGCAGGGCCACCAAGTTTTCCGGAAACGATTGCAATTCGGCATGCGTATATTCTCCGGCTTCCAGGTGAGCGCCCCTGGACGGCGTGATTTCCCGTCGAGCGTATTCAGGAAGCGTAACTTTGATCGTGGAATCACAATCGAATCTCGCCAAAGTGCAGACCACTCCAGTTCACCTCCGCCCACTTTAGTGTATGTACGTACGTACGTACGTACGACCCTAATATTCCTACCTGCCCGAGTATATCGCTGACTGTCGTCTGCTCCAGACATGTGCTATATTACTGCCTATCGTGCTAGTTCGATTAAGGGACAAGTGGAGTTGCATCACTTCGAGCCCATTTCACTTACTGCCAGTATATGCCAAATTAGAAAATCACCGAAATTAATAATCCAAAGGATTAGATTTTTCAAATCGCTCAACGATATTTTTGCGAGTGGCTTCAAAGATTTCGGGCAATTTCTCGAAGATTTTTTCGAAAATATTCACCATACGCTTGTCTACGTTGCAAATATTTGTTTATTTTAATGAAAATAAAAGTACTTACTCGCGGCAATTTTCAAATCCCAATTCTTCTACCATTCCTAAATTTACAAAAAAAATTATATTAATAGGTAATTCATATTGTTTATTTGCTCTTAAAATAACATTTTATTTTTTACCATTTGTCTTAAATTCGGCATTCCGTGACAGAGAACATCCGGTCAAAATCTCATTACATTGATGCTTCGATTTTGATCAATTTGCTGATGACGAACTGTGATTAGCAGCAATTGCAGATTACGCGAAATTTGTGAAGGAAGCTCGAGCTGCTCGTTGATCAAACAAATTCATGAAAATATTTAATCACTACGAAGATCAAACCCTAAAATCAATCGGAAAGTTTTTCAATTGAGAATCGGGTGTAACGAAACTCTCGGTTAATCTCGATGGTCTGAAACGAGTGTGCGCCGGTGGTTTTACGTAACGCTTTTCTCTCGCGAACCCGATGAAAATGTATACGAAGTGGCATGACGGTCAAAGCCCGCAGGAGAATCTCTCTCGTCGGTAGATGAGAGGTCCATTTCGTTATATCCACCAGCGAGAGAAGCGCGTAGCGTTGCTGGTGTTAGCGGAGTCGAGTGGGAGGGCTCACGTTGGTCGTTCATCCACCGTGGTAAATTCAATTCCAAATGCTTTTTCACGAATGCAAATTCCTTATCAAAGTTTGAGCCGGATTACAAATTCAGAACGAAGTGAAGTTTCTTCTCGGCAGCAGCAGCAGCAGCAGCAGCAGCAGGAGTAGCAAAATTCTGTATCCCTTGGCTTTATTCTTGAAAGAGAGAGATCGAAAGAGAGAGAGAGAGAGAGAGAGAGGCGGTTAAAGAAAGTGAATTATGGTGACCGTTTGATGACGCAGGTCGCCTGCTGGTCTTTCTCGTGGATTTCATTAGTTTTAAACGTTAAAAAGAAAGACGTAACTCACAATAAGAGATATGTCGTTTTCGGATTTTTAAAATTTTTATTAAATAAACTAGATTGCAAATTGAACGAATTTGTGTTTGAATATGACGGCATGAAAATATAGTTCATTAATAATTTTAATAATTTTGAGTCAAATCGAATGAAAATAAAATAATTTTATTTTTATTACCTGGTTTTTTTAATAAAAAAATATTATGTGTAATTTTTGTTTGAAGCATGGATTATTGATGTCTGAGATTAAAATTTAATTTTTATTGCGGTGAGGAGGATTGGATTATGAATTGGATGTTTTAACATTTTTATGAACGAAGAGAGTAAGAAGCAGACGTGAAAATAAAGTTTGACGAGTGTTGGGAAATTATGGTAATCGCTTTTGGTCGGTCACCGAAATTTTATATTCACTGTTATATTAAATTCTATATTGGCCACCGAAACGGAATGGCGATTACGAAAGTATCTGTGGCTGAAGAATTTAAACGAAGAAAAAAGCGCAATGTGCGCGGATCCTCTGTCATGTAATATGCATAATAGGGTGAGAGAGTGAGAGGGAGAGAGATAAAGAAAATGGGAGGTTGAGATGCACACACACACACACACACACACACACTTTGATTTCGAATTTGCATTTGTCTGTGGTGCCTCGAGCTCGAGAATTCATTGGGTAACGTGTACGTCGGAGAGATTTTCGTTGACCGAGTTTTGCTAATTATTCGAATGTAAATTACGGGACGGCGAATAAGAGGCTCGGCGAAATTTAACACGTTTCGCTCTTTTTTTTTCGTGGCCACGAAAAAGATTTAGTCTATTTTCTGTGAGCATCAAATATTGAAATGAATACGCATTCAAAATACTTTTTCATTCGAAATCAATAAAGTCTTTTCGTCAAGTCGCGAACCGAGCCAACACCGAGAGCTTTTCCAAATAACGAAGAGCCTCATTTTTTTAGTGCCCAATAAGTGGCTCCTTGTACAAAGTTGTTACAATTAACATTCCCATTATTATTAGCTGTCTCAGGCGCTTTATGATTCCGTTTTACTTGTTCATAGGTACGTAGAGTTTCAATAAGCTGGAAGTTCTTCGAAAAGAGCGTTTATTTATTTCGAAGGCGATCAAATTATTAACTTGAGCACAAAAATGAAAAAACTATGATCAAGGAACGAGTAAATGTTTCGTTGGAATCAACGAAAAGAAATAAATCAATCCACCCATTTCTTCAAAGTCGATGAAACTTTATTGTCAAGTCGCGAATTGGGCCAACACTGAGAGCTTTTTCAAATAACGAAGAGCCTCATTTTCTTAGTGCCCAATAAGTGGCTCTTTGTACAAAGTTGTTACAATTAACATGAGGATGTGAACTTGAGTTTCAGTTCCATTATTATTAGCTGTCTCGGGCGCTTTATGATTCTGTTTTACTTGTTCATAGGTACGGAGAGTTTCAATAAGCTGCAAGCTCTCCGGAGTACTCTCGAAGGATTACGTATTCCCGGTTTTCAGTGTACCATCGCTAGTCACGGAGTAGCTTGGCTGCTTGTCGAGGAGTGATTGTGAGTTGCGTTGAAATGGGTTGGGGTAGTTCCAAGAGGTTGCGGTAGTTGTCAGTTCGATGTAAACCACACGCCGCTACTCCGCTTGCGTGTATATACACATACCGCCAGGCTTTCACATGACTGAAGGCCTTGATGTCATTGTATCCGCGTCGAGGTCCGATTTGCGATGCTGTGCTTGCTTCAACTTGGTCTACCTCATCTACATGAAATCCTTGGCTCTCGGCAGGTCAATTATGCCCAAGGAGAAATAAATTGTGCCGTCTCGAGGATGTATACCGATTATGGAACTACGAATATACGTGGCCACTCGAAGACGAGGGTGTGAATCGGAATAGCCTGTAAGTACAGTACAGTCGATGGAGAGCGAACACCATTGCGAATAAGCAAATCGACAGGAAGCAGAGTTCCCCATTCGCCCCGAGGCTTACACGGCTTAGGTCACATCAACACTCCGGAAATGCCGCTATACCTCGACATATTAGGTGAAAGGCTCTTCCTCCAACCTCTCACTTCTCCGTTCTGTCCACTCTATCGATTAACAAGGCGGACTCAATCGCTTGATCACGAGGACGAAGGGCTTAGGGCACTTATTTGATTCATCTCGTTATAACTTCATCGGGCTTGGCTTTCGGCAATGGCAATGGCTAATTGGGAGCTTGCGAATTCTGAGCAATTGCATTTTTTCTTTTGTAGCTGCGTGAATTTTATTGAAGGATAGATTTTTTTTTTCAACATTCTTTTCAGCATTTTTTCTGGTGTACATTTTGTTGACTCCTGTGAATATTTAGATGAATTTTTGTTGTCCATAATTTAACGCAAAAACTTAACTACTATTTATTTATGGTCAATTGAAATTTTAAGCTCCTGGAAACTCCGGCAACTAGAGGAAAAGGAATTCGAAAAAAATATTTTAAGAATTTTTTTCAGTGGTAGTTTTGTTTTCAGTTCGTGTGAATATTCACGTGAATTTGTTGAGTTGATAATTTGAAGAAAAAAAATGTTTGAATTTTTTTTTCAATGATTAATTGAAATTTTAGGGTCGCGAATGAAAAAAATCATGAAACAAAGATGACGATGACAATTGTTTCGGGAATCTTGTAGATTTGGTTGAATCGTTAATCAATGACTTTCGAGACTTTTGGTACGAAAAATAATTGCATACAGGTGACGTGACTCAGCGACGTGCAGCATCGATACAGGCGAACGAGGAGTGCCGAACAATTTTGTCAAGTCACGTACCGTCGTTCAACGTTGTTATCGTTATTTTTATATAAATATAAATTGCTTACACTTTTCTGCTCCTCTTTCGATTCCTATTCCACTGTGCGACTATTGGACACGGCTCTTTCATACTTTCCAATTGACTTTTATCCCTTTGTCCAATTATCGTAACTCAGAGAATCGAAGAGATCGATTAAATTGTTTTCCGGTGGAGACTGAGTTTCGAAAAAAATTATTGTCATTGCTTCTTGCTCATGGAATTTCCGTCGAATTTTTATAATCTGGAAAGCAAAAAAAAAATTATCGAATGTAATTATTGTACATCATTATCACGAAATTCCCTTGAATCAACATTGAACAAAAAATCACAGAATATGAAAAAAAAAAAAACATCGCGGACGAAAAAAAATGAGACTTTCATTTTTAAGGCCAATTTTCTAATCCGGCATTGCTAAAATGCAATTTTTATTGTGCCAAAAAAAAATCAAGTGAAGATTACTTTTTAATCGATCAACAGAAAATCATTATAATATATTTATTTAATGTGGGATAAATAAATGGCAACATTTACAAAAAATTGAAGCTGTTGTATCGCCATACCGGAAGTGACACGATTTGACGGTTCGATGAACAGCGTAATGTGCGATATTCCGAAATTCCTCGAAATTTTATGGAACAAATCAAAGCCGCGTATTTTCGGATTAATCCGAAGCCGTTCAGCTGAGATTAGTGATTCGGGTGAATATCTCCAGAAGCGGGCGATAGTATTTTGGCACTTTGCTCCCACTCGGAGTCTGCGGCGATAACGAGAATGTCAATTACGTAATTTCTCAAGCTTGAGAAGCTTTCCCGGAGCATTACAATGGCACGTAAGGGAACAAAACTTGGTCTAGGGGGAATGCGCAAATTAATTGGCTATTAGCCTTCGGTGACTCGGAGCAGTCAATCAATCGATAATCTCGTCTAAAGTTGCAAAAGACCGTCTGAATATTGCCAGCGGAGGAGCTCGGGGCTTTTGGGGCTTTGTCCGGCGCGGCTCTTGACGTACTTTCTCCCATCAGAGATAAACAACCATTGTAAATACGTGCTTCGTTTTAAGTGCTCTTTGGGCAAACAATAAATTGTAAAGAAAAGCCAGCATCTTTTCTTTAAGAGAAAAAAGAAAGAAGAAAAAGAAAAAGAAGAGAAAAACACACACACACACATCAGCAACAAACGAAATCAAAACAAGATGAAGAAGTCTTTATGAAGAGCAGTATAATGGCACTCGTGGTGAGTGGAAAGCGAATGTTACCCGCGGTCGAAGGTCGTTGTGCCTGAAGCGCATTCGCAACATTGGAAAGCTCATTTCTTTGCCGGAAGCTGGCATAAAAGCGCGAAACAGATTTCGTAGCCATCCGTGTACGGGATATTCTTTAAATTTTTTCTGAGTAATCCACGAGGTAGACTTTTTTCCGCTCTCTCGAACGAATACCCACAAGGTTATATTCGAGAATAGCAGTGTGCCACTCTGAGGGAGGAAAGTCCTCGCCCTCTGACGTCTCCTCCGTCCGCTCCGGGATCTTTGGAAAGGTGTACCACTCGCCGGGAAATGTCTCCGGTGCTCTTCAACCGGGCGGATGTATGAGACCGCACTTGCCGATGCTTTTAGAGATATTGAATGTTTTCTCTGTTAGTGGGCCGACGAGCGTTCTCCAGAAGCTACGCTCGAAATTGGGACGTCGCTCTCACGGACCGACTCGGTTTCGTCGCACTGAATCGGTCACCACTTAACAGCAGAAGACGCAATAAGCTCCCTGTCAACTGCATTTTCAGTGGACATTTCTCATTTTCCCTTCCTTATTATTTACTATTTTATTATTTCGAAATCTTATTCGTGATTGAAGGAATTTAATTATCGATGATTTGTGGTTACATTTCATAGGGAATTCAAATAAAAAATATTCGGTGATTTTTTATCGTCAATTTTTCATCATTTCTATACTTTTACTTGTGAAATTTTTCATTTTCTTGCTTGTCATTTTCTATTTTATTCAGAAATCTTACTGGTGATTGAAAGAATTTGATTATCAGTGATTTGTGGTTACTTTCCATCGATATTTTATCCTCAATTTTTCGTTACTTTTAATATTTATCATTTGTGAAAGGCTTGCTCGAAGCTAAATAATGGAAAACTTTGTATGAAATGAAAGTGGAGAGTTGGAAATAAAAGAATGTGGAGCTTGCAACTGGCAGAAGGCAAAAGTATCGAAGCGTATCGATTATGGCTACTTTTCTTGAATGTTTAAAAAGTAGTAATATTTTATTTAAAACATTTAATCCGTGTGTCTGGTGCGTTTTCAAATGTTCTAAAGTTTATTCTGCACTGGGTTGCTTTCACGACATCGGCTAAACTTTCCTTTCTGTTTATACTTAGATATTCTCAAAGAAAAACTTTCGCTGCAGCGGTTCCACAAAAGTTAAAACATTTTATTGATACAAAGGAAATTTCGCAATGACAAAGTTGAAAGAGAAGTTTGAAAAAGCACTCTCACAATTATTCACAAGTTACGAAAAAAAGGAAGAAAAAAGAAAGTAAGGTGAAGAAAAAAAAGCTGCATGCATCTGGTGAAAGCCCAGTGAAAATCACACGTTAACCGTCAGCGCGGATTTTCGTGGGAATGAAATCTGGCGGTTGGGTAAGCTTTTCGCCTCGTGATTAGTGTGACTGCTTCTGAGAGTTCTTTGCTCACTCCAGCGGAATTTTACTCGGCAAAACCGTGAAGAGTTCGCTTGGCGGCCATATACGAAAAGACATTTCGAGCTTTCCTCCTCGGGGTGAAAACGTATTGGCTGACTGCCGGTCATCACGTACACACACTTTCTCTTCGTACACATATGCCTATTCATATAAGGCATTCCATATCGGTTTAACAAAGATTTGTTTTTTTAACCTCTCAAATGATTTAGAAAAATATATATCAGAAATCCAACATATAAAGAAATTGTCCTAAATGAAAATTTAGTCGTGAAATATTTGCTTCTTTTATTTTTTATTTTTAGGAGAAATGATATTTCATTTTTAAAAAATCATCTCACAAAAAGTGAGTGACTTGGTCATTCAAAATAAACATGTAGAATCCGCTCTATTGCAGATTGACGATTGAAATTTAAAAAAAAAATTTTTTTAGCAAAAAAACAATCGTTTTCCATTCGTTTTCTTAATTTCATCAAAATGTAAGCATCACAATATTCCCGAAAAAAAAAAAAATCCCTACGAAAAAAATAAATAAATAAAAAATAAAAAATGCTCCTCAAGAATTTCCAAAAATTGTGGTTTCGGCGGATTTTCCAGCATAATCCGCTCCTTAGGACCCAATCGAATTTTTTCGTGACGCGGAATGCCTAGTACATTTTCTCATTTTACACCGCCACAAGCACACGCCCGACTTTATAAATATCCAGGAGGCACGACTGTTTTCATCTGCGATTTTAGCGAAGCGGTAGTTTTAAATCCAGCGCTAAGAAGTCCACGTTCGGCTGGAGAAAATGATGGAGTGGTAGCGACAGTCGCGGATGAGTTTGGGAGTACGTGAAGAAGACGGAACGTACACGATTCGGTGAAGCCGCATCCGGAAACGGGAGAGAGCAACGAGGCGAGGAGCAAAAGTGAACGGTACAGAGGGAAACCGAGAACTTGGTCGTTCCAGTTGCGTCGATGAATTGAGGGAGCAAGCGACGCGAGAATCGAGAGTGGGAAAGTGTTCTGTTTGGGGTGCGAGAGTCAAAGGATAAGCCGAGCCACACCGACGAACGGAAACTTCCTAACCGCCCGATCTTCACGCCGAGAATTTGCCTCGTCGTCGACGTCGTGAGCTTCCGCGTTTCATGCGTGAGGTAATTTAATCGAATCGTTATGCGCTCGTAGCTTCGTACTCTTCGTCTCTCGCGTACATCTCCTCTTTTGTTCCGACTATCAGTCGCTGAGAAATAGTGGTACGAGTCTGGACTTCAGAAGCGCCCAAGGAATGCTCCACTTTCCTCTCGAACTGCTATTTTCACCGCATTATAATTCGGCTCCTTTGCATTTAAAGCTGCGGTTTAGTTATATCCCAATGATACTAACTCACACTCTTTGACGTAAGCAAAATAGTTGTGGAGAATTTTGGCTCGTACTCTGCGAGGTACGCTGCGAGGTTGAGCTCGAAAATAATGTGCTTTTGAACATTGTTAAGGGAATGGAAAACTGGCGAAATTTGATATATTCAAGATGAGAGGTAAAATTCATTATTTCATCAACGTGGCAAGAAGCCTAAGAGGTGCTTGAGTCGTAGTTAGTGGATTTTTCGAAAATTGATTTCAAGATTCGTTTATACAGGATCATTTATTTTTGTAGCTTTCTGAATATCCTGTTGAAAACGTGTGCTTGAATCGCAGTTAGTGCTTTTGGATTAAATAAAAATACATTTCAAGATTAATTTATGCAGGACCATTTTTTTTTTAAGCTTTTTCAATACCCCTGTTAAAAACGTGTGATGGCGTCGTAGTCAGTGATTTTGGATTTTCAGCAAATTGATATCAAGATTAATTTATGCAGGATCATTTATTTTTGCACTTTTTGAACATCCTGTTAATAAACGTATGCTTGAATCGTAGTTGGTGTTTTTGGATTTTTAGAAAATAAATTTCAAGATTAATTTATGCTGAATCATTTTTTTAAACGACTTCTTTAATTATCCTGTTAAGAACGTGTCGCACTGAATCGCAGGGAAATTTTGGTGAGGTGGAGATATTTATGGGGGCCATTTATGAACTACGGTCGCAATGGTCCCAACAGAAGATTTTCTATCTTTTCGAAGAGCGCGAAGGTCGCTAGGTGATTTCGCGCTCACTGAGCGGATTGACATGGCTGCCGAGTAAGCCGAACGTTCTGTGTCTACTAGTTTCCCCAGGCGCACCGAGTCGAGTTCAACGAATGTCGGAAATGTACACATAACACATCCCGGATCGGATCCCAAGGGACGGCTGACGTGTGCCCGTTAAATATTGCAAAAATGCTCGTAAAACATGGACCAAGAGAACCATTGCTCTCGCTTTCACTGCACACTACGTTTTCCCGAGTATCATGCCCGATTGTTTTCTTTTCCCGAACGCCTCTCGTTCTGAATTTTCAACGAATGCCGGGACACGGTGTGTTGGCTAAATACACCGTGTTTCGATAGAGAGGAAAAAAACAAAGTCATTCGAGATTTTACCACAGGTATTCATCGAGCTCGAAATTCCGGTCGATGTGACGTCATGATGACCGAGCAATGACGACATTTCTTCAATGAAGGGGAAAAGGGAGACGAGGAATAGAACGTCCATTTCGAACGGTTGATTCTTTATCTTTGGTTCATTAACTCCGAAATGTGCAAGTTTAAAGTGCTCTTTTTAGCACATCAACCGAATAAGTTTGGGACATTCCAATTCGTCTTCCGCCAGGCAGATGTTCATGGTCCTATGTTCTCAGGAAAATCTGGTCCATTTAACCATGGTCTTGCATTACTGGAAAATGCAGATGGCCCATCGGTGCAACCGGTTCAATGACGTAGTTTCTTCCCCGAAGGGACAAAAAAAAAAAGAAAAAGGGAGACGAAGAATAAGAGGCCATTTTAAATGCTCAATCGTTTATCTCGAAGGGGTTTAATGGATTGGGAAGTGACGAAGGCGGGCGTCGGCACACGCGAGACTCTGATAGCTGTCCCCCACTGTATTCACCGGTTGAGATAGGAAATACGGTTAGAGGAGGAGGAACAGGAGGAGGAGGAGAAGGAGGATGAACGAGAAGGTAAAAGACGACGCGCCGGAGAGATATAAAGCGCGCGGATGAGAAGGCCCGTAGGTCTGGGCTATTCGAAGAGAAGAGGGAAAATCGAGAAGCGAGAGAATATAAGGGCGCGCAGAAGTGTAGAGGGCAAAGCAAGGGAGGAGATACGAACGAGACTCAATCCCCGCGCGGCCCGTAACATTTTTCTCATTAAATCGATTGAGGCGAACGCCATGATGTACGGAAAAAGACGATCCAACCCCACGGCAAACCTTTCGGGATTTGAGAACGGCGCGAGTGCGCTCGAGAGCCTCTCCCACCGTTCGCCTCTATCCCATTTCACAATTTTTTTCCTCCCTCCTCTCCCTCCCGCCGTCGCACTTCTTCCACGACAACCTTCTCATTCTTATCATCCTGGATTCCGTAATTTACGTAATCCGAAGCTCTGCCGAGTCTTTGACATTGCCACATCGTGTGCGTTCAGAAAATGCCGTTCATGGCGATGATAACGTTCGTGGGTTTGACGTCTTCGATATCGTCCCCGATATGAAGCTTCGTAACTTAAGTTTTCATCGAGAAATTACCTCGACAGTAATGTGAAGCACGATTTTATATGAATAGAGAAATTTTTCCCCGAGAAATTCCGCGTGTTTTACATTTTTGCTTTCGCTCGGTGCGTAAAGTGCAGTTATACGACTACTGCGCTTCACGCGGAGGATTAAAAACAATTTTTTTGCTCCCATAGTGGCCGAAAAGGGAAGTTTGATGATTAGAGAAAAATCGAAATGCAAGCCTCGAGGGAAATATCAAATTCGCGATCGATTGGTGAGATAAATTACTTCGGTTGAGTCCCGCATTACAGTCTGGCTCCTTTCTGTTCCGAGCTCCCGTCTAATCTTTCTATTTTCCAGTTGAGTGTCGGGTAATGCCGGACGCTGAGATTTTCCAACGACGCTCAGATGAAAACGATTTCGAGAACGATTTCTCGCCGGATATTAGAAGAAACGCGGAGTGATACGAAACTGGACGGGGGCTGGAGGGAAAAAGGTGCGGCGATTGCGACGCGGATAAGAGGAGGATCCAGTGAGAGAAAGCGAGGGAAGATTTTTGCCGCATCTGCTTTTGTCAGATGAGTGGAAATGGGAGAATCGCAATACAGTGTGGCAAAGGCTCTTCATCGGCATTGAGTTACCATTACAACCCTGTTACTTTGTACTTTCTAACATTCTCCGATGGAGCAGCGTCACAAAAATTCCTACCCTATATTCGTACTCGAAGAAAAAGCTCGAAGCGACAAATTCCAATAAGTCAGACGATGGAAAATGAAAGAGAGACGTGAATGAGTCACCGGTGCTAAAAGTCGTGCATTATTCAATAGATGCCCGCAATGCGATTATTCCCAATTCTCCCCTCAAGCCCAAATCCGAAGGGATAGGAGTTAACGATATAATATCAGTCAAGTTCCCATTCACAAAGGAGCCGAAAAAAAAACGGATAAGAAAATAAAACCAGTTCTACGTGCCCATGGATACCTGAGAAAGAGCACACTGGGTTGAAAAAAAATGAAAAAAAATAAGAGAAAAAAAAAAAAAATGTGAGGATTCGCGGGTCGACTTCTGAAACGCGGAATTGAGCCGGGTTATTGGACTTGGAATTTTCGTCTACTCTTTTATCCCTTCTTGACTCTCAATTTATTCGCCAAAGCAGTTCATCCGGAAAGCCTAGAGAGTGACGTCGACGCTCGGATCCACTACCTCCTGGGGACGGATCACTATCGTATGCCTGTGTGTGCTGCTCTTCCGGAGTGAGCTCCACCACCGGCTCTCACTCGCACACCGGGATAATGCCTCGCTCAGAGGATTTTATATCAAGACGATAAGCGCTCGGTTGAGTCAAAGTCATCACGGTTTATTCGATCGAAGGTTATACTGTCCCACCACATAACTTTATATACCGCCTTTCTAATAATATAAATGGTATTACAAATTGAGCTGAGCTTGCCGAATAAAAAGGATACTCTGATGTTTCTCTTGGAGTAACTCGAGACTAGGCCAACGACCGGAGACCGGGGCAATTCGGATCAACGTTCAATCCCCCCCATTTGCCATCGTAGATAATGTCAGATTTTCCGAATTTTGGCAAATTAAAATCACAAATTCTAAATTCTGAGATTAAAAGGTATGGGAAATCACTGTGATTTATCATGTGATAAGGCAATTAATCTACAGAGCATTAATCATTATTTCTCAAAAATATTCCGCTTTTCATTGTCCAAAATTCTATAACCAATACTGGACAGTATTTCTCTGGATCTAATCAATCGAAAATGTTTAAACTAGTTTTTAATTGCAGGCAAATAACTACGGAGCACCATGAAAAAAAAAAAAAAAAAATAAAAACGAAAGCAGCGAATGTTTCGTTACGTTTTGACAAATCTTGAAAGCCAATCAAAGCATTTTTATTTTCATTTATGATTTTTTGTCCTGCGAATATTTGCCTTTTTTCGTTCCTCACGGTCAAAAATTTAGTGACTTCATTTGCTATTGCTATTGCTATTTTTTTCTTTTTTTTTTTTTTACAAGGGACTCAAGTAACGTGGTCCGATTCACCCCGATCTTCACTATGGACCTTCGCTGGAGGAATTGTGGAGAAGAATGAAAATAAGATAACGGTCGATGAGTAGTGGAGCTGGAAGGACAGATGCACCGGTTCTATAGCTACACCGAGGATTCAACGCGAGTGCTGCTTCCCTCGTAAAATCTAAACGAGCTCGTCGGATGCTTGAGCGCTCGCTCGAATATCGCTCGTTCAAGTAAGGTCGTTCGGTAGCAGCGCGCGAGCGTGGTCGGGATTTTCGTTACGCGATACGTGATTCGAAGCCAAGTGCAATGAGGAAGAGCTACGTATATACGGGAACACACAGTCCAGATCTCGCTCCCGGCGTCAGCGAAGAAAGCACTTCCGGTAGCATAGCTTATGCAGATATAGTGCATACTGTGCGCGCCGGCAACCAAATCTGCGCACTGCACTGCATTGTCCTGCTCTCCCTGAAGTTGCAACCTGTTTTCAGTCAAACTCCTCCGTCATTTGAGACGCAACGACCAAAAATTTATGCCAAAAGGTAGATGAATGACCTTGGCCAACAAAGGCGACGTTTTTTTCTGACCTCCCGACTCGAATTTTGCATCGGAATACAAAAAACCTTCATTTGGTGCGCAATCATAACGGAAATGCCATGCTGTAGTGAATCGCGTGGTTCAATGAAGCGAGGAAGCAAAAATAACGATTGAGCTTTTTATTCAAAGCTCGATAGTTCTACAGGTCAGGATTTGGACTTTTTGAACCGTGACGTGTTGTTTTTTCTTTCTGATTTACAGAATTGGTTTCAAGTAGAGAAGCGTTCTCTTGTCAGTTTGAAAGGGTGGAAAAGGTTTTTTTTGAAACCTTGGAATTTGGGTTGGGAGAATTGAGAAAGGCTGAATCGTTGTTGGGTTATTGGGTTATTATGTGAGCTAGGGTATTTAATTATCAGGGCACACTAAGAAAAGTGATTTATTTTTAATTGTCACTTGGAACGACCACTTAATCGTCGTCTCAACGCAAAAAATTGTTACAGGCGCCAAGTGAACATTTGCATTTGCGTCTCATTTGCAGCCAGCTCACAAACTGGTAACTTTATTCCCCGTGTGTAAAACGAGAATGCGGCACTAACCTCGAAGCCAGCTAAAAATAAAGTTTGTATTTATTGGAATCACAGGAAAGGCAAACAAAGGTTTGCCTTTTCGGGTGCATTACAATATCTCGACTGGAGCAAAGTTGCACAGGCCGGATGTTGGAAAATTGTTGCAAACAGCAAATGTGGCGTTGTTCTGAATGACGAAGTGGAAGTTTGGAGAAAAAAAAATAAATAAAAAAATCCGAGTGCGATTTTGTTGGAAATGGAATAACACTCGAGTGGTAGGCTGAATGGAAAGCGAAATTCGAGGCAGGGTTGAATGAGCTTTTTTTCGAGCAATGGTCTATGGATTTGTACCAAAACATTCGAGGAGATTGCATCGGAAAATGGCGCTTCATTTTGGAAGGTGGGCCGCGTGGCCGATTGCTCTGAAAAGTGTAAAGATATTTCATTTCAATATCCAAGCACATTCGGATTCTCTTCAAGGTTCGAAGATGGGAGAGTGAGGTGGGCAAGGTCGTAGTGCGGGATGCGGAAAGGTCCTGGATCCAGGTTATATCGCATTGTGAGCTCGAGACTATTGCCCCCCAGACTCAATTTCGTACCTCGTTTTCCTGGGGAAGAAGGACCTACAGGGACCAGAAGCAGAGCTACAGCGTACACACCGGCGAAAGAAGAAGAGCACGCCTGAGCCTTTCCATTTTCTCGTTGTTCATTTTACTGCGGGCTGCTCGTTTGCCCAACGCCACTGGCAATATACCTCTTTTGTCCCATAAAGACGCATATACACAAGCGGAAAAGTATTGCAAAATCTAGGGTCACTAATTCTCCTCTCTCTCTCTCTCTCTCTCTCTTTCTTCATGGTCTCCACGAAAATCGAGAAAGCGAGTGCGAGGTTTGAAGAAAGAGACGTGAGTGGCAATCTCTTTACACGTCGATCGATAACCAATCTAAACCAATTTCTGCGGAGAACGGTTATCGGCTATTCGGGTTTCCGTATACGGTAACGAGAGTTCGCTCCTGGTGGTAGCTGCCGGTGGAGCGGCTGGTTACTGGTTACACGAGTGCGCTCCGAGAAAAGTTTCAGCCCTCGCGAAGAGGACCATGGACGTCAGTTCTGGCCCGTTTCTCTGTATTTCGCTGTTTCAACGTGCGTCTGTGTCGGTAGCCGAGCTGGTATCGGTGTCCTCGTGGGGTCTTTTACTCTGATAACGACCGCCTCTCATTGACGAAGAACCAGAGAATAAAATTTTTTTCTCATCAAACAGCCACTCGTGCCTCCTGCTGTTAAGTGTACTAGAGAACATGAAAATTACGCATATACCAGCCAACATGCGACGATTTCTAGTGGCTGTACCACTGGCAGCGCCACCGGAAGTGGCCACACGGCAGTTTCGCTCTTATACTTCGCCGCTACTCATCGCCGTTCGTTAGGCACAAAAAGTACCGACTTTACCATCAGGAAAATTTATAATTACCACTCTCCGCTTATTTTGCCATTATTATGTCACTGATTCATGACACTCGATACGCGCGCGACAACTTGTTTTTTTTTGTTGTTTTTTCTTTTTTTTTTCTCTAAAACTTTTCTCACTAACTATGTCACTAACATTCGGTAACGAGATCCGAAGCGGGAAAGTTGAAGTCCTCTCGAAGAAAAGTTCGGGAGTGACAAATACGAAATTCATCGTTAGCCATTTGTTCGCGCTCAGATTGACGGTGAAGTCAGAAATAGGTTGTTATGCACGTTGTCACAAAACCTGTCTTTTTTATCAACCTGTCCATGGAAATAATCACTGATGCCATTGATCAAACTGCCCTTAATTGAACTTCCTGTTAGTCGTTCTGTTGACAATCGCCACGTCCCTAAATCTCATCACACACAATGCTTAACATACACAACAGCTTATTCGCCGTTGGTAAAGGATTAGGGATTAATAATGAAGACATTGTTGCGATAACTCGATACAAAGGGAAGCGAGTTAAGCTACTGTCCGGGTTTGGTGCGGAATCGTGTGGCGGTACTTGCCAAAAACAGAAGGTGCATTTAACGGTCGAGGTGTATGATCAGAGGTTGTATTGTGCTTTTGGTAACATGGACTCTATCGCAGCTTGGTAAACGCGTCATTCCTATCCCCGTCGTTTAACGTTGGAACGTGGTGCAAGATCCTCATCCCATTGCTGGAGGCTTCCGGAAGTTCCGTTCAAAGAGAATTTCCAGCGCCGCTGGAGAGAACCCCGGGAATAGAGAGGGTGTGTATCTAAACAAACGTCAGGTGAAGCTGATAGGCTTAGCGGAATGGTAACACGGCGAAATTGGTTACAGGGCGATCAGCTTCACCGCGTGGAACGAGGGTTACGGTATGGGAATGCCGTAAGTAAATAATCAGCGAGGGGCGAACCACGTTGAGAAAGGAACTCTCGCGTATAGTCGATGCCAGTGTCCGTACAGAGTGAAATGAGGAAGGTGGAAGATCCGTAGACAGAAACCTCCACACCTGTACTTAGCCGAACCAAGGACGGGTTTCCACCATGGTGATCTTGGTAGCGGCGTCGTCGCCACCGTTGCCTCCAGGGAAATGCGTCAGTTTCGGTAATAGAATCAACGTTGATTCTCGAAACCGCTTCCTGCGTGCAAGCTACTCCCTTCGAGGCTCTATTTGCTTACAGATGTAACTTCCTTCCTGTTTCAGCTGACGCCGACCTTGTGTCCCAAGCTGTTCGGGCACTAAACTTAACAGAGAACCCGCATCAAGCCATGTTTTCAACTCAATTACGTGGCCGTTCAGTAGTTTCCGAAAGATACACAGCATAATTGTTCGTGGAATTGCGGCGAAGTATGTTAACGAACAATGTTGGAATGTATCGGAACGATACACGGAGAGATGTTTTTTTAAAGCATATCCTCGAGGCTATGAATTCATGGAAATTTTTTGGAATTCTCACGTTTTAGGGCAAGTTGTGGAGGTGAGAATTATTTCGCAAGGTGGTTGGTATACGAAATTTTGGATATCTGGTGTCGAAACTCCTTCGGAGATTTTTTTATTGGCAATCCTTTCGAGACTTTTATCTGAGACTTTCATCGAGACTTCTTCTGAGATTACTACCGCAATTCCACTTGAGACTTTCATCGAGATTTTCGTCGAGCCTATTTTCGAAATTTTTATTATCGAGAGTCATTCTGAAATTTTCATCGATACTACTTTTGAGACTTTTATCGAGACTTCTTCTGAGATTTCCTTCGGGATTCTCATAGAGACTATTTTCGAGACTTTCATCGAGACGTCTTTTGAAATTTTCGTTTCCGTGACAAGTTAAGAAATACCCATAATGTGTTACGAAATTTTTTCATAAATGTCTCTAATAGCCTTTACCTACTGTATGGGAGTATGGGAAATATCGACCGTTTACCGATATCATACTGTAGCAACGTTTCATAGGTATAGAAACCACAAGGTTTCCTCAGCTAATATTACACCAGTTACCATATTCCCAGTTGCAATATGTAGATGGTACATCGCAGCAGCTGCATATGTAGTTATTACATTGACAAACATGTGCTAACGTACCGGAATATTGTACGATCGCCACACTAATAGACATTATACTCATGCTGGTTTCATCGTAAGGCTTTGCCTGTCCGCATCCATGCAACATGAACCTTCTATTATTCCTAAATGAAATATATATCAAGAGTCGCGGTAGCGACTCGCCGCCAAGTAAAAAGAAAATCTGCCTGTCTGTCTGATCTCGACTGGGCTCTTCTCCTGACTCGATGAGCGATACTGCCACTCTTATATATCCCGAAGGTGGCTGTTTTCAAATTGTAACTCGAAATATCTCTGAACACAGATGGCAAGTGAAAAATCTGTCAGGTTCAATATTTTTTATTTTTCTTTTTTCTTTTCTATGAGCCATCCCACAAGGAAATCTGTCGCTTGAATGTTGATATTTTACATTTTCGTAATTCCTAATCAGCGAAAAATCTTGCGTTTGGCGAACTCACACAACTTTGAATGTCCCCTCACACGTACGTGGTATTGTAACTTGAAATATCTCTGAAGAGACTAGGCAATCGAAAAGTGTATCACAGCCAATATTTTTTATTTATTTTTCTCTTTTTAATGACACATGTACCAAGAAAATCCGTTTCTTTAAACCTGATATTCGGTCCTTCGTAATTTTCGGGTTTGTCGTACAGACACAACTTTGAAACTCTCACGTACACGTCGTGACGTCACGCAAATATAGTAAAGAAATCGTACAATATATATAAAATTAGTGTGTGACAGTGATGTTAAATAAGTTTGTGATAGTGATTATTGTGCATCGTTCCTCTGGGATTATTCTTTTTTATTTCATTCGTTTTTATTCGCTCGGTAACTGTCGTGATTTTTTAATCGTGATTTTTCAATAATGTTTTTTTTTTTTTTCGTTTCATTCTCGTTAGAGTCTGACTGTTCTATACATAATTTTGACAGTCTTATTTTAGTGTGTAATGTTTTACTTATTTTACTGTTGAGTACCTTTTATTTAGTGCGTGTGTGTCGTACCTAGCCTCATTTCAGCAGGTTTCAGATAGAAATTTGGTTTGGAGTAGTTTCCTGCATTGATAATAGCTGTAGCTGTTGTCATGGGGACAAACTTTTATTAAGAGGAGAAATGAGTTGTTTGATATAAAATATATACAGATATAGTAGCGTACGTTTGACATCGTCGTCTCGATTTTAAATATTACGTCTGCCGTTCGCGAACGGTTTTTTGGATGTTTTAGTGTATTGCAGTGGATATCAGAGGATTTATAATAATTTTCGTTAATTTATGTTTGCAATAGATATTTCTTGGTGACTTAGCGTTAGCAAGAGTTTTTACTTGGCTAATAGGATACAGTTAAATATATATATTTTTTAAATTGAAAATAAGATAGATTTTTCAGCGAAGAGTTTTTTGTTGGCAAGTGATTTTTTCTTTATAGGGTGATAACACTTTTAATACTTGGCGTACCATCTTTTTTTTTTGGTACATATATACGGAGACACTAGTTCTACATAGCCTTCATAAATTTTTTAATATTTCTACCGAACAATTACACACAAGTCTCTCAATTAACAATAAGTAATTAGTATCATAAATCTTGAAAGATTCTTAAAAGGTGCAGTAAAATAATAAATAGCATTTTTGTAGCAAACTCAAGTACAATCCCATAATTCGATTGATAAAAAAGTAGGAGATGACATTTTTCATCCCATCTTCAAATTTTTTGGTTATTCCGTATTAAAATATCCAATGGACGAACATATCGAGATATGATATATTAAAAAATAGGTTATTTCTTTGATTACCTGTGAAATAAATTTTTCAATTCACACGTCGAAGTTGGAATAAATTTTGAATGCGTTGACTTGGAAAGTGGAAAGTCTTAGAGAGTGTCATCGACGTCGTCATTGTGTGGATGCACATTAATCTACTTTGGCGAGCAATGAAATCGGTATGATTGCTCATATTCCTCGGTACTAATTGCGCGAATTGCTCAGAAGTTTCACGATGAAAGTGGCACGGAGGTATTCGCGGATAGGAGGGCATGAGTATGAGCGGTGCTCGAATGAATCGAAACTATGGACCGGGGTGATTACTTCTGTGAAATACCAAAGCTCCAGGTGAACTTCTTACTCTGTCGTAGCTCCAGCTCTCCAAGTTCTCCCTATGAAGCAATTATATCCAAGGAATTCCATTGTCGTCATTGTACTTGGAAACGCGACTGGATTAGTATTGAAATATTGAGTGCCCTCCACTTCCATTCGTTATATCGATTTCCAATTGGTTCACCGGACTTTTTGCACGCTCATAATGCCATTTCGTATAATATTACATTTTTTTCGCGCAGAACTTTCTTTATTCCACAGGTAGTGTATTGTCTCGCTCTTCATGTGAATGTGTCTTCGGATGGAAATTGATAAAAGCGAAGGAGAACGACGAATGCGCGATCGAAGATTTCGAGATCCGACTCTAAATCCCATAAAATCACCGGAGCTTCGACGCTCGTAGATATGCGACTGGAATTGGAAACGGAATATCGAATAGATTGAGTGCTCGTACTGAGCATCGGGTTTTGGTAATACACGTACTGGTACAGAACCAGACGATCTCGATATTCCGTCTGAGATTTTATCTTGGCACATATTCTGGAATCTCTAATGACTTCCGTAGTAGCTGTCGTCGCGTTACTCTGTGATTAAAATTAAAAAATGAAAACGAAGCGATTCGCTTTGAAAAAGTTTTTTTTGCAGATAACGATAAAACACATTTCTGAAAATCAGAGAACATTGGTTTTCCAATCAAATGCCGTTTCTTATTTTATTTCAATAAATCGTTTTCTTTGATTTTTCGATTCAATGAACTGAAATTAGTTTCGGTATGTCAATATTGCGAGATCTCGATATTCCTTCTGAGATTTCATCTCGGCACATATTCTAGAATCTCTAATGACTTCTGTAGTAGCTGTCGTCGCGTTACTCTATGATCAAAATAAAAAAATGAAAAAGAAGCGATTCGCTTTACCGAGACGAGCAAATAAAAAATTAGGCCGGTTGAAAAAGTTTTCTTTGCAGATGAAGATAAAACACATTTTTAGAAATTAGAGAACACTTTTTTCTCCAATCAAATGCCGTTTCCTATTTTATTTCAATAAAACGTTCTCTTTGATTTTTCAATTCAATGAACTGAAATTTGTTTCGGTGTGTCAATATTGCGAGATCTCGATATTCCTTCTGAGATTTCATCTCGGCAATCATTCGAGAATTACGAATGACTTCTTCAGCAGCTGTCGTCCCTTTGCTCTGTCATCTAAATGAAAAATAAAAAACGAAGCAATTCGCTTTACCGAGAAGAACAAAAAAAACGCGGCTTCAATATAGTTGGAAATTAAAAATTTTTCCTCTAATCAAATGACGTTTTCATTTTATTTGAATAAAATGTTCTCTTTGGTATTTCAATTCAATATTTCACTGAGGAATAAATATTTATGTGAATCGATAAAAGAATGTCCCTGCTAGTTTTTCAATTCGATGCACTGAAATTTGTTTCTG
Organism: Clistopyga incitator; assembly: GCA_947507545.1. Classification (NCBI taxonomy): domain Eukaryota; kingdom Metazoa; phylum Arthropoda; class Insecta; order Hymenoptera; family Ichneumonidae; genus Clistopyga; species Clistopyga incitator. Next base: position 681,340 of record OX382174.1, on the reverse strand, counting down.
TGTATCAAAATTGCGAGATCTCGGTATTCCTTCGGATATTTTTATCTCGGCGCATATTCGAGAATTCCGAATAACTTCTTCAGCAGCTGTCGTCGCACTGCTCTGTGATCGAAATAAAACAAGCGATCCTCATAAAATCGGACAGAACATTCTTTTATTATCTGTAAGGTGAATTTTCAAATTAAATTCCATAGTCATAGAACAAAATTTTAAAAAATCACCATTTCCTTCAATCATTCGATAAAAAAAAACACTCAGTGGCTAAAACATATTTTAAAAAATGAAAAAAAAAAAGAAGAAAAACTTTTAATTCGACTGCCCCAAACATTCCCCTCAAAAATTTGGTATCTCATTGAATTCCAATATTCATTAGCATCACTGAGAAAAAAAGTGGATGTTTTTTTTTTTTTTTTTTTCAAATTGAATGAACGAAAGGTTATTTTTAGCAGCGTATGAAAATCGCACGTTTAACATCGAGAGGAGCAGCGAGTGTAGCAGTTTCTGACGGTGGAATATTTGCTCATTCTATGGAAACTCGGGCGTTCTTCTTGTTCTTGGAATCGTAGGGCCGCGTTAATGAGGCGCTCGTGGAGCCGAATACAAATGGTATCCGATTTCGAGAGGTAGCTACCGTCATTGCCACACTCGGCAATTGGAGCAAATTCCGGGTAACCCCGGCTTCGTTCTGTCCCCGCCACGTTTCTGTTCCCAATTCCACGAGCCTGTTACGTGTGAGGTAGTCACGTATACAAACATAGACGGTCCGATACGAGGACAGCGTGGGAGCAGCAGCAGCAGCGGCAGCAGCTCGGTGGATGTATAGGATCACCCTGAAGAGCCTCAAAATTCGGGTCGCGTACGTTCGGTCAATTCCTCCTGGCGTCTTCGACACACTGCCGGGGACTAATGTCATTTTCACGCAAGTTCTGTTCGGATTTCGGGTCCACAAGTGGCGAACGGGCAAATCCACCGAGAGCGGGTATTCTCCGGGCTCTCTCCCCGAAAACTTCACGTCTCTTTCGAGAAGCGCCGCAATGAGGCAACCCTCGACGTACGCACGAATAAACATCCTTGAGATCCTTGTGAGTCAGACCATCTCCTCGGTGACTGCGCCGTTGAATACGTTATTCGAGTTGCGATCTGAATCTTTATTCACCTATCGCTTCGTCATCCGTAAAAGCTTTGTTTCCCTCAAGTATTCCTTCCTTCGATATTTTCATGGTATCGTGGAGAACATTTTTTGAACCACTTGAAAATGGTGCATACAATTTATTCCTCGTTCCATCTAAATTTTTGACTACTGCTTCGTTATTGCGGAAGCTCTGTTTTCGTAAATCATTTATTGTACCTTAAATTTCATATTGTTAAAGTCATATTATAGATATAAATACAATTTTAATAAGTAATTTGTTATTTAGATCATGAAGATTCTTGGGATCAATTTATTGTATTTTCTTTCACAGCAATTATAATATTTTCCAAGCGGACAAATATGAAAATAGCTGAGGATCGGTTGGAAAAAAAAATAGCATTGGGTATGGATGTCATGTGTTGATTTAATCCCCGTGAGCTTGCGATCGATAATTAACGATGAAATATATTAAAAAAGCATCGTCGTAAATTCTATCCCTTCGGTGTCTTATTTTGTCCTTGGAGTTTATAGAAATCTCGTTATCCTGGGTTCGACAGGCCGATATTGTTGAGTTTAACGTCGATTAAGGAGCTCAGACCGAGGACAGATAGAAGAGGAGAGTGAAAGAGAGAGAGAGAGAGAGAGAGAGGGGGGAGGGGATCGAAGCTCCATGAGAGTCGAGCCGGTGGAGTGAATTCCGATGAATGGAATTGGAAAAGAGAACATCGATACGTCTCGTCTTTCACGACAGAGCAATTACGATCCATTTGTGCCCAACGTTGGATGGGCGAACTGCGTAATTTAGTTAACAGGTGTTCGCATTTCCATTTTTCTTCGAGTTCTCCTCTCCTAAATCTCCCCCCCCCCCCCCCCCCCTCCCCCCGCCCCTCCTCGCCACTTTTCTCTGTGTCCCTATTTACATCGTGCTCGTTATGAACGTTGTTAAGAACTATTACACTTTGCGCGGAAAGTGTATTTTACCAACAGTACCAACACACAGGCGGACCCCGTGGGATAAATGAACGCTTTATATTCGGAAAACAGGTGTTTATGCGCGATTTTCATTTGCGAGACTCTTAACGCCCGCGCTAATTGGCTTGAAAGTTTGCCATAACGGGAGAGAGAGAGAGGGAGAATACCGAGGCCAGGAACGATGATAGCAGAGAGAGAGAAAGAGAGAGAGAGAAAGATTGTCTGACTATTCCTCGCTTGTTCTACTGGAGCATTGCAATGTCTGCGGGTAACGGGGACGGTGGTGTGCCTTTCTCCGCGTAGCCACTTTCGCGTTACCTTTATCTCATCGCTATTATGCAAACCGCGTGCTCGCACGGGAATAATCTGAAAAATGCTGGGATACGCGTTTCTTAATTTTGTCCGGGGGTGGATAATTCGGAGCCTGGGGGAGAGTACATCGGACGCTGATCGAGTTTCAGTGGGGATGACAGAGCACGAGGGGAACCAACTGCACCGGGAACACATACCTCGTGCTGAGAGCCGTTCCAAATGTCCTCGTACATAATATATCTATGTATATATGCGCATGTATATGTGTACATGTGTGTGCTCGGTGTTGGCCTTATCTCGCCCGGTCGAAGTCGAGCGATTTAACCGAGCGGGCTTAAAATAGTCCTCCGGGAGACACAGGATGGAGGAGGCGACGTTAGAGCAACGCGCTATGTACGATATGTACATGTGCGTGCATGTGGATGTACCCACGTGTGTGGGCTCATGTACAAAACGATATACAAGTATCAAACGTTATACGGCGAATAACGGAACACCGAGAGAGCACAAACTAATATGGCTTCGCACGTGCAGGCTTATCCACTCGAGTCTCCACTAACTACGAGACCCACGTACGTGCCCCAAACTATTTTGCTAAATTAACCATTTCGCAGTAACAAGAGTGTTATTTATGAGTGAATCGCTCGTCCGACGGAATCTCTCGATTTAATTATCTCCACCAGATGCAAAAATTTTCGCTCCCTCTTATCGGTAAAGGATGTACGGGATATTCCACGAAAGATCGGAATCAATAAATGCAATTAACATACTTAATCATGGTGAAAAAGAACGTTATGTTGGAGCTTTTGCAAGCCCATCGCTCTATTGATCCTCGAAGGATCCTGTTCCGCGGTTTGTAAGCCCTGCGCTGGATCATTTGAATGTTTAATCTGCATTAGTGGTAAATCGAGTTTAGTCCACGTCGATTTGTCGAAATAATTCAACGAGCGTGTAATGGTATCGAATCTGTGAATAGGTTTACAGTAATAATCGTAGAAGCGTATTTACAAGCCAATTATCGATAGAAGAAATATTCGAATTAACGTTATTGTTGTAAGCTATTAATTAGTTTGTACAATTAATTGAATTATGGCTGAAAATATTTTTTGATTTGTTTTTGTTTTTTTTTTTTTTTCGACAATTCATGGGATCTGTGTATGCATGTAAGATACTCGGAATGTCTTTCTGTGATGTTTTCAAGAATTCAAGCAAAGATCTTGCGATTTAGTCTACAATCGTCAAGTATCTCACCTGCATTAAAAATTGTTCGATCGATTCGATCGGAGTCACTTTTATTTCTCGTCTTCTGAGAAAACTGATACGATAGAAATTGATTCGGAAAATATGGCATTGGCATGAAAGCATGGAAGCCGTTGGGTAACTCTCGCGAGAGCCGCCGCTCTCGCGGCTTCTCTCTCCGCATACTTTTCAAACGGGTCGACATGTGTATGGCACTGCTCTACGGGGAAATATGTAATTTTTCCAGCGGAGTCTCTCTCCTGTGCCTTATATTCTCCGATATCGTTCGAATCTCCCGCAGCACCGCTGCAACCCCGTTAGAGTGGAGATCGTACTACTGCATACGCAGATCAATGTGCCTCGAGTTTCCACAAGTTCGGAGAAGGGAAAATAGCTGACGGGTGCGGAAATATGGAAAGGGGTGAGAGCTGCTTGTCTCGATAATAGACAAAGCTAGAAAGGTAAACGGTCGTTTATTAGTTCAAACTAAAACAGCCAATCGGTAGTCCATTTATTTTTATTAAAAAAATAAAAATAAAAAACGATCTGAGGATATCATATTTAAATAAGCCCTTTATTTCAGCAAAATATTTCATTCTGGTTTACACCCTGTTCAGGCACCGAAGCTGTTCAATTTTTATTTCTCCCTCAGTGTATCAGTGTCATCGCACTTTTCGTATACTGTGCAACCTGGACTCACACCGTAGAAATGCATATACTTGCAATTAAACGCACATGTACCGAAAGTTCAAATTAGCCGCGCAAATTCATTTTCATAAATCCCAATTGACCTTACATGATCCAAATAACCCCGGTCACCTATTTTACCCAGAAATCCGAATTTACCTTTTAATCCATGATCCATCTAACCCCGGCCACCTATTTTTTACGGCGTATAGAAAAGCTGACTCTTGTAGAGCTTCTATACGCCCTCTACACGCACACACGCGCGCGTGTGCCACACACACACACATATATATATATATATAACAGGACAATCCGTATTGACGGGCGTAGCGGTGAGCAGCGATCAGCCGGATTGGCATACTAACCTATCGTAACAGAAAGTGTGGCCGCAGCTCGGTCCGTTGAGAGTTCATATACAGAAAAGGATCGGGTTGACGTTTACTGGGGTATTGCTGAGCCAGGGGAGGCGATATTTATGTTACGATCTTCTCCCGGTATTCCGGCAAACATCGCGTGCATGAAGCCGCCCTTATAGACGCGTGCTGGCGGCGAGTTGCTTGCCTACCGCGAGTCTCACCCCGCCAGGATTTTCGCGGTCCTCTTTCCCTCCCTTTCTCACTCCTTCCCTTTATCTCTTTCATACGTACGCGGCTAGTGTATACATATACCGACTCGCCATGGATAACGCGCCACTTCCGGCGTCGTTCCTCCGAGCTTCTCCCACACTCTCCACTCTCTCTTCCTTCTCTCCTTTTCTCCTCAAATCTCTATCTCCAATATTACCAGCTATCCTCGGTAACACGGGCCAGTTTCGCTGTTCTTCGTTCTTTCTTTTCCAGTCCACAGATCAGAATATATATATATATATATATATATATATATAGTATATATGCATTTATATACTACATCTGCGTTATACAGTATATAAATACAGCGGATCGGGGGTGTCTGCGTTTTTTTATATTGTTTTTTTTTCCTGAGCGGGTTAACTGAAGCAGAACTCCCTACGAATTCGCAGGAGCTAATGTCTCGGTCGTTTTGGTAAGAAAAATGGCATGAAATACATTTTAATCGGTGAATAAGGTTCTCCTTGATTTTTAATTATTCGGGGGAATTTATGAATGTTTTTTTTTTTTTTTTTTTGTAAGGTTTTGTTTACGCAGGAAAAATGAGGGGTGAATTGGAAGGGGATTGAGGCATAGGGAGTGCACAAAAATATTCATGCACCGGAGCCATGAGCGGGCGTGTTATATTCCCGGTGCCATTTGCATCCTGACTCTTCACCTTAGAAGTGGACGATGGCTCTCAAGGCTGAAGGAGCGGGCAAATGTGTACAAAAGGCTCCCTCGTCCTCGTTTCTCGCCGGCAGGCGTACTCTCGAGTATCACCGGCACCGAGAGTCGAGATCCCGTGGCAATGCAACGGCCATGATACCATCTTCCACTGCACTTCCAAGTCATTCGGCAAGCTGGCCCATCGTGTTCACGGTCTCGTGATGTCTCAAGTTGAACGCCGGATGATACTTTCATAAGCACATTCTTTCGTTGTCTTGTTTATAACGAGAACATGAAACGACGTCACGCCGGCTTTGGATTGTCACGAAAACGACGCGGTTTAAATGAAATATTTTCTCGCGCTGATAACAATAAAAATTTGTTCGCCATATTTCGATATTGTTGAATAAATATATTGTACTTGTGGGTGATAATTTGATCTATCATATTTTGCTCTCACCTTGTTGTCACCTTGTTCTCGATATCGATAAGAATTTTACAAACAATATTTCAAGGTACCGGCCTCAATTTTTCGGCAGCCGCATTTATGACTGAATTTCCGTCAATTATCGAGACCAAAAAAGCGGCAATTTATCTGAATGTAGCAGGACCTTCTCCGGGCCACATTAATTTGTATCGCAATTACCAAACGAGTCCAAATAATACCTTGCTCAGAAAAAAAGAAAGGAAGAACAAAACGAAAACCACAATAAAAAGTCGGCAAAAAACCGAGGTCAATTAGAAGCCTTTGTATGGTCAGGCAAAAAATAAATAAAAGAAAATAATTATTAACATCTGGCGTGAAATGCATATTTTCCGAGCACGGCGGTGGCTCTTCATTAATATTTATTGCTCGTTGAGAACTTGGTCGCACTATTTTGCAAACCGTAGCATGGGAAACTGTGATACTGCGGTGGATCTGGGGCAATTCGTGTACACAATCAGTGGTTTACATTCGCGGTCCAACATTCGACACGAATATTCGAAAAAAATGTCGCGAGAAACTTTCGCACCAATCTTGGGACGACCGCTATATCGAACTCGTCCGTTATCGTCCGTTACGAGTCCAAAGCAAAAACAGAAAAAAAAAAAAAAAAAACAGAAAAATAAAATGAAAAAGGGCGCATCGCTCGCCGGAAGAGACGAGGGAAGTTTTTTCAGCAGAACACGATTTACATGAGCGGATTCCCCGTCACGAACTGGTGCTCGTTGTTGGTGACTCGTCGCCGGCTTAGCCGCCGTTTTATGCCATGAGCTTGCAGGACAGTACGCTGCTTTTCTTCTCGACCTGGCGGTGAACAGACGAGCTTCCAACAAAACAAAGTAATAATTCAGGGCATGCAAAGTTCACACTGGACGTTCCGAAAATAGAGAGGGTCAAAAACGTACAAGCAACTACGACCCTCTGCGCGATATATGAAACCCCCTCGATGTGTGTACGTGTGTGTGTGTGTGTGGGGGGGGTGGTAGGGTCATTCCGTGGTGAACGTGGTACCGAGCTTTATATCATCATCTACTCTCGATTTCCTGATTGAAAAATCTCGTAAAACCGAACATCTACTCGAACGTGTAAGCGTGTTTATGACCCGGTGCGGCTCCGTTTAGCCAATATTCCTCAAATTCTCACGTGACCCCGTAGCCCTGGTGACGGCGGGCTGATTGGAACGTGTAGTCAAGCGTGACCGACGGGATTGACAATGACTATATCGAGTGGCCGAACCCGAGTGATCAAATCCATGAGTTATTTCTCATCAGGTTTTGTTACCGGCGAATATATATGTATATATACGACGATGATGATGATGATGATGATTTTCGATTTTCGTCATGGAGAAAGCTTTGATTATCAGTGACCAAAGGATGCGACGAGCTTTGCGATGTCCTTCTGCAAGCTTTTTTTTTCCACCAGGACAATAATAATTATGAGTTTTTCTGGTGAAAATGAAAAATTCTATGAAACGTCAATTAATCAGTGGACGCTGATGAAGTATATGGTTAACAATTTGTTACGTGAGAAGTTATTGCGCTGCAGAATTTAAATTAAGATTTTAACAAATTTTTAACGGTCCAACGATCGCAGAATTTAATCAATAACCATTTTTTTAATTGTTTCTCTGTTGCAGGTGAGTACCGGAAGTCAAGGCTGTTCGGCGTAACCGTGAGTCTGATGGATTCTCATGATTGATTTTCTTGGATCCAGTGTAACAGGATTTCCATTTCACTCAATTAAATCGTGATTAAGATTCATTTTCCGAAACTGAAACTTCATGTATTCCAATTACTTTGATTTCTTTCTGCACAAAGTACACATAGATAGAATTTTTTTTTTTTAAACGTTCGTCAAACCGATTTTTCTCGGTGTGGAAGTAACTGTGGCGTATTTATTCGAATTACACGAGAATCAAAGGTTTATGAAACGTATACCCGTGTACACAGCAAGTACCAGCGTTCATGGGACGGTGAGTGGAGACTGGAGTAGAAACCCACTCGCCGCTAGTTGCTGACTGCTGTGTAACCCATGGAAAAAAAGAAGAAAAAAAAAAAAAAAAATGTCATGCACACTGTAAAAAGCGTATAAGAAATATAAATTCCGACTCTGTCGCTGGTGGTGGAGGTTTAAAGCTTTTCTGTTGTAGCTCGCGCTCTCGTAGATGCGCAAGGATAGCGTATGTCCTTTTAGCCTGATGGAAGCCTCGAATCGCGAATGAGGTTGAAAACAGTAACGGACTCTCCTTCTTTTTTTTCCTCGTTTTTTTTTTTTGTTCTCTTTTTCAACGACCAACTCGGGATTTGCGCTCTCGGGCATTTTCCTGCCTCATTCTCGCCATTGTCGAGCTTTAATAATAGTTGTGTAAAATTGCACTGTCACACGACCATTAGCAGCGTAACGTCACGTACACGTGACATTACTCGAGCTGTTGACTGCGGCCCGTTCCACCAAGTCATGCAGCGCAGCATCCCGCATTAATGTCGGCGAGATCAAGCAAATATTATGGGAAAGTCGGTGGAACATTATGGTGTCATTGGATGCCCCGGTGCAAACATCGAAAGGGCCTTAAAATCAATTATTTTTACACAATGCGCGATTGAGCTTTCATCGCAATTGCATTGAGCCTGAGTTTCGAAAAAAATTTAATGCCCAATGTCCGACTCGATGTGACGTAGAAAGAATTTCCGATAGTTATGGCAAAATGGAAAAAATTATTAAATAATTTTTTTTGTACAGCAAATGTATTTGAGAGCTTTTCGGAATTTTTATGATAATCGCCGTTGAAAAATAGAATTATGGATAAACGCAGAGGCAAAGTGAATAATCATCAAGCGATGGGGAAAAATAAAGCACGAGGAGCGGGAAGAAGATGAGGCGACCTATATTGTGCATGAAAAATCATATGCATAGCGCTGCTCACCATAAAATAACACGAGCTGCGGTTACTGGGTCCGCGGATAGGTCACGAAAAAATTGGGGAAGAAAGAGTAAAGAAAGTCTTTTTTTTTTTCACCTAGGAAAAAAATATCCGCGGAATGAAAACGTCACTGGAAAAAATGAAGCGACGGAGAAGCAGCCGAAATAAATAAAACGCATTTGAATTATCTTTTTTCACAATTTACAAATTGTATTTCTTACATTGAATATTTATTCCATCGATATTTTTTCCGCAGATAATTTTCCTCGAATTTTCACCAAAGTTTTTTTTTTTTTTCACATACGAATCTAGGAAGAAAAAAAATATCCGTGGAATAAAATAAAAACCTAGAGTAAAGATAAATCCGTGTAAAAATAACCAGGCTAAAAAAATCGAATGAGAAGAAAAACACAATCCTAGAAGAAAACGATCCACGAAAATATGCATTTATGCAATTTCCACAAATTCATGTTGAATATTTATTCCCCGGGACGTATTTACAAAATTAAAAAAATCCTCAGTCCATTATTGGATGGCCAAGAAAATACACCCGAAAAAGTGGTGGGGTTATGACGATGACATAGAGTGGAGAATAAATGGGTAAGCACCGAAGATCGGAAATGCCCTTAAATCGGAATTAAACGATATACGTCGTGATGGAATAATGGCCGTGCGGTTACGTGGCTGGGCCATCGATAAAAAGCCAATAAAAAGCGCTTTTCCTTCCTCCTTTCTTTCCTGCACTTGGTTTCTCTCTCTCTCTCTCTCTCTCTCTTCCCCGCCGCTGCTCGGCCAGCGCAACGGTCACTGGCTACAGTTTTTCCGACGAAAAGTTATAAACTGCGAGAATAAGGTGCCGGGAAGTAGCTGCAAAGTGGAAACGACGGAGATATATCGTGTTTTATACTAACAGTGTGTGGATGTACGTCTGGGACGGTAGACATTGGAGTCAGTGCGGGGGAGTTTGGGCTCTCGACGATTTTACGCTGGATACAATCTTAAGTTACTTCCGAATGACCAACTTGGGGCTCGTATCGAGCCTCACCTTCCAATATTCCCTTCTATACGAACGCCACTCATTGCAGCAGTAGCTTTTACCGGTGCTTGTGTTTCCCATACATGCACTATACATATTGCATTCCGACTCTTCGCTCGTACGTTTTTCCTCCGTCTCTTTTTCTCCCGGAGATACGTTTTTATTGCTTTCCTCCCTAGAAACGTTTATGGCGAGCCCGGGATTATCACGTGGTATGCACCGGTGTTAAGTGCACAGTTTCGCAGAGCTTTTATTTCCACTAGTTTCGCTGTTTAAATTGCCAATGGCTTAAATTTTACCCGGAACTATCATCAATTCCATCGGCTTTTATCAACATTTTTCGATTTTCAATGAACTATGAATATGTAAAAAATAAAAAATAAACGTTTATAGCATTATATCGATAAACGAATGGGTTATTCGATTGTGAGAGCCCATGGAAAATTTTGGGTGCCCCCCGGGCTCGACGAAATCGTGTAACCATTGCTCGCGTAATTTGTTTCCATTTCATTTTTCGAATTCTCGGTAAAGTTTGAACGGAACGGTCAAGTGTGTGGAATGTATATTCCACTTGTTTGGCTGTTAAAATTGACAAGAAAATATGCCCAGAAATATCAACAGTTCCATCGAATTCTTTTTTTTTTAAGTACAACTTTCTTTCGGGAGAAAGAAAAAAAAAAAAAAGCTTATAGCATTACATCGACAAAAAAGTGGATTATTCGATTGCGAGACCCCGTAGAGAATTCTGGATGCCCTCAGGGCGCAATGGAATCGTGTAACCATCGCTCGCATGATTAATTTTCATTTTTACAATACAGATTATTTATCGAAATCGGTAAAGTTTGAACGAAGTGGCGAATTTTGTGCAACGTATATTCCCCTTGTTTGGCTGTTAAAATTGGCAAGAAAATTTACCCGAAAAATACCAACAATTCCACCGGGATCTATCAAAATATTTCACTGAAAATCGACAAATTTCGTTGGTGCGAAAAAAAATGTTATTCGAGAGCTGGGAGATCCCATAAAAATTCAGCGTACCCCGGGGGGCTCCGGAATCCTGTAACACTGTTGCTTGCGTAATTAATTTTCATTTTTCCAATCCAGATACTTTGTCGAAATCGGCAAAGTCCGAATAAAATGGTCAGTTACAATGGGAAATTGTGTGCGCAATGTACATTCTATTAATTCACCGTGCGCATCGATGAGTGAGCTATAACCGAGAATCGCAAATATGCGTATCGCTGAGGATTGAAGGAGAATGCTCGTTGGCTGGGGAACGGTCGAGGGCCGAGCTTGACCCACACGGCATTCATTCGTAGCCGAGTATTCAGATATTACGAAGCTAGGCATAGTATAACAGCAGCACCACTGGCGATTTCGCTGGCTAAAGTAGATAGAAATGCGTGGGTGGCGGGGAGAGGGGATTCTATGGGTGTATGTACAGAGAGAGGATATGCCGAGCTTGACCAGTGCATTAACTCGTTGATTGAGACTACAGCAGGGCAGCAGCAGCAGCAGCAGCAGCAGCAGCAGCAGCAGCAGCAGTGCGCGCGCGTTTCAGTTGAGTAATGTCGACGAGTAACGGGGTGGTACATGGTTCGCTGTACTGTATACACATGCGCCTCTTGTTGCTTCCAACACAAAGAGATTCAGTCCTATTCCCGGAGTCGCAATTTGTCCGGGTCCTGAGGTAATAAAACTCACCTTTGAACATCATGCTATGACGTAGCATGTTCTCGTGTAGCTAAGGGGCCATTTGTGGATCAAAGGCCTTGGGTTTCAACGGTTAGCCCCGAGCGGTATCACTGGTGCTTCGGCTATTTTCCCATTGGTCCATGCCGGTGCCCACCGAAATTGTGTACATTGCACTTAAACAATTACGCGCCACTAGATTCTTATAATTCTCGTACATAAACAGCCTTTTGAAACTGGAATTTGTTCGTTTATGGTGGGCTCCGGGACAAGAGCAGGCATCTTTTTATTTCGAAAGTGCCATCTGACCGGAAGTCAGATCTCCGAGTTCTCCAAGTAGAAAGAACCGAAGTCATTTTTTGGGTGCTTCCTCAGATTCGAAAACTCACCTTTGAATATCACATGGTGAGCATGCATGTTCTTAGGCAGGTAAAGGACCATTTAGGAATCAAAGGCTACCGGTTCAAGGATTATCCTCGAGCAGTATCACTGATGCTTCGGCTATTTTTTCATTGGTGGATTCCACTGTCCACCTAAATTGTGTACATTACAGTTTAACAATTATCTTAGATTTTTATTATTTTAGGTATAATGACAATGGCACCCTTCCAAAATAGGACTATGAGAATATCGCTGGGTTACAACGGATTGTAATAAAAAAACAAAAAAAACGATTCAAGCTATTTTCAATTAATTTTCCGGGAATTTTTTCATTTATGGTCGCTCGAGGACGAAAGCAGACATTTTTCAAGTTGCAGAACGTCAAACCTGGCTCAAGATTTTATTGAGACAATAGATGAAAGTATGCGCGAGGAATTCAAAAATTTGTTCAGCCACTTCTTTCTTGTGTTTGGATAGTTATCGTGATTTAACAAATAAAATAGCACTGGTGAGTTTTTTTATCGGAAGTCAGAGCTGCGAGTTCTGCAAACCAAAAGAGCCATGCTATTTTTTGTGTGTGCTCATGTCCGCAGGTTGTAGAACTCAGCTTTGAATGTCATGGAGGGACGATGCTCGGTCTCGTGTGGGTAAAGGACCATTTGTGGATGCCAAAGGCTACTGGTTCGACGATCAGCCTCGAGCAGTATCACTAATGGTTTGCCAGTTGTGCGATGGGTGAACGTAACTGGGTACCAAAACTGTGTTCATCCAGTTAAATGATTAATTTTCACAATACTTGTCATTTTCGAAAGACGAACACTGACATCCGGTGGTAAAAAATTGAAGTGAGCGTGACCAGCTATGGTACATAACGAAATTGCATGGACAGCGAAAAAACGGTTGAAACTATTTTCATTAACTGTTTTTCCAACATTTTTCTTTTCATTTCTGCTCGCGCTCAGGACAAACAAGAGTTTTTCCATTGTCAAGTTTAAAAATGACCGGCATGATAACTTATATTTGTCCAATAAACCCTCGTATCAGTTATGACAATCAATAATTCAACCCACTTCGCGGGGCTCATGTCCATGGGAGCTTTTGAGAAAGAAAAAATGGTACCTATGATGAGAAAATGTCCATCTCTCGCTACAAAAGACAACAATTATATATTTGTTTCTCGTGTAAATATACATTCGAACACGTATTTTTGTAGTGACACAAACATTTATGAGACCCTAACGGAAGCAGCCATGGAGAGTTTAAAAGATTGGCGCGAACGTAGCTGAAAACGGTGGGACCTCTTGTGGCTCGTCTTTGTGTCGATGGAGTAGGGAAAAAGAGAAATTTCGTTTGGAATTGTCGAACCGGAAGAATGAAATGGAGTTATCGAGTGCAAAGAAAATTCACGTTGGAAGCGTTTCCCTCTGAGCCGTTGCTCGCGCCTCTTTCTTTTATCGCTTAGCCTTTCGCTGCTCCCTTTCCGACCCTCTAACGATCCCATTCAAGCGCGAAACAAGAAGCCCTTTACGTCCCTGTCTTTAATCTTCAGGAATATGTTATCCTGGGTATATGAAAAGAAAAGCCGATGGTCAAATATTGGCTCTGTTATATCTTAATCATCTCGGTTATGCGCGTACCTGAAGAGGGACTTTTAATCCATTCAAAACTCATGGGAAGCCATGGAAAATTTTCAGTCAAATTGCGCAAAAGTGAAAAAGAGAATTTCTATGATCTTCGCTTCTGCCGATAGTTCATTTAACTCGGTGGAAATTATGCGAATGATAAATTTTGCCAAATGAAACGTTGCATATTTAACTGACGGTTTCTTTCAACGCTGCAAACAATGTTGATTTACGCAGCGAGTTGAGAATAAGTGAATCGAGGCGTCAAAGCAACCTGGACAAATGACTCGGATGGAGGAAAGGGTTTGTCCGATCGAAGCGTGCGAGGGAAAACGGCACTGACGGCGAGAAGGGAAGAACAGGGTTTGTTGGACGAGGAGGGTGAAAGTGCCCGGTAAGCGTTCTAACACGTTCGTGGCTCGTAGTCCGAGAGGACTAGCAGGCGTTTCAATGCTCTTTCGAGCACGGCTCAACCATGGTAGAAATTCTCTCTGGAAAGGCGCTCTGGCAACCTCGTCGAGGACCAATGTACGAGTGTTTTCGCATGAAAACTCGGGGAGCTATGTGGACTCGTAGCCCCTGGACTCAGGAGCCAATGTCTAAGGAAAGAGGGAGAGACGTGAAAAAAAAGAGAGGAGTAAAAGTGGCGTAAAGCGAGTGGAGAAAATTCACTGTCTTGTCGAGGACGATCGTTGCGCGCCCTAGAGAATTCGTATGTACACGGAGGGAAAGCCTTGGAGGCGCTGGAAAATTTTTCCCAACCGTTACTGACAGTCGCTACTCTGGAAACGAACGTTTTTCGATACTGTTACCGCGACACATTTGCGTTTCTCTTATTTATGTACTTTGGACGAATAAAAGCGACGAATTGAGTGGAGACTCAAGATCCACGATAATGTAAGGAGCTTCGTATACACGTCTCCAAATTTATCTGCTTTCTGTCGTGAGATGCAGTTGAAAATTATTGTTAAGAGTGAAATTCAATATCCCGAAGACACAGAAAAATTCACAGGGAATTCTTCAATCGGAAACTGTCAAAAGTCACTTTGTTTTTTAACTAAAAAGGACTTTTCAAGCGGTTGCAAAGTAAGTTCCCATACACGTTTCCAAATTTATCTGCTTTCCGTCGCGAAATGTCGTTGAAAATGATTGTTAAGACTGAAATTCAATATTCTGAAGACACACAAAGATTCAAGGGGAATTCTTCAACCGGAAACTACTAAAAGTCACTTTGTTTTTTTAACTAAAAAGCACTTTTCCAACGGCTGTAAAGTAACTTTGTATGCACGTTTTCAAATTTATCTGCTTTCTGTCGCGAAATGCGGTTGAAAATGATTGTCAAGACTGAAATTCAATATTCTGAAGACACACAAAGATTCAAGGGGAATTCTTTAGTCGGAAACTACGAAAAGTCACTTAGTTTTTTAACTAAAAAGCACTTTTCCAACGGCTGTAAAGAAAGAAAGTATGTCAATTATACAAGTGGGATCTTCTTAAAAATGATGTGTGATTGTGATTCGTTTCAGTCGACGGCATGTAAAAGTGATGACGTTAATTATAATAGTTGGAACACGAAAAAAAAAAGAAAAAAAAAAAAACGCAAGAACCGGCGGATAATAAAAACGTTCACGAGCGTTACTTTGTTAGGGCCGCAATATCTGGTTAAATGCTGGTGAGTCTGTCGTTTTGCGTGAGAAAAGCGTGAAAAAATGCGTGCTGCCGTTTCCCGGCGGTAGCGGTTATTCGTTGTCTCGTTGGCCTCTCGCCTCTTGCTTTATAAAGGCTACTTCGTTGTTGGAAAAACGAGTCCAAGGGAAATTGCGCAACCGAGACGAAAGCTCGCTCGTTTATAAATGCCAGCTTGTCGACGGGCTCCCGTTTCGACCCTACTCCTGTTGTCCCATCGCCAACACCGCACCCACGACATTTTGCTTTCAATGGATGAGCCCCCTAAAGTCTTTTCGGCCGCGGACTCTTATGGTGTACACTGTACGCGTGAAAGTTTATGTCCTGAACTCATTCCGGCCTCGTATTCTTATTGGGTAATGGGGTACTATATGTGAAAGTTAACCCTTCGGAGCTTGGCGCCTACCTCTTAAGAGGCAGTGGTACTTCCCCCATCACTTAAAAAAATTTTAAACCTATTTTCTCCGAAAAAACTCGGCAGATATCGTTCAAATTTTGAGCGAACGTGCGGAAGTGTGGCAAAAGTGGGTTAAGCTTCTGGCTTCTCGATACCTAAAGTCCTTTCTTTAGTATCATCGATAAACCGAAAAGTGAAGCTCGGTGCGAAAGAGGCAACTCTATAGGCGTTTAATACTGGGCGAAGAAATGCTAACCACTGTATCACTGGGTGTTAACCCTCTTTTCACTTGTTCTCTGTGCCACTGCTGAAGAGAGTTTAAATATTGAAGCGGTTCGACGGGCGGGCGAACACTGACTACACGTGCACTTTGCTTTTGCAAAGGTACACGATAACTTAAAGGCTTTCACTCGAAGCTGCATCTAGATATGTATATATAAAATGTCTGCGTGTATACATATATCGTGTGTACGGAGGTGGAACTTTCGATAATTGAGTACACTCGTTGGGTGTAGTGTACTTTTGAAGAAGCGAGAGCACATCCGGCACGAAAAGTTCATCCAATTGAACGTGGAATGGTGTAAGACAAGTGGGATAACGGATTTACAACGGGTCGGTTCAACTTCTGCAACGTTGCCGTTGTTATAACATCGCAAACCCTTTATTTTTCCGTGTGCTGCACCCCCGACCCCGCCGTCGCGTTATAATCCAAAACTCAATGTAGACGAAAAGTGGTAATTAGTGCATAATTGTGGGCGAACGCTTGATTAAACAGCCCGAGGTTGCGCTTAGTACGGCAATAGCGCCGTCGCAAATATGGGTGCGGCTCAAGCCGCAACACGCTCCGTTGAATTATTAGACCCTAATTACATAGCTGCGTCTGGGAATCATTCCCCAAATACTGGCTACAATTCTTAACGGTGTATTAGCTATACACGAAGGATACGCGATGATCGCTTTACGTATGCCAGCGAGCAAGTGTTGTTGCAGCTATTGCTCTGTTCCACTCTATGTGCCTCACTCAGTATAATCGTAATAGATGATGATGATTGAGTGAAACTGAATTTTTTCGAGAGCCGCAAAATAGCCGATAATTCTTGTATAAAGTCCTTTTCGGTGCGCCTATTACTGTCGTTTTTGTTCTATTGTGGAATTGCTGGAATAAAGGATGTCTTCAGTATAATGGATGGAGCTGGAAAATATCTTTCCGCACCGTTAAATAGCTGATAATTTTCCGATAATTTAGGTATAGTTTTTATCGAAAAAATCCCATGTTGATGACACTGTACGCGGAGGTATAAGCATATAGCTTAAGGGGGTGGTTTCTATAATGACAAGGGGTGAAGCTGGAAAATCGGTCTTCTTAAAAATGTCGAGTCGATAAATCAATGAATCATGAATTCCAAGATGATTTAGGATGTCCTAGCTTTGTTTTTAGGCGAGATATTTGGCAATGACTGTAGTCAAGCTCAGGGGGTGGTTGCTCCTGAGCGGGTTGTGCGATTTGATCGAACCTAAGTTTTTTCGAGAGCCAATAAATAGCCGATAATTCTCATATAAAGTTTTTGTCGGTGCGCCTATTGGTTCCCTTTTTTCAGTTGTGGATGTCCTAGATTCCAGCGAAGCTAGGACATCCACACGGGTCCGGTATAAGGAATGGAGCTGGAAAATATCTTTTTGCGCCGATAATTGGCCGAGAATTTGGGTATACTTTTTATATAAATAATCGAATGTGGATGTCCCAGCTTCTTCGACATATTAAAAAAAATAATTTTGGGCTGATCCAATGATTAAATCAAATGTCTCCATCCACGGGAATTTTTAGTTTTAAGGTTTTTTAATTCCACCAAAAGATAATTGGTAGAATCATTGGATTAAGCTTGATAAAAATTTCGTGGGACATTTTAACACTTTTTACGAACCTAAAAAAAAACACAAGTTTCCATCGGGCAGTGCTCAATAAATTTTGGGCATTTAAGGCTGATCGAATGATTAAAACAAATGTCTCCACTCACAATAATTTTTTGTTTTAAAGTTTTACATTTTATTTTTTTATTTTTTTATTCACTGAAAGATAATTGAATATCTTGGGCGTTCGGGTGAATGCGTTGGTACAATTTCTATGCAATTATAGCTGATTATCCACGCGTCATTAATGGTCTTACAATATGCATCCATGTCAATGTATGTCCAAGGATGTACCATGATCAATGGCATACGCGTAAACGCGGCTCCATCGTTACGCACGTTATACGCACGAGACTCGCTGTTTACGATGCATCAGCAAAGCTCCGGATAGCAGCACGGCTCGCATACATATTCGTGAACGTACGTTGTGCGTGACGGCGTGCACCAGGCGGTTGTATTCGCTCCACTGACACGCTTGATCAATCTGTCGATCGTACCTGCGTCGCGCCGCTGGTCCTGCCGGCCCTTTGTTTACTTGTTCTAGCATCGCTATTCGAATGTCCTGTCCTACGCTTGATATAGGGCTCTGCGATGTGCATATAACATATTTGCACAATATAGCACGCATATATGCATAGACGTTGGGATTTCCGGGATAAAATTAGCTGTAGGGTTATTACGTGTGGGATGACAAATCGATATCATTTTACTTTGTGCATTGAATTTTCACATTTCAATTAGTGATCATATATTTTGATTTTTTTTATTGTATTTAACCTTTGTATTCGATAGAATTGAAATATTTGGCTTCTTAAGGGAGACGTGAAAATTTTAATGCGTAGCAGAAAAGTAATATCCATTTTTTAGAGCTAATGTATTCATGGGGAAAAAGTATATTGAAACTAACATTTTAACGGGACAACTTAATGTTATGGCATAAAAGAATGACGTGCCAGGCTTTCAAGTATATATATGAGCGAGTTTATGCCGCGTGGAAGTAAGTGGCAATTTCGAGATGGTCCCTCATGAGAACCGCTGCCATCATGCATGTAAGTGGCAATTTCGAGATGTTCCCCCTATGAGAACCGCTGCCACCATGCGTGTAATGGTAATGTATGATCAAGTGCGTCCAATGTTCACCCATTCGCAATATCTCCAATTGGAAACAAAAGAGAGATGATTTCCATGGTTTATCGTGGTACGCAGAGCTTTGTGGCTTTGGTGATGTCACAAATTTAACCTTGTGTTAATTATTGTTATGATCCTTGATTATTTATTTCAACTTTTTTCAATGCTAATTCATTCACTCATCTGTAACTTTTATGGGCAAAAATGAATAATGACATACAAAGCAAAAAAAATGTTTGCTGCCTTCCAAAAAAAAAGATTCATTGCATAACAAATTCCCTGGAACGGAAACCAATCAAAACAGCCGTCCGAGCATTTTCAAAATGGCTCTCGTCTAAACCACTGAATTCTTTCGGGTCAAAAAAATTTGATCAAGTAGTTAACGTTGCAGTTACCATAATCCATTGGGCACCCAGTATTTCTTCCCTCTGGTTTGACGTGGGAAAAAAATGGAATTGGATGCCAGTTACTTTTGACCTCGTTTTCATCTTACGTATGCCGTGAAATATCCTCAAATTGAATCAGCAGAGGGTCCATAATTCAACTGAACATTTTGCGCGAATCCGGTGGTTCGATCGATAGATCTCGAGGCCGTGACAAGGCCTACGTTTCGGTCACGTGAATGCGTGAATGAAAAGGTGACGTCGAGAAGGGCAGACTTTGCTCCAGGGAAGTCTCTCGGGAATATACCCTGTTCTCCATCGCCGTGGGCAGTCAGACTTTCGATGATAAAAAACAAAACATAGAAATCAATGTAGTAGTGTAAAAAACGAATCGATTCTAACAAATGCCCTAGCACAGGGTTCAATTTTCTTCCATTTTTGCCTTGAAAAAATGTACTCGAGTAGTTAACAGTTGGGTTATCATAATCCATTGGACACTCAGAATTCCAACAACGAATGCAAAAAAATAAATTTTTGTTGTTGCTGTTTAATCCAAGACCAAACCCGACGCCAAATCCAAGAACATTCGACCTAGTTCTCTTCAGCACATGGCATGAAATTCACTGAAGTTCAATTTCACCGGACGCTCTTTAATTCAACTGACCATTTTGTGAAAATCCAGTGATTCGATAAGCCGGATATACATATGAGGTCTTTGACAAAGCCTACGTCTCGGCAACATGACTGTATAGATGAAAGAGGTGATGCTGAGAAGGCAGGCTCTGCTCCAGGCAAGTCTCCCGAGAATTCAGCCGCTCTTGTCCGCTTTGGAGGTGTAGTGAGACCTTCCCAAGTCCTCCAGACGAATATATTGATTGATGTGTTATCCGGAGCTAAAAGGGAGAGTGGAAAAGGGCTCGCGAAACCGTGCGCGTATAAAGTGAAAGCCCTTTCAAGCAAGCAGCATCGAAAGCTCAAGCTCGCACGGTCCCGTGGAGATCATCTTCTTCCCTCTTGGCTCGCTGCATGCATTGTCATTTCGCCTATCCTCGCATGTGCACCGCCACAACACAACCACCGGATATTTGTGATCATTTCCTTCGTCTGCCCCACTTCATACACCAGTTTTCCTCTTCCAACTTCTTTCAGGATATTTTCATTGAAAGCCCTGGAAAGGAAAGTAGTTCGCCGCTCTTTTTTTTTTTCTCTTTTGTGTGTACGAATCGTAACGTGCGTTTTCCATTACCGCAGATGCAGTCGTCCTGGCAGATATTACAAAATTATCGGCTTTTTACGTACAGCACTCTTTCCACATCAACACGTGGCCTTTTTTTACGACACCAACATGTGTTATTTAAAATTTCCTTGAAATTGGAGATTTTCGTCATGTTGTTTTTTTTTATTCAGAAAATTCCAGTCAGTCAATGAAATGTCTTATGAATACCATTGTATCGAAAATAGTATTCCAAAAAAAGTAAATTAAATAAAAGGATGACATGGACGTTTTTTAAATTTTGTTTTGAATTATTTCCATTTGGATAATTATTTTATTTATTATGTCAATCACTGCAGAACGTGCTCAATCAATATGTGGAAATGATATTCGCAAATCTGTATCGATTTGTACATAAGTTTTCTGCCGATAACAAAATCGTATTGGAATATATTAAATCGCAGCGAATATGTATATACTGATTTTGCGGTGATCGGATTTAGTATTCATACGAACGTTGTTTCAAAAATTTCCATATCGGTACGGTATCGATTTCCTGAGGGAGAGAAAACCAATTATCCCCATCACATTTCCGGTATTTACGTATAAATTGCATATCAGTCGCCGCTGTTTTACAGAGAACTCGTAATTACTTTGGAATCAGTTTTCAGTTGATTGACATAAGCATCGGCTTTTCGTCGAACGACGACGGAAATTCATCGATGTTTTGCGGCGCGGTGATTCACGTGGAACGCCTGCAGGTGACAGATACTATGATAGCTACGTTTGAGACGGTCGGACCACATGGAAGCCCCATCACTTTGCGAAATGCTTTCGTAACTCGGTCAAAGGCTTCCAGAGATTCCTCAGGTTGTGCAACATAAATTTAGTTTGACTATGCTGCCCATAGCGTTCGGACATATTAACCATGCCACACGCAGTTCCTGGATCATTACATATAAGACATTCCGTCTCAAATTCATCACATAAAAAAGCTACTCGAGCCAAAAAATAAAAATAAAAATTTACGAGTCTGGTGAGCTTAAAAATCGTCACAAGATTTTAATTCCCAATTTAACGCCACAATTAACATTGTCAGACTCACTTTACATTTTAAGCAATTTCTCTCGCCTTGAAGAAACATTTTCTGTAGAAACATATTTCTTTTTTGAAATAATGGTCACAGTTTGTGTAGCATAAATACAATTTGAATATGTTGTCCATGGTGTCCGTACATATTAACCATACCACACGCAGTTTCTGGTCATTACATATAAGACATTCCGTCTCAAATTCATCACATAGAAAAGCTACTCTAGCCAAAAAAATTCAAATTCACGAGCCTGGTGAGCTTAAAAATTGTCACGAGATTTTAATTCCCAATTTAACATCACAATTAACATTGGCAGACTTACTTAACATTTCTCGCGATTTCTCTTGCCTTGAAGTAAAATGAAACGCGAAAAAAAAAATCTGACAGAAACAGTGCACCACATTTCCCGCTTTTTTTATTTCACTAATGGCGATAATAAAAATCGTGGCATGTCTTTTTTCATAGCTCTACGTGCCGTTTTATGCCCCGCGCAACTTAATTCTACCCGTGGCCATTTTTTTCAAGCGAAATTAAGCATGTGATAGTGCAAGGAGAGCACGATAACTCAATGAAATTAACAGCGGCGAGGGCGGGAGAGAGAGAAGGACAAACCCGGACCATGTTTCGCCCCATTTCAGGGCACGGGATATTTCGAAAAATAAAAATATGTCTGGCAGATATGGCAAGTAATACCTTGTATATAGTGGAAATGAGAATTCCGAGTTCCGTCCATGTATTACATGAGTGGGAAGCACCGAGAGAGAAAGCAGTGCAGCCACCGGCAGGATGCGACCTCCATACATTAAAACGAAATATATATATATATGTATGCAACCCCGTGCTTTATCTCACTCGTTCGTTACAGCCTCGAAGGTGCGTCACCGTCGAGTATCTTTATCCTCGCCGTGACACTTTATTAAAAGACGGACCTTATCGAGAAAACGGCACGAAACGCGCTCCTTCATTTTTACCCGTTTTCGCCGGGGACGCGGGAAAATCCATTGGGAAATGAGATATTCAAAAAGGAGGAAGAGACTGCAGACGGAAAAGTGCAACTTCAAGAGTGCGAGCTCGATTCAAGAAGATATATATATATATATATATATATATATATATATATATCCAGTGCTACAGGAAATAACGAAAGATGGAAAATGGAGATCGGATTTCGTGTATCTCCTCGACTCCCCGAAGCACGACAATGTCAGTAGCTGGCAGTACGATTCGCTGATGGTGCCTTAAATATTCAAGCCACGATGACTGTTTACTTCGGACATATCCTCCCGAGACGCTCGCGTCGCGTTTCCCGTCATTTTCCACGGCTACCGAACATCCCACAGAAGCCATAAAGTTGGGCGCAGTAAATCGTACCGGTGAATAACGAATAATTCGAACGATGGCTAAGAGAGGAAGCGACGAAAGGTTGAACAAGGTCCGCGCGGTTCATCGAAGCATCGCCAGCAGCCGCGCGACGTTCGTGAGGGTGGATCATAAAAAAATGAGCTTATTCACCCGCGGATCCCGTGAATTTATCGTTTCAATTCGGCAGTGCCGGTAGGTCGGAACAAAAAATGACATTCGTATAGCCGACAGCAGAATGCTGTCGGTGTTAACTCGGAGGATCATGAAATATGGCGTTTCACGAAGAGGATGAAGCCCTTTTCGGGTTAAAAAACTCTGATATTTGCCCCTCGTGACGATCAGCTCCGGTACTTCAAATCAGATTCAACGTTAAAAGCATTTTTTGTTAGGCTGCGTGTGTGTGTGTGTTTTTTTTTATTTCGTGGGTATCGCTGATAGAGTCCCTTGTGTCTTGTACGTAGCATCCACCCCGCTGAGAATCTCTCTTTCCCGCGCGTGTCTCGCTTCGTTGTTATTCACGGAAACGTGTACGAGAATACCTATTACTCGTGATGCAAGATTCACGAATTATTCTACGGAGGAATGACAAATCGTTGTTCTGGCTTCGGGCGCGATACGCGCTCGTTGGAATCCTCGACAATCCCCGCCGCGGTCCTCTCCCCCGAGATTTCTTTTCACCTTCTTCATTCCAAGCAACACACACGGTTATGTGGAAAATCCGCGAAGGAATACCGAATTGGATCCGTGTATTACGTTTTTCGATAGCTACGCGGACAAAAACTGAACAGATTATCTCACTAATGCCGATGACACCCTTTGTCTGATGTACGATTTATTCGAATGTCCAGAGGTAAACATTTCTAGACAAATACTAGATACGATCTGGTAAAAGTCAGTCCTGATTCTGCACATTTACATCGAAAACCAGGGATTGGCCAGCCCCCCTGTCCAGTTCCCGGACAGGGACCAGTAATGTTGGCCCGGGACTAGCCAGGGCCCGGATAGAGATTTATTCCATACGAATCTTTATGGTACGACGTTCAGGAATACGCGTGCGAATAAATTGCTGATCATTATTGTGGCTGTGAACGCAATATGCCCTCGTAGGAATCGTCAACGAAGCCAGCCGCGTTTCTCTCCGGTGCTATTTGTTTTCACCTTCTTGATTCGAACTAACACCTAGGAGGGTGTTCTCCGGTCGGCGTCGTCGCCGACTTTACAACGGTAGCGGCCTCTGCCTTGACAGCGCCAACAAATTACGGAAAACCTGTGGTACGTGATTTGTATTTGGCGTGGGACATGATGCGGAGTCACACGTGCCAGTGAACCGGACGCGAACGTGTATCCCCACAATTCAGGCCGGCAACGCGACGAGCTATCCTACTTCTGTTGCGGAATCGTTTCGCACGCATCCCTCTTTGCCCCACGAGGTACGACACGACGACCGATCGCATCTATATATTTCGCTAGAGGGGGATGTGCGGAAAATGCGCTTCGCCTGGATGTCTTGCGATCGATCTTTCGTCTTCCCCTGCGCGCGGAGGGATATAAGAAGCAAAAGTTATCCAGCAGCAGGAGCAGCAGCGACTCTGGCTCTTCGCGAGATTGTGACACGAGCATTGCTCTTCCGTTACTTTGTTCTTCGGGCCCAGGTTACTACGGAATTTGAGGAGACTTGGATTTCAACTTTTATAACAAACTGCTTGTGCTCCGGTTACTCTTCGGTGGTACTTGCTTAGTTCGTAACCCTCGCGTGCATCCTGAGCTCGGGGCTCAGCTATGAAAACGGATATGCAAATCTAGATAAGAGAAAGGTGTAAGTTGATGTGAATGGACTATGGGGCTTAAGTATTTTTCGGTAATTGGTTCGGGCAATTGAGAAAAGTAATGGCCATAAGGGTTTTTTTTTAGCATGGGAATACTGATTTATGACTAATGGTTATTCTGTAAATTTTATAATGCTTCGTTGGAGTTATGTAATATTACGATTTGCACGGATTCTGTGGTTTACGTTCTTGTACGCGAATGACCCAAGAACAGCTGCTCCCGAGTTCCATATAATTACGCCTGCCCCCAACCCCTGTCCTATCATTCTTGCGGGGGGGGGGGGGGGGGGATCAATAATGGGGAGCGGAGGGGGTGTCTCTGTTATTGAGCCTTCTGGCTGGCTTGTACAATTTACATAGGACACCCGGTACATAATTAAACGTCTGCCGGATTAAGGATTCATCAGGAAGGGCCAAATGAAGGGTTAACCACGAAGGTTGAAAGTCTTGGGCTATGATTATAGCCCACCGAGCTTGACAAGATTACCGGCATTACAAGCATCACGAGTATCAATGTTTACGGTTGTCCGATGTTATCATTATCTTGATAATAATCACACACAACTTTGTTGTCCTGCGAATATTTCTAGAATCATTTTAATACGATATCTCGAAAATGGGCAATATTATATTTTCTTTAATTTTATGGATATGAAATTAATAATCTTACAATTTATCGCGGTATTAATAATGTATTTTTCACTCGTGGGACTAAATTACGGTATACATTATTATTTTATTTACTATACTGTTTTGCATATATCCATGCGAACTATAAAATATAAAAACGTTGTGGAAGGGAAATATTCCGTACGGCGGAGCTTATGATACTGACCCACACGGAGAGAAAGTCCTGAGTAAAATTACCATATCGGTATGGTAGACCCGACTGCAGTGTCGCCATCTGAATAAAATTATGAGACTACGTGAATTTGTGCCATATATAGAGAAATTTTCAGGAAAATTCTCAACGTATCTGAGCTGGTTCACTATTTGCCATAAACATTTCATGGTTTCTTCCCTCCCATGTGGTAATTTTTCGTATAAAAATGTAAAAGGCTAATTTTTTAGGACTATTGTTCCATTTTTCGTTTTTTTCTTTTTTTTTTTATAAAAAATTATACTTCACCCAAGGAGCTGAGTCCCTGAACGTTTTGAATAACGCTTAACGATTAACTATTATGCATTCGAAATTACCCTCAATACTCCCTACTCTACAATATTCCACTGCAGCAATCGTTTCCATTGGCAAAGTTTTCCCTTTGAACAAGTGCATGAGTACAGCTTGCATGTTTGCATAACTCGAGCGAGGCCTTAAACTTTTCTACTATGTACACCTACACACAAAGTCTATGTATCGCCGACGGAAAGTAAAACCCCTCTTGCCTTCACTTTGTATATAATATTCCTCGAATACAGAGTTAATGAGAAGCTTGCGTATCGCACTTTTATAACCAAAGGTCATTGTCGATGGACCGTAAGCCACTGTGGAGACTTTATGGACTAAATGGTTTAACTTTTGAATAGCCATGTCTTAGATGCCTGAATTATTATGAGACATTTTACTCATTTCTCTATAACTCAACTTCAAGGACATTAAAAAGATGTCGTATTAAATGGTTCGCAGCGTAACAGCGAGAGAATAATACGTGTTCTCGAAAATTCATTAATCCTAAAGAGAGAAAATAATTTGTATTAAATGTCGTCCATGAGGAGGAAAGTTGTCATTATAATAAACATTTTTTTTTTCGCCTATTGAAATAAAGTATACTTGAGATATGCAACTGATGTATAAATTATATACGCTATATATAGCAGCAAAAAGTTCTATATCTCGGATATATATATCATACATAAAATGAATTTTCTATGCATCCAAGATATATACTGGATATATCAGAAAATATACTTCCAAGCATACTTTTTTTCCATGGGAGTCGTCCGCATTAATGAGAGACTTGCTTATCGTAGCTTCACGTCACTCGCATATTGTAAAACTCATTAATCTGGTTTCGAAGCCACTGGTTGGCCCAATCGGTTGGTCCATTCACAAAGAAATTCTTTGGGTTCATCCTGAAGAGAGGGAATAAATGCATTTTTTTTTCGATGATATGATAAAAAAATACGTTTTTTTTTGCACTAACTCGTCAATGAGAGACTTGCTTATTGCAACTTCACGTCCATGGATCATCGCCGATCGTCCATACGGTACGATTTGGAGGTTATAGACGGAATGGGAGTTAGATTTCGTAGGTTTGTGCGAGTAAAGTGCGACGATTAGCGTGATAGAGCCTCAGTATGGCAGTGCATAGTAACGTAGCTTAGCATTGGGGCTCTGGTTTGGAGCCTCGTTGACTCCCACGCCTAGTTCTAGGGTATCCATGAAAATCCATGCAAATCGCCTCTCCCGGACCAGCATTAACGGATTTAAAAGCGATACATGCTTGACGTTCGTGGGGCCCGAGGATTTAACTAGCCCGACCTGTATTAGAATTCATCGCTCAACTCTGAGTGATTAATCCAGGCCAGCTATTCCCCTCGAATGTACGATATTTATGCAGCGCTCATAACTTTGGTGAGATAATGCAGTCGACGTGTATTGCGGATCACCCCAGCCCTGAATCCTGTGGAGCTTCCTTGATACGAGAGATCTATGGTTACCTTGTGGTTAAGGTAACCATTTGATGGTGACGCTTGTGGGCACTTCGTTGCTAGAAATATTTTCAGTGGTTTATGGAACATCAACATTGTGTGTGAATGAAAATTTATGCTTAAAAAAATTGTCATTTGATATTTTTTTGCACCTGTTCATCAGGACAATTAGCGTAAATTTACAGAGAAATTTCCATAAAAGAAATTTGGCACCACATTTTTTTCCTGATTTTTTTGAAAAAGCTTGCAAAGTGGTGGTTCGCACATTTCTGCCTCACTTTTCAGCTTTTTCTTGGCGGACACCGAATTAAGCAAATTGTCGCTCAACACAATATTTTTACACCTGTTCGTAATCACAATTGGTGTAATCTTACGTATACCAATCTAGAAAAATTGGCACCACATTTTTGACTTATTATTTAAAAAGAGCTTTCAAAGTCGTGCTTCGCACATTTCAGCCTCATTTTTCGCCTTTCTCAAAGCTTTTTCTTTGCGAAAATCGAATGAACTCGTGACATTGTGAATTTCTAACATTGCAGCATGAATAAAATGTGCTCTGAAATGTATTTTCGCATAAGCGCGCAGCCCAGGATGTTTTGGGGAGGCAACAAGAAATCCTCCCTCTCATATATCAGCTGGGAGGAATCCCGACGTTCTAATTTTCCATTATCACCACCCTTGTCACCTGGCACTATATTTTTACACCTGTTCCCAATCACAATTTGTGTAAACTTACGTATACCAATCTAGAAAAATTGGCAACACATTTTTTCCTTATTATTTAAAAAGAGCTTTCAAAGTCGTGCTTCGCACATTTCTGCCTCAGTTTTTGCCTTTCTCAAAGCTTGTTCTTTGCGAAAATCGAATGAGCTCATGATATGGTGAATTTCTAACATTGCAGCATGAATGAAATGTGCTCTGAAATGTATTTTCGCGTAAGCGCGCAGCCCAGGATGTTTTGGGGAGGCGACAAGAAATCCTCCCTCTCATACATCAGCTGGGATGAATTCCGACGTGCTAAAGTTCGATTGTCAACACTCTTGTCTCCTAGCACCAATACGTATCTGACTGTCGGCAGCCGGCACCGTCGCAGATGCTTATTTGTAATTGAATTTCCCAGGGACCTCCCAACATTCATAGTAGAAATGCAATTACACGGGTTTGCTCTCAGTCCGCGGACGAGTATTCCGCGCGGCGCTCGCGACTGTCTCTCCCCGCGCTTCGCTCGTCCCTCATTCGCCTTTCCCACTCCTCGTCGTTATACGCAGTGGAAGGGAACGTCAAAAGTTATTCGAAGATGAAATACCCGGTCTGGGTTCTGACTGTGTATGCGGTTAACGAAGTTGAAGCATTTAACGGCTTCCAAATAGTTTTCTCTACGATTGTTGCTTTCATTTCAATGCAGAACTCCATCCTATGCAGTTTTAAATAATTTCGAGACAATGCAATGCCGATGAGACTTTGAATTATCAGTTGGATTGTTTTCCAAACATCCCTCACAGTTTATAAAGGCTCTCAACACCTTTTTATTTCATTTATTCCAAACAAAAACTTAAGTAATTTATTTTTACCTGATAGAAATCACATTTACTTTTTAAACGAATTTAAAAAAATGAAACATTATATTTAGTTGATTGTAATTTAAAAAATTAATAAGATCACTTTGCTAATCCTGTATTCGACTTTGCTTATTCCGTCAGAAATCTTGCCAGAATTTGATAATCATAAATTCTGTAAAATTATATTTAATAAATTCAATAATTGTGAAGAAAAAAGAACAAACGGTCGAACAATCTGTGAAGCATCAGTGACAGTTTATAAACGTTTTCAACTCTCAAGACTCTTTTATTTGATCGACTTGAACGAGAAGAAAGTTACTAACCCCTCGACGGATCTTTGTCGCTGGCAATGGACGTTCACCTCGTCAAAGTTTCCACGCGTTTAGTCACGAGCGCCACGTTATTTGTTCTAAAGTTTTCCTCTGTTTGGCTAGTCCATTTCTTGAAGAGGGCCACCCTCGCGCAATCGGACTGGAACTACATACAAGCCATTGGACATCTGTAGTATTTTCTGGGTGCGGGAGACGTCGTTTATTCTCGTCTGTCGATTGGTCAACTCGATAAACTTTCGGAAAATTTACGCGGGCGCTCGGGGGAAAGAAAAAACAAAAAAACACGAAGCAGCTGGAAAAATACTCGGGAAATCGGAGGACGACGACGGTGAATCACTTGGCCAATGAATAAGTAAAAAACGTACTTCAGGGTCCACTGAAATGTTGTCACTAAATGCATGCACTTCCTTACGAATGAAACGACAAGTGTGGTCGATGACTTTCATACCATTTTCTTGCAGAAAAGAGGCTAAAAATAGGAAATGTTACAGTGGAATAAAAATGATAAGTCGCTCAACGCAACGTTGATCTGTAATTTTTTAAATGATAATTTTTTTTTACCAAATATTCCTCGAAAATAATAAAAATCTTCAAATCAATAAATTATGTGTCAGTGGTGAATTGACAGCCTATCATGCGATATTACATATCAAATTCCATCGTAAATCATTGAATGAAATATCGCAATATCATTGTTACGTAAGTTAACGAGCATACCTTTAATTAGTGGTCAATTAAAATGACTAGATTAATTATTGGTATCAATAACCAATACGATATTTTGCACGTGTATTATTGGCATGTTAATTAGGATAATTTAGACATTACAAGAGTTCAACGGAATATTACAATATCATTTTTTTAAATTTTGTCTCATATTTTAGACGCTTTGTCACGGAATATTAATATTTTCTTTTCCACAGAAAGCTTCGGTGTACTGTTTTTTATTTTATTTCTTATATCTCGGCGTCTCTTAACGACCGCTCGATAATTCTGCAATCTCGTGGCAAAGTTTCAAATAAAAATGAGACTGTTGAGTCTAATCTGTGGCGTGAACCAGTTCGAAGGTGATAATGATTTGATAAAGGAAACGAGGCTGGTAAGGAGCAATTTATGCGCGCTGAAATTTTAATTATCGGCTTTATTCGAGATACGATAGAAAATTCAGAGGATCGACCGAGAGGTTTAAGCCAAGGGCTTGTTTGCCTCTTTGTGTTGCGAAACAAAGTTTCCAAAACTGCGCTCGTCTCTTCCGTCCAACGAAAGATGTTTCGATTGATTGCCTCAAGGAAAGTAATACCCCTAATAAAAAAAAATTGATAACAAAAAAATGCCCTTAATAAAATGAAAATGAGACATTCAAAGCTCATTAACCCACATACAAACGAAAATCTGCAATTTCCGGAGAACGTACATTTCTTCCCAATTTAATTTTTTTAATAAATAAAATCCCCTAAAGCAACTATTAAAAAAAAAAACAGAAACAAAAACCAAATCGACGATATGTTAACCAAAATCCTCGTGAAAAGTGCAAAAAAAAAACCGTAATACAGTATTCTTGTACTTTCCCGCCGATAAAATCGTTATCGCGATTCGATACTGGGAATACCGAAATCAATGTATCTTTTGGGCCCACGAAATTTCGTAAGGGAATTTGCCTCGTGGTGTGGATTCAGGGGCGCATATTATGCGCAAGCTCTCAAAGTTTCGAGTTTCTATATTGTCGTAAATGCTTGAAGCACGGAAAGAGAGAGAGAGAGAGAGAGAGAGATCGAGAGAGAAAGAGGAAAGGAGGAAGTGAGAGAGAAAGAGGAAGTCTCGGGGAAGCTCGAAGCGGAAGCGCGCCCATTCCAGTAACGGAATATGTGGAAGGAGGTCTGCGAGAATATCGAGGGAGTTGGAGGATTAGCGTCAGGTTAGGCGTACCGATGTTGCCTGTAAGGCAAATACGGAATATGTTGTACAGAGGAGCTGGACTTTGCGCGGCGAACATCGTAGCAGCTCGGCTGCGGTACAAGTTCTTCAATAAAGGCTCCTACTAAATTCTCGAGCAATTACCGCGAGGAAACGGAGATAAAATTCGTTAGGTAAATAAGGTGCACATAATTTCTCATAATTACAGGTCGCTGATGATGGCGGAGACTCTCTGCCTTATACGCGATGGTACGCATAGTTCGGGGCTCATTCGATATATATATATATATATTATTATAGCTCCACGAGGTAACTTCGTTATTAACAAATGTTTGCCAGGAGCCAATTTGCCGCGACGCTGTTCCATTAGAAAATTCGTGTGACGTTACCAATAGAGTACACGACTCGGAGTTCTCCATTACGTATATTTACAACGACCGCCGCTCGAAGCCACTTTACAACGAGCGAAAAAGTTCCGTCGATTCATGGAAATGTTCATTGCTGGAATTATGTACTTGAGCTTTGACACTATTTTTTGTTTGACTCGTCGCAAAATCAATGGGAAGCAGTTATATAAAGAAAATCTCGTTTTTTGTTGATATGTCGAGTGAGAGGTCTTTGAGACACTGATGTCTGGATAGTGGAGACGATATTATACAATTTTTCTGATAATATGGTCGTTTTTGGGCATTTTTTTGAATCCGTATGAATTTTCTGCGAATTTTTGTAAACAGGACATTTTTTATTGTGTGGGTTCTGAAAAAAAAAATTTGTTAATTCAAAGTACATATATTTAATATGTATCCAATTTTTGAATTACTGTTAAATTATTTTTTCATTTTATGTCCAAATTATTGTCTCAATGACAGTTAAATTCTGATAATGTCTACCTTGTAAACATATTGCACGTATGAGTATTTTTCGGAGAATTTTTTTCCGCAGGCAAAAGCTTTGCAAAGTGGAACGTTTGTTATCCGAAATAAACATCAGTATTCGGCGAAAAAAAGTGGGGAAAAAAAAAAAAAAAAAAACAAAAAATGAATAACCGATTACGATAGAAATATGACCGTAGGTGACGTTGAGCATAAAAATAGATTCAGCTCGTTTGTTCGAATATCGCGAAATTTATTGCACGCGTGGCGCGCGCGCACGAAATACCATAAATCTGAGGCGCATTGGTCATCGCGCCACATTTTATCGCGAACGATGATGGCGTGACGTCCGAGTAATTTTTTGTTGCTCAATTTTTAATAGTTTTTTTTTTGCTTCTGTAATCGCGATGTGATCTTCTGCAGTCTTGTGTACATCCGGTACACCATATTTTAATTTTTGTTCATCACGCGCATTGCCACAGTTATTCATCAAAATATATCTCGTTGGCTCCGTCGAGTGGCGACAAAGTGTTTCACCGAAATCGACACTAAATTCATGATTTTTTCCGTCGGTATGTTAGCCAAAAATATAAAAGCACTCAGCTCTGCTAGATTTTGCTATGGGAATTTTCTGTTAAAAATTTACCTCATTTAAGGGCCTCAAAAAAAAAAAAAAAAAAAAAAAATAGAGAATTTTTTTTTGTCATTTGTAAATTTTTTTCCTGTCAGCGGATGAATTCTCAGTTGCTTTTAAATCAGAATTATGACTTTTTTCACTCTGCGCCATTTTCGAAATGATTAGATTATTCTGTGATTTCGTGAATCACGTGATACATTTTCATTGAGGGCTTTGGAAAAAAAAAAAAAAAAAAAAAAAAAAAATACTGGTGCACAATTTATTTGAATTAAAGTAATAAATATTATTTTACAAGTTATTGTGAATCATGGGCAAAGATGAAAATGTATACCTGACCCGTTACAAAATGGTCAGAAAAAATTTTCGCTCCATTCGCCGATGGATAGAGTGAAATTAAATTCATCGATCTGTGGAAGAAAAAAAAATTGCAACTGACTGTAGATAATTTTTGTTGTATTTTTGCTGACGCGAGCCCCTTAATTGAGTTCGGCTTGCTGGAGATAGGGATTCAATCATTATCGAGATTTCGCAATATTCCCGACGTATATATATTTCGGTGGCTCTAGGCGACAGAGTTCATAAATTCAATGCGCGAGGCGCTACGCGATAACGAGCAATTTCCGCGGATACCGCAATTCAACTCTCTCTATTCCTTGTTAACACAGAATCTCTTTGGCTCACTCCAACGTATGCATGGAAAATTCAATTACCTTCTAATTAGGTAATTAGTCTCTTATGCTGACGTATTTTAACCCACTGAAAACGAATTCGATAATGAATATCTCGATGCTTAAAGCTCAAAAACCTACATTTCGCTATAAAAATCGTTTGAGAAAATATAAATCGTATAGATATTAAGAGTGGAACAACATTTTTTCAATTCATTAAACAAAAATATTTCATTCATTTACTCCCAAGCCAATTTTTAATTACATAATTTTATTCAGAAAAAAAAATCTCAAACTTCCTGACTAAAATTATAAACAAGGAATTAATAAAAAAGCCATATTCTGTCACATAAATATATCTATTAAAAAAAAAAAACAAGTCTTAAGTCAAGTATTTCATCCACAGATTAAAAAACAAACACCTCGAAAATTCACCCCGTATTGAACGATGGTCCAAAACGTGGACCCAGGAGTATTGATGACTGATTTAATTATAAAAACGTTTCCGGTGTGAAATATCATTGGGTATGTCGGAATAGTGGACGTTACGAGAGGACAAAAGTAACCTCCATTAGTCACATCGATAATCCTTTCCCATTTTTCGCACTCGAAGTCACCTCTGTGAGGATGAAAATTGAATTGCCATTTTTCTCCAACTCCCGGAAGGCCTCACATCGCTGGAGACGTTAGTCGACGCGGGGCTTCGACGTCTCCGACAGTGATGTTCCGATGGCTGGTGTCTGTCTGGCAGCATCTGGAGCAAGAGATGCATACGGATGCATTGTCACGGACGGGGCTGCCACGTTTTTCGCTTTACCCTGCGGTAATCTCGTTTCCATCGTATTGTACAGTGCGCGGGATAAGTCCCGTTGCTCGTATATGGGACTCGAACGCGAGTGGATCTGTAATGTCTTCCGTTTGCCGCTTTTCCTTTCTGTCACCCGCTCTCTCTCTCTCTCTCTCTCTTTCTCTCTCGATAGTTTCCCCGTGCGTTTATTCTATTAAACGTACAAACAGTCACTCGTTCGTACCATTTACCAATTCTAACAACAATAACAGAATAAATACTCGGTATATGGGTTGAATGAAAATTTTCGATTATTATACTTTGCCAAATATTCATAAGCAAGTATTCATTTGAAATTTATGTGTACGTTTATCGATTATGGCTTTCCTCGGGATTTTGTCAATTTTGACTTCCATAAAAAAGTCGAAATTATTGAAGTAAGAAAGTGCGTTCATCGATTTTGGTTTTTCTCGAAGTTCTGTCAATTCCGACTTCCCCAAAAGCGTAGGAAAAAAAAAAAAAAAAAACAAAGAAATCAGAAAAATACAATTCCGAGCTAAAAATCCTTGTATTGATAGATGGGCCTAGCCGCAAGGTGATTTTTCCACACGGATCATTAGCCCGGAGACTGGTAGCTGACCCGCGACGCCCCGGTCTCTAGCGCCCTCTTTGAACCGACATCAAAGCGCCGGGCCCATTGTGTATTCTCAAAAATAATAGTGGTGTACAATTGCGGCGTCCTATTAGGGGGTAGAGTTAAGTCGTGCGAAGGGTGCGCGTGTGGTTGGAGCGTGTGCTCATTAAAAAATTTCCCTCGGCGTTCGTTTATTTTTCGAGTCTGGCAGTGCGGTTAAAAGTCCGGGCCCCTCGAAAAAGGAACACATGAGTTTACCCGATAGAGAAACCGTCGGCGTAGCTAACGCCTAGAGCTGTGTAATTAATTCAAGTGTTAGAGGAATGTAAGTATTGCGTGGGCGGATGGGAGAAGGGTTGTGTAACATTCACGTGCGCGTTTCCTGGTTATTGCCATAACAATACAGTCAAGAATATTTGCGTTTACTCTTGTTTTCCTCCCTTCTTCTTTAGGTTCTTTCGCGTTTTTCTTTTTTTCTTCTTTCCATTCCTTTTCCTCGCTTGGTTTCCCCACCAGGAAATGAAGGGAATTGTTATTTGCGAAAAATGTCGTTGCCGGATCTTGACTATTTGTACAAAGGCTCTCCCGCCGTCGATTACGGCTCGGCGATAGTGCTGCCGCCAGCAGGAAAATACGCTTTACAGAATACGAGTCCACGAAGCTCTCGGAGGATAATAGAATATAAGTGCTGGTTGTACGTTGGACGAGTAAAAAGGGCAGGGGGCGTAGGGGCGGGAGGGGGTAAAGTACAGGAGCTCACGTGTGGGCAAATATTCTTCAGTGAAAAGTGCACACATAAAGCTCGGGGAATTGCATTTTGTGTCGCGGAGACGAGATCGAGGAAACAATCAGCGACAATCGCTTTGCCGATCGCGCCCAACCATTCGCTGTCGTAGTTTCTGGTTCGCTCGGTTGGCCTGTCCGATCGTTTCGATCTTCTGTATACCAGCGAATCCACGACCTTTCCCACCGGCGGGGCTTTGTCTTTGTCCGTTCTATAGTTATGAGGGGTCGCCGTACCGGAGAGCCTCCCTACATGCGTATTATCGAATAAAACATTCAATTTCCTCGTATGACGTTAATGTATCTCCGACTAACTGCCATGGGACTTCAGCAGGAAGCTTTCCGTGTGGTTGCGACGATAGGCAGAAATCGACGATACAATTGTGACTTTTGTAGAGCAGCGTACGCGTTCACGACAATGTGAAGAGTGGGTGTGTGTGTGTGTGTGTGTGTGTGTGTGTGGGGTTCATCACGCGACGATTATTATGCCATTTCTCGGTGTCCCCACGGGAGTCCATAGAATCTCTCTTGCTTAAACCTCGCGAGAGGTCGGGTCTATTTAACTGCGCCGTTGCGCTTTTCCGGAATTTAATAATCTCTAGTGAGTACGAAGTTGTGTTCAAGTTTTGAGGCTTTGAAACTCATCAGTGGACTCGATATTCCGAGGAATGGCGTCCGAAGATGAAGACACCATGAAGAGGGAGACTGAGAGACTGGAAATAAAAATTGGGGCATTTTCAGCGCCAAATTTCCATCGGGTTGGAATTCACTTGTGCATACCATTTGGACCGGTCACCTTGACAATTACATTGGATGTGCAGTTATGATATGACATCGTTGGAAATAAGAAGAAGAACAAAGTAATTGTACAGTTAAATAAGGGAATTGTTGCAAATAACTTCCGCCACGTGCAGATTTTTCGCTCACAATGAACGTCTTTTTGGACTATTTCGACGAAGCGCGTTTGAAGTCCAAGGAAGTAAATTGGTAGCAAGCTCTTGTTGAATGTAAGTAAAGCGCGGACGAGAGCTAGTCAATAGAGCAACGTAAATGCATAGAAAAAGACGTTGAAGACAGAGGAAGTACTTTCTATGCATGGGATAAAAGTGAGCATGCAACTCCAACTCACCGGAGGTAAGCTTTTTCGGGTTCTTGCCTCACTTTTCCATCTGTAACGCATAAGCTACACTATTATTCATACGTAAAGCCCTCAGCGAGTGCAAGAATGACGCAGCGTGAATACAAACACCTGCTACTTTCGCTCCCTTAGGTATGTTCGTGGTGAACAACGCGATTACGGCAAGAATGGGTATGTCATACACGAAACTTCGCGCAACGAAAACAATAAACTCCGGGAGTTTTGTCGGGCGGGCTTCGCCGGCGTCGATACACGCCGAGCCTCAATGTCCCGCAAACCCAACTCGAATCTTGTGCAAACAAAATTTCTCGTTATGTTTGCTCGTGAATGGTCGATGCGAAAGTCCGGCTGGTCAAATAGTTGAATGTTGCGGTGTTGGGGAACGAGCTTTTGCCCGGAGGACACAATTCCAAGGATTCCCAGCCAAGTCGGTCAGACACCCAACTTCCAAGTGTAAACAGAAATAAAGGAAAAAAAAAAAAAAAGAACGGGCGTTAATGGTTCAGTTTCCGAAAATACGAAACACACACACGTGGATATAAGTGCGTAACCATAAACTCCCCATCGGGGCTCACGTTCGTTGTAGTCCAAAGTTTCAATTACACTTCGTACTTGAGTTTCGATATTACATCTTCTGCCAGACAATTTCCAACTTCGGACTGCAAGCTCAATATTCACTGTGACAAATCACAAATCGTGTGCACGTTATTTTGTGCATCGGCAGCTTTCACATCCACATTGAAATCATGTGGTGTCATGTGTGCGTTTTTCTGTCCATACTATTCCAAAATGAATGTCATAAAAAAAGAGTAAATGATCTATGCAATATAACGATCTATACAATGGATGCACTCCAATGTTTCTTCATTCATCATTTTTATAGATCAAAGATTGAAAAACACGATGAAAAAATTTCTGCGATATTTCCAGCGAAGCAATTTCTCAAAAAGCCTATTTTTAACCCGGGCTCGTAGAATCATCTCGATAATTAAGTTTCAACTACACTTCGTACTTAAGTTTCACTATTACATCTTCTACCGAAGACAAGTTCTAACTTTGGGCCGCAAGCTCAACATTTACTGTGACAAATCAGTAGAATCAGGAGAATCTTAAAATGTAATTCCCTCGATGTCACACGTCAGAATAGCGCCTCGAGGACTATCGCGAAGTAAAAATTTAAATCAAGCGGCGTTGTAGAAATTGTAATCAGAGCGCATGCCTTGTGTCAAAAACTAACCCGGGTGAAATAGACACAGAACTAGGCCCTGATTGTTCGTCAAGAGCCGGCTAAAAGCAAATTTCGAACGAGATCGAAAAACACTTCGCTATTCGCCGTATTTGCGGGACGACGTCAGCCCTCGAGGAGAATTGTTTGTCGTAACAAGACACTGAGGAACAGTCAACCTCCAGAGATAAGACAGTGAGACAGTAATTGTGGGAGTAAAGGAATTGACAAAGATTATAATAAAATTGGATTTGAAAACGTAAGTAGCGTTATATGATTTATATTCCGAGCGTACTTTGATTTTATATGTCCTTTCTTGGGTCTTTCGATTTACCCTCCCCTGTAGATGTCAATTGCTAAATGAGCTAACCTCAAGACAAGTTATTAGACTTAAAAACTAATTGGCGCCCTAAACAGTCAAAATTTAGACAAAATTAATTAGACAATTAAAATTTAATTGACAAACAGAGCCTCGGCAGCCTTTGACCTAGGCCGCGCCGAGTGTGAGCTTTATTGGTCTTTGAATAAATTCTTCATAAAATAAATGTTTCTTCCGTCATCATTTTCATGGATTAAAGATTAAAAAGCACGATTAAAAAATTGCGGCGACATTTCCAGCGAAGCAATTTCTCAAAAAGCCGGTATTTATCCCCGGGCTCGTAAAATCGTCTCGATAACCAGCAGCGACAGTAGCAGCAGCAGCAGCAGCAGCAGCAGCTGAATAAAATTACCAGTGGCGATAGGTTAGCATTAGCGCTTCCCCGTAAATAATCCAGGGCGTAGTGTAAATATGTTTCATCCGATTGCAATCGTTTTGATAAACAGTTTTCGTTATCGAGTAAATATGGTGGGATCGTTGAGTAATTAACGCATTTAGCAGCCACACACGGAGTCGTCTCTTCGGCACACGTGACGCCCATCGCCTCCTCATCCTTCACCGCTGATTAATAATCCATTGGACATTCCCATAACACACGATAGGTAGAATTTTTGGTCGAAAAAAAACTC
Source organism: Clistopyga incitator (assembly GCA_947507545.1). Lineage (NCBI taxonomy): Eukaryota > Metazoa > Arthropoda > Insecta > Hymenoptera > Ichneumonidae > Clistopyga > Clistopyga incitator. Next base: position 642,381 of record OX382174.1, on the reverse strand, counting down.
TCCATCGGTAGCTGAGTGAGAAAGTCACGAGGTGTGCATAAACGATGTGAATTAACGGGAAGGTGGGAAGGTCCGGTGAGGGAAACACGAACTCGACCTACTTGCGCCACAATGGGCAGATCTTCGGCCGATGGACGGCAATGTATTTACTAGTCCCGTTGATTACCTGCGTCAGCGGAACACGGGAAATAGTCGGTCTGCGCGCAGCGGGGTACATCTTGATAAGAAAGTGAACTACCCCAACAGCAATACACCAGTTTTCCACGACTCACGTGGACGATCTGATAAGCGGCCTATCGGCGGAGATAAAAAATTCATATTCGCGATCGCAATGCGCACGAGCACATGAATAACGAGCCAAGGGGCTTCTCGCTAACTGGCGTCGTCCATCAGTCTGAATAATATCCCCAAGATAACGACCATCAGCCATGCCTTAAACTTGTTTCTAATGTTTTCCTGGTATTCTAACACACGTGTCAACGTCCGTCATCGTGACACACGATAACGTCGCGGATGAAAGCGTTCATCATGGATTTTTATACACTGGTGGATAAGCCATTACGAAAGCGTTCGTTTAACGCGTACCTCCGCGCGATGTGCCTTACTTTGTCACTGATAAAACCCCATGTAGCTATAAATGAGTCTCAACTCTGAACCTTGTAGCTCATCAATTTTTTTCTCCACGGGCAAAGTGGAGAGGAAAATGGTCCTGAAGGATTCAGGGATCAATGGGGAAATGGGAATCGATGAAGTTGTCTCGTTCCTGTTGAATGAAAAATTACGGAATTACGAGAGCTACGCGGAAAAAAGGTGAAGTTGGATGAAGCAATCCGCCAACTTAGTTATTGGATAGACCAAACAAGTTGCAGTTTGGGCAACCAAGTTATTGGTTACACTGAACAAATCACTTTGGTTGGTTAGACAATAACTTGGTTGGTCTAACCAAATCATTTTGGTTGGTTAGACAATAACTTGGTTGGTCTAACCAAATCGCTATGGTTGGTTAGATAATAACTTGGTTGGTCTAACCAATAACTTAGTTGACGCATTTATGACCAACCACCTAGGTTTTTCCAACTAAAAAATTTTGTGCTTTTACTTCAAAAAGAGGCGTGAAAAATTATTATTGTTCTCATAGGAAATGTGGTTTTTGGTTATTCGGCAGTTTTTTGGACCAATATCGTTGGGTATTCATAACGGTTTGTGTACTTGAAATACAGTGAGTACTCGGACCACAACGACCATCCGACTATGGTACTCGGGTATTACCCGGACTGGACCCGGATACACGAGAGGAATCCGAGTATTCCAGCTTCAAGAGCACTGCTGAGACGCTGTTATTGGATGTTCCATGTACGGTCTGCTAGCTCATGTTCACTATGAACGTTCCAGTTGGTGCAGTTTTCGTATAAACGCATGTCCAAATAATGGTAAATACACATATACGAAATCTTTCATATGCGAAATTCTCTTTGGCTGAACTTCAAAGTAGAAAAGTGTTCTCCAAAAGCAAAACGTCAATTCCGAAGTCCAAAATGTTACGATTCCCTGAGAATCATTATGAACCGAAATAATGACTATTTTATCAGTTTCCAGAGCTGAAATAAACAACTAAAAATCTCGACGCAATTGTACTTTTACATTGGAAGTAAGAAAGAAAATCATTTTCGTTAATTGATTTCGATTAATGAAGTTAGGTTTATTTTGTTCCTTGAGAATGGAAAGTAAACAAAAGTTCGTCGATAAAAAGCTATTAACGCAGTTTCCTGCCTTGTTTCGCTTTTTTCCTTTTGATTCAACTCCCCAATGTATTCGATCGTACTGCACGACTCTGAGCTATGCTATTATTTGGATGCTCGATAGGTCAACTATCGAACTATGATTGGACTTCGGTTCGATTGAAAGCAAGTGAATAAATAAATAAATAAATGAATAAACAGCACTGGGAAATGTCGATGTCGTTTCGGTGCCCTTGGGTACTGAGAATAATTATCGTCCGGAAGAGAAACCCTCTGATTCATCCACTCCAAGCAATAACGTTTCTAGAAAATATATTTCAGCTAGGAGACGATTAGAATTCCGAAAAATAAACGCACAGCAATAACCATTTCTTCCCTGAATTTTTTGTAACTTTAATTTTTCCAACCTCAAAATATCAAAACGTTATATTCATATTTTAATATAAATTTTTTATAAAAATATCATTTTTATAGTGCAAGGACTCTTTTTATATTTTCCTCGTGTAAAATTTGTAATTTTAGCTTATAATAAAATTGAAGATGGAAATAATGTTTTTTTATAGTGTCTGACGTATACAATATATAAATATTGCAATCTATTAATTCTGCACGGGATGTATATTAATTTATCATTCAATTGCTAAGGACTAATTTATTTTTTTACTCATGTTACTGTATAACTTGACTTGGAATTCTGAAGCTTGTCTGGCTCTTCGTGTTCTTCTATCGATAGGTATACAAAAAACAGTGGATCCACAAACGAACCATGTCAAACCCCTATAAGCATGTACAGGAATCGATGATCTTGCCGAGAAGCTGTTATCGGATCCTCGATGTTCGCTCTGCTGGCTCACGTTGACTACAACCCCTTGATACTAGTAAACGTGTGTATGTGCGTGTGTGTGTGTGTGTGTGTGTGTTGCAATATGAGCCCGAGGTTTCCTGAAAGGCTAACGAGAGAACTATAACGACCATTATCGGAGAAAAAAAAATTGCTTAATGGTATCCTTTTGGACAAGAAACACGTTTACCCGTGTCGTTCCTTCGTCCTTCTTCTCTCGTTCTCCGACCAGTGCTATTTCGATCGTGCTTCGCCATCATTTGTGCCATTACATGGACACACGTTTCGCTGAGTGTATGTGTACTTATAAATACGAAAGTTCGGATTGTCGATATCCTATCGGTTTTCATTTTTGTGTCATTTAATTTCGTACATTGAAAAAAAAAAAGTGTCCACTCGAAGGTAGTAAATTAATTTTCAATAAAGTTTATTTTATGTGTATGGGAAATAAATGCACAGCGATGAAATTTATATTTCATAATTAGTTCTGTTTATCTTGATTGAATTAAAGGAAAAATTGTCATTTGTTTTGTTAGAAAAACATTCTTTTGACAATTCTCACAACATCTCCGAATGACAAAAATGATTTAATAGGTTTCGTTTATAATAACGCGTATTTCCATTACCACAGTAGCAATATTATCGGAAGGGGAAATAGATTCGACGGAAAAGGTGTTAGGTGAGCGAGAATTGCAGCAGGAAAATCAGAGGAGAGTGAGAAGCAGCAGCAATTAAGATGGTTACTCTCGCTTATGAGATAAAAAGCCAAGGCGAAGAGAGTACCCGAAGTGAGATGGTTTACCACGCCCAGAAAATGGATTTAGAACATCAAACTGGATTATCGTGTCCATAACTGAATTTTTTCAATGCTAACCTAATAAGACCATTGATTGAAAGTATATATATATATATATATTGTTAATTCCCAAAATCACACTACTCTAAATTTTTTGTGAAAAAAAATTTAATACAAAATACGAGCCTCCAAAATGATAATGAACGCCAAAATTCGATAACCCGAAGCAAAACAAAAATCCCAGGCACATTTTCCAAGCGGAATTTGGATCTATTCGAATTTACGTATTATTATTTATAGAATAGTCACAGAATATATTAAAATGACACCGATATCCCGTTGAGTTCAATGTATTATGACATGTATTTCCATTTCCGGGGTAGGTAAATTATTGGAAGCGAAAATAGATTTGAAGGAGAATCGCAGCACGAAAATCCGAGACCAAGTGCGAAGCAGTAGCAATTAAGATGGTTACTCTCGCTTATGAGATAAAAAGACAGGGCGACGAGAGCAGCGGAAGGGGGGGAGGGGGAGGAGGTGCGAAGGCAGGGAGGTAATTACCGAGGTAACGGTACACTACACTGTGGACGACTCCATATATCCACCCACCGTGTGGTGAACTGCCCATGGGCCCCTCTCCCCTCGCCACCCCCTCCGGCGCACCTTCTGTGGCGAAATTACATTCCGGAAAAATTCATACCATGGAAGATTTGCGTAAATTAATTAGCACCACTATTTCAATGAGATACCAGGTGGCGAATTGAATTTCTGTTGGGGTAAATACTGAACTGCTTTGCTTCGGGCTTCCCTTTTCAAACGGAAGCATAAAAAATCACCGACCAGATTGAACACTCAGAAGACGAACATTTTTTATCGAAAACTTAAACCGCCGTCGACCCACATCAGGTATTAAAATTTCTACCCTTCCCGAAGGACTCAAAGAATTTTTTATTTTTGTATTTGTTAATACCCTATACTATTTGTTTTTGTTTTTTGCAAGTAATAAATCACAAGAATCTGGAAACAAGCTGCTGTCCTTTTCGATTTGGAACAACAAGATAAAATATCACCCATCAGATCCAAGAGGTGGAAGGTCCAAAATATAAAACGGAAACGTACGTTGATCCATTTTAACTTTTTTTCCCCTTTATTTCTGACTATTTTTTGTTGACAAGTGAACACAAAAAATCTGCACAAATTCTACTGTCCTTTTGGAGTTAAAACAAAAACGTGAAGAATCATGATATACTCTTAAATTATATATATATATATATATATATATATATATATATATACACCAATCTGAAACTGGGATAGTTTACCTATGTACGTAGTAACAATAATAGCAAGTGTAACGAACGAATGATATGCAAGTTGGTTCAATGATGAGCCATATTCTTGATGGGATGAGCACGTCGAGACAGTTTTGATGTACCCTGATCAACGTCATGGCTGTCCCGCGCTAAGCTAAGCATAATGTAATACAAATGCACCGGGCACTCGGTATGTAAAGCGAAGTAGAGAAGGACGAGGAAGAGGAGCGATGGTATTAGAGATGCCCCGTCGACTTTCATCCACTGTGGTCCAGCCTCGTTTTGCTCCTGTATACGAAGATCAAATGTAAGCCCGGAGTAGTATTTCAGCGACGAAACCATTCCGAACACATTCCTGAATACATTTATCACGGTCACGCTCGCAAGTTCAAAGTTAATTTCACCCGATGGTATTACTTCGGTTTCCAGAATAAATGGACCTTGAATATCCACGAATTCCGGTATCGTAGTTTTGCAAACTGTTGATGGCAAACTTAGCAGACTCAAATTGACGCATTGATTCACTTGCGTAAAAATAAATGCTGAGTTATTCACAGCTAAAAAAATGCTGGACATAAAAAGCACCAAATTGCAATGTACATGTGATTTAATTGCCATTTAAAGGCTCTCGAAAAAAAAAATTGTTTTCAGTGGATTATCCACATTTTTCGACATTTCTATATCACCTTTCTTCAGATTTAAAATTATTTCGAGTGTGCAGAGGTCAAACATGAGAAACAAAAGATGTCCATTGAAATACAGGTTTTTCCATGAGGTGGACAAATGTGGCAGCACATTTGTTAATTAAATAAATATTATTTTAATTGTCCACATGTATGGTTGATGTCAATATTAGGTTTGGTATTTTCATACGAACCGCGTTTAAAGAATAATATTGGACGATTTTATTTTTATTTATTTTTTTCAAAGTTTTCCAATAATTGTCAACCTCAAATACTCAGCTGTTTTATCTACAACGTTTTTCTTATGGAGTTTATTTACTATTCTCATCACACGTGCATATATCCATAGAAGTAGAGTAGGTTGAGTAGCTGGGGGGTAATGTTGTAACGAATGTACTCATTCCTTTTGAGCACGCATCGATTTTTGCTGAGGAAGCCACTCCGAGAGTATCATTACATAGAATTAATTCGGACGATGTTATTTATATTCCATGATTACATCCGAGCATCCACATATTCTCGCAGATTCTCTCAATCGATTAATGTACTTTCTTCAGAATAATTTATTTTCAATATCATCTCCATTTCAGATGTTAAAATGTCCAACAAAAATAATATTGACTCAGTATAAACAGAGAATATAAAATATTTAAAAAAATAAAATAAAGAAAAATCATTCGCAGAATACGGAGAATATTATTAAGATTTATTAAAACTGAAATTCATCGGAAAATTCATATTTACCTTGTTATAAGAGCGTTACATATTTTTTCCCCGAATTGCAATTTAGACCCAGAATTCTTCACGCTAAGAATATTCGTAGTCTCGATTAATTTGCTTGGTTATATATTTTTTTAAAATTTTTCTCCAAATTCAAAAATCTTTTCATCTTCGAAATGCAATTTTTGAAAATCGATGACCTAAATAATTACTGACAATTAAAATGACAATACTTGGTTTTTCATTTTTTAAATTTTCCTCCAAATTAAAAAATTTTTTCATCTTCGAAATGCAATTTTTAAAAATCGATGACCCAAACAATTATTGACAATTAAAATGACAATGAAAAAATGACTTACATTGAATAATTTGAGAAAAACCGATAAATTTTATTCAGTTTTTCATTGGGCACTTTGAAAATATTATGGTATGGTTATTGGGTGGATATTTGTCGAGCCCACATATTCAGCGCCTTCATGAGGAAGGTTTTCCTAAACGAGTTTATATCCAATTCCCATCTTACGTAAATACGTCGATAGGTAGTACAGCCAGGTATTGTAGGGCAAAGGTATAGGACGGTAAACCTATAATGGATGTTCTTTTTTCCTGGGTCTCGGATACGCAATGTTGGTTCATCGGACAGCTCGCCAAATAGCCTCAGGACAGAGAGGAGTGTATTTTTGCTCACGATAGCCCGACGTTCAGCGCGGGTTAGTCTGCTCTTGGAGCGGCGCGTCGCACGCTCTCGTAAAAATATCGGGAAAATAAGGTATAGGTCGATGGTGCCGCCATTGGCCGCGGGTTCGCCCGGGTTCCTTTTTATTTTTCGGTGAGCTAGGCTCCACCCCCGCTCAATTGCACTTATGCACAACCACCAGAAGCTGCAGTGGCAGAAATGCACCTCATTTACGAAAACGATTCGTGAGCCGGAGCTCCTCGAAATAATCCTCATCAGTGAAATAATTGGGAAATGAGTCAAGTGCTCCAGCGTTTTTTAACCCGACGTAAAACATTTGTGTGCGTGTGTTTTTTTTCGCCCCTTTTTTTTCGACTGGGTAACAATCTCATTGCCTCCCATTTCCATACAAATTATATCGACGTATGAAATGTAAAAAAAAAATGAAAATTGCAGTTAGCTTTAAAAAGGGTTCGCTAATTATGTAAATACAGTCGTTTAAATGTTCCCCTTGACACGGAAAAAGAATTTTTGTCAATTTAGACACGCGCCCGTTATGAACATTTGTATATCATTATTTTATTTCAAATCCGTGTATCTAAAGTTTCAAAGTAACTAAAAAAAATAAGCGAACCCTCCCTAAATTACACCCGAATACTGGAGATTCTTAGCGAACTGGATTACCATGTTACCTCCTGACTTTCCATGGTCCAGATCTTTCAAACTATACTTAAATAAAGGGTTAATGTAACAACCAAGTTTTTGGTTAATCCAACAAAGTTGATTTAGTTGGCCTAATCAATAACTCGGTCAGCGTATGTACAATCACGCACCCCGGTTAATGCAAGCCCTTTTTTTATGTACCTAAATTTAGCACACCCATTACACTTTCAATTGCCCATCGAGTGTCCCGAAAGATCATAGGCCGAAATGCGCCAGATGCGATTCCACAAGAAATAACGTTCCGGCATTATTGGGCGTCTGGCTTTTGTGACAGAGGAGAGTTTCACCGGTACACGTACGTGCCATACTCTGGGTGTGTATATATAAGGTGCAGACGGCGGATAGCGAGTCGGCCGCAGTAATTGAGAGAGGGAGAAACTTCTGATAACAGAGAAATTCCATAGTGCTCTCGGGAAATACGAGACGAGAGTACACCTAAGCCCCGCTCTTGTCTATGGGTTGTGGCCAGTGGTATGGTATCTAAGCGTGCGGTAACAAGTTGGCCATACCTGCTTTCTCTTCAATATAGGCACCTATACACCCACACACACACACATATATATAGACAGCAACCCTTCGTGAATCGAGCCCTCGAAGAGACCTTAGACGGATTCTTCGATAAGGCACTTTCTGTCCCATTCGCTGTGGGTGAGCCAGCAAAATGTATATAGGCGAAGAGCCACGAAAAAGGCTATTCCGGTGGTAACGTACTCGCGCGGAGAAGCACCAGGAGGAAGCTGAGGAAGAAGCCGAGCTGACGGTAAGGGTGAAAGGGGGACTTAAGGACCGGGAGTATTTTCCGGAGAGCGAATAGTACTACTCGGTAATGTCAAGGGGGGAGGTGGTCAATGGCACGGAAACGGATAAGGCGAAATCACCGAGGCGTATTGCGGCACCGCGCGCCCGTTCTCGCTCGCTCGCCAGTTCTTCCTCGAAACGCCAATGATTGGTCCGCCGACCATCGCGCAACATAGCCGCCTCGAGAAAGCTCTGATTTCTTCACAATCTCGCACGTCTCACCCCACCCTTTCAAGCCTGCATATACCCACTTAGCTGAACCAGAAAACGTGCCGCTGGATTTTGCCTCGGGACCCATTTAAATGGAGCTGGACACGTGGAAAAAATTATAAGAAATAACATGGTTATGGATTGTTTGGAAAACATGAAGACTCGAGGGGGAATGATTTCTTTCGGTTGGATTTTTTTGATGGCTTAATGATCTATTTTGCCATCAATATTTCTGCTGTATCATTCTCAAATTTTAGTATTCCTTATCCTTATTTTGTATCTCTTATTTCATTTTCACTTTCACAATTTAGAATTTGTTTCACAAATATTTTTTAAATCTTTCATGCCACCTATCAATATTTCTGCAACATCGTTTTCAAATTTTAGTATTCCATGTCTAATTTCATCTGTCGATGAGTGCATTCTGATTTCATTCTAGCGATTTTGCTTCCGCATAGAGGAAGCTTTGTTTTCATGAACATTTCGTTTTTTCGAGATTTTCATGTCAGTATGATTTTTTAGAATCACCTAAAACGTCGAGAAAAATGGTTTAGAAAATGTGTCCGTATCTGTGTATGTGTGCGTTCCAGGGACCGAAAAGTCAATCGTCGATAACTCGCAAATGGCACGATCGATTGAGCTCTAATTTGGCCTGCAAGTAGAGTAGTAAATCCTCTGTAATTTCTGTGAATTAAAAAAATATATATCTATATATATTGATTTTATAGAATTTTGAATTTTTTTGAAAAATGTCGTATACTCTCTAACTTTCGTAAAAGTTCGCCGATATGTCTAAATAGTTCTTTATAACTAGAGACACGTTAAATACTGTTTGGTATTGAATCTCGACAAAATCGGTAAAGCGGTTCGGATTTTATAGAATTTTTAATTTTTGCAAAAAATAAAAATTTTGCTAGAAATCACGTCGAATCTCAGTAAATTACCTGAAATGCTCTACAAATGAAAAATAACATACAGCCGTACTGTGTACCAAATTTGGTGATGAATATTTGAAAAAATAGCGATTTTCGCTATAACCTCCGCAAAAGTTAATAAAGTAAAACAAAAGTTTGTGCCTAATAAAAATGAGATGTGCCGGTGATTTATTAATTTATTCAAAACAAGGATGCAAAGTAGAACTTTGCACATAGCTTCCTCATTAAATTTTTCTTTTGACAAAGCTTCCTCTATGAGGAAGCCAAAATCAGTTACAATACTTCCTCGTAGAGGTTGCTATGTAAAGAGCAAAATTAAATGAGGAAGCAATGTGCAAGGTTCTACTTTGCATCCTTTTTCCCCATGTCATGAAGGTGCCAAATAATAATTCCTACAAGTCAGAATTTATTTTATATACATTTTTTCATATTTATTTCAATATGTTTTCAATCTAACATGCCAGTTATCAATATTTCTGCAACATGGTTTTCAAACTTTAGTATCCCATGTCTTATTTCATCTGTCGATGAGTGCATTATGATTTAATTCCAGCGATTTTTAGCATGCCATGAAAGTGCCAAATAAAAATTCCTACAAGTCAGAATTTATTTCATATACATTTTTTCATATTTATTTCAATATGTTTTCAATCTTACATGCCAGTTATCAATATTTCTGCAACATGGTTTTCAAACTTTAGTATCCCATGTCTTATTTCATCTGTCGATGAGTGCATTATGATTTAATTCCAGCGATTTTTATCATGTCATGAAAGTGCCAAATAAAAATTCCTACAAGTCAGAATTTATTTCACAACCGTTTTCAGTTATTCTCAGGCGAAGCTAGTTACTCAATTCTCGTTAACAACGCTAACTATTTAACGCGAGAAAAGCGCATCAATTAAAATTATTTTAGCCACATGCTTTTCAGCGCTATGCGCTTTAGGCTACGAACTACACTTAAGAATGTTTGATAAACTTATGGATTTGGGTTAGTTCGGCGCAGACTTCGACGCTGCTTGATTTCAGAATAACAGTGGAAGAGCAGTTAAACGACCGGGACGTTTGCAGAGAACGGGAATCTCATAGAACTTGAATCTCCTGCGATCCAATTAATATAACTTGCCGACTAACGTCGAATCTCATTTGCCGAAGGAAAAGGGTCTTACTCGGGCTTGTTCGATCCTCTCGCTTCCTCTCGAACATTTGAAAAGACTCCCGCCTCAACGTCAGTCTTGAAAGCCTCCCACCACTTCCATTTATACACCGCCAACTATCGGGATTTGTTTTCGTTCGGTTTGATCGGCACGAGAGAAACCATAGCCTATGTTCTCTTTGCATAATACGAGCGAGTTTTAAATTTCGGAAAAGCAAATGTTAGTCATGCACGTAAACACTCCTTTCACTTCTATAAACATTATTCAGAGTGAACGTTTGCAAAACTGAAGTAAACAAGCAAATATTTTTTTAACGATTCTATGGAAAAATTGGGCCACTAATTTTCTTTGGTACTATTTTTTTTTTAATGTCGCAGAGTCAAATCTTTCGCTGTACTTTCTCATAATTTTTGTGGATTTTTACACCCACTTGAATTTTCGAAATAATTGAAAATATATCACCAATTAGTGGGACTTTTGACCATTTGATTTTACCGACACGATAAAAATCAGAAGTCATTAATTAAAAAAGGAAACCGAGCGAGTTGAAAATTGTGGAGAAGCAAATATTAATCGTGCGCATATAAAATACTGTCTTCAATTCTACAAATGCCATTTATGCACGTGCCAAATACTTAGAGAATTTTGTTTTTTATCGATTCAAAGAAAAAAACGTGCAACAAGTTCACTTTGAAAATGTTTAGAAGGAAAAAATGTGCACGCTCGAATTTTCACGTATTTTCAAACCTACAACAATTTTGGAAATAATCGGAAATATATTTCCAATTATTTGGACTTTTGTCCGTTCGGTTTAATCGCCACTGAATTTTAGGAGTAATTGGAAATACACCATCAATTATTGGAACTTTTGCTTTTTGGTAGATCGACGAAAAATTTTTTTTTTTTAATTTCAACAAAATCATGAAAGTGCTTCTCGATATTGCAAATTTAATACCAAAAGTTGTATCGCTTCGTTTGAGTTTTATGCAAAGTTTTGACTCACTGAAACTCCCATAAATTAGTATAAATATTAATTGAGTAACTACGACATAATTTGTATATAGAAAGCATCAAATTAATTAGACCAATTATGTCGTAAAGAGTTTTCGTGAAATTTCATCGCTGGTAATGCCGATCGATAGTTGTTATTAGTTTCTTACGAACATTGCGGTTTCTCGGAAGCGAAATGTGCAAGATACGCTTCGCCCTCCATAAAACTTTATTGAATTTGTACCTCAATTACGTAATTGCGTTCCTGGGGCTAGGAATGATGGAAAAAAATATATATATTCGCTATGGGAGAAAAATATTGAACCGAGGCACGGGCTGATCTATAAAAAAGTATTAGATGCTTTCGTAAAAAAAAAGCTGAGATGAAAATTTGTGTTGGAAAGTAAATTTGCTGAAGTAGCTTCCCGTAAATATGACCCCGTACGTACGCTCGCAAATTATCCGGCGAATTCGAATCGCGACGATACATTTTCCTCGACTGTATTTGTCGAGATATGATTTTCCCTTCTCCAAATTTGATTGAATATCCAATTCAATTTGGCTAATTTAATTAATCAGCATAACTGACGTTGGAAATTATGTAAAGGTCCTGTCGCAATATAACCATAAGTCAATCATACGTTTCTATGCCAATATCAACTTCGCCATGATCTAATTACGAAAAAAGACTCTATCGCAGTACAACTCTATAATAATTCACCAGTATAGAATTATGACTCTATCATAAACTCGACACTACTATTAAAGGAGAATATCCGGTGGCGCGTTAAGAACAAAATTCTTCAGTTACAAATCAAATGATTATTTTTTATGCTCATTTTTAGGAAGCCATTTAAGATATTTGCTATCGAAAATAATGTTACCCCCTCATGAAGAGAACGGCATTTTTTTGAAATATTTTAAAAAAATCTGTCGAATTTATTTACGCCTTTATTAAATCAACCACTATAACTGGAGAATTAGTGAAAGTATAATGTGAAACTCAACAGGAAAGTGGAACATTCGCAATCCGATTATCGTGGTAAATTTAATTAAAATCGACGGTCATTAAAGTATTATGAGATTCAATTTTATTTTCAATAATAAAAACTGAGTAAATCGTGTAAATTATAAGTTAGTTCAGGGCGGACAACGGATATCGAGAGCCATAGAATTATCTTCCAAGCTTCACAAAGGTTTTTATCCAACGAAGGAAAAATAGATAAATATAGCTTGACATGGAGGTCGCTCTGTGAAATCTGGATAATGAAGAAGCGATGTACAAAGTTCACCTGCGCATCGATTTTTTATTTTAGGAACTCCAAACTTGTTTAGTAATTGGCAAATGCCGGCTTAATTAATGCTCCATAATTTTTTTTTTTCACTGTAAAAAAAAACAAAAATATGTTCCGTTTATTATCTCGTAATTTTGTAACATAGTATCAATTTTTAATGATAAATAACTAGAAATGTCACGTGATGTGAATATTTGTAAATGTTTTGAGATATCGTCTGAAATTTAAAAAATATTCAGTTTTTTTATTTTTGTAACTTTCATTAAACCATAGCTGCTGTAATACTGTCGCGATATTTCAAAAACGCATTTCCGGTTAATCCTTCACTTATGCAAAATAATATTTGCCCTCCGAATTTGGAGCTTCACGAAAAATCCTTATTCACGTGCTTCCATCTCACTATTCGAACTTACCCCGTACAAAACTCTCCTCGTATTATGAATAACGAATGTGAAATAATATGCATCCCCGATAATGTCTCAAAACAAACATACCCTTGCCTGAAAAATTCACGACTAACAGTCGACTAACAATCGATAATACAACATCAATCGTTGATACGAGACAATTAAATAAACGATTGTGAATTAAGTGCATCGGGGGGACGGTGGCGTAATGGGTAGCGCACCAGCCTAGAAATGTGGCGTCCCCGGTTCGAATCCGCGTTGGGGTAGATTTTTTTCACAATTTGTTTTATCAAAAATCGATCAATTGTGGCTGTTTAATTGACAAATTTAATTGATCGGATTAATGAAATAAAATTAATCAGCCACAATCGATAATTGTATTGATTCCAATCAATAAAATGTCGCGTTTAGATAATACCACAGAAATCGTCTGAAAAATCGAATACCGATAAGTCGACTGACGATCAATAATAAGAGTCCGTTTGATTTGTGTTGCAGATGTGATGAATCCAATGGTCACTCAGATACTCGCCGACGCCGGTGAAAATCTGACCCTGGAGTGTCCAGGAGTGACGGAATACCTCATGGTCTCGAGGCTAGAATGGCGTTCGAACGACGTTCGTATCGTCGAGTACGGAAGCCACAGTACGACGCTCTTCGTGCATCGCAATCGGGTTTCATTATTGGAGAAAAACTTTGCGCTCTTCTTCAGTCCAGTGAGATCGGAGGACAGCGGGGAATATCAATGCCTCGTCAACAGTCGAAACGTTCCCGAAGTCATCGTGAATCTCACAGTGCAAGGTAATTACAATTGTTTGATGAAAATAATTGGGCAGCCGGTTTGAAAGCCGGGGGTTATTATGCGAGCGTTCGCGTTGCTTAAGTATATACGTGCTGGGTGCAAAAACTTTATTGCTCTTTCATCTTGTTGCGCGTTCGCAATGCGTGGAAACGCCAACAAGCATCAGCAGAGCGAGCTCATCTCGCGACCGCCGCATTCTACTCTAAGAACGGTCACGCGGATTGTTCTCATGAAACTCCAAAGTAGGAAAAGTCCAATCTCACCGAAACTTTGAATGATGAAACGAAAGGGGACAATGCGAGAGCCCGCTCAGTAAACTCGAATATTTTTGCACTTGCGGACGGAAGCGCAACGTTAATTTCTCGAAAAGTAGCGACCAGTCAGTCGGCCAAAAACGTATTTTAAGTTGGTGTGATGAAAAGCCGTGAAAAACTCACATTCACGTTTCGTTTTTTATCGTAGAACTTTTGGGCATTAAAAATATAATTAAAAATGTATATTAATTATATACGGGTGAGATTGTAGTGTGGAAAATTTTTTTAGTTTTGTTTATTTTTTCAAACTTTGAAATAAAATTAATAATTGGAATGAAATGAGAATATTAGATGCTGATGTGATTTTGCTGAAGGACTAAATATTCCCGCAATAACCTTGAGCATGAAACCGATGGAAATCATAAAGCTCTCCAGGGGCGCTAATCCAACCGTACAACCCCAAACGGACGCACTCGCAAATTCGAGATTGGATGGTCTTGCGGCTTTCGGTAGCACCGAAGGGGAGAGATAGCAATCGTCGTACATTCTGAGAAATAACGGATTTGGGCTCTACATTACTAAATTAGTGGACCTCGAGCTTGCTATAGAATTCTCCGATCGCACGATTAAATACATATATTATGTAACAGATCTCCGATATGTAGTCCTGCCTGACACAATTCCGAAAAAAAAAAAAACAAATTGATATTTTTCATATTAAGGTCACATTCACGTCTTCAAGATTAATGAACATCTTTTGGGATTTGTCGAACAGAAAAAAAAACGGTATTCGCGCAATTTTCAAAATTTGATGACACTGACGTGGACAATTTTCTTTTCGACACGATTTAAAAACCACCGATTTCATTTTGGAATATTATGAAAAGTAACTAATTTCTACATCTACATTTCCAAATTAGTAGACTCCGATCTTACTATAGAATTCTCCAATCGCACAATCAAATACATATATTATATAACAGATCTCCGATATGTATTTAGTTCTGCCTGACACATTTCCAAAGACAAAAAAAAAATAGATATTTCTCATATAAGGACCACAGTCACGTCTTCAAGATTAACGAACATTTTTTTGTTTCTGTCAAACCGAAAAGTGAAATTGTTATCCGCGCAATTTAAAAATTTGATGACAGATTTCACCCGGAAAAAAATGTTTCGACACGAATTTAAAGTCGCCGTTTTTATTTTGGACAAACTAACATGTTTATTTCGGAGAAATCGCGATTCGCAGATTCTCTTCATGGTAGGCAAATGTCACGGGATATAATGTTACGAAGTTTCGATGGATTTTCTATGTTATTGAAGAATCGAATGCCGCTCGAATATTCACAAGTGTGCACTTAACCTCCGGCCAAAGGCTGTTTGGTGAAGCTGTGAAATACAAGAAATATCAAATTCTCTACAACATTGAGGTGGAAAGACGCGAGCGGAATGGAAGTGCAGAGGAAGCGCTCATCCAGGGCTTTGGCCTCCTGCTTACTATGTGCATTTCGTATGGAACTGCTCGTAAACTCGCATATACAGGGGCTGATGTATAGACAGACATATACATAAGCGGACTCGCGCTACTTTTTAAACTCCAGTATGCCGAACCGAAACTTTTTCCAATCAATTTACTGACATCGAGGGTACTCGTTGGGTGAGGAAGCCCGTCATCCTCCACGTAGCCCATGTCACTTCGTCCCGGATTTTCGCATCTCGCGGTATATAGTATGATTTTCCAAAACTTCCGAACTCAATTTTCATAAAATGGAAGGGGCTTTCATTATTCCAGCCGGAAGGTAATTTCAATTTGAAAGAGAAGTCACTGGTATGATCAATTCATCTTTCCTCTGGTTTTCCTTGTATACCCGGGCTACCATCGGCCCTTCCAACCGTGATTAAGGAAATCTGGTTGGAAAGAAGACTCGAATAAAAAAGGAAGATCTCCCGGTGAGCTTGCAACGCGATCGTCCGAGCGCGAGCTTTATTCATCCGCCGGTGTGCGGTCCTGCAATTTGTGTTCTTGTAACTAGTTTGCTCCAGAAGTTCTCGAGTTTATTCAAGTCCCTGGTAAGTCTTGGGTCGAAGGGTGCGCTTGTATAACTGTATAACATAACGTGGTCCGTGTTACACGTCTCCCCGAAGAGTCATGTGCCTCGGAAGGGCCCACACGAAAACCCACCCGCGTCAGCTTCAAATGTTTTATTTTCAAATTGAGTCAGAACCTCTGTGCGTACTCACGGTATTTCCGACTTATTCAATCTTCACTAAAGTTCGTGTCCTGCATGGGAAGATATAGGATTTCACACGTGGAACGTAAGAGCTCAAATGTCATGAGCTTTCAAGGTTTTACGTTGCCTGTTTTCGCACTAATTGTTGGCAAGTGTGGAACGAAACTTATTTACAATGAAATAATTGCAACTACCATCAACCACTTCAATAGCCGCAACTGCTTCGACATCACTGCAAAAAGGTCTGCTTTTTTTCTCGGGGTCTTCAGCATGCACTCATTTCCGCATGTGACGAGAATTCAACCCAAGGTGATTTAATGTGTGGCTCAAGCATTTTAATCTCTGTGCATGGAGTGGAATAACTTCGGGAGCAAGTATTTAAGCCGATGGATCGATAGTCGTGTGATTAGTTATTTGTAACGATTGAATATGAGCGAAAGTTCAAAACCCGATGAAACAACCCACGTTCATTTGTTTCATCCGCCGTCGAAGCCGTTAACTCTTCCGGGTACGAAATGACTTTGGAGATGTCCAAAAAGAGCGATAGACCGAAAAATAATTCAAACTTGGGCGAAAACTCATTTCGCTTCTGATCATTTCAATTCCGCGACGCGGTTGCTATCAGCGCATCGAAAAATAGTGGCACAACCGCGGGTATACGGTCGGCATGTATATTTAGCGTTATAAAACGAGAGAGTATCGGTCTCGCGGTGAACCTCCGGGTTTCGATATCTCCCGTATAAAATCAAACATTCAACGCACGAATCGTTTCGTCGGGTAACCCATACTGACCCGCCCTTCGGCGCGTTATATCAACCATTCGAAATGAATATTTCTCAAATCCTCGGTGAGAATAAATCCCTGCCGTGTATTTTCTCTCTCTCTCTCCTCCTTTCTCTCCCTGTCTCTCTCTCTCGTCCTTGAACCGCGGGACTCCGTGAGACCGACACGTTTCTGGCATCAGATTAGGGCCTGCTAACATTTTTCTTACTTTCTCTCGTGCGAGACACACGCCACTTTATGGCGACAAATCGCCGGCCAAAGTCTCTGGAAAATGGGATACGTGGGATAAGTTCTTATGGTTACCGGCGGTTATGTGGATAGCCGTCGGATGTAAAAAGCCAATTTTTGTTTTTCTCCCCATCGGCGATTGGCCGTAGGAAAAGAGAGAGGTCGACGTTAGGTTTTTGAAAAATCGTTGATCGTTCGTTCGTCACTCCTCCAGCGTTTATGGAATAAATGGATAAAACGGGCGAGGGTTTCTTGATTCGTCAGCCGTTTCATTGGGAAAGCTATTTCCTCATCCTGTTGACCAATCAATCAATTATTTAGCGCGCGTGCTGGCGTTTTTTCTTTTTTTGTTCACTTGGCCTGAAAATTTGCTTCGTACACTTGTTTTCGCCCGGGGCTATCAATAGGAATTTTCCGCCGGTGTAGAGAAGTGTGTGCAATATTTTCAAATATTGCAGTGCCACTAAATAAACCTGAATAAAGCTGCATTTCCACCGATGAATCGATAGAAAATAAAATATTCCATTCACGTGAGGAATAGACCGTTATATTCGCAGGATTTACTGTCAATATCCCAACATACACCACTTTGTGTGTGTGTTTGTGTTTTTTTAAATCCTTCTTCTTCTTTTTTTTTCATTATTGATATCGCACATTTAATAGGCGATGCAATATTGGACCGCTTTTTGTTTAGCACCAATGGAATTCGTCACATTTTTATTTGTCAGGGGCGTGTAATCTATTAGTCGGAAATTTATCGGTTTTAACTGACCATCACTGCCCTGGCTAATTGAGAGGCTAGCGTGACGTCTGCATGCGGTCGCCGGGTCAGCGGACGGAGTTTTCAAAAGCCACATCACGTCAAAGTGATAATTCATGATGCACGAATAGTGTGCGGTTCGGAATGATACCGTCGTCATCATCATCGTCATCGTCATCAACAAGCGTCGATGTCACACACGAGACTCTCAAATTGTGATTGAACGGAAACGAACTGTCGACCGAGTTGCATCGATGGGTTCACGCAGTTAGAAAGTTATGATGTCTCGGTGACGAGCCACCGGCTTATGGCTTTCGAGTACCTGGCGTAATTCGTGTGAAATGATACCAGGTATCGACCGTCGGTAAAACGACGGGTGACATTTTTTTTATCCCCAAAACAGAAAAGAATGGTATTCCACCTGGAAATCCATTGTCCCTTACCGAGATATTGGATTCCGAACAATGAGATCCCGAGCCCGACTCTTTCTCAAACTATCACCAAACCAGTAACAGTCTTGTAACTCCGGATTTTGGGTGTTACTTCAACACTTTAACCAGCTTCTTCAAAGCTTCGTCCGATACTTGAATTTCCAGTAGATGACTGAGCGGTCTTTTGTACTGCAAGTGCATGGTCTTTTTCACCTTGAAATCATTGACATCATTGAAACTGAAAATCCTGCGTCTACATTTACGTGTGCAAAGTAACGAGACATGAAACTCCAAAGAGTTCCGGTGACACACTGATAAATATCACCATTACCATTCGCACGAAATACGGTGAGGTCCGATGACTTGGCCCTTGGCTCTTCTTCGAGTACCCGGCATACCCAGTGTGCACTGAAGAAAGAACACGGTGTATCGAAGCAGAGTAAGACGTTGAATGGCATATTTCTGTGAATGCGTAAAAATGAAAAGGACTGTGCGGTGTAAGTGAAAGCACTGTGGTCGACGAGTGAGGAAACATAAATGACAGAGTGGGCTTTTATATCTTGAGAATCGCGTGCTCTCCGGTCATCCCCATCGTGGTCGTCGTCGACGTCGCCGTCGGTGCTGGCGGCGAACGACCGAGCGAACGAAGGAGCACACGTTCGTGGTATCGCTATAGTGTGAAGATATCCGAAGTCTTTGTGACTAGTGCACTCGCCTTGTTCGGGCACGATGTAGAGTCTCTCTTTGGCGGGCTCTCGTGAGCCCATTCGCTCAGCAGCACCGGCAGCGATGCGCTCCACGTTATATGAGGTACTGGCTGGAAGCCTTGAATGCGTATACAGAGTTCGTAGACAATGGCTGCGTGGTTTTGTCCCAGTCTTTCCTTTTTCAAACCTCATCCCGCTACTGGAAAGCCACCTTTGGATGGCGAACGCTTCCACTCGTGCTCTCCTTTATTCCTGCACTCACCCCTTTTGCATCAGCCCTCGTCGGCGCGGAGCGTGGTCCGTCCAGCCGGTACGAAGATAACCGGGTTTTCCAACGGGACGCCCGGCTCCCTCGTCAACGACGTCGTCGGAAGGGGCCGGGGATCCTCGACATCTTCCGCCGTCGGAGGGAGAACGTTTTAAGAAAAGCTAAAAACCGAGAGAGCCTTAATCTTCCCTCACTTCTTTCGGTCGGTCGCTCGCCCGCTCGCGAATTCCATTCGCGCTCGTTAATCTTCGTATATAGAAGAAATCTGGCTTTTCCGATGTATATGTATGTGTATATATATGTGAGGGAAATTGAAGAGCACGTTGGGAGGGTTGGAAAGTCGTTTTATCACGCTTTTCGGAATCCTTGACTCACGCTACTCATCTTGTAACGCCAAATCACCTTTTTCCTTACCGATTTGTCATTTACCATGATTTTTAGACAATTTTCGGTGCGAAGAGGCGTGACTAATGCGTTTAACGATCAGTACTTTATGTCGTTTTTTGCGATACTTATGGTGATGTGCATTTTCGGGTATCCGGCTTGGCGGAATCTTTGACTCACGCTATTCAACTTGTAAAGCCATATCACCTTTTTCTTGACCGATTTGTCATTTACAATGATTTTTAGGGCATTTTCGTAGCAAGGAGATGTGGCAAATACATTTGCTCTCTAGTAATTCACCCCGGGTCCTGTAATGGTAATGGGTATATGAATTTTCGGATTAGTATCCGGCTGAAATGGAAGCCGAAGTTTTCGGGTTGATCCGATAGTGTTCGATGAGGATCTCGTGAATATCCAGTGTCCATTACACGGATGGAGATTTTGATGATTGGGTTGATGACCGAAAACGATAACTCGGCTCTCGCGGGTAACGTGAGATTAATTGGTGGTAAGGGAGGAATATCCCCAGAGCTGTTATCTGGAGTCACGCGGTCCTGCAGGATACTATTCTTTTACTGATAACCTTTCTCTCGTAAGGAGCGAGGATTTCACCGTATTTCCTGAAATGGTCATCAGGTATCTCACCGGGGACCCGAAATACCGCCGCAAAAGGCTCGCATTTGGCCAATCCTCGAGCGTGAGCTAATAAAAAAGCTCCCCAAACGAGCCGGGACTTGTCATATGCCCCTATTTCAGACTCTTTGATACTCTGTAAGGCACCGACGCTCGTGAAAGCGGGCGACTCGACGCAGGCGAACCGAGTCACCGACCCGTCCGAACGATTCTTTGATCCAGACGAATCGTCCTCGAGCCACTGCCGACGTGCTGGGATTTTCCGAGGCTCCAGCACGTATACACTTATAAGGGAAGGTCGCGGTAATTTGAGATCCCCGACATTCGAAGCCACCGTTGATACCAAATCTCCCGGACTCTCAGCTGAAGGATTGTTTCGTATTATTCGACAAATTTACTACAAATTGAGAACCTACGGAGTACTACCTCAAGTACCAACGCTATAAATACCCTGGCCATCTCGTAACAGCGCCGACATTTCATCTGGAGAAAATTTTCGGGATCACCTTTGGCTGTGCAATCAAATTTTCCGAAATCACAATGTCAGTCTTGTTATCGACAAAGCGAAACGCTGAAGTTGGAGAAAAAAAGTTTATTCATTTTCCCACATCGTATATCACGTTCGAAAAGCTCCATCACCATTATTGAAATACAAAGTAAAAATCATTCGCTTTGATGGAGTTTTTATTTGTTATTTCAACTTTTTTTTCCATTTCAAATGGAAGATGTTCCGACCTTTGATTACAAACGTTCTGTTCATGGTTTCACCATTTTTTAAATAGAGTAACAAGATTGCTTCGGCCATCGAGTTTCCAGCAATTCGTCGAGTCGGAAAGTATCGTTGAGACTGAAGAAAAGTTTTCGCAATGGATGTACGTATTCACTTTTACGTGGCTCCCATTTACCGGACGTGTTCGACGTTCTGTGCATCCACTGACATACCCTGACTACCATTATCTGGTGGATCGCGTCAAAAGAGTGGGTCGCCCTGGTAAACGACCTGGATGTTCACTGGAGTACATGTAGAACCTTACAACGATGCTTTTCACCGTTGCAAAGAAAACGCGGGATTGAATAACAAATGCGGGACAAGAAAGTGTTTACGAAATTTCTCTGTTGTTGAATGGAGTGGCATAAATTAAGGGGAAGCCCAGCCGAGAACGAGGTCGGCAAATGCAGAGGGCGCGCTGGTGGCGTCGATGGTAGAACGGGCAGTTCAGGCAGACAACTATGATTCGATGATATTGAAGGGAGGATCGGAGGAGAAGGTTCACAGAGATATTGTGCTTGCGACAAAGGTGCAGGCGTGAAACAAAGCGCCCGACGGCGACGACGAGCCCCGCACTCGTCGCCTCTGAAATCCCGGGTGCTGCTCCCGCAAACGAAGCACGTTGAATCCCATGAATAAATGCTCAACCGTATATCCGAGCTTCTTCCACGAACACCACCCGGAAAAACGTTCTCTTCCATTCATATGCATGATGGAATATGCAGAGAAACTGAGAGAGAGAGAGAGAGAGAGAGAGAGAGAGAGAGAAGTCCAGAAGACTCTGCACTGAATCTTTCGCTCTAACGAACTGCGATTATATTCCCTGCAAAACACAACCGAATGCGAATCCACCTTATACCATCGCTCGAATAAGTTACCATCGAGCTTTGGACCGGTTCAAAGCTGCTTTCGCTCTTTGTAAAATCACTTCATCATCGATTTTATTCCGACGAGGTACTTCATTCGAAGCTTCGACCGGGACAACATACAGCCAAGCCTGTCAGTGTGACATTTTTGACACGTGGGACATTCACAAACATTCCGAAACAGTCACGTGGACCTTGCAAGATGCTTCGCCGCAAATTTCGTTCACATTCTTCCAATTGGTTGCGGCTTCCAGTGCGCATGAGTCTTGGAATAAATTTTTCAAAATCCAGTCAAGCTGTCCATTTGTCGTGTTTGACATGCCGGACATTCTACAAGCATTCCGAAAAACTTTCGTGTACTTCGCTGCAAATTTCCATCACATTCTTAAAATTGGTCGGGGCTTCCACTCGGAATAAGTCCGAAAATAAATTTCCCAAACTGCAGTCACGAAGAGAACATGAATTTCGGAATAAATTGAGATTTTGTATTGCCCCTTTCACTCCCAACCACAAACGTGCAGTGCCAACCTGCCCGACCCAACCTAAACCCAAATCTGCCCGCATTTTCTCATATCCCCGTTTTCATCAGGACATTCATCACTTCCAGATGACCCAAGTGCCGACGAGTGGAACGCGACGAGACAACGAGAGACATCCTTCCATATCTCGGTCCGCCGCTCCGCTAAATACACAAGCAGCAATGGGCGCCGGTGATATTGTCCCCTTCCCGGCAATTTTCGCCTGCGCTATAATCTCAGACGTCGAGGGTGTGAGCCACCAGGTCGTTCTATCGCGAAAGACTTATCCCGGCTTGAGTGCACGTATTTGCGCTCACGAAGCAATTCGGTTGCGGGGTGCACCGCATACCACTGACACTGCCAGTTGCTTGTGGTGTGCTTGAACGTCACCTAGTAGGCAGACAGAAGTAGTGGTAGCACCAGAAGCTGCAGCAGCAGCAGCAGCGTTAGAGCCAACGAGCACCAGGCTTGTATTGACGTTAGTGATTAGGTTGGCGGTGAACGCCGAGTCCCGTGCACCACGTACGTATACTGGCGAGTACTCTCATCCGATGCTGCGATAGTATACCATACCACACGCCACACCATACAGTGGTACCTTGATACCACACCACACACACACACACACACACACACATCCACCCACCCACACATAACTCAAGGTTCTGGTTCATATGCAGACAGAGACCAGCTCTTGAATCCGGGTCATAAACTTGGCGTGTGTATATCCCGGACTTGCGTGTATAGGTGCGTTGTATATACTGCAAAACGTTGGGTGAATGTATATGTGTGGGCTGACTGGAGTTTCGGTAACAGCCTGGTTGGCTTGGACTAACATCATACGTACACTAACCCTGTTGTCTGTAGTAAGAGAGGGTAAACTTCACATTGGTGGAAATGCGCGAGGGAAGATAATGCTCGCACTTCGAATAGCACTATGGAAATACCGTAGTAGGTATTGTGGTACCGGTACCCAACATCACCATGGATGTTCCACGTGTGTTAGCCGGGTGAGCGTGTATATCAGACGTGTGTATGACTGCACTTTGACCCGGCGAGGCGGAGAGTACGCGCTGACTCCCGTGCGGTACTGGAACATTATAAACTCCTCTCTCTCTCTCTCTCTCGGTACTGGCGTGCAGTTGCAGTTGCATCAGCAGTGCTGAAACTAGCACAGAAGAGTGCATAATGTTGGCATAAATGCAAAACGCTCACGGTTCCTGTTGAGTCTTTCTCGATTATTGATCTTCCCAACTCCCCGTCACAACAGTCGAGCGCGAGTGTACATTTTTTTCCCCCCCCCTATTTAACATTTGGAAAAACGTGTAATCGTGAACATTGCGTCGATGCCGATTTTAATGGCCGACGCGGGCGACGCTCTCGACGGAAATAAAGTGCCGTTGCACGGACCACCGGCCATTCTGATTTACGACGATTGCCCTACGGGCTCCCATGCATATTCCACATGGCGTTATTCCCTTTTTCGACGATTCCGTACTTCAAGGCTACGCTGTCATGCACCGTTTTTTCCGGCTCTTATTATTACTCGCCCCAGGCGAACTCCGTTTTCAATATGCATAAGTGAATTCGAAGGTTCATCGGTTATACATCGAGTTTTGTTTCTTTTTTTTTTTTTTTTCTTTATCTACTTTACATTTTGAGATTTTTTGGAATATTGATGGGGGTTTTTTCAGGATACGTAGTAGGATACGCTTGTAGAAGCGCGTTTTTTTTTTTTTTTTTTTTTTTCCAGGGGTACTTCACGGATGTATGTAGTTTTTAGTATGCTAATTTTTAGCTGTAAAGTGCGGAGGGTTTTAAAGGAGCCTGTGGATGAACTTTTTATTCGATATTTTAATTTTTCTGCTTTACCGGCTGTTATAATTGTGTATTCCAAAGGATGGGTGTAAAAATATCTTTTGAGAGGTTGATTATGTAACAGGCGAGGTAGATTCAAGGGCGGTGGTACTCGTGGTGGATTTACGAAAGTTTCGGATCTCGATAGTCACCTACCGAGCAAAAATGTGCCGTCGAATCGTAGATTCGCTCGCAGAAAAATTTATTTCAACTCTGAAAATCATTTTTATACATTACCGGGCTGAAACTAGCTGGCATTGCCCGAGTTTTTTATATCCAGGACACAATTCGCGGGCATCTGGGCACGAAAATTAGCATTTTTCAAACCTCTGGCATGCTGCCACTTGTCTACCAAGCGTGAACCGTCGGAGTGCTCAGATTTAGCTCTCGTGTGTAAATCTTGGTAGCTTTTATGGAATATTACATGAATAAATGATTTTTGTCCATTGAAGAGACAACAAACAACAATATATTCATTTAACTTACAAATTTACATAACATCAAATTTATTTACGGGAAATACAACACATTGTTATTCACCAATTCATATACGGACGAATCATGCACGTCATATAAAATGGTCATATAAATGGTAAAAACGCAAAAAAAATGTACGTCATTGTGCACTTGCTGAAATAGCTTGCTTAGAAGGCAACTTCTTCAAAACCCATTTCCTGTATCATTTATATCCGACATTATGAAGCGATAACGAGGACTCCCAGAGTCTCAACAAATATTTTAAACGGTATACAGACCGTTCCCGCTGAGATGTACGCCATACAAGCGTGCGTTTAACCCAGGTAAACGTGAATGTCCGCGAGAAGCTGTCGCCACCGGGCCCACCATTAATTATACGGGCAGGCGCACCGATGACATGGGGCAGCATAGGCGGTCGCGAACCCTCGCACGCAACGGTCTCTTGGTTTAGCGCTGTCGAATATAGCCAGTATTATATCCCTCTGCAGTGGAATCACACATATATACACACAAACATGCACATATGCATATATACATAAATACATAGATATATATATATGTCACAAGGTTCACGGTAGATAATTAGAGGATATGAGAAAGACTGGAGAGAAGTCGCGCGAGAATAACTCGACGAATGTTTGGGCAGGAAAAGGGATTCTCTGGTGGGTGGCAGAAAAGCTGCTATTCTGACGCTGCGACGAAGTGAGTTTTGGGGATCTGGTGTGAGACGGTGAGACGGCGAAAGAGAAAAGGGCGGGTTAGCGGTGAGAGAAAGCGAGAAAGAGGATTAAGAACCTTCTGTCCTGCTTTCACTGTTGTACAACCCAGTTTTGTTCTATATATACATACCTCACGACTACTGAAGAGAAACAAGGAGCGTAACAATTCCGCAGAGTTTTCGTGGTGTGGGGGAGGGTGGGGGGGTAAGACAGAGAGTGCTCGGATGGTTAGCCGGTATACGGGGTGAGAAAGGCGCGGCTGTAAGTGGAGCGGCTGGTTGACCCGGGGTGCTCCGACCCCGAAAGGATAAAGCCAGAGAGGTGCGCGCGCGGAGGATCCACGAGGACCGGGACGAAGACGGGAGGAAGGAATGCCTTTCACCGTGGCAAATAAAATTTCTCCCTTTTGCATCCTCGTCCTTGGTATCTCTTCTCTTATTCTTCTTCATCTTCTTCTTGTTCTTGGTCTTCGTCTTGGTCTCTCTCAAACTTACTTCATTGCCTTGCGCCTTGGTTGAGGTACCACTGACTCTCTCCACCAGCACTCTCTGCCTCTCTGGATGTTGTTTCGCGTCTGGGAAAACTGTAGATTGCAGATGTAGAACATAGACTCAAGTATACACCGTAATACGTACAGTGATACTGCAGGGCTGACTGTCAGCCGTCAGTGTAACTACTGCTGCTACAACAGCGATAGACCTTAACGTCATATAACAAACATTCCCTTTTAGGTGCTGGAAGAATGGATCCAAGGTTTCGAATCAGATTGTAGCTCCGACAAACCGACGCTTCACGCCCAACGGGATAGTGGCATTGGAAAGTATATGTGACTTAAACAATACTGACTCTCTGCACCGGCATTCTTTGCTCCGCGGAATTTTCTTCCGTCTTCGGGGACAATGTGGATTCTAGATGTAGAACACGGTGTAGACTATAGTGATACGTACGGACGGTGATACTGGTGACTGTCTGTCATCTGTCAGTGTAACTGCTGCTACATTTGCGGTGGATCTTCACATGTTACAAACATTCCCTTTTAGGTACCGGAATAATGGATCCAAGGCTTTGGATCAGATTGTAACTGCGACAAAACGATGCTTTACGTTAAACGGGAAAGTGAGGTTGGAAAGTATACGCATCAACTTAGACGCCACTGACTTTCTGCACCAGCGTTATTCGCTTTTGTGGGCTCTATTTGACGTTTGAGAAATAATGGGGATTGTAGATTCTGAACATAGACCCTAGTCTGTGTAATATGTACTATCGTACTGTAGACTGACTGTCAGCTGTCAGTGCAACATCTGCCGCTACATTTGCGATGGATTTTGACGACATGTAACAAACATTCCCTTTTAGGTGTTGGAACAATGGATCCAAGGCTTCGTATCAGATTGTAGCTGCAACAAAACGACGCTTTACGTTGAACGGGAAAGTGGGATTGGAAAGTACACGCATGAACTTGAGAAAAAATGTGGTTTGTAGATTTTAAACATAGACTCTAGCCTCTATATCATGTACTACGATACCGTGTACTGACTGTCAGTTGTCCGTGTAACATCTGCCGCTACATTTGCTATGGATCTTGACGTCATAGCCCAAACATTACCTTATAGACACTCGCAAGGCTGGATCAGACTGTAGCTACAACAAAACGATGCTTTACGTTGAGGGTAAAAGCGGAAATGTAAAGTATGTGCATGAATTTAGGTAGTCATAGTGGATGTACGTATACGTCTATGGAAACCCTTTCGCGATCATGAGTCAGGGGAGTGTATCCCTTTTCTCTCGTACTCCTCACAGACACCTCGTTTGGACATTCATAAGCAATTTCGATGTGGCATGGATTCTACAAAATATTGCCATGCAAATTTCCGGCATACGGAATATTGCCCAGCAAATTTTCCCAGCACAGAATATCGCCCCGAAAATCTCCGGTACACAGGGAACGTCGCACTTCAAAGTTCAGCATTACACTTGGATGCGTCTTCTTGTCTGGATAAGACTTGGAATAACTTTGCCGGAACGTTTACTCCGAGGTAACTTCACGTTTATTTCCGAATACACCGGGATAAGAATTTGTAAAACTTGAATTTCGTTGGTGAAGTTAAAACTTGTAGCTCCTGGTACTCGTATTAGTGACGTTAAGATTGTGAATTATGGATCGAAAATGTAGAACGCGAACGGACAAATAACCCAGCAATACGTGCAGTTATGTTGCCTCTACAAATTGCGCTTATAACCCGTCAGTCTGAGTAATGTTGCAATAACTGCGAAGCGCAGTAACCTCATAGGCCAACCACTCCGTTTTAGTTACTGGAAGAACGTATCGCACGGGTCCGAAATTCCCGAGCAGCAACAAAACGAGCTCTTCTCGTGTGTAAAGTGGAAAATGTTAAGTACATATGCATCAACTTTGATAGTGACAGCTGTACGTGTGTGTGTGTCGTCTGTGAAAACCCTTTCGCGATCACGAGCCAAGGGAGTACATGGCTCGGGGCTCGCTCACATGTGTCTCTTTCTCTTACACTCCCGCGCAGGCACCTCGTTTCCGGTCTCGGAAGTTGAATAGCCCAAGCACGATGCCGAGTCGAGTTTACGTCGCGACTGTTGGATAGATTCTCTGTGCCCGCGTAGGTGACGACGAAGCCGTTGCAAAAAAAAAAATAAAAAGACAGCATAGACTCTCGTATGGCCCTTTATTCTATAGAAGACATGGTAGAGAAAAAGAGGGAGAAAGAACAGCAGAAAGAAAACGAAACAAAGACCGAAGAAAAAAGGTGAATGACGAAGGAAAACCCGGGGACCTTATATTGATGCAGTTCACGAGGCATCGATGTTAGTCCGTGGAAAAGTGACTCTCGATCCCTCTTCTCCTCTCACCCTCGAGCTGTATATTTGCCGTGAGAATAAACCAAGTACTTGCCACAAGCAGAGGACGGTGAACTTTCGTTGTCGATAATACACTGCATCAAGACCTTGTACCTAGGTACATATGCATTAGCTTATGTACCTCACTGGTATGTACGCACATGCACTATGCATCTCCGCTCTCTTTGCATTTCTAGAGTCTAGATGTTGATGGGGGGAGCAAAGTGAGCTGGTGGACGAGCTCCGATGGAAAAAGATCCGAGGAAAATAGAGTAAAGGGTGGACGGTAGGATCGAGCGGTAAAGGAGGAGGAGGAGGAGGAGGAGGTTACCTAGAGAAGCAAATAAATCGAATTGCGCTCGCACTCGGTTGCGGCTCGTTCAGTGTCCCGCACGGGAACGCACACTGGCCTGTCAGTTACTCGTTGTATACACACGCGCCCTCTAGCGGCCGCTCATTGTACGAGAGGCTCGTAGTATACGCTTTCGAAGCTTGGCATCGACGTAAGGTGTTATGTATCGTGTCGATCTTAAGGTATATATGGCTATATGTATGTATGTATGTATATGTACGTATATATACGTCGTCTGGTTGCCAATGGTGCCTGGAAGTAAAGTGTGTATACGTTTGCGTTATATCGAGACCCGATACCAGAAGCTGAAGTGCGGAGGCTCGGAGGGTGAGTCACCGAGGCTGGTAGCGGTGTTGGGCAAATGAATCGACTCGCTTACTTTTCGACGGCCGCAGCTTACGCCGAACGGGCGGAGTGCACAAACATGGCTTTGAGGAGGGAGGGTTGTGGGGCGAAATCGGAGGTCGGAAAGCGATAGCTGTGCGGGGTGAGTCAGGTGGTGGAAGTGAGAGGGTTGATTTGCCGAGACTATACGCCCGGTGTTACTCCACCGCAGCCTCCACAGTGCACACCAGGGCATCGGTGTGCTGGGAGGGCCAGAAACATCGGGATGAAGTGGACGGGGAGAATTTCGAGTCCCGAATTTGTGACTTCCCTCTCGACAGACTCTACTGCTTTCACCACCTCTTTCCGCTTCGTGCAGTGTACTATATTCCCGACATTCCGGCGACTGGAGAGCGCCCCTCTCTTCTTCCTCCCCCTCTACACCCGCCCTCCCCCTTTTGCCCAGTGTTGACGCCGTTTCCTCGATCTTATTTTCACCCCACTCTTCGGCTTCGAGCTACGAGCACCTGCCGGCTCCTCGGGATGAATTCAACCGCCTTCCTCGGCTCCTTTTACCGCAAATTTACTCCCATTCGGTATCAAGATCCTCATGCACCGGGAGGTCCCCTGCAAAGTTAATGTTGAATCTAACTGACATGGGGGTTGATGGTGAAAAGGTGGAAAGTGTTGAGTCTCCACTTTAGGACTGTCGTGAGCCCTTGAAGACCCGTTATTGGAGCTGTCAGTTGCTTCGATGAATTCAACCATTTGATCACCAATTTACTCTTACTCGTCTCCTCTAAGGTGAATGTCTTATGTTGTTGCCATGTAGATTACTTCCCTTCGCTTTGGACCTCTGCTCGGACGAAATTCGACCTTCTGGACCAAACCTCTTCACCTTACATTTGACATCACTGTCAGAAAAATTCCAATACACACTGCCCACTTTTTCACGACTGCCTTTTGAGATGACACTTTCTCAGACGATTTTCACAGCTCGGCAGGGGTCAGTGAACCAAAAATTGATCCGGTCCTCAAAAAGTTGGTGTACCACGTAGCGAAACTGGTGCCTGGGGCATATTCTACCCTCGTTGCTCTAGCCGTTAGCTGGGTGAACGGTGGAAAGGTGTAAAGGACGAGGAGGAACATACATATAAGGTTTGGAACTTGGCTTGGGCCGTCAACGAGTAGCGAAAGGCAACAGAGAGGAAGAGCCGAGTAGAAGCAGGCAACCGGGAGGAGCACTTTCCGCATTCCCGGAAAGCTCCACGAGCGGTTCGGCGAACATCCCCTAAGAGGGAAGAGAGGTTACTGCATGGCAGAGACGATGCACCCGGGTGCAGAATCCCCACCCAACGAAAGCGCCTCTCCCTCGTACCCTGCCGCATGGCCGACTTGATAAATGTCCCGTACTTCCGGGGAGATTAATGGACCGCGAGGAATTCACACGAGCCGAATTTATGTTAAATTAATTAAATCCTAATTTCGTACGGTTCGGTAGCTCGTCCGCGGCCTTGTCCCCTTCCCCTCGCTCCCTTCCTTCCCCCCTTGCCGCTATATTTATGATGGCCATGCTCTCATTCGCTCGCCGCTCTTCAACTCGACCACCAGCTCTGCCAGTCGCCGCGAATTCTGGCCACGTTATCAACCCTCGTTGCTGCTACTGCTGCTGATGCTGATGCTCAGTTCGAGCAGCGAAAGATCGAATTCAATATCTCTCGGCCGGTTTCTCGTGCCTCACCTCTCAATTCCTGACCTGTCCTCTTCATCTTGGTCGCATTCCCTCGCCAGGCTCACTCCACAACCCGGTTCCTTCAATGTGCCTTCTGGATAAGGACTACGCGGA
Organism: Clistopyga incitator; assembly: GCA_947507545.1. NCBI lineage: Eukaryota > Metazoa > Arthropoda > Insecta > Hymenoptera > Ichneumonidae > Clistopyga > Clistopyga incitator. The sequence continues at coordinate 611,018 of OX382174.1, read as the reverse complement.
TGAAATATATTTTCTTTCGGCGGGTCGGGACAACAACGACGAGTGAATCCAAGATTGGGTTGAGAATAAAGGTGCGAGGTGAAGAGATATAGGCACGGAGCGACGGACGTGCGACCTCGGAATCATTTTCTCTCCCGAGCAGCCGCGCAAGCTGCACAAAGAAGCTGAATCGATGTTTATAGTATACCTACGTAGGATTATAAAGTTTTCCAATCGAAAGTCGACCTTTCTTCCTTCATTTTCCTTTCTTCGTTTGTTACTTTCCATTCATTTTTTCTCTCTCCTTCGTCTTCTTTTTTTTTTGTTTTCTTTGTCATATTCTCTTACATGCAGAAAGCGTACTTTCCGAAATTGGAAACGGAAAATGTGTGGCTCTGCTTCAACACAAAAGTCCGCGAATATATCCGACAGTGACTAAAGTATGTCGACGCTTAACTACAGATTCAGAACAGCGATTTGGTGGAACGGGGGAGTAAAAAAAAAGACATTTTATTCCAATCGCGGATTGGAATTGAGGCCTCTCGATAAATCGATTCGCTTTGCAACTTAACGTGTCGTCTTCTTTTTATCCGGCACGATAATTACAATATCTACGTTCTCTATTTATTCGCGTTTATTGAAAATCGGTTTTATTGAAATGGGCGATGAAATGTAATTAAATTTATATCGTATTTGTTGGATGGATTATCGTAATCCAAAAGAAGTGCAATAAATTCGACGATTGCTTAGCCAACGATTGGTTGTGCGCTCCAGACGAACTTTCATTTTTAATTAATCGTATAAGACAATGGGAATCATTTTTGTCTGGAATTCATTGCGACAAATTCGATAATACGATTAATATTTCATTACGTCTGCACTTTTTTTCGGAAGTCGATATTAAAACGTGTTTTTATGGACACTGAGTATAATAAAAAGCATGTGAAATAAATTGAGGGCTTTTGTGAATATTCAAATACGTATATATGTGTCTTTTTACTGAATTGATATCTTTTTTTATGTATCGCCGGTGCATTCATAAAATGGTCTGTAAAATAATTGTAACCGGTGATTACCAACTTTTGCCTACATTATTCGACATTCAAATTTTGGTACAGACTGTCGCGTGGAAAAACAATACATTGTTACATTGTAAAAACGGGCTGAATAATGAAACGCCACGTTGGAAAAAACAGATACATCAAACGACCAATTTTGTAAGGTCATTTTTGTGGCTTGGAGCAAAATCGAAATATCCGGTTTCGAAAAAAAAAGAAAAAAAATAAATAAATTGGTCCATCGACGGGAATAATAGCCTTTTTAGGAGATCACTCTGTATTCGTGTATGTCCTCGGACAGCGTACTTTCGCACGATATGATGGAAATCCATTTCGCATGCGAAATGGATTTCTGTTCTTTATTGAAATTTGAATATTCTAGCAAATCGCCTCATAACCGAGGCAAGTACATGACAAGTAACAATTGAGATTGTAATATCAATGGTAATAATTTTTTAAAAACTTACTTTCATTCTGAGATTCTGGATACGAAAACCTCATAAAAAACTTTTTATTGTGGTTTCGAAAAATAAAAACAAAAAAAGTTTTCTCCCCGAGGAAGTAAAATCGCAAAGTACTCCCACTTCATAAAAAGGGCTTGAATAATGAAGGCTCGTGGAAAGCCAAAAACCATCGAACGATCAATTTCACAAGGTCATTTTTGTGGCTTTAAGTAAAGTCCAAATGACTTGTTTCGGAAATAAAAAATTGCTCGATCGCGGGGAGTAATGGGCTTTTTAGGGGACGACTCTGTATTCATGTATGTCCTCGGAAGGCGCACATAGAGATGCTCGCGCATGTATACTATGGCCTCCGGTGTACGTATTCGGCTGAGTTTTTTCCCCTTCCGCTTTTATAGGGGCATTAACGAGGACACGGCAATTTATTCCAATCGATCAGCAATTAACTATCGTCCCTGAAGAGCATGAAGCACCGACACGAACGATCTCGTGGGTATAGCGTGACCGGTCATTGAGCTGCGCTGCTGCTGCTGCTGCTGCTACTGCTGCTGCCGGTGCTCCTGTTACCGGTAATCGTCGGCTTTCACGTTCAAAAAACGTGCAAGAGCTACTCACTGGTATACACGAATTGATCTGGATAGAGTGGGCAAGCCCAGGAGAAATATACGCAGTACACAATAGGCAGGGTAGGTATAAGCATTAAAAAAACGAAAAAAAAAAAAAAAAAAAAAAAAAAAAAAAAAAAAAAAAAAACATAAAAGAGAATAGCGTATAACGTGCAATGGGAGCGAAGACCACAAAGAGGAAAATATCAAGAGCATCGCGTCAGCCGATGGCTGATAACCGGCCGCGATAAATTCTCTTGCGGAAGATGAGCGAATCTCTAATGACCGAAAAGTGTCCGGGTTCTTGGCACGTTTCGCAGGACCGGGACGAAAACAAATGCCACGCAAAACCGCGCGTAACACGCTTCTTCTATGGGCGTCCATTGCGCACTGCAAATAAAGTGTTGCACACACTCTGAGTACCGTCGCGGCTCGAAAGGCTCTTGAGATTAGAGCCTCGAGCCAGCGGGTGATCGATTTCCTCCGTGCGAAACCCTCCGCTATGCATGCCCTGTACACTGACCTATCGCGCTCCTCTATCAGCTAAATAAAAGCGAGGAACATCCTCGAGGGCGAATGTACACGCGATCGAATCCACTCTGTTTTACACTCTGTAAGATGGGGAAATATACCCAGAGAACTTTGTTAAGCGGAAAATTATTAGACGTGAGGAGAAATTAATTAGCAGGTGCGAATTTCGATTTTTCTCCTTTCGTACATTATCACTTTTGTTATGGCAATTCCTCAAATATCAGCGACTTAAAAAAAATAATACGATTACAGTTTTTGTGATTATTTAAATCAAAATTATTCCAAAAATGAATTTATAGGATTCCACTTGCTAGCGTGGAATTTTCTTAGAAATGCGAGTAATTCGTGATTATATTGAAATAGCTTTAAAATATTAATCGCCTCAGGTATTTACAGAAAAGCGTGATACTATTTAGGAGCCCATTATTTTATAATTACATGCCGAGTTGGGGGGCTGTAATTTTGATGTATGTGTGGGCATTTGCGGGGCAGAATAGAATAGATGCATGAACTTTTGAATAATGCTCGTGGCGAGATTGAACGTAAAACTATGGTGCGCGATGCATGCGAGTCGGGTATGAAAATAGTGTGTGCCGGTGGCCGGGAGTACAAATATTAATGGCAGCAGGTGGAAGGTATAAAAGAGTTGGCCTTCGCGTCGGCAGGGAATATGTTCTAGTCCTATACACCATAACACTCCCACGTATCCTGCAGTCGTCGATCGATCCAACCGAAAGAAAGAGCTCCAAGTGGTACGCCGCGCGAAAATGAAGGTAAATGCGAAGGTAAAGAAAACCGGGTGAAAGCACCTTGCAGAAATAGTAATAGAGAGAAAAAAAATTTTGACAGCAAGTTAAATATGAAAAAATCACTGAAAAAAATTAAAATAAAAAATAAAAAATCTAAATCTTCCTTAATTGTAATATTGGATATACCGTTGCTTGATGGTGCTTATATCTGTCACATTGGTTAATTTATAAAATGGTTCATGCATTTTTTTTTAAATATATTTTTATGCAAATTTGTTAATCTCGATGTATTTCAAATAATTAAAAAAATTTATATTAAATTATTCATTAAATGAATGCATAAATTGACCGATGTGGAAAATTGAGGGTTTGTGATTATCACATTTGTCTCCCCACCTCGCATCCCTTAATGTTCATTATTGAGAAACGTAGGCATTGAGGAAACGTCTGACTCGGATCAATCTCAGAGGTATTACAGTTAGTCGTCATTGAGCCTTGCCTGATCCCCGCTAATCTTGGCCCGGTGATTTCACGACCATGGCTATTGCAACGAGCTTGCAATGCTTGCAATGAGCTTGCGGTTTCTCGGACCCCGGCCGCCACAATCTGAAGCGTCCCATCGATTTGGACTCTTGGTGACCGGAAGCAGTAAAACAAATCTACCCCACATGTTTTCAACTGCGAGGCGATAATTGCCCCAAGGCATTCAAGATTATGCCAAATTTATGGTCTAACTTTGCCACAATAATGTCCAGCACATTTTCCACAAAACACACAATGTACACTTTATTCTTTGCTCCATTAAAAACATTCCCAGCCACTTTAAGGTCCATCCGAGTGCTTGATAAATTAGATGGATCAATAGAACCATCGATAACCCATTATTTTCCTATACCCAGCCACAGTCGTAATTGAAAAAGTCAATTAAATTAGTTTTCTTCTCTGAGAACAGTTAAAATGTACGCTTATTTTGGTATGGGACTGCACAAAAGAAACTTGGTGACATATGTTCTCGCAGGTGCGGGGTTACATAAAAATGTATCAAGTTCTGTTCCATCTTACAATGTGCAGTGGCATAGAACGTGCTAGTGTACACAGTGCATTCCCCGGAGATTCAACAATACGTGTCTTTGCGGAGAAACTTGTCTTATCTTCGAGTTTCGCAATCCTTTGGGACATCGAGCTAGGAGCTTCTGGTTTCAAAACGTAGCAAACAACGCGAGAGCATCACTGGGGGTCGTATCGTCTCAAAACGTTCCAACCCCCTCCCCCGCGCGGCCCGCCATTGTTCATTGTATAAATAAATAATAGAGCGCGTGGGAGTGCGGCCTCGTTAGTTTGCACCTAGGCCACTGGATCCGTTCCATGCTGAAGTTGGCTTCATATAGTTCGAAGGGTGGACGGTCACGTTTTCGATCGTAAATTCAGACCAGATTCGGTGTGGCTTGCTGACCGAACGCGAGCGAGACACTATCGTCTTGACAGGATACGCTCGCTCGCCTCCCCTGTCGCATTTCTCCAAGTGATTTATCCGATTCGCAAACCTCTCTATACCGTATGAATGCTGCACGATGCCCTCTCGCTTATACTGGATTTTCCTCCTCTCTTACGTAAAAATGTAGCGCCGCTCTGACATGGAAAAAGTCTGGTTGAATCAGTGTTTCTCGACCCTCCTATGTGGGGCTGTTATTTTCGACACTTGTTTCCGTCAATGTTTATTCTTCCGTTGTGGTACTTACCTTTTGGAATTCGGTCGTTTCACTCTAAAGTTGTTGGGTATGCAGTGGGAAATTTGAGTTGGGGGCGAAATTGTCATGGACTCCATGAACCATGACTTCGAATCATGACTTTGAACCATGACTTTGAACCACGACTTTGAATCATGAGTTTGAACCATGAGTTTGAACCATGACTTTGAACCATGAATTCGAATCATGACTTTCACCCCTGCTGCTCGCTGTCCTTTGAATTTCGCAGGATTTTTCTTTTCACTTACGTGATACTATAGTACGGTTCTCACATGGAAAAGTCTGGTGAAATTCAGGAACTCACGTGTATGAGACATTTATTCCCAACACGTATTCCCGTCAATATTTATTCACCTGCCGAGGTCTATGCGGTTTGGTTTCCAGAATTCGAAAGTTGCATTCATCGACGCAGAATTCCAAAGTTTTGTGTGCTCAATGGGCAAGTTAAGTTGAGTATAAAATTGTGCTCACTTTGACTCCACGAACGAGAGGGAGGAAGTTTTCTACGTTGTACGGTCACAGTTCGAAACGGTTACGGTTATACTTTGACCTCGATTTGACGCCAGTTTTCAGCCAATCAATAAATATCAGGACCGCGCTGAAAATCGTCGTATAATGTTAGCATTAAATGGGAACGAAGAGCCAGATAGGGAGCCTCGGCAGAATGAAGGTTATTATTTTTGTTCGGAATACTCGCGACCACCGCCGACATCACCGGTGAAATAAAGACAAATGAAAAAGTACTTTTCAGTTTTCCGAGATAATGACCGAAATAGAACGTCAGAGGAGGAAGCTCGGCAAACTTTTCCTTTGCTTTACTTTTCGCTAATGACGAGTTTGAAATTGATGCAAACCGCCCCTTTATTAACAATAGCAATAATAGTAATAGTAATAATTTCCTTTGGAAATTTGCGGTGAAGTCCTTCGTGGCAGGTAACTGGGCGGCAGCCATTTAGGGACTTTCCCGCGATATATACATGCAACATCGTTGCCCAGCCGTTCAAACCGGAAGTCAAAGGTACCGAAACAATGATATTCATCAGAAGAAACAAAACTTTCCAAACTCACAACAATACTGGAATCGTCGATGAAACTGCGAACATTTGTAATGTCTGAATCCAGTTTCACCGACTTTTCAGCAAATTTCCTCCACTGTATATGACCACTAAAAAATGTATCATTATCCATAAATTCCTTCAACCATCATTATATTTCAGAATATACTTCAATAGAACATAAATCACAAAATGTACACTTAAAAAAAAACAAGTCATCTTTTTTTGTCAACCCAAAATAAAAGTGATCGAATTCGTAATTGGTACGTAATTGGTACCAGGAGATTACAAGAAGAGTATAAAAATCCATAGTAATCGGATTCCGAGCATTGGCCTCGATGCTGAAGAGCGCATAATATTGAGGTAACAAAATGGAATACCTGTCTGTTCGGGAGGATTAAGGTTGCGCCGGTTGGGTGGCGGCCGGGGGGGGGGGGGGGGGGGGGCGTCCCTATCGGTTTAGCTTTCGATATTCCAACAAAAATGTAGGTGAACGTGCGAGAACGACCGTCACGTGCTACCCGTGCTACCAGTCATATAGTCATAAGCGACGTAATATCCGCACCTATACCAACTAATTGGAGTTGGCAAGGGGCCGCGGTTGTGGCCGTGGTACCCCAGCAGAACCACCGACTGGATAGTCTCGGTCCTAGGCGAACTGGCTGCTGGACTCTATACTCTCCGCTCGTCGCTGCTGAGGGCTCTATGCGCTCCGTGCAGTCGTGATGGCTTCGCGGTAACAGTGTTCGAGGCATGTCAGGGCCCTGCGGAGCTCGCGCGGTCGCCAGTCAGGCCTGGTTTCCGTAACCAGGCTAGAAATGAATAATGCAACGCATCACATCAAGCCCGAACCGTTCCTCGCCCTCCTGCTAATCTCCTTCTCCGCTTGCGATACGACCGTGCGCCGGGATGCTCGGTGTTGGTCGCGTCACCCGCCGCGACGCCGGACTTCCTCCGCCTATCCCCCCGATTCTACTCTCACTCGTCAAGTCACAATGTCTCGATTGCGGACAGAGAGAGAGAGAGAGAGAGATAGAGATAGAGAGAGAGAGAGAGAGAGAGAGAGAGAGAGAGAGAGAGAGAGAGAGAGAGGTGAGAAAGCTCTGGATTGCTATTTGTACAGGGGATAAACGTATATTGAGGTAAAGGCCTCAGGATATGGACACCATGGTGGTTTATTAGTTCTGTCACTGTTTTAGTAATTTTTAGGATTGTGTGGAGAAAGTTGCGGGAGTGGGTGTGAGATTTTTTGGATTTTCATGAATGTGGTTGGGGTGGAATGATATGGGACTTCCGGTCGGAAAATTAGTCCCGATTTTTTTGCTTTCTGTTTTCGAATTTTTGGCGTTACTAACGTTATCAAGTTGCATTTATATTTTCGAGGAAATTCAGAATTTTTGTTTTTTTGATATACTTAGATTTTTGTTGAAAAATGTATTGTTGAGAAATCATTGAATCAGGGAAACGGCAGACGTTCAGTTTCTTTTTGGCTCATCAGACATTCCCGAAACAGCGTTTGTTCAATTAATTCATAGGTTTTATTGGAATAATAAAAATCACATCGTATCGATATTACAGCGTGTGAATACGATGTATTATCGATACGATGGTGAAAACAAGTGCGGAAAGGGCGCATAATGAGAATATCCGGTATAAAAATACGTTTGTACGTCACGTCTTTGAGTCGGAGGTTTGACTTAGTTGTTTGCACACATTCGATGCATATATTCGATATCTCATCGAAATCATTCGACCGTTCGAATATCTCGAATACGGGATCGCTTTTGCGATCGAACATCAAAGACTTTTTCACGTTTTCACGTACATATTCATAAAATCTCGGGAAATTCAACGTTCAAGACGTCGGATAGTGCACACATACTGTATATACCATAAACATATTGTTATAAAGTGAGTTTTTCATGGACATAACCGTAAGCCGAGAGTAGCGGCATCATCATCATCATCATCATTACGATTTCCGATGATTCGAGGGTCTCTCAAGATGCTCGAAATGAGGCGTCGTTCCGCACGCGAAACTTCGCCGCTCGACGAGAAATTGGAGGAGAACAAAAACGAAGGAAAACTTTAATATCTTTCTTTCCGAGCACGGCAAACCACTTCGCTCTCGGTTAGCTCGAAGCTCCTGCGATCCCGTCCTCGTCCCACAGCGCGAAATCTCACCGGACACGTCGTGCTCGCGCGCACTAATTCTACCTCAGCCAGCATCTTTATCGCAGTTCTCATACTTTATTTTAAACAACTAAAAGTGCTGGTTACGCTGGAAGTGGAAATAGACATCAATATTAAACGCCATTTACATTTAATATTTTACGTTATTCTGAATATTTTATTTATTCTGGGAGGGAACACTTTGTTGACAATTTTTCATGTAATTCTACGTAACATCAGGAAAAAAGTGGTATATTAATTTCACTAATTTCACGTCAGCCAGTATTGTTATCATAATTTTGATAGGTTATTTTGAAAATAAAAATTGCTAATGATAGGGAACCTGAAAGTAGATGAACATTAAATGTCATTTCAATAAAAAATGTTTTAGTTATCCTGAATATTATTTATATTACAAAGAAATATTTAAAGTAATTCTTTACGCTCTGAACAACGTGCAAATACTAAAAACCGTGAATATTGGCAAATATAAAATTGCTAAAACATGTTTATTTATTCAGCAAAAATGTCGTAAGTTTATTAAGCGCATATTTGGTTGAAATAAAAGTAAAGGACACATCAACATATATATTGAATATAAAAGTTCCATTTCCTGGACGCAAAGGCGACGTAGACTTTTCAGAGCACGTTTGGAACGAGAAGTTCGACTATATATTTTATCACGGATCCGTAAAAAGCGTTTTCCTGAAATCGCGTAGGAATCTTTTCTTTTCCTTTATTTATTTTTTTCAAATTTTTTTTAAGGGATAAAACGTATGACCCTTTTGATCCTCTTTTAAGCTATCAATCACTCTTCGTTATATTAATAGTGCTTGGGAACGATAAGAGGTCGAAGAGAAAAAATATATATAGGACACCTCAGCAACGTTAGCGGGTGAGTTACTTCGATAAAAAAAAAAAAAAAAAAAAAAAAAAAAAAACCACACGACTGCCGCCGATTTAATATAAGCCAAGATAACTTAAGGGCGCACATCTATAGGATCTACAGCAGGTATAAAAGAGACAAAAGTTAAAGTAGCAGTGAACTTTTAAAGCATTCGACATAAAGCGAGATGAAACCTCGAGGCTTCTTAGACGTTGGCCGACCTGTGAGCGAGTGTGTCACGTGATCTACCCTAAAGGTACTTTGAAACTTGTAAAAAAGAACCCTATATTCTCACAAGAACGGAGAGGAAAAAAAATAAAATAAAAAAACATAAGAGACAAAAAAAATTACGATCCCACAGAAAAATTTCCATATAATAATTAGATCCTCAAATACTCTAATAAAAGAATATAATTAAGTCTTTCTCCATTTCACGTGGATCTCGAGCCATTCTGAAGCGTACAAAGCGAACTCATCGTCTCTGTAACCAGAAAAGCTCAGAACTTCCGAAGTGGATTTAACCCGAATTATTTTTCCGCTTTCCCACAATGGATATCATATATATGTATATATATGAATATATATTTGAAGCACTCGACATTCTGTAGACCGTCGACCCCATCGGGAAATACCCGTTATAAGAATCACCGACATTATTCTTTAATTATCATTCTGGAATAATGAAGTATGGATGAAATGCACACATCTTGTCCCACAAGAGATGATCCAACATTTATCCAGCTGATTCATTACTGTACCTTTGAGACGAGAAAATACATTCCGGTTAAACTCACGACTAAACGATCACTTTGACCGTACTCACTTAATCCACTTTTTTTTCAATTCTAATTCGCAATATCAGACCCAATATGACGAGCCCTAGCTCATTTTGTTCGTTAAGAGATGCCTCATCGATTGATTGTCTCAAATTTCCAATTGCATGCATATATCAGAAGATACAGCCGATTTGTTATTCAAACCTAACCTAACACCAAACACAAAAACGGCTGTAACTTTTAAACAACTAATACTATTAAAGTATCTCGACGATAAATCGATCGAGGATCTTCCAATAAACAAAATGAGCTATAATTTGACACGATCGGACTATTATTATGGTTCCTACATACAAAATAAACATGTCTAGCCGATTTTCTACACAAATTGTTGTTATTAGTGTACTTGAAATGCAAATAAAATGTGACAACTTGAAAATGAACTAACGGAAGTTGTAAAAAAACATGGAGACAAGTGATTTTTACCTGATAATTGTTGAATCGTTGCGCGACTGATGCACATACCTCATGATGCTCATAAAAGATGATTTACCATTTATCTGGCCGATTAATTACTTGACCTTTGAGAGGGGAATAATATATTCCGGCGACAGCGCAGCTTCGTAACTCATGACTAAACGGCCAATTTCACCGTGGAGCCCGGGTGGAAATAATATTAGACCAACTGCAGCCGGAGGAGAGGCTGCATTGTGCATGTAATGGTCAGAAGCTGCTCTACCGTAAAGTTGAATCTACTTCGCGCGGAATTGACTCCCATATTACAGCTGGTGGTCAGCCTTGCTCACGGCCACCAACACTTTATATGTCTACTGTAGTTATATGTATAGGATATTGCCGAACTTGCACGTAATTACTTTCTGTACCGTCGTGTACAGAGCCTCGGAAAGCCTCGCACTCGAGGCTCCGGCGCAAGTTCGTGAAAGCTGCTTCACACTATGACATTTCATAATCGATCCATTTTCGCGAATCGACTTGTAAATTTATGGTCTACCCAAAATGTCGTATCAAATTGGACACCAAAAATGGTAAATGGGACATAAGATTACACCAATTGTGATGATGAAGAGTCGTGTCAAATTAATGTACTTTTTTTTAAATTTGGTTTTTTGCATTCTGCTGTGGAATTGGATGATTTCACGATAGATTTGTAATGTTATGGTGGGCTTTTTTTAGTTGAACCATTTTTTCTGATAAAAATTTGCCAAAAAACGTTGTGGCTACTCGGGAGCAAAGTGGATTTAAACGAAATGACCTCAAAAGCGTTATGGCCATTCGGGGATAAAAAGTGAATTTGGACGAACCGTCCTCAAAAAGGGTAACGGTCATTCAGGGAAAAAAGTGAATTTGGATAAAATCTTCGTAAAAAGGGCCGCTCGGGAAAAAAGTGAATTTGGATGAAATGTCCTCGAAAAATGTTATGGTCGCCCGGGAAGAAAGTGAATTCGGATGAAATGTCGTCAAAAATTGTGATGGCCATTGGGGAGAAAAGTACATTTTCACAAAATTCTTACTGGGTTAACGCCACTATTTTTTTTTTTCTCTTTTTTAATCCTCTAATCTCGTTTGTCCGTTATATTTTTCAGAATCGTGAATTCCATGCAGATAAATTAGAGATAATTTCACAAAGATTTTGAAAAATCTTTTTATCAGCTACGAAAAGTTGAACGTCCACTCGTTTTTTATGCAGAAGCAATGGTATTGAGCAATGGTATTGCGAATAATGTACTCTGTTATACTGAAAAAGGGACCGATAAACGAATTTAGCGCGAGATAGACTATAATTGTTGTAACTCGGAGGCTAACTACGGATTCTCGATATTCTCATTGTAACTTTAACATGCTCACGTCGAAATGCTGATGAAAATAGATGGGTTACCTTGTTACGACTGTAAAGATTTTCAATGCAGCATCGAGTGAATGATTCGACTCAACTGCCATTTTAACTCGTCTGCCATGAAGCTTTTAATTGGATTTATTGATATTTCTGGCTGCCATTGAATCAGTCGTTAAACGCCGCTGCGAATATCGTCGTGCTGCTGGGCTTTGAATAGGTTTTAAATATTTTCTCGCCGACATTGCGTGCCTTCGAAGTACCGTGTTGTCAGGTCGATTATTGGCTCTTCAGGTCGCTCGCAGGGATTGAATGATAAAAGCAATAAACTGCATAATCGTGCAGAAAAATATTGATAAATATTAATATTTATTACTGCAAAGTACAATTTTTTACGTTTTTAAAATCCCATTGTCAAAATTTCCCAAAGTCACTTCGATGCGTAAAATGTTATTGAACTTTGGGTTCCCGAAGAAAGAAAGTTTCGAAAAAAAAAAAAGAAAACAAAAAAAAAAGGAATACATTTACTTATCGATATTCGAGGTGAATTTTTTTTTGTTACTTTATTTTCTTTCCAAATCACTTTTCTCGTAATTTTCCACAGTTTTCGCTGGTCCGCAAATAATATGGAAATTATTTGGAGGACGAAACGTTTCACGAAACGAAGCTTCCGCTGCGAGGAAGCAAAAATTAATACATTATTTATCACGTATTTAATTATTACCATTTTAACACATTCGTGGAAATTTGCAATTGTGATTCACGGCCACGAGAATCCGCGACCTGACGCCAGAAACTTTTCCCTTCTTTTCTCTTTCAAACGAAAGCAACAAAACAACCCTTTTTCTCGCAGATAGGAAGCTCCGGTTCCCCGCAGTGAACGTTGCTGGGCAGCACTGCAGTAATTGGCCTCCCGCAGCCTCCCAACACAAGTACATAACAGAGTGCGTTCAGCAGGATTATGCTAGTTAAGATTTTACTCAAAGTTATAATCCGGAGTAACCGATTCGAAGGAGCGCGTGCGCCTGGACCAAAAGATAGGCCGAGATTCGTACCTCGTTTCCCTTTTCACGAATGCTAAAATCCGGCAACACTGTTTCATAAATGCGTTTTTTCGCATCAGTCTTTTTATATTGTAATAATATGTGCAATAAAAAACTGACATATAGAATAATTATATTCAAGTAAAAATGTGGTGTGTAAAATTGATGGTCGGAAGAAAAGTTGAATAACAATAATTCTTTTGTTTTATGGTTAAAAATAAATAATTGGTTTGAATTTTTAATAATCCGTACCAGAGATATGATTTTTAATTAAATTTTATTATTCAATCTTGATATGGAAAATAGCATAAAAATTGGTAATTGTTTTTGGAAGTGGCCAATTTTTATGTGGCGTTTTCTCTTTTTGCAAGCACATTAAATTTTATTCCGCGCTATCAGAATTTTCTATGTTTCCGTATCAAGTCGCATTTATTTGGTAAACCACTGACGAGTTTATGAGCAATAAATGTTAAATGGCCGCCACTCAAGAAACTGAGAAAAGGTAATAGCGTGTATATGCACAGCGCGAACGCCTTCCACTGCTGTTACCAGGAAGCTAAAACTGTGAAGCTTAAAAAGACTCGGCAAAATAGAGATAATAGAAGACGAATCGTAAAAAGGAATATAACCTCCATCGACTTTAACCATTGCGAAGTAGGGCTTTTATAGATAAAAGCTCTGGACTGACCGGCTGCCGTGAGAGCACTCACTGAAAATAGAACTTAGCCGTACAATCGGAGGCGTTAATAGCGATTCAATAGCCATAACGATGCCCGAGTACGTCGATGATTCAACAACTTGTCCATTTTTCCTTCCTTTATTTCATCATGACAAATATTTCTTTTTTCAAGACATATTCCAGGCTGTCAAAAATGTTCTACTAAATTTCAGAAATTTTTAAAAAAATAAAAACAAAACCAAAAATGTTGAGCGTGAAACATTATCGTGATCATTTTTACAGCCGATAATTTGCCAATTTGGACTAAATATGGAACAAATTTTTCGAAATTGATTTTCCAACTTTTAATTAATTTTTACAAATGCATTTAAAAAAACGAACGATATCTTTTTGAAAGTCTATCACGATTTTTCAGATTCTTCGAATTATTGTTTTCGTTTACATAAGAAGTTATGTTATTTTTGTTTAAATAAGAAAGAAAATATACAAGGAAGTGCAAGTTTGATAAAAATGTAAAGCGAAAAGTTTACATTAAATAAATTTCAAACTTTGTTTGTTTCACGAGAGTGATTTGATTTATGTGAAGAAGACATCTGTATTATAATGAATATCTGTATAATGACTGTCCTCTTATAATGTAACATTAAAAGTTTGAAATTAAAAAAAGAAATTGTTCGTTGCTTTTTCAGTTTCAGTTCGTTATCCGGAAAGTTTCTTCTTTGAGAAAGCCAACATTAACCAAAGCACTTTCTTCGAGGCCGTTTAAAAGAATAGCCGAGTAAATAAGAAAGCAATCCGCACAATTTTCTTCCTCTATTCCAACTCCGGGAGCTCGTTCTTTCCGGTTTCCGCTAGTGAAGCAATATGTTAATGTAAAATACATAATACCTCGGTTTACAAAATTTGTTACGCCGTAGCGGAGCCCATTTCCGTTGAAGGGTTTTTGATAGCCATGCGGTCTGGTGCCGTACACGACTCGTACTCTCATGTATCGTATTTCTCTTGCGAAATTGTATGAATTAGACTACGCGGCTTCTACGGGTAATTTGCGAATAATCCTTGGCCGTTGGGTGCTACCGACGGTCTTTCAGCCTCTCCTAACCCTCCCAGACAGGCTAGAATGAACAGCCCGGGTCAGAGCCATAAACGTTTCCTTTAAAGCCCCAAAGCTAGCTCAACTATAGTGGAATTAACAGACTGAATGAAACTTTCTCTGTGGAATTGTTACACGATATGGTGTACATACCTCCGACATTCATGAGTGACACAATAGCACATGTAGCGAGCAACGTTCGGCGTTATAAATTTTCAAAAACCTCCGCATGTAGACCTTGTCCCGTGGAAAACTAGATCGAATCTAGCGCTTGGCTAGTTTTTCAATTTCAAGACGTTTTTCTACATATCTTCGCAAAAACTAAATAGTTAATCTTGTCGCCGACGTTATCCTTCTGTCAGAATTATCGAAGAGTCGCACAATTGGGTAATCTCATTATTTTAAGGAGTTTGGAGCGCAGAAACTAGTCAGGACCTAGACAAGTGTCTAATCAATCATTTTTGAGGTCACGATACGTAGAAAACTATTCGTAAATCCTGGATAATCATGGCAGAAGTTGATGACATCTTTTTGTATTTCGTGTTACAATGTTCGTATCATATTATCGTCGCATGTATCACGTGATTAATAATCGAAGCTTGTCGTGTTGATAGGGGAAGTCGGTGGGTTTCACGAATTGAATACGCGCTTGTTACATGTATAATTTGTCTACTAATCAAGGGCTTCAGGCATACATAATGGAATTTGTCGCGGGGGTGAAAGACTCTTCCTGCAGCACAGCTGTCTCCTGGCCACAGGTTTGCTGGCAGACAACTGGATTGATTGTGTCTCGATAAAGTTCTGTGGACGCGTGTGTAATACTGTTAGCCAATAGCCATGCAAATTAACGCATGAAACGTCTATCACGCTTTGTCCAACACGGTAAATTCACTGGGGATTCCAGAGCCGCGCGTCATACCAAAGAAGCTCTCACGAACGTCGCGCAGCGCTGATTCCGAAGTGAAACGCGCGGACAATTATTCCCATCGGCAGCTTACACGTCGTTCTGCGATTCGATTACCTCCTGACTGTCTCTACGTGAGCCGAATATATTTCCTTGGACTTCAATGTGCTCAAGTTCGTGCGATACTTATTCGCTTTCTTCAATTTCGCTTTGAACTTGCGGGAGTACCATGTGCTCTTCAGCAACAACAATGTCGAAAATTTCGGAATTTTTTTCTCGAAAACCGTTTGATCAATCGGGTCGTGATTTTTTTGTTCCTATGTAAATACGTTCACGAATGTTATGGATTTTTTTGGCGATCATTGTCAAACCGGAAGTTGCTCTTGTGGCCGACGGTAGTGGCTGACGTTTGTCAAAATTGATTCTAGACGTTTTGGTGATCTAGAATACAAGTACCTTGCGGATTTGTATAACACTATTTGGGAAGTGGTATTTCCAAGGGGTTTCTTTGATTTTCGAAATTCAATTTAACGAAGTGGCCAACTTTGATGTTTGGATAAAAAAAAAATAAATAATGGAGACACCAACTAACGATTCGAATATTCACCGAAGTGTATCGTTGCACCTCAATAGAAATATGCAATAATATTGAGTTGTACAAAAGGAATCGGTTCTGGAAAAAAATAAAATAAAATAAAGTCAATTTCTATGTAGCCTTTTCTTTTTATTGAATTAATATTCAGACCACCGAGCAGAAAGCAATGAATTAATCCCGGAAAAGGCTTTCTCTAGTACGCTCTAAACGATTTGTGCAATTATTTCGTGTTTTGTGAATAGCCCTTTAACATGAATATTGAAACTGCACGCGACGTTTTCAATGAATTTCAATCGCATCGTCCTTATGTGATCAAAAGCCTTCCTCCTTCGAGCCTCGCCCAATTTCAATATTCCGCGCAATCTTTTTATCAAATTGAATGAGAGCCTTTAGCAAAAACCCACAGTGTATTGTATCCAATGAAAACTACTTTGCATCATCCAAATCAGTAAACAAAATGAAATAATACTCATTGCTTCGCCAATCAAAACATTTCTTTTTACATTGTAAATCATTTTTCAATATTTTCTCATCAAAATAACAAAAAAAAAAAATTATTTTTATTTAACCAAATGTTTTTACATTTCAAAATAAATTCCAATCGTTAGAAACGAAATTTTCCATTTTTTTCCATACCCTTGAAAGTGAAAACGTAGATTAACGAATTTCAAACATCTGATGAAAAAAATAAAAAATGAATCCGAAAAAAAATCATATACAAAATAAATACAATCACGTGTAAAGAACTCTTATCTCGAACCCATAAAAAATCTAACCTAGTATTAACCAAAAAAAATTGCAAACAAAATTCCCATCAAATTCTGCCGTTTGATCTCCTAATTCACACGTTGCCTGCTTCCTTTTTAATTCAAATCTCATAATGAACCATAGTCTTTTATGGCGCCTCATCTATAACCTCATTGTTCTTAGAGTAATGATGGCAACTGGTGTTACACGTTTGTCGTCGGGACACGATGGATCCCGGAGTTGCAGGGAGATAAAGCCCCGTGCGATATGGTATTCCAAACGCATATTAATTAAGTGGATGGTCGATTGTCTCGGCGGCAAGTATTGTGCCATCGCCGCCGTTTACCCGCTCACAAGCGCTCGGGGTAGACGTGGCGACGGGAGGCGAGAGGGTGAGGGTGTAGGTGACGAGGTCGTGCGAAGGTGTGGAAACGCCCTCGGGTTTGCAACATAACCACATTGAGTTGGCGCTCACAGTTCTTGAGTTAATTGAATCTGAAACGCGGTGAAATAGCATCGACTTGTTTTCTGCTAATCAACGTGGTGAAGCGCGGCTCCCGTTCACGGTCCCGGAGCTCGGAGCAGACAACAGGAGGAGGACTGTGTGCGGTGGTGAACTCGGTGGGCCAGTTGGTAGGTACGACGGAGATGAGGGCCAGCAAGGGAAAGACTTTTTCTTCATCTCCCGCTCGATTACGTTGGAAAAGAAACTCCAATTATCCTCGCTCCACGTATTTCATCCGCAATTGCATTTTCCACCTCCGAACACGCGTGTACTTCATCCACTTTCAGCCCTGCGCCAGTCTTTCTCTGTAATTTTCAGGACGGCACATCCCCCGGACACTCGATCCTCAGTTTCTCCTCTTTCGCGAATAAAAATCCACGTTGATCTCTTTTTTCGAGTGGGTGTATCTCGAGAAGTTCTCGTTTGCTAAAACTGCTTGGAGTAATTTATTTTTTATGTTTTATTTTATTTTATTTTATTTTTCGAAATCCCATGGGGCTTAATATAAAGGCGGTAAACGTCAAGGGTAAACAAAGAAATACTAATAATAGGGGTTGAATGAGGAAATTTAAATTGTTATTTATTTGTCATGGTGTGTGACGAATGAAAATGATATCTTTGATGTTGTGCTTTCTATGGCGTTTAATGGGGGTGTACATTTTACGATGACATTAATCGCCACCTTCTCAAGGCCGATTTCCCCATGAATACCTGAAAAAACTTTTGCGACCTGTCGCCAACGAAAAACAAACTGACTGAAACGACCAATCGATTATGCTAATCTCTCTTAAGGCGCGGCTTAGTTATGAAAGCGGAAGGAAGTGGCTGCGGGAAGCAAGTTTTGCTTGGGGATTACCTATACTTATGGCGATCGCAGTCATTCCGGAACTGTTTATTGATTTTTAGTGCGATTATTATTATGTCAACTTATCAATAATTGCAATAGTACGAATTAACCTATTCTCATAATTTTCTGCGTCTGCAATGATGATATGTTCATTTAAAAATATCAATACAATGTTACACAATTCGTAACTAATTCATAAAGTAATCAATGAGAATATTCGTTGAGAGAAAAACCGAAAGGCATAGAATTTCGTTTTCCATTTTCAAGTAGAATTTAAAAAACCAACGTACTTTCTTTTTTTTCATAAAATGTATTAATTTATATCACCATTTTCTGAAGATGAAATAAAATCGAAGGCGGATATTTATTTGTAACACGAATGGTAATAACTGTTTACGGGTTTGTTGATTTGAAAATAATGCTCGAGAGAAAGATATATATCAAAATAGGGAGGAGATCTCGTGTCCGAAGTGATTGAAACGACTGCACGTTGTTCGAGTCATATCGCTGTCGCGCTATTTCTCTCCTCTTCCGTGCAGAGTTGACGTGGAAACCTTAACTCAACTCTCCGGAGGTCGTTCTTTCTTCGGGTTTCAAGATCCATATGTCTACGGTACACCACTATCAGCAGCGGTGCGAGTGTTTTTTATTTTTTTTCTTCCTTTTTCCCCTGTATGAGACGTCATCCGGTTACACTCTCCAGACTCGGGTTCTGCAGGAATCTTGGAGCGCTGTGTGTATCCCACACGTCATGTCTGCGTTACACCCAGTTACGTTCAATTCTGCGGAATCCCAAAAACGTACAAAATGACTCGTTGCGCTCTGTCGTTTTGTCGTATCCGTAAACCTGAAGAGAAAGAAATTTATCAAATTCGCTGTGGAAAAAAATCAATTAACCATGAAAAATATGTGCTATCCGACACAAAAACGAAAATGCAGCCTTCAACATAAGATTGATCTGCTGGCCCTTCGTCTCATCATCATCGATTTTTTTCAAATTTCTCTCTATCCGAGCCATGAATTATTTGAACACTCGGTAAATCGATAAGGAAGAGGGATGAAGATGTTCCCGAGAGATGAAGTGGCCCAGGAGGCACATACGTGAATTTTTGTATAGTTGTTTTTGTTAATCAATGAAAAAGCTCATGGAGTAGTGTGCGAGAGAGCGTGGGATTTTGTAAGACGTTGAATAGTGAGATAGGCCATTTGTATTCAAAAACAAACAAGGCAGAAGTACTCGGGTGGAAGTAAAGCGCAAGGTGAGCATCTGGTACATTGTTCAGGTAGTCGCTTTGTCGGCGGGTCGGTTATAACGGCACAGGGAAAAGCACAAGCTTGCGAAGAGCACCGGCGAGTAGTGTACCTTATGTGTACCAACTATACGGTGAGTATAGCTCATTGTTCCAGGTGGAAGGTGTGAAACACGCACAATAATTTCTCACCCGTGCCTCGACAGTGGATGCTCCGCCGTGGAGACTCTCTCTCCCTCATCTTTCTTCCTGGTCCCGCTCCACTGTACCTCTGTACACTCTCTATCTCGCTAAACGGGCAGACAACGAGGGTACAGAAGACCGCCAGACACTTTTGTGACGCCTCCGACAAAGCCGTACATCGGATAGGTGCTGGAGATTCGCAGCAAATGAAAACTCGGGTTCAAAGGTTGTCCTCATGGTAGACGGACTTACAAGTCCGCAGGCTTCGATCTCGTATGGTCAAACGTGTTCCTCTCAAACGCTCTCGCGAGCGGATGACACACGTGTCACGTGCTCACTCAATGTCACTTGATCCTCGCGCGGAATTAATTGGAACCAGAGATCCAACACCTTTCCCAACCTTGGACCACGTTTGTCGGTTTGTTTCGAGGCGAATGGTCATTTTGTTCCTTCGGGATTCGTGGCACAGTTTGTGCACGTGTAGGTGCAGCTTTGAATGATGTTGCACATGTTCTCCTGTTTAGTTTTGATTTTTGAGAATGAATGGAAATTATTTAATGGGCGATATAACGCGAGACTGGTGTTAATTTGAATGGTGAGGCCACGAAGTGGATTGGGAGCAACATGTGCAGTCTCCGGTGCTATTATTGTCCGCCTATGTGCTCAATATTCCACCGGAGTTATTGCGGAATAAGGAAAGTTGTCGGAACTGATTTTCATTGACGTATCTGTCGTATTGCATCCACGCATGGATGAACCCGGGTGCTTTAACTGACCTAGTTCATCGATGCATGCGACTTCACTCTTATAGAGGATTCGCACAAACACAAATAGACTGTCACGGCTATTCGAGCTTAGACCGTGGAGATGTGGCGCGGTGTCTATATTTAGATTTTTCAAAATTGCTTGGCTTATCATTTCAACCATCTCCTCGAACCCTCCATGGTTGGATTCGGATATTCGCGGCCTCAAGTTTCACCTCCAGTTCATCAACATCTGTTGGTAGCAAATGAAACGTTTCTACCTGAAGAGCTTGGATTAGCATTCATCAAGAAACAGAGGAATCTGACGTTACCACGGATTGGGACACTCATGGATTGGTACCCATCGCGATGCCTCGCGTAATTCGAACACACTGGAAGGTCACAAATGATTTGACCGAAAATCCAACGTGTCACGTGGTTGATATAGGGGGTCGAAATTTAAAAGAAGTGATTCCAAAGTGCCATTCCCAGAAACGAGCGAATGGGGATTCCGGTGGGAGAGTGCGAGAGAAAGAGAGAGAGAGAGAGAGAGAGTGCGCTAGACCCGGTGATTCGTGGCACGAGTTTTAAAGTGAACGCTCTCTCGCGAAGAGAGAATCGCGTGGCGTGCACTTTTCCATCCAACAAAAAGTACCTCCGGGACCGCAGAAGTTAAGAAACGTTGGATAGCGAGGGCGAGGAAGGAACACCGAGGGTTTGGAATTGAGCGAGCGCGGGCCACCGCACGCAAGGAGAAAGGGACTCCGCGAGAGATAGAGAAACGTGGGCGACGGCAAAGTGGAGAGGAGACGAAGAAGCTGGAGAAAAACGGGAGACCGGGTAACAGGTTAAAAAAACTTGACGTTTTCTCGAACGCAATTTTACGATACTCTTAGCGCACGTTTGACATACTTACAACCCACTGGAAAAGATACTTTTCTTCGACCGTACGTTCTGTGAGCGGTGGTTGAAACTTTTCCAATTACTACCCCGTCGAATTCGCACGGCAAAAGCTCTTCCAACATCCTCGCGTGCTTCGGATGTTTATGAACATATGAGTGTTCTCCGGTCAATTTATTTAATGAAAATTGCGTTGCTCGAGACATTCCGGACGAAGCCACGAAAAATTGAGGCATTTCGAGCTGACGAAGTTGGAAATTTTCCCGTTAAGCCCTTTGACATTTTCACGAATCTGCACTTATCCGTAAACGATGTTTAGCTTTCCATGGAAACGAAGAATCGTCGACGACGAAAATCTGCGTCATCTCGTCGACAAAGGCAACGTTGACAGTGACTGAGTGAAATGGGCTAACCAGCTGACTCAAGCTTCGCTTGATAGCCTCGCTTTCTTTCACCCGATTGAATGCCTCGATATTTATGTCTTCGCATTAGCTCGTAGCATCAATTGATATTCGACCTTGTTATCGGCTGGACTCGTATCCCTTGTCCGAAATCACTTTGTCCTAATTATTTTTCTTCAATGAAAGGACACAGCGAAATAATACGATCACAAATAAAAAAAATTGATTGACAATCGCTCGTTGCAAATTTTACACGGAGGTTTTGGAATATTCAAGGTCGTCCGCAAGCATCGACATACCTCCAATGTCCATGCACAGTCCTTTCACAGTTTCCAATCAAAGTTGGCCATCAAAATACTGACAACGTCACATTCACCGTCGGCCGGATGTAGCGAACGTCCGGTGAGTGGTCTTGCCGGTTAACCCAAGGCCCGCATATTAAAACTGAAAAATCGTTGATATGAAATCGATAGTCAACCCGGCTTTGTTCGCGGAGGCTCGCAAGGGTGTAATAACTTGTTAGTAGGGATATGAAACGGTTCTGAAGACCTGCTGGGTCCGGGGAATCCCATAAATTGATCGATCGATCAGTCTATGTAGATTGGAGAAAAAAAAGCTCCGGCATTTTCCCCGAAGCCATTTCGGCAAATCCATTCTTGTCCTAATTTCGGAAAGACCTATTTATTCAAGCGTCGTAATCCCTGCGAAATTGATTGATCGCTTTATAAACGGACAATGCCCTGCATTTTGTAAGTTGGTAGGAAAAAAAAAAAAAAAAAAAAAAACCCGAAAACGTGTCCGTGAAATGGTTCTGACTCAACGAACGAGCCATTTGTGGACCAAGTCTGGACAAATTTAAACGAATCTTTGATTTGTGCTGGGAGAAATAGTGAATTTTAATCTGACACAATGGCAACACGTTTGTGATTACGACAAATTGTTCGATGAGTGTTCAATTGAAATGGCGGAGTATCGATCGGTGGTTTCGTTGCACAATCTGTAGCCGCTAATTGCGCATCACATTCGCTTGTTAATGGCAATGACATAATTCGACCTGCGACTTGATCGAGTTCGGAATTGAGCGACTTGTTGAAGAGCGTCAATAATGCACGCGTAGAAAGTTGCGCGATCGGCTCGCTAGCCAAATGCGCTGCTACCGAGCGGATGGAAGAGCCGCAAATCGTTGAGTTCGACGGACCGGCGGTCAGCAGTCGCAAGAAGTTCGCACGTACGCGGCGCCGTTTCGTCGACGTGCGAGGGCGACCGCTTGATCGCAAATTTTCCCACATTAATCAAGATTTTGCCGGTTTCCGTGGACGCCCCTGAAGCTTATGTGAACTGCCCCGAAGCATGTTTTCGACACATGGAATTATATCGCCGACCGCGATATCCATTATCCTCTGACCGCTCTTTTTATCACCTTCCTCGGGATTTTTTTGTCGAAGAATCGCTTAAGCATTGTACCAATTACCGCATTGCAGAAAAGGTATCAATAACTGTCCGACAAATTGTGGACTGTCATTCAACGTTGCATTTTCTGAGTTATATTTTCAGTTAATAATTATTTCGTCGTACGTGGAAGATATTTAGTCAAGCGATTTGTTAATATAAAAATTGGAAAGCCGATTGAAATATTTACGTCAATTATTTTGGCAAGTGAAATGGCTGGAAGTTTCATGAGGTCGTGTGAAAAGTTTTCAAAATGAACCTCAGAACAGCAACGCGATTCTAGACATTGAGTGCCTTCTGAGAAATTGCATCTCTCCAAACTTCCGGTGTACCGCACTTACATCGTAATGTTTTCAACTTTTAAACCTACTTATAGAGTTATGAAAGTTTAAAAAATCCCTGGCGCTCCGCCCATTTGTTAATTCACGTGGTACTTGAATTTTAGTTACCGAACTCGCACTTCTCGCCTCTTTGCTCAATTTCCACGCTGCATACTTGCTCCAGTTGTTTGCTATCAATAATAACGTGAAAATCATTTTCCGCGATCAATTCAATTTCACTCCAAACACTTTTGAATATCACGAATATCTGCTATTAAAAAATCGAAAATAATTGTTATCTCACGATCGCTTTGATTTTTCGACATTTACCTCAATTAATTTCATTTTAATTGACGCAGTCTTTATTTCCCTGCTCGTTTAGAATAAATCAAATTCGATAATAAAAAATGAAATAATAATTAATTTTATTAAAAAATGGTATCGATGGCAACAGTTGTCACACATATTTAAATATCGTGAAAAGTAATGAGGCGCGGTGCTTGAAAGCCCAGGGAATAAATAGTGCATTAAAGCTCCTGGAATGGCTAACGAAAACGAGCGTACGGGAATAAGGAGAGCCGAGGGTGGAAATGTGAGCGACAGGGGAATCCAGAAAGGAAGGCTGCAGTGTCATGTAACTTTTTTTGCCGACGTCCAAAAGTTCTCTCCCTCGTCGGGAGGAAACGGGTCGCGGGAAAGCAGTATTGCCGCGTTTCCGGTATAGGTAAAACCGCCGGAAAGTAGAGCGGGAACAGAAGTCCCGTAGAGTTCACTTTCCCGAAGTTTCTTCTCTCGTTCGTCGTCCCGGTGCTGTTCCCCCTTCGTCCCGGTAGCACACAGGACGTTCGGAATCTGGTGTGAGAGGTGCGATTTATGACAAGCGGAGAGCGAAACCGACGGCCGTTTTCTAATAATGGGAACGTTTTGTCCGTTTCCCTCGCAATGCCCCGTTTACTTATTTTTTTTTTTCAACAAAATCCTCTCGTCGCAGTCACTTTTCCAAGCTATAGAAAATCGCTGAATCCCATCGAATTTTCTCACTTCATCTCGCCGGCGCGGTAAACACCATTACCGATAATTGGCTTTCCGGTCTCAACGAAAAACCACACGTGACAAGGCGAATTGCAATTATTGCGATAAATTTAATTAAAACGCTGACTCTGACACCGCGAAATATGGAATATAATTACACGCAAATTACAATTTCCCTACAGCCTCCGATACTTATATCGATATTCAATTGATTCGGAAAATTTATTAAAGGATATAATTAAACCGAGGCATTTGATATTATGCACCAAAATTCGGCAATTTTATTTCATCGCAAAAAAAGAAACAAAAACAAAAAATAAAAACCCACTCTTTCTTTAATTAAATCTATTTAAATCAGCACATCAAAACAAACCGGACATTTTTCTCTCTACGTTTTTCAATGTTTCAGTCAATTCGAAGCCACCGAAGGATAAATAAAAATATTCAGGAAAACAAACACATTATGAGGGCGCGAAAATATAAGCGCAGGCTATAAAACATAACCGCGAATATGGGAGAGCCGGGATAGAAGGTCCGAAAAACCTCAAATTGTAGCGAGAGAGAGGGTGATGCAGCAATGCATGTGATGCATAGTGGCGCGTTACGTGAGGATGCCTCGTGAGAGATCGTCGAGTATTTGTTGGGTTCAATATATTACTAGTTTTATGTCCACCCGTCAGAACATTTATATGTTTGACTTGCTCGGTGAAAAGGGTCATAGGGGCTATGCTCGCGGTGTATATACGCGGCTCCTCTGTATATCTATGTAGGAGGCGCATACGGTGCCGGAGGAGCCAGTCTACGGTGGTGTCTTTTCTTCAGGACTGGAGAAGCCGCGAAAGGTCTGCAGCAACGCGCGTAGATAACTCTCTCTCTCCCGTTGCTTCTGCTCTTCCCTCGGCTACTTGAAAGATTTAAAACGGCGTCGCGAAGTTCACGTCGCCTCCGAGGCTCCTCACACCCACCCACCGCTTTCGCTTTGCCAGCCGACGCCGCTGCTGCTGCTGCTGCTGCTGCTGCTGCTGCTTGCTTTTCCCTGCCCGCACCTACAATGATATATGACGGTATAAATTCGGCGCGGTGCGTTCGTGCATTTCACGCTTGTTCTCGACACTTGCCGGCAACGGTACAAGAGGCAATTGTACACGTACCTCGCGATACTCGGAATACCGCTCTTCTTGCGTTTCATCATCCGTGCCGAGCTCAACATACACGATATCCACCCAACTTCCCATGTCTTCGCGACGGAATAAACATCCGCTGAGAGTCGGTGAGTTGTGAGGAGGAAAATCGATCGAAGCCATGAAGGATTCCGATGAATCAGTGACATCTTGCGCCCGGATAATTGTAGAAACAAAAGACAAAATAGAATAGAAATCTCTGTCGCACTTGCCTATCTGTAGATCCCCGCAATCCGGTTAACTACCGTACATCATCAGTAACCCTTATCATAATGCTTAACCTAACTTATAACCAAGGCGCACAATAAAAACTGTTACAACAATGATTCAATTGGACACAAACACATGGTTGGATTAAAGCGAGAACTGGAAATGCTAACCAACGAGGATTACAGAATTTGTAAATTGGGTGAAATGGCGAACTGGCAGAGCTTCAGAACGATTCGACACTCCTTAGAAGCTGTCGAAACGGAAGGAGGATTCGGGTATCAACGGACCCTGTGAAGGATTGTTCTCGACACTTGTCGGCAAGTGTACACGATACTCGGAATACCGCTCTTCTTCCATTTCAACATACACGATATCCACCCAACGTCCAATGTCTTCACAACGGAGTAAACAGCCACTGAGAGTCAGTGAGTTGTGAGGAGAGAGAGTGACGAACAATTGATTGGAAAATCAATCAAAGATAATTGTAGAAACGACCGACGACCCTTTACAAAAGACTGGGTCGGATTAAAGCGAGAACTGGCAACGAGAATATACAGAGTTTGTAAGTTGGGCGAAGTGGCGAACTGGCAGAGCTTCAGAACGATTCAACACTCCTTAGGCGCCGCAGAAACCGGAAGGAGGATTCGGGTATTAGCGGAGCCTGAAAGGGATGACGTTACCCGTCCACTCGTGACCCCGACGGAAGAAACGATTGACGAGATCCCTAGACGCGTTCACCCCTGTGGCCAAGTGGGCATTCAAGCTTGTAATGGAAGTGGAATGGGCTTGGCGGGCTGGATTCAAGTGGGTCGCCCCCGGGGTGTCGAGACTCTGACCTCGGACCTCACAGTCGAAAGTCTACAATGCTCATCGGGGCCCACAATCGGGTGGTATATTCTACGGTGACGTCCGAAGCATCGTGTACCTATGGACAGATGTTGATGACGCTCGTTAAAGCTGGAGAATTGTAATTTAGTTGGACTTGGACTGAAGTTTCTAGGAAAAACGGGAATCTTCTCGGCAGCTGGATTTCGAAGAGACCGGGGTTTGTTGGGTCAAGAGAAAGTTGGGCACAGTTAGAAATGGGGTACAAAAATTTGTTGGATGAACAAAAATTTGTCGGCTGAATAAAACCTTGTTGGTCGAAGAAAAATTAGTTGGTCGAACGAAAATTAGTTGATCGAACGAACATTAGTTGGTCGAACAAAAATTTGTCAGCTGAAGAAAAATTTGTTGGTCTAGCAAAATGATTTTCGCCATCACCTCATCAAGTTTTTCGGAACCACGCATTTTATTTCCAGCAAGTCCCCTTAGAACACGCAAGAATACATCTCTGTTTGAACCCGCGTTAGCGAAAATTGACCCGCCTGACCCCGGCAGTCACTACGGACAGATGTTAGAGACGCTCATGCGCCTGGTTATGATTTAGTTAGACTCGGACAGGAGTTTCGGGGCAAAACGGAAATCTTCCCTGCAGCACTATGTACATACCTAGGGAAAAAGCATCGCGACGGTCAAAAGTATCACGTCGATATCCAATGGCGTGGAGAGGGGGTACATAGAAATAAAGAGAAAAACTCACGGAACTCTTGCGGACCCCGTGAGCAAACTACCAAACAGCAGAAGTTGGACGGTGAAAAGCCAACAATATAACCAATCGTTCTACGAAACTGGAGGTCATCGACCGGCTGGTCAGTGCCCATTGGTCATGGTTGTGGAGGTTCTCCTCGCAGACTCTCGACTACTGGTAACTAGCTCTGGCTCCTCCTATAGCACTTTTCCGATCGTTTATTATACCGCAGAGTCTATACACCACTGAAGTACGCCGGAAAGGAAGCCAATGGAAGATAAGAACGTTCTTCTTGGCTCGGTGGATGAGTGTAGCATCCTTCTTTAACACCCCTTTTTCTTAGACCAACGTTTTACTCAAAAACTTCTCCCCCTCCAGCTGGAACGTCTGGAAAACGAGGGGCTACCGTGGAAAATATTGTGTGCTGGCCGAGCTGGGAGACTCGCTGAGTGATGCTTCCTTGCTCTTGGCCCTCTTTTCATAGATTCTCAGCCGAGATTGAGACCATGTGAGAGCGATCTAAAACTGCTTCCTGATACGATCTGCAGCCGTCGAGCAAGTGGGAGAAGTGGACCACGGGTACCATTGAAGCTTGCCAGGGTAGAAAATCTCAGCAGATTCATAACCACCTTCATTTATATTCAAACTGCCGGGGAAAAATAAAAAATGAACTGGTTAGATGTTTTTTTTTCATCAATCTTTTTCATTCCAATTTCAGTAGATGACACGGTTTTTTCGAAAAATTTTACATTTTAACCTCACTAAGTACGTATCAAGCATTACATTTCTGCAATTTTTATCTGATTTTTCGATTTTTTTTTTAAAGAGAGGAAAAAATTTGTAGTTTTTAATACATTGCTTACGAATTTTTTTTCCGCCTCTGCGAGATGGAAAATCTGAGGATGTCAGGGTGCTTATGGTTAAGTCGCCAAGTGTTTGAAAAGATGTCAAGATTACGTTGGCATTTGGTGGGATATCGCGGTCGGGGTGAAAAATGTTGTTTTTAATTCGTCTCCGTTAAATTTAGCAGGTACTTTCTCCTCGTTGAAACATCGATTCGCGTACTTATAAATAGAAGCCCTCCGGTTGCGAGCTCGGAGCTTTTTTCCTCCGAGGTTGAAACTTAGCTCTTCTATTTCTGCGTATATTTTCATGCACCAAACGGGTATAAGATAGCGCACATCACGGTAGACGGCCTGGACAACGTCGTAAACGATGCGATGAAGAATTCTTCATGTGTGAAGCGTATATGTGAGCAAAAAAAAAATAAAGAAAATATGATGAGGAAGCTATGGTGTCTTTATGCGCTGACTATAGCGTTCTCCAACATCAAAGCACTAAAAAGTGTAATAGAGAGTCGAGAAAGACTAATTATGCTTTACAACTAAAGCAAATGATCTCAATCACTTTCATAATGTGAAGAAAAAAATGTTTCCTCCATTTTGTATAGGACGGATTCAATTAAAAATTATAAAACCACTTAGAAAAAAAAAAGCAGGCAAGCGAAATTTTTTTTCGTCGCTCTCTCGTCTCCATGTAATTAATTACATTATTTTTTCTCATTAAAACATTGACTTTCCTCTCAGAAATATGAGACATCCGTTAATGAAGTTTTCTTTTTTTTTTTTTCTTCGAGGTTAAAAGTGAGGTTCTCTATTGCTCCGTATATTTCCATGCTCTAAATGGCTACGAGATACCTCCCATCATGGTCGGCGGTCTGGACAGCCTCGTAAACGATACCATGGAGATTTTTCCATAAAGGAATGCACCTATATTAAAAAAACGAGAAAATATTATGAGCCAGCAGTTGTGCTTTTTTTAGACTCACAATAACCTTCTCCAATCCAGCAGCATCATAGACAGCAACCCCATCAGCACTTTCGACTGAATCACGTGCAGAGTTGACGCACTTTAATTCATTTTTACCACGAAACCGGATAACCTAAAAAATTGATTAATTTACCGTGGAAAAAAAATCCCCCAAAGTGTAAAAAACGGCTTTTTCCTCCCAGCCTCGTCTCCATTTAATTTAGTACATACTCCCTTTCAATTCAAACATCAATTTTGCTTCCTCATAGAGGAAGCTTTGTTTTCATGAAAATTTTTTTTTTTTTTCGAGATTTTCATGTCAGTATGCTTAAAATCACTTAAAACGTCGAGAAAAGTGGTTTAGAAAATGTGTCCGTA
Source organism: Clistopyga incitator (assembly GCA_947507545.1). Taxonomy (NCBI): domain Eukaryota; kingdom Metazoa; phylum Arthropoda; class Insecta; order Hymenoptera; family Ichneumonidae; genus Clistopyga; species Clistopyga incitator. The sequence goes on along the minus strand of OX382174.1, from coordinate 581,307 downwards.
TGTGTGTGTGCGTGTGTTTCAAGGACCGAAAATTCAATCGTCGATAACTCGCGAATGGCACGATCGATCGAGCTCAAATTTGGCACGCAAGTAAAGTATTAATTCCTCTTCAATTGCTGTAATTTTTGAGAAAATATATCTATGTATACTGATTTTATAGAATTTTTAATATTTTTGAAAAATGTTGTATACTCTCTAACTTTCGTAAAAGTTCGCCGATAGACCTAAATAATTCTTCATAACTAGAGACACGTTAAGTGCTGTTTGGTATTGAATTTTGACAAAATCGGTAAAGCGGTTCGGATTTTATAGAATTTTGAATTTTTGTGAAAAATCGAAATTTTGCTATAAATCGCGTAGAATTTCAGCAAATTAACTGAAATGTTATATAAACGAAAAATAACATACAGTCCTACTGTGTACCAAATTTAGTGGTGATCGGTAAAGTCGTTCAAATATTACACCATTTTGAATTTACAAAATAATAGCGATTTTCGCTATAACCTCCGCAAAAGTTAATAAAGTAACACAAAAGTTTGTGCCTAATAAAAATGAGATGTGCCGGTGATTTATTCATTTACTCAAAACAAGGATGCAAAGCCCTTGCAAAAACCTTTGCATATTGTTTCCTCATTGAATTTTGCTTTTGACAAAGCTTCTTCTACGAGGAAGCCAAAATCAGTTACAATACTTCCTCGTAGAGGTTGCTATGTAAAGAGTTCTACTTTGAATCCTTTTTAATTCTGCTGTCATAAAAAAAAAGAAAAAAAATTTTTTAAATGAAAAATAAAATCTGAGTTCTCGGTAAAAAAATTATATGAAGTATACAAAAAAAATATATGTTAAAAATATATATCCTATACACGGTTGACATCAAAATTGTAAACCGACTTTGCTTTTGGTTTCATATATGAAAATAATAATACAGAGACTGCAGTCTCTATAACATATCCGGACTATATATGCCCAATTCCATATGTCAGACTGGATGAATTTTTGTTAACTTAGCCTCGTACTTTTGTAGGGTGACTATAGCGTGCTCCATGCCAACTGCGAGAGGTAACCGGCGGAGAAAACTTTAAAACTCGTCGCTGAACAGCAATTAAAGTGAAATTATACAAAAGTGCAACGAGCAGGTTGCGGCTGAGGGGGTGGAAGGGCAGGGGGGGGGGGGGGGGTGGAAAAGGGGCATCAGCAGAGCATGCGAATCCCTCCGCTAGAGTCACAGAAAACTGTGCCGTCGGAGAAACAACTGCAAAGCGAGCTGCTGCGATGAGAAGGAGCGAGGAGCGTGGACCACTACTGTGCCGTAGTTTCCAAGATCTCTCATATTTAATGACCCAGCTGGAACGCTTTGGGCGGAAAGTTGAAAGCGTCGAATCTTAAGAGACTCCAGACGTTGCGTCTCGGTTTTGGAGGACTGTTCTGTTGTTTAGCGCGCTTTTTTTCCTCGCTGTTAATTTCTCGTCTTCCCATTGCGTTTCCTCATGGTCGTTTTCAAAGCCACCAAGTTTTTTCTCTTTACGAATGAACACACGAATGAGAAAAACCCACCGAAATCCTTTTTGCAAAAATTCTACCTCGCAATGTTCTCTTGCTCGACTTGGGTTGCTCTCATTCACATATTTGCGAACAGACGTTGTAACTTGTGTTTTAAATTATGGCGGACTTGAGACCCGGGTCTTGAGTTCCGGGAAATTCTCTAACTTCCGTGAAGTGAGGTGCGTTAAATTTAAATCAGTTAGTTGTGGAGTGTAATTATGACTGAAAAAAAAAATCTGCCCTGCACTGAATATTTCATGGCGTTAATTATTTTATAATTATTGCGTGCACCTCATGCATCATCTCATGGTTTTTTCAAAGTCCCAAGTTTTTTCTCTTTATACATGAACACAAGACTGAGGGAAACCCACTGAAATCTTTGTTTCAAAAATTCTACCTTATAATTCTGTTGCTTCATATTTCACGACGTTAATTGTTTGATAATTATCGCGTACATCAGTTTGAGGTGGAATGTATGAGACTAATGGATTAAAACTGAATTTCCGGCTCCCAGGAATTTCGTTCCATTTGTGGAGCTTTTGGAACTTTGGGTGAGCTTCGGTTTGGATAAACTTTGGAGGTGCCCGAAGTTGGAAAAAATATCGGGCAGCAATTTGCAAGGTTCAACCCTGCAGTTTTTTTTGTTTTGTACTTTTACCTCACCCTTCCCTTTCGCTCACGTGGCCATTTCAAAGTTACTCTCACTCTCAGCTTCTGGTCTGCAGTCACAAGTACAAAAAGAATTTCCAACTTGTACGGTGGAAATCTGCTTTGCCGATTCCAAATTCACTTCTCAGAGTGTTAAGCTCTGGGAAATATTGTCTTGTCGAAAAGCTTATTCAAAAGCTTTTGCAAGCTTTCATCGTGTACGAAGCACAAACTGTCATACACCAAATTAGAAATCAGTAAATTGCAGTACATTTATGAAAATCTCGGGATAATCCAAGAAAATTCATAACTCACCGTCTAAATATTTTAATCACTACGATTACTTTATAAATAAAAACCGTAAAGTATGTTTGCTGTCGCATCGACTGTAAAATATAATATGTTAATCCTTAAAGCATATTATGCGAGTTTATGGAATTCAGCCAGTAATATTAACCAACGAATGGTCAGGTCTTTGAAACATCCAGGACCAATAATCCAAGCAATTATCCAAATATATAATAATCTGAAAAGCCTGTCTTATCATTTGACCATTGATGTGCCATATAATCCATTCATATTCACCTTTGCCAAAGCCTATGGAATAATGACAAAACGAAAACCATCATTTTAAATTCAGTTCCTGCACTTAATTTCTTTAAAATATTGAGTAATATTAAGGGGAGGTTCCTCTATAATTGCCCGAAAACTACACTAACTTCAGGTATTAATTGTGGATGAACAACAAGACGTAATAAGGTGGGATTATCTAAAAATCTTTATTTATGCTTCAATTGTAATAAAAAAAAAATTTAATTCATACGAAATGGCGTCCAAGATGGCGGCTGATACATGAAGTGCCCTCCGGTTTCATGCAAAACTGCGTGCATTCTTCACTCGTCAATTTTCAATCTAGAATCATGAAAAAATTTTCATTTTAAAACTGAATAAGTACAGAATAGAATGAACCTAAGAAATCGAAAAAATATTGAAAAATGACAAAATGGCGGACATGTGAACTTGAAAGTTCGTTTTTTGGATTTTTTTTTTTCACGCACATGTCCGCCATTTTGTCATTTTTCAATATTGTCCGCCATTTTGATTTAAAAAATTTTTATTTATTACAATTGAAGCATAAATAAAGGTTTAAAAAAACCAGCTTATTACGTCTTGTTGTTCACCCACAATTAATTCCTTAACTTAGTATAATTTGTCGTCAATTATAAAGGAACCTCCCCTTAATTCTATGAACCATTTACAGTCTTACATCGAATTAGAAATCGGCCAATTGCACGATTAAAAAAAATTTAATTGCGTAATCCTCGAAGCATATTATGCCAGTCTGGACCTCAGTGAGTAGTATTAATCAACGAATGGTCGGACATTAACGCGTTCAATGTAATTAACACACCCAAGGCAAATGATCCATGCAATTATCCATAGAACATGAAAGAAGCTTGAGTATATAATTCACCCATAGATGCACCATACCAACCATTAAAATTTTCCATTTCCTCAAAGTCTACTAAAATAATGACAAAACAAATTACCATTCAAAATTCAGTCCCTACACTGAATATCTCAAAATTATTGAGTAACATAAATTTGATGAACCATGTACAGACTTACACCAAATTATAAATCAGCCAATTACAATATAATCACGCCCCTCTGGTGATAATCTCTCAAGAATCTCTCCTGCTCTCCTCTCAATAAGTCATTCACAAAATATTTTAACCACTATATTACCACTTGTAATTTAAAAAAAAATTGAAAATGTATAATCCTCGAAGCATATTATGTCGGTTTCTGGACCTCATAGCGAGTAGTATTAATCAGCGAATGGTCGGACATTAACGCGTTCAATGTAATTAGCACACCCAAGGCAAATGATCCAAGCAATTATCCATGGAACATTAAAAGCCCGAGTATATAATTCACCCATAGATGCACCATATCAACCATTAAAATTTATCTTAGTCCACGAGGTTGGGGAAAAAAAAGAGAAAACATAAAAAAATGCGTTGAATAGTTTCATATGATATTCTCAAGCGTTTTCTCTCGCGAATCGTGTTCGTGTGCGTCTGCGGGATTTAAACGTTGGACATTTCTCGGCATCTCTGAACCACATATATATTATTCTCTGGCAATTATACGATGGCTCGGGGGGTTCAGTAGGTTGGGTAGGTGTGTCCTCCGAGTCGTTATCGGTCACGGTTCCATTTTATCCACGGTGACTGGACGAGCAAGCGGCAGGTTAACCACGTGAGCGAGCGCGCGAGCAACCGAGAGTCGCCGCAGCTACACTCTTTTCCTCTCTCTCTCTCTCTCTCTCTCTCTCTCTCTCTCTCTCTTTTTCGGCTATATTCTCTGCTGTGCCCGCGGGCACACTAGTATTAAAAAATAAAGTAGAATTTTTTTTTCTTCCTTTTTTTTCAACCCCCTAACCGTACTAACCGTTAGTACGAGTGGACAAAGGTAGTATGAGGTTGCGTGCTTAACCAATACTTTTGTCATACGTGGCTGAATAAACGTGAATCCGTTCACGTATACGGATTTCTACAACGCGAGTCCGAAGGGATCACCTGGGTCACAGTGAAAGAGGGAGGGGGTGAGAGTGGGAGAGAGAGAGAGAGAGGTTGAGGCCTGGCGTATCCACCCACATAGGCTCCGTTGAGCATTTACGCGATTATCGTTGCCTTGGCACCCCGTTAAACTTTTTTTTTCTTTCTTTTTTTTTTTTCCCGTTTATTCTTTTCGCTCGGTCGCGCGTTATTTTTGTTCTTTTTAATCAAACGAGCGAGTTCTTTCTCCCTTTCAACACTCGGCCGTAAGCTCCTCGGCCACAGACTTGGTATAAAGTGACATGCACTCTTGTGAATTCGTCGGCAAACTATTCGCGGGCAAACGGCGAGTTTACACGTCACGTAGATGCTAAAAAATTAGGCACTTTATTTGCTTGCACGTGGGATATCTGACCGTGGACGACTATTACAACTGCTGCCGTTATTACCACACGCGGTCACACCAGCCGCTGAATTCTGCTGGGCTCAAGTGCTTTTTCCACTTTTAGTGTACAAGCACTTGTGCGGTAGTAGTGCACTTGATACTCGTTACTTTTGATTTTGCTCTGGTAACGACACAGGAATTTCGGGATTTAACAAAAAAAATATTTCGAATTGTCATATCGCGTCGAAATTTGAGTTCGCCGCAAAAAAATGTCCAACTTTTGTATTTGACTAATTGAGGTGCATTAAAAGCATGCACCCTTGGGAATTCGGGAGCACAGAAAATTGTCGAAAAATCAAAAAATATCAGGCAATTCGTTTGTTTGGGAGAGGTGTCAGTGCGACTGTTATTACAACAACTGGCAGTGTTACTACTGGCGCCGAAGTGCAAGCAGTTTCAGTATCACTGTTAGCCGCGTTATAGCAGTGCTGTTTCCACTTCCGGTGCGCAAGAGTACAACTGTGGTGCTGGTACTACTCGTAGCTTTAGCTACGAGGTTAGTGCGGCAAAACAAGTCCGCTTCGCTCGAGAACGATGAAATAAGAGTGGAAGTAGTCGCGCACTTGGGTCGCCTCACTTCTCGAGAGGGGAAAAACGAACTAGACTGGGAAGCTTGGCAGAAATGTCCCCCGCTAAGCAGCACCAGCAGCAGCAGCACGCCTCGGATGATACACTTCTCTCGAGCGTGCTGCGCTCGCGTTTCCTTCAGCACCAGTAGACAATCCTCGGGACACTCTTCTTCCATTCTCCTCTCTTCGCTCTTTGCCGGGTGGCAACTTTCCTCAGACTCGAGAATTCGGCGTCCAATTAAAGATAAACGCAAGTCCACTCGTCGCTGTCGCTCGGCCGGTACAAAAGCCGTCGTCGGCTGAGCCTTGTCAGCTCGAGCCTTTCTCTCTCACTCTCTCTCGCGCTAACACTCAACTTTGCTGTGTGCTCGCGTGCACTCTTTTTCCGGAGGTACCAGCGACATAATAAATCTTCAGACGTTTCTCTGTTTTAACAAGGCGACGTCTAATCAACTTACGTGTTATTCTCGCGCGGCCAAATAATGCTTAATTATTCAAAAGTTTAATTAAACACCAATGGAGACTCGGGGATTCAACAATAGACTTCGCTAATTGGATACGATTTTCTGGTAATTAATTGTGTGGCCAACAAAATACTAATTAACGCTGTTTGCGATTAGCGCAGCGAAATAATAATATACCGTGTTATGGTTAGAGGATCAATCTTCGATTGCTTACATGGTTCTATACTCCCGACAATATTTCTCGAGTATTTTCACAAATTTTCGGAATCTCGTCTGCGCTCATCAATTTGGACCTCGCGATTGAAGGCAAATATTGTCGATGTACTGATAACATAATTTTTGTTCAAGTTCTACGCAAATCGATCACTTTGATTTTTAGTTAGGTACGCACATATTGGTCTGTGTACAGAATAATAATTTCGCTAAAGGTGATACACAAAATGTCCTATCAGCAATGCTGTGAAATTTCAATTCGGTATTCTATCAAAACATTAGACCGAAAATACCCTCAGAGTTATTCATCAGTTTCATAAATAAAAGTTTAAGTTACAGAGCCCAATATATTCTTGGTAATATTAATTACCAAATGGTGGATGATAACGTTGAAATTAATTAAAATTATAGTGGCGTAAAAATTGTTATACAGACAATCGGAATTTCGTGTGTAAAATGTGTAGGATGGAAAATCGTTAATTACGCCGTCGCGGCCAAACAAACGCTACTTTAACGGAAACGTAATCGAGAAGCATTCGTAACGGAGGGGGAGGAATAAAAATGAATTCGACGTAGGCCAGCAATGGAAGAATTTCTTTTAGATGGTAATCATGTTTTTGAGGCGAGCAGGTGTCATCAGCGTGTATATTATTGAAGCAACGCGTTTGGGGGTGGACTTCCGGCGCGTGAAAATGTGAACGAAGCGTGAGCTGCGGTTGCGCGGGGGTGGTGGAAGGGTAGATTCGCACCAGTGTGTTAGTATCCAGACAACTCATTACCCGGGAACTGGCAAACAGAAAACTAGGTTAGGCAAGCACATACGTCATCGGAATTAGAAGCGTATAGTCCGCAGCTGTATCTCAAACGCCGCTGCAACTGTGCAACTGCTATCTCACGACTACGTGTTCCGCTCTCGTGTGTGAATTTATGTAATGCGGTTCTAGATTGCGAGGAAATACTGGAATATGTGTTGGCCGTCCGGCGGCGGAGGTTACTGAGCCCATGCGCCCTCAAACCACACTCAATATCGCTACACCCCCGCAAACACCCGCGCACACTTTCGAGCCTTGCGGAGGAGGAGTATCAGTGGATAATGCAAGATGAAACTTCTGTTATCGATGCTTGAAATTTCGATACTATATACGAGTACAAATTGCGGAACTAAAACTCCATAACCCTGTGTCTGGGGCGTCGACGACATTTTTTATTTATTTATTTATTCCTTGTATCAGGGCAAGATATTATTGGATACACGTTATTTTTTTTCCACTTAAAAGTAACGTGTGGGTAATTCTTTTTTTTACTTATTATTAAATTACAGTAAAAGCTGTGCATTTTTTAAAATATTGTATAAGGTATTTCTTTTAATTGGCCGCAATTGTCAGAAATGTTAATTGCGAAAAGGAAATTTCATTGACGTTTAGAACGTTTGAGTGGCACTAAAGAATTTTTGGAATATGAGGTTTTTGAAATTTTGACGTTTGCACACTTTTTTTTACGAAGGCTTAATTTTTTGCCACAGTGTATTCGTCATAATTCTGTTGGTTAATTCGGGATATTAATTGAGTTCTATTTCAAATTTTTAATTGTATCGTTTTTTGATATTGTCATGGGAAAAATGAACGGAGACGAGGGTATAAAAATTACGACGGTTACCAGCCTGACGACTTGGCCTGGAATGCCCCGTACATATTATTGTTAATTGTTAACGCATTGTTCAATTCGGTGCATTCAGGAGTATTGCAGTCGATAGCAACACCCTTAATTGAAACTGCAGTACAATGTTTGAGCAATGGTTCGATTGATGGAGAATCAGCCCATGGCACCTACCAATTGACTGTGTTATCGATTAAAGCATCATCAGAGAAGGTGGGTTAGGTGAGAGCGTGGTGTGAGAATCGTTTGAAACGAAAATTCGAATAATTTGGTACTGAGAATTAATTTAGTAGGCTTTAAGAGCACTTTGTTAGGCCGAACATAATTGTGTTTAACGAACCATTGTTAATTCAGTTTATCAATTTTCCCGGCTAATCACGAAACTCTACTTATTCGTCAAAAATTCTGCACGGAGAGGAAATTTATCAACAACGTATAACAGTAACCATGAAATCATTTTTATTAAAGCTCAATTTTCATCATCTAATTTCCACTTGTTTCTTTTTTCTTTTTGCATGCAATAAATATTCGTCACAATTTCGGGATTTACTCTCTGCAATTTCCATTATTCTATTGTAATCCAAAAATCGATATTAATAAATAATTTCGACAAAGGATTGAAACGGTTTTAAAAATCAATCCAAAGATTACAGACGTTAATTTGACGATTGAATAAAAAAATCACCGATTCGCAATTAGTTCTCTTCGAAATTATTGATAATTCCATGAAATTGATTGAATTTCATGATGGAAATAAAAATCGATGTTCAATCTTGTCGCAAAACGAGTGCAGATGAATGAGAATTATTATACATGAAAGTAACGAGGCCGTTCCCATATTTTCCGATAATTATCGACGATCCTATGAGAAATTGGTGAACACGAAAATTTCATGATTCAATCTCGACGATATAAATCTTTGATTTTTATTCGTGAATTTGACATTGACTTTCCTCTACTTCAAGCGACGCCGGTCTTCCATAACAGTTTGGCAATCCACTCGATCGCCGGTAAAAAATTTACTCCACTTCAGTCGCCAGCGACCGAGCTGGAAATAGATCGATGGCTTATAATTCTTTTAGCAATAGATTTACGGAGAGGAGCTTCACTCGTAAACGAGCTGACGGAAAACCGTTAGTGCTCGGTAGCAGCAGTGATTTTTCGATTTGTTGAATAGAGAAAGAAAAAAAAATCCGAGGGTTAGTGTGAGCTGGAATGGGAGAGGCTTTCTCAAGCAGCATGAATACGATTACCTGAGCGTTATATATACGATATCACGTGATGAACCTCAATCCTTTGTCACAACAACATAACATTTTTTTTTTTTCATGCCCCCAAGATTAAAATATCATAATGAACTATTTGTTCAACTATACCATTTTTTCCAATAAATCAATTCTCAACCCCTTCGTTTTTTAGTCAAAAACCTATTCAGAAATGAACATTCTCTTCCACCAAACCCTATCAAACGTTCAACGAAATAATTCTTTGCACACTAAACATACATTTACATACATTAAACATACATTACATTTACAAACGTCCAACAAAATAATTCTTTCCGGGCCAATATACATTTCCTTATTCAATTAAAAAAAATATGTCCTGTCAATGTTCCAACAAAATAATTCCCTCCGCACTAAGATTACGTTTATTTTTTCATTTATAAAAAAAAATCTTGCCAAACTTCCAATAAAATAATTCTTTCCGCGCTAACATACATTTCCTCTTTCCATCTATAAAAAAAAACGTCCTGTCAAACGTCTGAGAGAATAATGTTTTCCTCAATAGATTGAAACCGAGTGAAACTTAGATCAGCGGCAGCCGCACTGATTTTTCGATTTGTTGATGGAGGGGAAAAGGAAAAAACGCTGCGGGGTGGCGGTGGGGGGGGGGGGGGGGTGAAATAGCGGGGCGGAAGTGGCATGAATACGATTTCCTGGGGAGTTTATACCGGCTCACGTGGATGGGGTAGGTGAGGTAGTCGATTAGAGTGTCGAAGCACAAGAGCGAAGGCAGGCTCGAGGGCTTGAAAATAAATGAAGGCGCTATTGAATGGCTATCTAACCGTAGGTGGCTTTCTCGATCCTCTCTCGTGCCAAACTGGAATAAAGCTTTAATGGTCATATCGTACGATTCAACAGTCCCTCCCACAGAATCGATATATTAAATGCTCGTTCGAGGAGTTCGATGGAAAAACAGGAGTGAAAATGAAGAAGAAGAAGAAGAAGAAGAAGGTTAAGGGGTGAAAGTTCAAGAGGAAGAAGTACCGGAGTGCATCACTAGATTACTATTACCGGCAAAGGGGTGTAATAGGCCAAGAGGTTCAGACAGAGCACTCCACTCAGGAATAAACTCTTACCTGGCCTTCGTTGGCAGTGGCTCTGCTGTTTACAGTGTAACCTCGCTTATTTTACCGACAATGTCCTCCTGAGCAACCATTTTCTCTCCCTCTCAGTTTCTAGTCCTGTTTTTCCCTCCTCTCCACCCCCCTCTCTCGCTCTCTCGCCCTCTTCCTCTTTAAGGCTAGCCCACGAAAAGTTGGAGAAAACGTTAAGCCAAAGTAATTGCATAAGTTTCGTGGCACACAGGCGACGTATAGTGGCACGTTTAGAAGCAGAAATTACCATGAAAATTGAATGTTTTTTAAACCGTTGTCGCGGTCCCAGTGCCGGTAATGCAATTTGCAAACAATTTTTTTTCCTTCTTTTTTACATTTTTTTTTGTTTCCTTACTATGCTAATGGAAAAAAACTGCAAGAGTGAAAAGTTTTAAGCGAGCGTAGAGAAAATAAGCGGAGGGAGTAAAAGTACTGTGGAAGGTCTTTAATTTTATTTATACGAATAATAGCGCACCGAGGACGTCAAGCTAAATATCGATGAGGCGTTCGTGCTGCGATAGTAATGAGAGCAATCATTTGTGCTGAACCCGATGTTCTCACACGGTTTACTCCCTCCCTCTCTCTCTCTCTCGGCATTTTATCGCTGAGAACAAGAGAACCTCGTGGAACGAGAGTCACGACAACGTAACGCCCTTCTAATTAAGACTAAATACATAATTGAAGTGTTAGTCACGTGCTCTCACGGAGCTGGCCAATTGAACGGTCAGCTCGGGACGCCCCTTCGAGCCAAACACGTCTCGCTTTCGTCCACATGTCCCACTGCTCTCCTACGGCTCCACTGACGCAACCCTCTTCACCCCTCGCTGCACCAAACGTCCAGTCAGCACGTTGGTTTTCCACTCGCGAAACACGACCTTCCACAACAACGTCGCGTGCTCCGAGTGACGACGTATGTGTGCGCCAATTCGTCTTCTCCGTACCCCAGCACCGCGGGTTTACGGCGTGTCTGAAAAACCCCCATGGATTCATTCTACTTTGCTTCCTTTGGGGATGAAAAAAAAAGTCGTGAAAAAAAAAAGATTTGTGGACGATAGGATTAAAAAAAAAATCTTACACTTGAAAAACATCAAGTACATGTCAAACATAATTATTCTCAATTTTGTGAAGCTGAGGACCCAAAGAACGTGGGGTAAAAAGCAAAAACTTATTTTTTATTTATATCAAAAACCATATTTTCTCCGAAGATTTTATTTTATCTGTTGGATAAAGAAGACAGTTAGTTTCAGAAAAAAAAAAATTTCCATATTCCATGTCTGTCGATATACTCGATGAAGACGTTGCACCTTAAATTTCACCCCAAACCGGAAGTGACATCTTGTTTTTATTTAAAAAAAAAAAAATTTTTTCACGGTGTACTGAAAAAATAATTAGCCAAAGAAATCCAAATCACGACTCGTGGCTGCGTTCAGGAGCTCACAGGCGAAGAGAAACTCTGCTAGGATCTGTAAAATTCACTCCGAAACTGTGAGACCTGAATTTAGATAACGCGGTGCGGTACACGGCCCGGCCACAACCCCCAAAACCGCTCTCAATTCGTATGCTCGGTACGATGCTCATGCTCTTGCTAAGTAATGCAGCTTACATGACCTCGCGAAAATTGCACGCTTAATACCGGCGCACTGAGCAGGCTCTCTCTCTCTCTCTCTCTCTCTCAGAGTGCGAATAAAATTTGAATCTTCCCTAATCGAGACATGCCCTGTTTCCAAAATTATATTATTTTATGGTCTTTTCGTTAAACTATATAGAACGTCTCGTAAAATTCACAGTGTGTCGACATTAATGGTATTTACTAATTAATTATACGAATATGTTTACTACGTCTATATAAACGCTATTTGCGAATTAATTATATGAGGCGAAAATTAATGTATGCAAACTGTGTGGTTTAATTGATAATAAAACAGCAATTTCGATACAGTCACGGGGGAATTTGATATATGCAACATCGAACATTGAAAAATCTCTACAGAATTCTTCGAATATATAAAATATGAATATAAAATAATTGTTATAAAATAACAATTATCGTATATTTTTTATTGGTAGTTATAATTTTTGTGAATAATTTTTTTAATTCTATGATAGTAACCTGATTCATTGATTAATATAAAATAAATTATATATTTAAGTGCAAAAATCAGAGCTGTTCTATTTCCGTCTCAAACTGTCATATTGTTCGCTTATCATTTAAGGTACTCTGACTTATTTAGAGATATTCCGAGCTTGATGTACTACTCTCTTGTCCTTCACTTCAGTACAACGTTGACGGTATTGCACTTAATGTAGCGAATGATTAATTAGACCGCGTGACACAAATGCGAGCGCAAAGCCGAGCGCGGTACGCTAATTTCGGATGATTAGCAATTATTCAATACCGAGTTGGACGTAAATTAGCTAACATTTCAAATTGTATTCTCGGTTCATGCGAAACACCCAAAATTCGGATTACCAAAATACTGTTAGATTTGATAACTGATAAGTTCGAGCTGCAAATAATTAAATGCGTGTGACACCTTCCAATGCTAACCGTCAAAACGTTTTTCCAAGCCAAATTTCTAAATACAATTCGATCAATACCGCAGTAGCTCACTTTGTTCTCCAAGTTTCCCAAATAATTTTCGAAAAATTCCCGATAATATATTTACCACAAATCAACAACACAGAACAAGTGACCTTACAAAAAAATATTAAATTAATTGATATAAATATTTTGCAAAATCAGAATCTCTTCGTTTAACCTTTATTTTCGACGATATCAGTTGTTCTCATCCCAACCATTTATAAAATCTGGGAAGAGGAACACGAATGCAGTGTCACAAAATTAATCGTCTTTGCATTAATGGAAAATAACGGTACACTCCACGCGCTTTTATTATTTAATTAATGTTTTGTGCCAATATGTAGATGTACATCGAACATTTTGTTGGAAACATATTTTTTCGTTAACGCACCGTGATAGTTGCTGAGAAATAACGATGACATCGAGTAGTGCTTTGCTGGTATGTCTACGATAATGTACACTGCATTACGAGGTCGGTCTCGGTGGCGTTGCTCGTGCGATAGCGAAGGGTGGAGGGTAGGATAGCTGGAAGAGCCCGTAATGAGGATGGCAAATGAAAATAAAGGGAGTATATCTCGTTCTCATTTTGCCCAGCGCCGCTCCTGCGTTGCACACCGAACTGTATAATTTCGCGGACCTCCGCGAAATGGCTGAGCTGCATTTTATACGTTGCGAGGGCTATCGCGTTACTATTATACGTACATTATTTCTCGCAAATTAACACGTAACCCTCTTGTCTTTCCTTATTTTTCGGAGCTACTCCTTCGGCCTTGCGAATTGTTTGAGTTTGCCTCGACCCTCAAGAGGCACAGCCTCGGGCGGCTTTCAGATCTCCCGGTATTCTCTCGAATTACCGGCCAAGTACATAAATCAACTCAACAGAAACAAACTTCACCAACACCAATAGCGTCCCATTGGCTGTAATCTTGAATGCCGAATATAGGTCAGTATAAATGGGGCGAAAATTGGCAAACGCCTTTTTGGACTTTTTTTTTTCAATGAATTCATTGCCTCGAAATATTATTCATAATAATAGAATATTTACAATAAAAATGAATAATGTCCGAAAAATTGGCAAACGCCTTTATTGGACATTTTTTTCCGTGAATTCATTGTCTCGAAATATTATTTATAATGATAGATCATGTAAAATAAAAATGAGGTATTTAAGAATGAAAAATGAATAAATCTACAAGGACAATGTTTACAGAAAATTTTAACAGGCAAAACATTTTTTTTTGTTCGTAGAAAAAAAATGGATTCGTAGCAAAATATGGCTAATGATACGAAATTTGAAATCCTCAACCAGGGATGGGCAATTTGTATTTTAAAAAAATACAAAATGATTTTTCACTCATTATTTATTTTTGCTTAAAATAATAAGTGGTTTTTCATTCAATATCTTTTCAGGTATAAATAATGAGTAATTATTCATTCATTATCTTTTCAATTATAGATAATGATTTTTTTTCGACTCACTATCTTTTCGAATTTAAATGATGAGTGGAAATTCATTCATTATGTAAACTTGAAATGAATTATGAGTGGAAAAAAATCATTACTTATAACTGAAAAGATGATGAATGAAAAATCACTCACTATCTTAAGAAAAAATAAATACTGAGTGATCAATCATTTTGTATTTAAATATGGTATTTAAATACTTTTTCATTCGAATGTGCCCATCCCTGTCCTCAACAAATACTAGCTTCACCAATACATTTGCAAATAACGTACGTCGGCTGTAATAGTAAAAAACCGCAATATGGGTCCAACCCAACAAAACCAACAACCCACGAATCTCCCATTCGCTCGGGACTTCCTGCAGATATTCCACTCGTTCCTGCTAAATCTGACCATCGAAACCAGAAACGTGCACACCAGTATCATATGCCATTGAAAGCTCTATTTAATTAATATCATGTGCTATCAAAATGTATAAGAAACCCTGCGGTTTTACCGCCGACCATCGTGGTTGGTTCAGCCAGCGAAAGAAAATCAGATCGAAATCAATGGTATTAATTATGAGCGACTGAAACACGAGCAATTAATGCGTTCGCATAATGGCAATTCGGCTAAACATGTTAACCAAATTACAAACAATTGTTTTGATTGATTATGATTTTTAAACCCTAATCGCGATCGGATCAAATGCAGTCAAAAATCTCGTGATTTACAATTAAATTTTTCGAAATATTTTCCACTTTTTTGAATGCTTTCTATTTCTTGATATATTGTAGCCAAAGGATTTGAAAAAGAAGAACAATCTTTTATATTACCAAATACAATATCGACACTTCCAATTATTTCTCCAAATATTTCCTTGCTATTAAATAAATATTTCTATATTTATTTATTGTTATACCTGCAATAAATAATCGTGAGGAAATGTAGAAGGGTAATTAGCATATCTAAATAAAAGGACTATTATTACGAGCGAGCAGGTATAGTAAGCATATAACGCAGTTGAGCACGTGCGAAACACTCGTGTAGGCACGTGGATGCGACGAGGAGGAGAACGAGAAAGAGGGAACATAGGATATGCTTCGCTATTCGATGTTCCATGTATGTACGTGACTCGACTATTCGAATAGATTTTACACGGACATATATTTTATAAAGAGGAGGGAGGGCAAGAGGCGGAGAGTTTATAGGACGCCAGGATGAACGTATATATATATATATATATATATATATGTTGTCGAGAGAATTCCCCACCGTCGTGTCTGTAACCAGATCGATATTTAAACGGATTATCCACTAAAGGGTTGAGTGACAAAATAAAAAAAAAACGCATTTCAAAAAAATATTGCCCAGTTTAAAACGTCTCGTGAAATTTTCTCAACGCAGAATGACATCACTAACGTTCACTTTTGATATACGAATTATTTTAGGGAATTACTCGCATTTTACACCTGCATATACTAAATCATCGTATGACATGACATGCTCAAAACATCCCCTACAAATTCCAAGTCGATCGGATAAAAAAAATGATTTACCAAAATCATTATGTTCTTTTTTTTTCGAAATTTTCAAAAAGCGAAAAATCCAATCTTTAGGGTGGCACATCGCATTTATATAGGAGCTTGCAAAAGTTCGCGAGATACGCCGAAATGTATATGATCGAAAAGCAAAGATCCATCAATCTAAAGATCTATTCTCGAGGTGGATAGAATTAATCGTGCTTCAAGTAGAAGACTTCTTGTTTGATCCTATCTCATTCACCGAACGCACTCAGCGTGGGTTACCTCGTTCTGCGCCTCAACTCACTATGGTAGTACAACAACAAAAAATCTCTGAATAAAAAAAAAACCAAAAAAATAAAAACGGAAATGAAAATTTTTAGGGTGGCCTATCGCATTAATAAAGGAACTTGCGAAAGTTCGGGAGATACGCCGAAATGTATATGACCGAAAAGCGAAGATCCAACCTCGAGTTGGATAGGACTAATCGCGCTTCAGGCAGAAGACTTCCTATTCGATCCTATCTCAGTCACCGACCCCACTCAGCGTGGGTTACCTCGCTCTGCGCCTCAACTCACTATATTTTACACCTCTATCTGCACGTCCGGGTTACCGAGTACGCATACCAAATTACTCGGGAAGAGAGAGAGAGAGAGAGAGAGAGAGAGAGAGAGAGAGAGTCATGCGCGTTATCCACGGTGAACCTGTACACTGTGCATCGGTGCGAAAGCTTGGCAAGGGTAGGTATATCGAAACTGTGGCGATACCGTTAACCACGAAATTCCTAACGAAGCTCTTCTCCGCTGTGGCTCATTCCCCGCGCCGATATTCAAAGATCACCGCTGTTCATCTACGCCCTTAAGCTTCGGCCTGGTTCCCGCTCGTGCAGTTTGGCTCCACCTTATGAATTATGACGACACCCGGTGACTCTATGTCACATCGATCGACCAGAGTTCATTCCCTCTCGCGAGTGCTTCCGCAGTACAACAAACACGCGATGACAACGTGTCACGCATATCAATTAAAACTAATTGGCTAAATTCACGAAACATCTGTTATATCTGTATACTCTCACGCGGGCCCTTCCAAATGGCATTCAAGGTTGGTTATCGACGTCGGCTATAGTGCAGCCTCTGCTAAATGCAATATATTATCGTGCTCCTGATATATTCACAACGGGCGCATGAATTATTGTGGTAATTATTGGATAGTCGAAGGTTGTACCGGAATAAAAAGTCGTGCGAGAAATTTGCGTATTTGCTTACTATTATTCAGAAAATAGTGAGTATGTCGGGTGAAATGGATTCGTGGATTGTAACTTCGCGAAATCAGAAAAATAATTCTGCGACTTTTCACTCCGGTTGAAAGGAAAATTATAGTGGCAAAAAAAAACTCTATTATCATACAGAATTTCCGATTGATCAATTTTCACAGTCCTCTTGAAGAAACTTTGTAGAATTCAGAAAAAAAATTACATTCCTAATATTTGAAAACATTGAACGTCTTCTAAAAAACGTCCGAAGGTCACTTAATTTTTACATTGGTAGCCTTAAATCAGGGTGGGGCCAAAATAGCGAATGCACGGAAAAAACGGCTTCGTTGGGCCAACTAATTAATTATTAGTTGAATGAAAATTCGTTGCCACGACCATTAGATTGGCCGATGTAACGACGTCGTATTAGTCACATTTAATATTCAGAGATAGTTGAATTGAATAGGTCACACAACGAAATTCATTCGTATTCCAACTAAGAAAAATAGTTGGACCAACCAACAGTAGAGACCGTGTAGAGCGCAACCAAGTAATGTCGTTGCCGCGCCAATTCTAGTTACTAAAAAACGGGTGGCGGTTTTGTGTTAGCCGCCATTATATATTGTATCGTGGAATCAAACGAAGACCGGTAAGACCAGTGCGGCCATACAACGGAAGGAAATCCGGATGAACTCAGAAAAATTACGACGATTGGCGAGTGAATAAGTTTGTTAAGTTCAGTTAAGGGAGGAGGTGTAAAATAAAGTCAACATCATCCGACGAAGTTATGAAGACTGTCGGATGCAAGACATAACCTAGACGCGAATGTTTATCATAACGCTAAATTTATATTTTTGTGTGCCAATAATATGTATCAAAAGGAGAGGGTACCAAATGGTGTAGTCCAGGCAAAAAACGTGTTAGTTGCTTCAACTAAATGGGTAAGACGCGTAAATTCCGTTAGATAGTTGAATTCGGTTATTAGTTCGATCAACGAAGTTAAATACTTATGTAAACCAAGAAAATAGTTGCACCGAGTACGTAAAATGGTTTATGGAACAATTTCACTGGTAGTCGGATCAACTAACTACTTGGTTCGAGCAACGATACAAGCCCAACTAACTGAAAATAGTTGAGCCAAGCAATTAATCGTCTGTCTCTCAGAGCACTAAGTCACTTGGTTGGGTCGAACTATTGTTTTCATTCCCGTAACCAAGTCGTTTTATTCGTGTGATCAAAATAACGAATTCCGAAATAACAAACGTCTGAATCGCTAATCAAGCCAGTCGCTATTTTGGTCATTCGCTATTTCGACCCCCACCCTTAAATCAGTCTTGAATTCAGAAATTAACTGTTTTTATCATCTTCGCATCTACACATTCCAAAGCGCGAAAAAGTTGCTGCGTACTATTTCGCTCGGCAAAAATGAGACTGCTTCTGTTTCTGTACTTTGGACTCTGTGCTTATGCGCAGTATAAGGAAATAAGGCGAGGAAACGCATTTTCATGAATCGACGAGTTTTCGCCTCGGCGGTCCGACGTGTTTGAAAGGCAACGGGGTTGCCCGAATGGGGCACCGAGAAAATGGAACAGTGGTAGTGGAATAAAAGTTTCCGCGCGAGAGGAGGCTACGTAGGTTCACGCGAGACGCGCCCCAACTCGGGGACTTGTGACCCGCCATGGCCAGCTAGCCCGTTACCTCTAACGCTGGCAAAACTCAGCGAACCGGCTAACGAAAGACAGTAACTCGTCGTGCCGAACGAGAAAAAGGAATAGCTGAACGTCACAACGGTTGGCCATCCTGGCGCTGCCATCGCCGGATTCCCAGATCCACGGACATGGCGACTCGGTTATCTGGAGAAAAGGAATTTCATCCAGGAGAATCAGGCTGCCCTCTGGTCTCCTTCTCATTCCTATTTTCCTCATACCTTTCTCCTAGTCTAGTTACGTATTTGTAGATACACTGCTACGAAAAGTCACATGGATCTCTCAGGGTTCACAGGCCAGCGAATGGTACCTTTGAGCAGGAAATACGACCTCCTACTTGTAATAAGTCCATTTCAAGTCGCTACCCTACATCTCGTATTTTGCGTGCCGGATGAAATCAACGTAACTGGACTGTTCTATTTTTCTACATTTTCATTTACTCCAATCACTCTTCACTGTTTACTTACTGAATTTCCAGATCGATATTACTGGATTTTGGCTGTCACGTGTGCATTTAGTTCAGAAACATTTTTCAGGGAGTCGATGATCTGGAGAAGAGGAATTTCATCCAAGAGAATCGGGCTGCCCTCTCCTCGGCTTCTCATTTCTATTTTCCTTCTACCTTTCTCCTAGTCTAGTTACGTCTTTGTAGGTACACTGATACGAAAAGTCACATGGATCTCTCAGGGTTCGCAGGCCAGCGAATGGTACCTTTCTGCAGGAAATACGACCTCCGACTTGTAATAAGGCCATTTGAAGTCGCTGCCCTACATCTCGTATTTTGCGTGCCGGATGAAATCAACGTAACTGGACTGTTCTATTTTTCTACGTTTTCATAAACATTTTTATTTGCTCCAATCACTCTTCACTGTTTACTCAGTGAATGTCCAGATCGAGTTATAAAGAAGACCCATATAATTCTGGATTTTGGGTGTTACGTGTGTATTTAGTTCAGAAACATTTTTCAGCAACTCGATGATCCGGAGAAGAGGAATTTCATCCAAAAGTTTCATCCTTCTCATTCCTATTTTCCTCCTACTTTTTTCCTAGCCTAGTTTTGTCTTTGTAGATCCACTGCAACGAAAAGTCACATGGATCTAAGGGTTCGCAGGGCAGAGGATAGTACCTTTGATTAAAAATTGAATTGAAATTCAACTATTCTATTTTTCCACGTTTTCATAAAAAAGTCCATTTGCTCCAATCACTGTTCACTGTTCTCTCAGTGAATTTCCAGATTGACCGATCGAGAAGATTTTTTGTTTCGAAATATTTTTCACCGACACTTTCATCGTCGAAGGATTTTTATTTCTGGTATCAATTCGTCCTGAAACTGTCAGTCTTTGATGAAAAGTTGAAAAGTTTCACAACCAGATCTCGTTGAAACTGCTAACCTTCGTCCCAATGACATGTTCATCGTCGAAATACTTTGGTTAGCGGTACGATTCGACCCTCGAATTGCGGGGCAGTCCTGGGTCAAAAATGACATAACCTGATTCCGAGGTATAGCGAAAAATCTAAGGAAAGTTTGCGGGTTAGCGAAGTTGGATCGTTTGTGATCGCGCGTTTCGGAGATCCCACCCATTAGCATTGATGAGAGCAATGCTAAGTTGGTTGCGTTGAATGGACTTACCGAGGAAAGGCAGCGCCGTCGAGTATTATAGCACTGCATTGGATTCTGTTGGAACCACGAGCATCACCATTCTATTTGAATGGTGATGTCGATGTGAGACGTGAGATGATGTGAGTTTGCAATGGCAACTGGCAGGGTGATCAGGAGTTCCCCTTCCTCTGTGTCTCCCCTAATGATCTACTGAACATCTAAATGGACTCGAGTACAATGACCTGTTCTGGCAGGGATTAATCTACTACTGGACAGAGGAATCGACGGTCCCAGTCGTCAATGCACCTGTTCCATTTCGACATACGAATTCAATTAATGATATACGTTTGCACATGAGAAATGCACACCAAGTGCTGAACAGAGCACGTAATACAAGAGCTGATTACCCTGTGGAATTATTCCCTCGGTTCGCTAATTGTAGAAACTTATTGCGAGTTTGCTTTCTAATGACTTGTCAAGTTCATTGGTTAGCATGATTTAAAAAATTGTAATTCTATCGTCAATGCACCTGGTCCATTTCGACATACGAATGCAATTAATGATATACGTTTGCACATGAGAAATGCACACCAAGTGAGAGCACGTAATACAAGAGCTGATTACTCTGTGGGATTATTCCATGGGCTCGCTAATTGTAGAAACTTATTGCGAGTTTTCTTTCTAATGATTTGTCAACTTCATTATTTAGTATGATTAAAAAAACTGTAATTTTCATGGTTGATGGTCTCTATGGCTTTAATTAGGATGTGAATTAGGTCGTATGAGATATTTAGAAAATTAGGTAATTATATGTAATTTTTTTTGATAATTTGTATAGTATAGTAAAATCGTAAATTGCTGTACTTTTTGAAAATCAAAATTTCTGGGAGGAATGAATTTTTTGTTTATTTTCGTACGTCGATTTGGAGTTGGGTTGAAATAGCACATTTTGAAGTGCAGTTAAAAGCGATACCTATACATTTTTGATCAGTCCGAATCGATTTTATGAACGAAAAAAAAAATGTTCCACCGTTTTAAATTCGCACAAGCGAATGCGTGACAAATGTTAAGCTCCAATGCACATAAATGGTCCGATACAATTTATGTTTGAGGCGAGTAGATGAAAATCGATAAGCTGTTAGCCATCGATGCGGAATTATGCCGTTAAAAAAAATGTATATACAAAACGTCAACTATTAATGAAATTGCTTTCCGCAATTTTCTTGATTTTTTATTTTCGAGTTTCAAAATTACAATATACGTCAACACGAAATATTAGCATGGATGCTTAACAATACGAAACGAACCTTCATGCAACGATGAAAATTGCTTATCAATCACAACTTCAAATTAGTTCGAAAATTCATCGAAAACTCGCAAACGTAACAGAAATTCAGAAATCGCTCGTATGGATTTAATAAAGTACGGAGTAATCAATTTTCCTTTAAATTTCATTCTACTAAAATAACCCTATTTCGAAATGAATTCTGTTTCCCAAAAAAAATTCAATTCCTTAAAAATACCCCAATGACAAAATAAATTTTTTTTCAAAGAAAAAACTGAATTCCTCAAAAATAACCCAATTAAAAAATAAATTCTCCTTTCCAAAAAAAATCTCTTTAACATAGCCCTCCTTAAAAAAATATTCTCTTGAACAAACCAAAAATTCGCCATGACCTGAAATAATCGCCTGACGCGATGACCCCGGTGATTCTTGCGTGGGCATGTAAAGTGCCTAATACAAGGCCGACGGTATTTCTTCCGGAAGCGTGTGCGTATTTTTTGGGCTCGTTGTTGGTGCTTGCAGCTTTTTCTCCAACCCTCGCTCGTTCGTAACGCGAACTCTCAGACCGCAGAGCCAACAGATGCTACGTCCGATCCTTTTATTAACGCTCGAAAACGATCCGCACTCTGGCGTAGGTAAGAAAAAGGAAGCAAGTAGAGTCAAAGATTTAATTCGTTGCATCCGTAAACCTTGGTTGTTGGAGAGCTCGAGTACGCCCAGCACTATGCTCCCTATATATCCCTCCCCCTGCCCTCCACGTCGTTGTTTTACCTGCCATCCTCGCCTACCCTCTCGTCAGCTATAGAGAGCAACGCGCGCTACCAGACCAGAATCCATTCTAGCACTTTACTCTCGCGATGCTATCTCCGGCGTGGCTCTCTTCCTTGCTCCGCTCTTCTCTTTACTCGACATTCCAACCTATTGCTATACAATGTTCTTGAAATCGCCTGACAGTGCCTTTACCTCCCTCTCCCTCCCCCAGCGCAAAGCAGCTTACTCTTCTCTATGAGATTTACTAGTTTCGTGCGGTGTCGAGAATTAGCGACTTTCTCAAGCTCTCTTCTCACGGATCTACGAATTCGGAACATATCGTGCGACTATGACTCTTCTGTCACCCCATAAAATCTCCCCCTCCCCTCCTTGATTTGCCCGAGACAAATGAGGGGCTTTTTATGGGAGACAATAATTAGGGGCGACGATGAAGAATTTGAAAAGGATTCACGATGATTTTCAGGACATCAGAACACGAAGAGAAAAATTGTTGCTGATTTTGTTTGAAGGAGGATAGATTTTTTGAAGACATTTTTCCATGGCTTGATTTTTCGAGCTCCTGAGCTTTTTTTTCTCTTAGGTTTTGATAGAAATTTGATGAAATGTGGAAGATTGATCTGAGGATGTACATCTCGAGATCGATTGAAAAATGGGGCGACTGGAGATTTCTAAATGAAAACGTGTACACGTTTGTGGATATTGGAGAAAATTCGTAGCTCCGAACATCCATTGAATTGCTTTGGAAATTTTTATCTCCCGGAATGAAAAGACATGCACAATCTTCAACGTCGGTGATGCAGAGGGTGTAGTCGGGCATGACATGGGAATAATTACATTGATGAAGCGATGGCTCGATGCCAAGGGCGAAGAGTAGTTTCGTCGCGGCCAAAATCAGATACGACGAAGCAGTCCCGACTGTTGCATTCAGATGTATTTATTCGTTGGTAGGTAGCATAAATAAAACACATTTTTTTTCTTTTCGTGGACTGACGTGTGTCGGGGGCGGAGACCGACGCAATGGAATCGTGTTTCGTTTTTTTTGGATTTACACATTCACTGCAGACGATCTATAAAAATATCATCCATAATATGTCGTAGTATCAATTTTACGCTACGTCACATTAATTAACTGATTTTTCCTATGGAACACATTCAGGTGCTTTGATATTTACTTATCACTAAAATGAACATTCTAAAATTTGTACTACAATCTGGTCCAGCAACTGACAGATACGAAAAAAAATGTCGCGATAATCCCCAGTTTCAAAACTGCAATTCATCGAAATCTTCGTAATTAGCAAAGGAAGAGAATATGAGAAAATTCGGGAAGAAAGAAGCAGAGTTTGGGGGAGGCGAAGCTTGCGATTACTTGCGAGAGGAAAGAGCAATGTGTCAAGCTGAAGCCTCGGATCTCCTGATCAAGTAGCAGTTAAATCCAGACTAAGCGTCTGTCCGCTGGAGGTTAAACTTGCCGGGTCCAAAGTTACGTCAGCCGCGATCTGTTAACCCGACGAGATGAACGCAACCGGAACGCAGCGCAGCGCGCAACGCTCGCGTCACACCGCGGAGCCATCGACATCAGCAGCAATGCTTCCTCCCTCTCTCTCTCTCTCTCTCTCTCTCTCTCTCCCTCTCTTCCGCTTCCTCGTCGATTATTCGGGCTCGCCTGGACCAGTAGCAGCCCCTATCTACCAGCTACCTATCTAGCAGCTCGCGCGTTCGCCTTTCC
The DNA here is from genome assembly GCA_947507545.1 of Clistopyga incitator. Classification (NCBI taxonomy): domain Eukaryota; kingdom Metazoa; phylum Arthropoda; class Insecta; order Hymenoptera; family Ichneumonidae; genus Clistopyga; species Clistopyga incitator. The sequence goes on along the minus strand of OX382174.1, from coordinate 556,936 downwards.
AGCCGATTTCTCGTGAGCCTCCCTTTTTTGTTCTCCTCTTCCTTTCTCCTCCACCCCCGAAGCGAATAATCCTCGGTGCCCGTAGTTGGGTCGTTGTACATATCGGTAAATACATTACTCACGGCTCGGTCTCGTTCGCGATGCAAAAGTCGCCGGTAAAGAAGAAAAAACGCCTGAATGGCCAAGTCGAAAAAAAAATAGGAAAAAAGGGAATTGTCGTATGAAAGAAAAAAAGAGAGAGGGAGTGAAAAAAAGAAAACAACGTCACGCCTAAAAATTGTACCCAACCGAGCAGGCTTAACGGTGCACGCGATGAATGTTCCAACTCGAATGGATGGATTAGAATAGAAAGAAGGAAATGCAAAGCAGGGATGAATTCAGAACGGTCGGGACATTCGCATAACAATAGACAAACCGGAGTACGTTCGCCGGCTCAGTAAAAAATTCAAGTTAATTCAACGTGCGTTCGATAATTCGATTTTAGCCGGGAGAATAAGATGGCGGATTTTCATTGTACGAGGTGGACGATGGTTCGCTTTCTCGTTTGCAAATCCCACACCCGAGCTCCTCCAGGCTCGTTCAATCGTTCCAGCTCCGTCAAATGCCTCATTCCGCATCGGAATTGCGCAACAACCTTGGATTACCCTGTGCACTTTGTTACTCGAAGTCACTGCTCAATTCGCTCTCGACAAACACCCCCGCCATTTCGCTTGCTCGTAAAGGAAACCCTGTTTTTGTGGAGAGCCCTTCGTTTCATAGCCGCATTCACAGATTCCTATACAGGAAAGAAATTTCGAAAAGAGAATCCCAAATAGGCAACTGCTGATCAATTTGTCATCAAGAATCACGCCAAAGTTCACATATCGATATCATCTTTCCATCCGTACGAATTCCAAAAAATCCGCTAAGCTGTCCAGTCAATTTTCTCCACAGGAGCTTTATTTTCCCCATGGGAAAAAGTTCTTCGCGAAAAAGCTGCAACCCTGACATACGTAACTTGCCAAGTTGTCGGAGATATTGTTAATAAGTTTCAAAGTAACCGCTGAAAAGTTGTTTGATATCACGAAGATCCTTTCGCAGTTTACTTTGTGAAGGGGTTGGGGTGGTTTTGTGCATACGGTGAAGGAGGCTACGCGTTCGTGAGCACGTAGTCTCGGTGAAGAAGAAGAAGAAGAAGAAGAAGAAGAAGAAGAAGAAGAAGAAGAAGAAGAAGAAGCAGGTCTCGAGAGCGACAAAGCGCGGTAGAGACTTACGCCCGGGCGTGGTCCTTGATTTACCGTAGGGCGGAAAATATTTGGAAAATTTACGGGGAGTTTCCGTGGAATACAGATGGCCGCGGTCTCACTGTGCTCACCAGCGGCTGGCTCTGCCGCTTTGGTCCTGGCTCTCTGTCGCTGAGGACTGGCTCCTCTTGCCGAGCTCGCGTCGCTCTCTACGTCCGTTCTCCTCGGTTGCCCTCCGCGAGGTCCACACGCCCGAGCGACAGCTACCTCTCCGCACGGCGCCCTCACCTCCGGGATGAACAACCATCCTGTGCACACCAGCACACACACACACACACACACACACACACACACACACACACACACACACACACAAACACACATACATACATACACCACGAGAGCAACAGCAGCGAACAGCACATCCCCAGCCCTCGTTTTCTCTGTCACTATCGTCCCTCTCGGTTCCTCCCGGTTCCTCTCGGCTCCTCTCATTCCCCGGCCGTGCTGACTCAACTAAAACGACTCCGCAATTACTCCCGGAGGATCGTTACACCCTGGGAAACAATCCTACCGCGCGTGTAGGACAAAAGTATAGGTGAACCGACGGTGCCAGTGGTTGTGCGCCCTCCTGGTGGCCTATGTCCGTAAATGTGAGTGTGCTCGAGAGTGAGAGGACCGCGGAAGCTTTTGGGACAATGTACTCTGGTCCGTTGAACTCGAGTTCAACGTTTAATTTTCCCACCAGCATACACGTCTGCTTTTTATTTTTCACTGGCCGAGTGAGCGACGGTTTTTTGGGTATGCGCACCGTGGAAATATGGGAGGGATTGTGTATGATTAATATGTCCTGGCGTTTCGATGTCTTTCCGGTATCGGTCGCCAGGCTTATGCCCGAAAGAAGTGACCGCACTTCTTGGCTTTGATTTTTCCTTTCTTTCGGATTTGGAGGATCTCGGTTTGATGACGCAGCTTCGAGAGAGGAATTCGGTGAGAAAGCAAGATTTTTTTATTGGGTCCTTGTGGACGAGTAACTAATTGGGGTGGTAGCAAAATGAGAACAAAATGAAAACAAGGTGAGAACAATGTGAGAACAAGGTGAGAGCAAGGTCAGAGCGAAAATGGCCGATACAGGCTCAAGACAGGAATCCTTATTTCCGGTTGTCCTTTCTTCCCGCCCAAAGTAATAAAAATCCGGGTCCTTCCGGCGAAAACATATTTCAATGTCCTGTAAATTGGAGGTTCGACGCACGCAAAAAATGCCCGGTAAAAAATTTAATCAACCCTCCAGTACGTGAAAGATAAATTTACGTTCGTACCTTCAATTAGGTTGCACAGCGTGAAAATGAGGACGTTAGACCTTTGCACAAATCTCCATGTGTCCCATATGTTGCCCATTTTCATTGAACAAAGTATATCTCAAAGATCTCCATTTCAAATATGGCGAACGGCTTGACATTTAATGTTCCCAAATGTCTAGCAAAAGAATTCTAGCAAATTTACGTCCTCTCGCATATTTCATTGACTCAATATGTAATATTAACGAAGTTCGACACACGGCGGAGCTTAAATTTTTAATCAACCCGACAGTGCGTGAATCTCTCGGCACAACAAGAATGATCAGATTTCAAATGCATTGTCCCAGGTCCATCCGTAGAGGGTTGTTAGGACAAGACAAGGGCATTCCGTCGCTAACGAGTTTGGCTTTTCATCCCCGTGCCGCTCGCGAGTTCGGGGCCCGTGTAGACTGGATGAAATTAGAGAACAGCCCCAACTTTCCTGTGCGTTGCTTCGCTGTCAGGGGAACGAAGAGTTTGAACCCGGCGGACGGGGAGAGAAGTGTACTCTGGTACTCTCTCTGGGACACTGGGCATGCTGCTTCAGGTGCTTATACGTCGAGCTTGCGAATCTCCCTTCTATAATGTCAACCCGCATATTCCCTTCAACCATACACTGTGTACATTCACCCTCGCTATTTCTCCTCAAAGTTCGTACGTACAAGCGAAAACTTGATGCGCCCCGCAATTATATTCTCCAGACGTCATCTTGCATCTGCTCTCTATTATTCGCAGCATTGCCTCTAACTTTTATTAGCATCGAATGCAACGTATTAGCGGCTTATTAATTGAATATAATACATTGATCGGTCCCTCATTAAGAGAGCTTTACTTTGATCCTTGAATATCGAGAATTTTGTATCAAAAAGCTTCGGAAAGCTCGACAACAAGGCACCAAGGTCGAATTTCTGGCCTTAGGTTTGAAATGGAATATCGATTTCAGATTTTTTTTTATAATCAAATTTATTGACTGATTGATTTTTAAGATACAACGTTGCTTCACGACAAATTATTGTTCTATTATATGTGTACTTTATAGAAAGTATGTGAGCAATAAATAGAATGATGGGAAACTAATATTTATAAATGATTTCAAGAAGGAACGATTCAAGAAAATTGTTTGTTGATTTTTTCTTTTTTTCTTTTCATGGTGTTATGGTATATATGGTGATGAACAGAGCTGAAGGTTCTACGCACCGGTCGCTTAATTGTTGCTAATGGGTGACACTTCCCATCGATGTACGAGGTCCGAACGTGAGGAATTTTGCGGTGACTCGTATACGCCGATGACCAAATGGACGAAATTATGGAGATCGCGATGAGCATCGAGGGTATAGTCTGTTATAGGCCGGGGATAAATAAGGGGCATGCAAAATGGCAGACTAACTGGTTCGTTGGCCTCTCCCGTATTTAACGTCGAGTAGTCATCAATAATTATTACGCGCTCTCAACCCCCCCTTCGGCGCAGTGGTTGGCCGACCCCTCCCAAACCTCTGTTCGTGGCTCACCATTACAGTCATACTGAGATTTACAGTCGAATCGTGTATAATGATGATTAATTAATCCTTGGCTGTACATATAACTGCTATTCGCCAAGTTCCATAAGGGAAGTACAGTCTGCAGTTATATAGATAACTGCTCGAGGCTATTTTTAGGTTAAGAAATTTTTTGTCCCCCTAAAATCTATAAATGCGACACGAGTCGTAATTTCAATGGAATTTTCTTCAAATTATATTTTTCATTGCACCAAATGTCCTTTAAATAATATTTAAAGTCACATTAAATAGTATATAAATGCGATACGAGTCATAATTTCAATCGAATTTTCTTCAAATTATATTTTCCAGTGCATCAAATATTCTTTAAATAATATCAAATAGTAATATCGCGAAATTCAATTCTGGATTAATTTGAAGCGATATAAATCTTGAAAAGATGCATAATATTTCCGCGTATCCAATAAACATTCATTTTACCACTCAAAAATTCTAGCGGGATTGAAAAATATTAATAAAAACGCTTTTTCACGTTCTAGCTCAATAGGATAATATAACACTACAGGATTACAACTGAATAAAAAAAAAAAAAAGTTAAATGGCTTTTGGCTAAAGGTGATTGGCTGTCAGAAAAAACTTTTAAATGCTTGGGGGTATTGTGCGTGCGGCCGTCATCAAATATAATATTGCTACCGCCTGCAATTGCTGCGCTCAATATTGTTAGTTAGTAGCGCGTTACCAATCGGTTGGAAATGGTCGGTTGACACAACGACTGGCAAACTAACCAACGAAAATTGCTTCCCATACACTATTTCATTTTATGCACCATGCACTGCCACGTGAATTGGTCGATGCCATTCATTTTGTTGGCTCTCCTAACTCAAACTTTTTATCAGTGCATGAATAAATGGGAGTGGCACATTGAATGGCACGGTTGTGATCTAGTGAGTGGAAATGTGGCGAGGAATTCAATGATTACGTGATCTCTGTTGAATATCTCAAATTATTCAATCAGAAACAAAGAAAAAATTCATAATTCGCTTTCAAATCACCGTACAAATATTTCCAAACAATAGTGAAGTGATACTAAATTGATATCTCGAATACAAGGAAAAGTTCGCTTGAATTTGCAGACCGCAAGTCGAATTTGTCACTTCCAGAATGAGTGTTTACTTAAATGACAAAAAAAAGCATGAGAGTGAAAATCTACTGAAAGTCTACGTTGTTCACGTGGCTCGGTTGACGTTTGCGAAAGCCTCTGATAGAGGAATACGTTGGACATGGACAGGTGAATGAATAAACGACGGCAGGTAGTGAATCTAATTTGTGATCTCCGTTGAGCATCCGAAATTATTAAAACGGAAACAGAAAAAAATTCATAATTCGCTTGCAAATCACCGTAAAAGTATTCCAAAACAACAGTGAAGTGAAAAAATGTGATATCTCGAATAAAACAAAAAATTCGCTTAAACTTATCGACCGGAAGTCAAATCTGTCAGTTTCGAAATGAATTATTATTTGAATGATTAAAAAAAAAAGTATCAGAGTGAACGATTTGCAAGTTTCGAAGTTTCAACTACCAGGAACTGTTGACGTTATCAGGGATGAGGTTTGTAAATTGTGAATGATAACGAGCAATATGCAAGCTCGTACTTTGCACCGGTTTGCTGGTCTACGTTGTGCACGTGGCTCGGTTGACGTTTGAGAAAGCCTCTGATAAAGGAATACGTTTGACATGGTATGACCAGGTAAATAAATAACCGACACCAGGTAATGGGTTGATCACGCTATAATGGTACGAGATCGTCGTGTGAAATTTGTGAGCAACGAAATGCCGATACTCTGACATTTTCGTCGGTGGTACCGGGACGCTCACACCACCGGTTTCGTACCGGTGGAAATAACTCGACAAATGTATTCACGATGTGTAACACGAACGTATCACCGACTCATGAGTTATAAATTGCACAGGGTGCCTGAATTATTCATGATTTCGAGTGGTACGCCAGCGAGCGAGCGAGCGAGTGGGCCAGAGGTGAGACAGGGGCGGGGCGGATACTGGAAGCGGGGGTGGCAGCCCGATTGATTCGTTTCGCACCTACCATCCTGCGTGAATGAGAAATTAAGTAATGCAGTCAACGAGCACGGTTTCACAGTGCAATGTGTGTAGTAGCCTCTCGCGAATGGCCCGCAGTGCCAAAACGCACCGACAGCAGTATCGCCACTGAGTTGGACCCCACTATACGCCGCTCGTGCATTCTAATGAAGAATAAATTGAATTTGATATTGCTGTTGTCCGTACACTCCGCTACAATTATTCCAACGAATTACGAAAAAAAAAGAAAAAAATTTCAGCCCCATCCATTCGATTCATAGTCGAAACGTTTGTAATGTTGATTGATCGATCCTCCGGTGCATACAGGGTTACGATTTTGTAAGTTATTTTTTAAGCTTCTTTGGAAAATCTTTTATGAGATTTTCGGCTTTCGTAACACTTCGGTAATCAGGGTGAGAATAGAGTGAGAGCTGGGTGAGAGCAAGGTGAGAACAGGGTGAGAACATGGTGAGAACAGGGTGAGAACATGGTGAGAACAAGGTGAGAACATGGTGAGAACGGGGTGAGAGCAAGGTGAGAGCAAGGTGAGAACAAGGTGAGGGCAAGGAGACGGACGGCTGATGTCATCGCAATTACAGTGCAGTACGAGGCACAACTCCATAAAAATTTTCGTCTTGTACTATTTAAAATTCTACCAAATAGTGTTTCCATAAAATGATCATCGAATAAACATTTGACAGTGAAATGTGTACATTCTGGTGAATGGTTCGCAAATCGTCTGAAATTTGAATTTCATATTGTTGTTCTGACACTTCGCTAAAATTTTTCGAAAAGCAACGAAAAACGAAAAAACAAAAATCATCGAAATCCGAACGCGATGTAAAAAAAATGGGTTTGACACACATTGAATTCGATTTACAATTAAAGGGTTGATTATACCGAGGTAATGTCTTCGGAGAACATGAGCATGCTCTGTACACGTGAACTCGAAGCATGCATGGCGTGTTCCCAATTCATGAATAAAGTAATAGGTATACCGAATTCGAATCAGGCTATACCTATGGGAAGAAATCGATATGCCACATGAATGTAAAATCCAATTGAAGCTTCAGAGCACCCACGCGTGAATTGACCAGCAGGGGGCTTCACGTTCGTCACTGTTGTTTGTTTTTAAGCACTCTCGCGAGAACTCGAAACCGTGCAGTCATAGGTCAAATAAAAGAAAGGGTGTATATATATATATGTATATATATAAATATATATATATATGTAGATATTTGGAAAAGCATACACAGAATTGTTTGAATAAAATATAATGCAGCCAGAGATAAAGAGACAAAAACGTAACTTTTTTTTTTTCATAAACCCCTATCAATATTGCAATACTGCAACTGTGTCCTATCCTATTACAGCCTTTGAATTCATTCTGCATTTATGATTAAATAATTGGATAATAATTATTTTTTAATGTTTCCCTTTGTGAAAATTTATGTACATAAATTCAATTGAATACAAGTGACAATTTTTTAAAATCATTTTTTGCAGAGATTATAACCGACTAATGAATATTTTGCATGCATCCGAGGCATAACGAAATACACAGCAACGATATTCACAAATTATCCTCAGTTTCGCTGTCGGACATTGATAAACGCTGAACGGAAAACAATGCTCACGAAAACAAAACAATGGTGAAATTCTTGAAACGAGAATTTTCGTATGATGAATACACATATTATTTATGTGGAAATCCAATGAGGAGAAACAGACACGAATTCCTCGCCTTTGAAAAGCTCTGATGAATTATCATGAGCGCAAAGTAGCACCTGGCACAAAGTTCTCTCATTAATTTACATTTCCTTCAGTGCTATTTGTTTGATAATGTCGAAATGTAACAAACGTAAAGTAAACACGAGCATTTTTTCAAATTATAAAAAAAAGTGTTAATTTTTTATTCGTAAATTTATTTATTATTTACTTATACAAATGATATTAAATCAAAAAACTGCAGCACAATTAAATTTTCAAATTCCAGAAACACACGCAAACTTTTTTCTCCACTTTTTGCAAAATTCTAGACAAATTTGAAAACCTTTAATTAAAAATTGCGAAAAACATTAAATTATAAAAATCGAATGTGATGAAGCAACAAAACGTTGTTTTGCCCGAAAGACAATTACTGATGTAAGTTACATGAATTACAATTGACGAGGTTTTACTCTATTTCACTCGGAGCACGATTTCTGTATTCGAAAAGCGTCAGCATTATCGAAAATAATACAAAAACCATTATAATGCGTCGCTATATCGGCCTATAGGCCTGGAAATAATAATTTTCTTGATTGCGGACGAGGCGCGAATCGCATATCCGGATGCCTGGAGAGCATAAGCCACAAGCGCGAGTCCTGTATGTCACAGGATCCAAAAACGATATTCAATTCACGTATATATGGTTTGAGATGCGATAGTGAAACAGATCGTCGGAGTATCGGATTTTCAAGGCGTCGGCACCAGCAATATAGGGTTGTACGCTTATCGGCGTCGAGAATTTAATTTTCTTTTTTTACTCTTTCATCGCCTATACCGAGGATAAATATATGCAGGCCGTGTGATGCCGGAATAGAGGTATTTTCGGATATCGGCCAGGCATCCTTAATGAGACTCACTGGATCTCAGCTGTATCAGGGTCAGAACCGAAATCGTTGTATCGAGTGGCTGGCCAGACTGGTTACTAGATTCAAGCGAGGCCCAAGCCAGTTTTCGACACTCCAAGACCGTGCTTTGAAATTCAATGGTGCGTCGGTCGTAAAAAACATCCACATAACCAGTAGAACATCGTAACGTTACTCCTTTTGTTAATCAGGCACAATTAAGGCCAATTTTTCAACAGGACCACATCAGAATCCGTTTTACGGGAGATGTAACTCCGCAGATTTTCTATTCGGGTTAGCAAGCATGAACTGAGCACATCAGCAAAAATCCGACATCGTTATATCTTCCCTGATCGGCATTGCCAAGTTTTGCCCGGATCTGGCCTAGATCCAAGGTGTGCCAGTTACCTGATCATTATTATCAGATTGTAGCCTGACTCTGCCTCGATAAGCCTTAATACTCTCTCTCCTTCATGAAGTATTAAAATTAGATCAGGATTATTTTGACCATCCCTTTTTGATTGACCCCTCTCGAGTTTTCCTGCTAAATAACATTTTTTTATAATTCCGTATATTCCTAATTCGTGACTCCAGTTCTGTTCGCTTTTCGTTGCACCTTTCCTTGTCCTTAAAGGGACTTGCAATGAGACACGATAAAAAAGAAATCTATTGAACGTCAAACGGAGGAATTTTGCTTTTTCGACAATCTCAGCAGGACCATTGATGGATCAAGCCACATGAAATGGCGAACCGATATTGTAACCATAGCTGTGAAACAGTTTGAAAGACACGTTTTCCTTCGCCAGTTCATCCAGCTCTTCTCACCCTCGAGAATGAAGTTTATAAGAATTTATAAGCTGCATTGGATATAGTGCATGGGGTGTATGGACCGGAGAACAATGCTGCTCGTGCTCCAGCACTCGACGACTCGGTTATATGCTGGCGGTGGCGAATGAGTGGGTAGCAGCCGAGCCATCCGCACGTCACGTGCGATCGATCGCCGAAACACTCACGTACCACCTACCATCTATATACACATCCAACAGGGAACAAAACTTTGTTGACAATGCTAGGGAAATACACCGTGTTTATACAGAGAGCGATTGAAAATTGCAGGGCTCTTTAAATTGTTGCTTGAGGGAATCTAAACCGAGGGAAAGGGTTGGATCAATTCAAAGAATCTGCATCATTTTATAAAGACAGCGAATAGTGCCAAATGAAGTGAAAACTCCCATTTTCTGACACCCTTTGCGATGAAATAGTGTCAGCGTGAAATTAAATGCGTCAAAGAAATTCCGCGAATTTTTTCGATGAATTTTGTACATTGCTCTGTGCGATTGAATCAATCATAAATAGACGGACACATAATTTCTGGAGCGTTATTCGTCAGGAACAGAAGTTTGTTGCCAAAGCTAGGAAAATTTAAGGGTGTCGAGGAATTCCTGTTTGAGCGAAATAACGCCATTGCCAGTTGAATGCGTCAAAGAAATTCCGCAAAATTATGGTTAACTTTGTACTCTGTGTAACTGGTAAACTATGTATGTTAATTAAATCAAACTGGGTAGATTGAAACTATTTCTAGACGGTAATGTATCCGTTCTACGATAAATAATTCTAATTAATCAATGTAATTGGCGGACATAGAAATTAGCCAGGATCCTCGAAGCATATCAATGTTATTCGTACTACAGCGAATTTCCATTTCATTGAGTAATTAGAAACACGTTAAGCAGGACATAATAATTTTTTATACAGAAGATTCCTTCTGTCCAAGAATTTTCAGTGCTACGAACAAAAAAAAATCGTTCGGTTCACAGGACGAACTTAATAATTCTAGAATTACCAGTTTACTTTGCCAATTCATTTGCCATAATAAAAATATCTGCCCCGAAGAATTTTGGAAACTTTTACATTAGCCGGTATCAATTCGACTAAACTTGACGTCCCGGAAGCGAATTTTTGAGAATCAAAGAAAATACTGAACGCGCTGAATACTAATACTACTACTACTACTACTAATAATAATAATAATAATAATAATAATAATAATAATAATAATAATAATAAGTATCACAAATTGTCCAGACTAATAAATATTTCATCAAATATAAATCAGAAAATGATTTTTCTCGCTGCAGATGATTATGTGGAAGCTCGAACGACGTCACTAACCACATAATATATAGCTCAGAATTTCAATCTGACAGCATCCGCCCACCGAATCGTTAAAAATAAAATAAAAAGCTCAAAGTGAAATGTAGGCATCTCGGAGTGGAGGAGGATGGTTTCGATAAAGCTTGCTTGCACGGATAAGGGCTCGCGAAGGATGGCCCGAAGATCAAGGGCTCGGGTAATAACTTGATTGTGGGAACCCTCGAGATACCAGCACGCTACCGGTGGCAGAAGCAGCAACAGCTCTCTGAGGGGTATGAGAGTTGTGTCGCGCGCACGTACACACGATATCGGACGATCGTTTAGACGTTTAAGTACCTTCCTGGGAAGCTATGTAGTAGCTCGTTATTACAGACCCCACTCCAACATACTCCCTTGCGATCACGTTATCTGATAAAGGCTAATCATTATCTATTCTGCTATCTACGTGTGTACACTGGATATGTATATCGTATAGATTCACCTCCCGAAGGACTCAAAGGGCTTATTTATTCGCCTGCCTCGGGCTGTGAATCCTATCGAACACCGAATCGCCAAGCTTAATTCTTTATTGCTGATTCCACGCCAGGCGAAACACGTCAAGTCACCCACCAAAATTTCCGCCCACGGCAAACGAAAAAATCCAAATTATTTATCATAACATTCCTCACACTTATTCAACTGTTCACTATTTTTTCAAGATTTTTCTCATACATATTATCAACGTTAAGAAATATTCAAAATAATTATTGACATTGTTATCGAAATTGAAGATGTTTTTAAACACGCAAAAGATTTTTTTTTAATTCCCTTCAAATTTTTTTGTTATCGGAAACATTGTTCTTATTTTGTGAATTTGGAGATTGCGAGGGAAAAAAATATCTAAAACATTTTTTGGTCCATTTTGGAAGTTGGAAGAAGTAAATACATAATCACTGAGAATTCGGGGTCGGATCCAGGGAGAATTTTGGGTGGATTGTCGATTATGTAACTAACTGAGTGATTAACTTGGGTTAACCATTTTCTCCCTCCCTCTCGGTCGACTTTCACGTATTGTCCCCTCTCCCCCACCAAATTTATTTAAATAATCATAAATGTGAGTGAACTTGCAGCATAATCTGCGTCTGATGTACTTGTAATTAATCTGTTGAATACAATCACCCGGTTTTGTGGTTAAAATGAGGCCAGCCGTTTCAACAACGAGCTATAATGGTTCTATTAATGGTATTATCACCACTGAATTAACTACGTTTGCGATTTCCCAATGCGCGGACCGGTGGAAATAGCAATAATTGAACACACTCAATTATCAGAATAAGCTTTGTCCGAACCGACTAATAATAGGTATAACGACATTGGTTGTAACGCTTAAGGTAAACTCGTTTTTGTATGGCAAATGAAAATACATATATTTTTTATATTTTTTATTATTACACAAAGGTAACAAGCAATAATGAGTTTCCTCCTCCTTTGACAAGCGAAATGTATCATTTCACGGAAATAAATGAAAATAAATGAATTTTCATGAAAGCTCGTTTCGGCATGCGTGATATCAATTTTTAAATGAATTATTGCATTATCATAATTTCATCGGATAATGGCGAATGTTCAATTTCATTTGCATATTGCGCACGAGTTCAATTGTTGGGAAAATTAGCATTATTAATCTGTCTCTGTATTTGTAATCACTTTTTTAAAATCCTCTGTACATGTGTATATGTAAAAAAATTTAAACGAGAATTTTCGATTTTCCTTAGGAAGCAATTTTACCTGAGCAAACTCACTCAACTGTATTTCGGATCTGCTGGGATGCTTTTAACACTCTATATCACCCAGCACTCCCAATACTCTCGTTCCGGCGTACCTCTCTCTGCCTTTAACCACACATGCTCAGCACTCTATGCCCTCTCTCGAGGTTTCGATTTTTCGACATAGATTTAAGTACGTTTTTTGCACTTTTTCCACTACCACTTTCCATCGTTCCTGTCGAGCACTCTCCGTCCAATACATTAAATCGTAGTTCTCGTTGGAATATATATATATATATTATAACCGGCTTCCCTTTTATTAAAGGTGGGGGAAGGGGTTAGTGAAGATTCGATAAAAATTGCCAAATATAACAATAGTGACAATAGTTTATTCGACGAAAGAAATATTTACAAGAGTTTTGGACGCCAGCTACGTATCGTGTAGCAACGAATACTACCGGTCACCTGACCCGGTAATGCGACAGCTCGTTAACAAGAACAAAAAAAAATAAAAGAAAACAATAAATAGCAAAAATAGGGGCGCGGCTAGTGGGTAGAGGGATGAGGGGTCTCAGGGGGTGAATTCCCGAACTCGTTGGCTTCTTAATTATTGCCTCGGTCAGGTAAACCAAAACGATGGGGGAGGGGGGGGGGGGGGGGGTAAAAATGGGAAATGGCGCAAAGGGAAATTAAATACTAAATGGGGGCGAGCTAATAGCAATAAACCACCACACTACCTCGCACGCAAAAACAATAATAACTGTAATAATAATTGTGCCCAGAAGCACCGATCTCCACGTGGTGGCAGCCGGTCTTTTCGATACAAGCGATCAGAGATAAATAACTCGAAAGATACGGGGCCGGGTGGGGGGGGGGGGGGGGGGGGAGCAAAACGGGAACTAAAAATATTATAAAAATCACTTACTCCAAATCTCTCACACACACTCAAAAGCAGCACCGGGGACAATACCCCCGGTCACTCTTTATCATATACTCTTTTATCACGCAATATCTCCTTAACGGGTCGCAACAACGGCGGGGCTCGAAGTGATGGAAAGATGTCGTCCTTCTTCTTCTCCGATCTCTTCGGTCCTGCTCGGGATTCCTCGGCTTGAGAACACTACGGCGCTTGCGCATCGATCAATGGATCGAGTGTGGCTGGTCAGTGGCGCTGGGGTTGTGCTGCGGCGGAACGGTGTGGCGCAGTTGGGCGGTGCGCTCACCGCGGGCGATTTGAATTGCCGCTGACGATCGTTAAAGCGAGTACACGCACGCAGTTAGGCGACGAACTCCAACATAGGTCCCCACGAGTGGAGGCTCTTCGTGTGACGCGGCGTGTACTCCTCAGTTGGCTGGCGTGGCATATCTTCTGTCCGTCTCCAGCCCACACTTTCACCACGTCACTTTGCTTAGGCGGCCGTTGTATTTTTGATCCGTCCTTGATGCTTCTTAAACGTCTTCCCAATTCCATATGTCGATGTAATATGCATTCATACCAAGGGGGGAGGGGGCAAAAAGGGGGGAATTTCTACACAAAATATCGCTTGCCTTAATTATCAAAAATAATGCTTAAAAGTTATGAAATGTGGTGTGTGATGGTCTTCGAGCCGGCCGAGGGGGGAAAATATTGTAACGCTCCACCGTGTTACAATATAATATATACTTTTTTTTTTCAGAGTAATGTTTTAGTAAATCAACGTATTATTAATAACATAAATGATTCCTGAAAAATTTAGTTAGTAACATTTTATAAACCTGCAAAGTAAAAAAGCACAAAAAGTGTTTTTCCAAGAATAAGAAAGAAAAGGTGGGAATAAAGGAGAAAGCATCTCTCACGTTTGTAATTGCAAGGGATAAGAAAAATTTAATTAGAAGCATATCTACTGCAGGCCAAGAAACAAGCATTTTTTCATTTTCTTTTATTTTATTTATTTTTTTATTATTCTCACTATCTGAAAATAAGGATACACAATAATCAATTTAAATTTGAAAATCTTGTCCGCACACACATACATACGGACAAAATTTGCTATATCATTTTTCTTGATATTTTACAAAATTACCTATTTTAAAAAAAATTTAATAAATAAAAAATTAAAAATGTCATCGAAACAAAGATTTTTCTATGAGGAAGCAAAAAAAATTCTATGAACCTTTTTTCCTCTGATTTCATTTCCAACCAACTAAACAACAATTTTGCGTCTGATGCACGAGAAAAATGTATTTCTGAATAAGGTGGACAATCTTTGAACATCCGAAAGAATAAGAGGCTCTTAACTGTATAGGATATGAGAAACAGCATAAAAGGATGCATAGAGGAGAGGAGCTTGGGTGAAGCCGTGCTACTCGACAACACTTTAGGCCAGCCAGAAACGCATCCATCAACTTTATAAGAGGCACTGTAATAGTTTGCAGACGCTTGTATCCTTTCAACCAGCCACGCCAGCGTTCCACGGTTCTGATATCGTATTTGGATACGGAGAAGCAAAAACTGACCAGAATCGATAGTCCTCTCAGCTTCAACCTGTCAGCCCTCCATTCAATTTTAACGCTCCCTCACCCGAATGCTTTTCTCTCCAGTCTATTCCATGTCTTTTTCGACTGTCAGACCCGCACTATTTTATTCACAATTTCTCTTGCACCTTCGAGTCCCTTATCGTAACAAATGTACTTACGTCATCTGCGTTACTGTCCAATTTTCATTCGCAATAAAAATCATTACAAATCCAAGCTTTCGAATGTCACGTCAAAGAAAAATGAAAATATTTCAAATATTTTAATACGTTATTTAAATTTTTCGTTTTTTTATTTTTTTTGTTTTTTGGAAGCTTCTAAATTATCATTTTAGTTCTGAATGATTAATTAATAAAAATGTAGGGGAATTATTAAATTTTTTATTTATTTCAAATAAATCAGCAAAAATAATTTATTTGAATTTTTTTATAATTTGTCAGGGTTGGAAATTATTCAGGGATGTTTAATAAAAAAAAATTCGGAAAACAGATTTATTTGAATATGGCCCATCGCTGCTATTTACTAGTTGCAGTTCGAAAATTCCGAAAATATAATATCGCTTCTGTAAATATCGATATTCCACGTTTTATCGATATTCGAAGGCACAGTTTCCGCTTATAGTCTGACTATTCATTCGGCAAACTGTGGGTGAAAATTTGACGCGCAGAAGAGAGCAGCTAATTATACATTGTTCCTTTAACTTCCGTGAATTTAATCACTGGATTATTCAGAGGCCCACGCAACGTTGCCAAATTTGTAGAATCACTGGTATTAACGGGGTGTAAATACGAATTGGCAAATAATCGAGAGTTCACGTGTTCGAGAAAAGGCAATACGTAGCAACGGCTCGACATACAAGTTACTGGTCAATACTTGTTAATTGTCGGTGCATGGGTTGGCTAACCACGCTTTTCACCGATAAAGGTTATTCAGTAAAATATTTAAATTCCACAGGCTGCAACGTTAACGAAAGCTCGAAAAATCCCATTCGCTTCCGGGGATTAAATAAAATCAGACATCCAAAGAGATGTCATGGTAGGCCTAAATATATTTTTTCAAAATTTTACCAATAAAAAAATCATGACGATTGTTATTATTTTTAGTAATCAATGTATCAGGATAACGAGGTTGTAATTTGGTACCCAATTAGCCGACAATCTTGCCACGTTAGAATTAAAATTTGATAAAAAAATAATGATAAACAGCGGAGAAATAATTAATTAAACAAATTTTTGCAGTGAAATTCGCACATGGATTTAAAAAAATTGTTATGTTCCCACATTTTTCTGCTTCTTTTTACCTTTTTCGTGAAATCGTTTCACGGTAGTAGCAAAAATCTGAGTGTATGTGAAATCTGCAAAGCAAATATATCGTCGACAGTAGGAGAGAAGATTGGAGGGGCGATATATCAGGTCGGGGAAAGCTTCGGGTCTCAGCGACGATGTTAACTGTTAAGTAAGCATCCCGAGGGACAGGTGGTCTTGGGGGATCTCTTCAGGAAAGGATGGGACTATGGTTAAGAGGGAACGTATGGAACGTTAACGCAGTCGTGGGCGTAACGTAACGTAGCAAGTTGTGTGGCTGATAGAGAGCGAGAAAGAGGGAGGGAGATAGAATCGTGAGCGCATTGAGACGAATTTCCGTCGACGTTCCCAGCGGGACCGTTTCACGCCTAATCTCTGCAATGGTGGATCTCGGATAAATTCACTCTTCGCTCGATTCCAAGTGCTGGATAACGTTCTTCCCTGATTTCCCTCGATTTTCGATACGACCCTTAACCTATCCGGCCATTTTTGTCCTTCTCTACCTTCACGTGCCATTCTCCCATTCTCCATGCCAAGTGATTGTCCGGAAGCAGATCGATTCTCGAGCTGTTAAAGTCACCGATATATGCAGGATAATCCTGTTGGCTTGCATCCCTGAATCTCAGGCTATGACTAAGCATCCGTCCCTCGGCGAACCCTCGTTGACGCAGTGATCGATGCTGCCAGCGACTGTGCAATCGGCCAAAGATTGACCAATTTCACGTACGATTTAGTGGACCGTCTATGGGTGATGGAAAAAAAAAAGAAAGAAGAGAAAGCGGAGAAAGAGAAGAGCCTAAGACCCTGAGTAATGAGCCAGCATCCGATGAAATAAATTGACAACGATTTTTTGTTCTTTATTTTTTTTCACCGTTGCAGAGTTATTTTCCACCGAAAATTGCGTCGTTTACGAAAACGACTGGGGACCACGATGGTAACGGTGCGTTATCGCGAAACCGGACCTGATAACCCAGAAAAATACTTGATACACCTGATGTGCAGACATTCCTTCAAGGTTTCCTGGAGGCAGTCAGGTTACGTATTGCTACCAAGCGGATAAAAATTCCTTTGGGCTGTCAATTTAATATATTGCGATTGCTACGTTATGTATTCAGTGCACTTTGAAGTTACGAATTACTGTGCAAAAAGTAATGAATAATACTGAAGTAGAAATTATGAAATCAAGATGGAGTCCAAAATGGGATCGAAGATGGAAGCTGGGCAATGCATGGAGATCGAAGCCACTTTGAACCCTGGGCGTCCAGGACCCACCCAAAGTTATCTGGTTTTTCATCCATTTCCATGAAATGCTTGAGCAAAGCCACGAAATAGAATCTAAATATGAACAATCGTCCGCAAATTTTTTTGCCAGCTTCGTACCATCGTTACTATATATTACCCACAAACATTGAAATGACTTGCAGTAAGTCTAGCACTCGCCACACCCAAGTCCTCAGCACCGGATGTAAAAGAAGGCAGGTATAAAAGTAATATAGAGGATGTCCATGATGAACAGTGAAATTTTAACTGGTGGGCAAGTCGCAATCAGCGAGAGAGCGTAGAAGCGGTAGTGAAGCGTTATCTCATTTCCCGTGACTTTTCCCTGCCCGAGACGTTTTTTCTTTGGTACCGGTTGGGGGGTCGCGCTACCGCCAAAGAGCAGTACAATAATTTACGGTAATGTACTCCCCGGACAGGGGGAGTAGTTACTCTGATTTGCAGCTGGCCCTTGTTCCTTCTTTTGACGATGCTTCATCCGCGACCCTAGGGAGGCATTCAGGTCGTGTGCGAGTCGGTCGAAGGCGAAGCTGGTTGGTTCCCTCCGGGAGCTTCTCACGGCCTTTCCTCCCCAGAACCTTCCTTACAAAGCTGCCGCTTTCGGGCCAAGCGGCAAAAATCTTCCTCGGTGAAGAGGTTAAATGCCAATGGTTTTTACCGTGTAGCGATAAAAATTAGGGCACCTACAGAAGAAAAACGGATAGCAGACCCATCATGGTTGGAGGGGTTGGAGGAGTTGAATAAGGCGATGCCGCGTACGGGGTTGAAAGTAATCGTCAGCCATTCGGAGACAGACGGAGAAATAACGTCTACGACAAGTATTGCTGAAGAGAGGAAGATCGGATCGATAATGGGTCGAGAGGCGCGCACACGGAGGCCTCGTCCGGGGATGGGCATGGGGTGGATCAGCCTCGGCATCCCTCGACAATGGGAGGCGAACCTCCCGCACTCTGCCATACCGATCGAGAGGTTATAGCTAACCCCACGCGTCCACGACTCTTTACGTCGAGGAATTTTTCCGTTACGACATCTTGGGGGTGAAATTTATCGTCGGGTCACAGCTTGGATCGCCATGAAGTGTTCTCCGGGCGTCCGGGTGGCACTGCTACCAATGCTCCGCGCTGGTTCGACGACTCCTTCCCGCTTGTTACCTTGCCGAACCTTTCGACCCCATCGATCGCCACTTTCTCACCCCCCACCCCGCTACACCCTATCGACGCACTGCACTTATAGCCCATGGGCCCTGCATACGCAGCATAATCTTGCGGGAGGTCACGACTTGGACAATGTGTGACGTTGAAACTGCCCCGGGAAATGAGAAGGTGGTATAACTCACGTATTCCGATGGATCACGACTATGGGAAATGATTTATTGGATTGGATTTAGGTTAAAGCGTAGGGATGAGGGCGAAGCAGTGAAGGGGATGATTATTCGAGGGGAGGAAATGTTTATTGGACTTCAGCAATGAGCGTTACCGCAAGTATATGATTTTCACTTGGGAACTTCAAGTTTTACTGCACGCAATGGAAGTGCATTTGCGGCGATGAAATTCTCGTGAGCAGAAAACTAAATACTTTACTTTTTATTGTATGTACACCTTTTATGTTATGGCACTACACACGACGTACTTTACTATGTACTTTATTATACCGAGTTTGTCCTTTTGTGTCACGCCGTGGCGAATGTTTTTCGCCAAGTGACAAGTTGTGACGCCGGTTTAAGGGCGTCACCGGAAAAGTTATCGGCAGCTTATTTTTCACACTGCAATATCACTTGTCATCATTATTTATACGAGCTCGTATGAACGCAAATGATTTTTTTTTTTTTTTGGTAGACGATTTTTCTAATTGCAATATACTTTGAAAAATTTGCCATTAATTATTGACCCTCCGGCCTCGAGGTCACAGACAAATTGAGCTTTTGCGCGCTGTAAAATCGCGTAATTTGAAATGTCCCACTGGCAATAAAATTTCATTTACAAATGGTGAAAATATTCTTAAAAACCGGTGTTTAATATTTAACGATTAATTTACGATAAAATCGCCTCTCAAAATATAAAATAATCGTCGCGTTTTGTGTTAATCAGCAATGACGAGTTTTTAATATTAAATTATAATACTTCGGCGATTGTGATATGAAGACTCGATAAAAAAGTCATAGATTTATGAAAACGTCCTCGATTTCTCGCTGTGGAACGTCATACGCGGTTGCCATCCGAACGAATGAATGCCCAACGCTCGTGGCAATGAATTTAAAAAATAAAAAATAAAAATAAAAACAAAAAGGCAAAAAGCAGGGGCGTTCGAAAAATGCGAACATTGCAATTCAGAAAGTCCGCGGTATCGTACATGAGAATAGGGAGGGGGTGGGGTAACGGGAGTTTGCGCGATCCAATTTGATGACTCGATACACATCGCTGAACGCGAGCTCTGCTAAAGTAATTATTAACACCAATTGCATTGTAATTAAACATCGTTCCCCAGTAACGCAGACCAACGGCAGGGGCCATATATATATAGCACAGCAGGCGACCAACCATCGTCCTGAATGCTCGTATCTGACTCTCTCCTGTTTCCTGTCTCTCTTTTCCTTCATCCGTTCCATGCGCCTCTGCGTATTTCTCAGCAGCTCTCACGCTACTCGTTCTACCATAAACTCTTTCAATTTTCCTTCATTAGTTCTTTTTCACTACGACGCCGTTGTCGCGAATTATTAAACTGCGTAAAAAAAAAATGAGAACAAAAAAAAAAACAAGTATTCTATTTAAGCCAACTACAGAGAGTTAGGTTAATTAAATGTACTTAAATTGACTGAACTCAGTTGAGTCGAACTAAATAGTTCATTTTAAACTGTGATTGCTGTTGTGGTTGATAGTAAACACGCTTAGAGGTGCACTCTCCCGGCTATCGAACTTTTAGAGTTGTAAATATCGGGTTACTTTTGAAGTAAATCTATTTGTATATTTGTTCGGTGAATAAGTTGATTTTTTTGTGCAGTCGTGGAATATGCTCTAATGTATTAGTGAAAAATTGATGTGAAAATTGTGTGCACGTTTGAACTTCACAGGCAACTGCACATACACACTCACACTCACAATTACACTCACACTCGCACTCACACTCATATTCGCACTTACACTCACAATTACACTAAGATCAAAGGAAAAAGTTGCATTTCGAGGATGGTCGTTCGGTATCTGCAGCGTCACTCATCAGAATCTACTTCCATCTCGGTGTAATATATCTCGCATCTGCAATGCAAGAATGTATCAGGAAGACGGTGTCGCCCGTGATGACACATATCACAAAGCCACTTGTTCTCCCTGGTTTTGTGTATATATATATATATATATATACATCTCGTATATTTCCGGAGATGTCGAACTAGAATGAACTGGAAAACTACTGGAAGCACATCGAGGCGGGAAATGAATATTTCGATTTCCATATCGATGGTCGACACCGTCACCCCCAGGGAAATGAGGTCGCGTAACCGTCCTCGTAACGTATAGGAAACTGTGGGAAAAAAGTAAAGCGGCCAGAGAGTACCCCCCCCCCCCCCCCCCCCCCCCCCCCTATCGGCGAGGTCAGTGGCAGCTTCCTAATTACTGGCTCTCCGAACTGCAAAATGATCAATTCGACCCAACTTGCTCGTAGACTATCGGTACCCCCCCCCCCCCCCCCCCCCTCTCTGTCTATCTCTATCTCTCACTCCACTTTTTACCATCCACGAACGCGCCCATATATCCATTCCATCCTCCATACTGTTTCGATCAGTGGGTAATTTTTTTCTTTCCTGGTTCTTTTTATTTTATTTTATTTTTATTAATTTTAAGTGCTTTATTTTCGAAAGCGCGAATACCGACGCACAGTGTCCGCGTGATCCGATTAAGGATCGAGGCGCGGTAACGATCACGCACCAAAATTCTCCACCGGACTCGCTCTCGCAACTTTTTCGCTTCAGGCAGATGCACTGTAACGGCTTCCCACTCGACCTCTGACCGTAAATCCACATATTGGTGTGCTTTGGGTATTATGGTACATAGATATACCCCACGCCGGATGCGCACCTGCTCCCATCACGTCAACTAATGATTTTTTCATTAAAATCCTCGTGCCAACTCCCACGTTCTCGTTATTACAGGATCCTCTCATCCCCAATATCTGGAGCTAGTGGAACTCTCTATATTATCGCCGCTACGGCTCGGTATGTGGTTTTCATTTATTCGACGATGTAGAGTACAGCGCACGAACGACCCTCACCCACCCAACTCACCGAGGTCATAATACGAATTGCAGGATAATGGCAGTTTTCCTATTTTTACTTTCTCATCACAGTGAAAATACGGAAAATGGAACATTCCACTTCGCATTTATGGTGTACATAGATTTTTTAATTATTTTTTTCAGTTTGAGAGATTCTCCGGATGAGATTCACTCATTTCGATGTATTCTCGAAAAAACAATTTTTCCACAAAATTCAGAACCATTTTTTTTTTCGTGATTGTCCTCAATGTATAGAATACACAATATTTAATTCCTATTGTTACCCAATATGCTAAAGAATTTTATATTTTTATCTCACACGAATTTTATAAGAATCTTTCCTTTTTGTCACATATTTCGTATTATTTTTATATGAAAAAGTTTGGCGAAAAAAAACAGTCAGTACTTATTTCTCACAGGCGCGAATACTGGACGGATTTTGTCCATAAATTCTTAACTCCGCGGACGAGCGGAAAGTTTTTTTTATAAACGAAATTATTTTGAGTTTTTTGAACAACCGGTGAAAGCTTCCAGCGCGTATAACATATGTATGTACCTATGGGGTTTGGTGGCCTCAAGATCGAGCGGTCCGCCCGGCCCGGGACCATAAACAGCATTCTTCACCCCCCCCCCCCCCCCCGCTCCGCACGCCCTCGACTCCCCCACGACGTCAGAGCGCAATTTCGAAAGTTTCGCCGAACTTGATTTCGTTGACCCGTAGAAACGGCTTGAGGACCCGGACTTCCGCATTGAAGGACAACTTGGGCAACTACTCGCTTTAGCTGTAGCTGTGGAAGCTCGCGCGGACCGAACTCGTGCCATGATCATTCCGGGTGACGTGAATTGCTGCGAGAAAGGCATTGTTAGAGTTCGTAAGATGGGGTATATGGTATTGGGGGCGGGGGTGGGGGGTTTCGAAGGAAATCAATGTAGGAAATGTTCAGGAGGGAACGTTTAGTGGAGGCTGCTCGAATGTTTGGAATGAAAATTCTGCGGACCTGCCTCGACGTCAACAGAGAGAGAAAGAGAGTCATCAAAAGTGAAATGTTTACTTTCCGGATCAGTGGAATACATTGAACTAATATTGGATGCAATTTCACGATGATTGTGTGGTCACCTCGTGGTATTGGAGTGAACATTTTTCATGTGCGTTTTAGTGGTTACGATAACAGCGATATTATGTTATCAGGACATCAGTTATCTGTCACAGTCGACGGAAATTGAAGCTGAAGACGAACCGTTAAATATTCCATTCGATAAAACCATTTGATTGGAGACAAGCAATCCACCACAAATTTGCAATTCAAAAGAGATACGACCACCAGCGACTGGCTTCGCCGCCGGGAAATGAGCTTTTAGCGCACGAAAACAATCGTGACGTTTCACGGTGACCAAAGTGACGGATACTCATTTTTCCCTTTACCGAATAACATTCTTGTACTCACATTACCTCTGCTACTGTTGTCGAAGCTCGTCGATAATAAATTTCCGTAAAATTTGGCAACGAAAAAAATATGAAAATTAACTGCAACTGCAATTTTTGATAAGTATTATTAAGAATATTATTATAAAAAAAAAAAAAGTATTCCAATGCCAAAATCTCCCACAGGAATATAAATGAAAATATTAGCAATTCAACATTAGAAGTTTATGGAAAAATGAAAAAAAAAAAAAAAACAAAAAACAAACGCAACGCTGAAGCAACGCGAATCACACACCGTCATTTGACACGAAGTGGAAATTATGGTAATTTTCCATCACGGGTCGGAGTCGTGCACGATATGAATTTGGCAAAGAGCGAGAGGGCAGCGAGAAAGGGTTGCAGCGCACATTAAGCGCAAAGCGACGCATCGGTGGAGAGCGCTCCACGATCACCGTCAGAATAAATATCTATAGGGCACGTCGTGAGTGGCTCACGCTCGTGCTCGCGTGCCCACGTGGTTAACCGCATAATCGCGGCAATGCGCCGTTCATTGCCGTAAAGCGACCGTGGATGCCGGCCATTCATTAGTTAGATGGGTGTGCCTGTATGTGCTTTACAGGGCGTATATACCGACTCCAACTATTCGCTTATTCCTATATCTATATTGGTATTTAACCGAGCTTCGTGTATACACCATGGTGCTTTTACAAGCCCGGACGTACCACCGGACGGTTCCAACTTGGTTCGCTTGCCAATTTCAACGATTATTTGTTTCGAATGATAATGTACCGCAGCTCCTGCTGCTGTAGGGTATTTCAATACAAATATGTAGGATAGGTGAGTTTGGGGGTCGATGATCGAACTAAATCAAGCTGCGCGCTACTAGTTTCGAGTTAATGAAAAAAAAAAAACGCACACACACATTTTCAAATAGACAGGATTGAAAATTGAATGGAGGGATCTCTGTTTTGTTTACTTGTTCTACTATTTTTTTAAGCTGCGATGACTGAACGACTTGACAAGGACAATTTTGTGCATACATGGAATCATTTTTTTTAATTCAGTGAAAAAAAGTCTGTGGGCAATATTTTGTTGTTACCGTATGTGGAAATTTAATGAGAAGGGTCATAATTGTGTTACTCAACATTTTCAAGCTTATGCAAAAATATCCAGATTTTGTTTTTGTACGATGAATGATTGCGATCTCTCTCTCACTCTCACACCTAAGACCGAGTTCTGCGCGGACCATCGCGAGTTCTCCCTCTCACACCTAAGACTGAGTTCTGCGCGGTACGCCGCGAGTTCTCGTTAAGTCTACTCTCTTAACTAACAAATACACACACAAAATCTGACGATCTTGTTTCCTTAAATATTATTAATGGGTAAATCTCGTTCTGGTGGAAGGAAAAACTATCTTCGAAAGCTAAATGCTGAGTTGAACGGTTATTCCAGAAACCACTCACATGGGTATTTAACAGTCGAGTATATATGGACTCTCTCAAAATCAGCTCCACCCCTTGCATAATTTACAAACTAATAAAAATCGACTATAAAATCAATTTCCTCAAAGCAAAATACATTCCGACAACCCATCCGAGACACACATTTTATACTAAATTAGAAAATTCCCTTAATCGAATCGTTCAGCCCAAATCCCAAACCAATTAGCTTTAGCTAAGGTTTAAAACAGGGCAACAATCCATTTTATGTTATTCGGACGTAACACAGCCGCCATCTTAGACGCCATTTCGTATAAATTGAAAAAAAAAAAAAAAAAAAAATTTATTACAATTGAAGCATAAATAAAGGTTTAAACAACCACTTTATTACGTCTTGTAGTTCATCCACAATTAGGTCAATGATCCAAGGAATTTCGAAGAAATTTTGAAAAGAGTCTCGGTCTGCACATCCTCGAAAAATAATTATTCGAATCTGTCACAAACTTCATTTCATTTCGTTTACATTTTCTCCACAATTTCGCTGAAACAAATTGTCCCGCATTCTGAAACAAAAATCTAAATGAGCGGGCAACAAAAAAAAACCACAAGAAAAAACGGACTCAATCCGTTGAAAAATAATAATTCGCGAAGAAAAAAGTACATTGACCCACATTATTAAAAATCCAACCTCGTCATTACCAAATGATGAGACTTTTGCCGTCACACCGAAATACATCCGGATTATCCTCAGGTATAAATAATAACGAATGACTATCGCGCGAAGTAGTGGTGTCAAGTAGTGCAAGCGTTTTCAGTCAGACACCGAGCCAGGCGCGCATTGGAAGAAGGACAAGGGGAAGAGGAGAGGCGAAGGAGCCGATCAATATATCACAGTGATGGTAGCCGACGCCTCGGTGGCTTCCGTTACTCTCTTTCCCGCTCTCGCTCCAAACCGAAACTATCTTTCGCGCTCTTCAGCATCTCGGGGCTTCACGAGATATATATATATACATAGATATATCGATACCTCATATCTGTGGCCAAAACCATTCAATGAGTTGGTCCAACGCGATTGGATCTTTCATGAGCGAATTACTTAAAAATTTAATTCACTCAACTCGCCCAGAGGAATCTCTGCTAAACTCATTGGATTTTTCTTCAAGATACTGTATAACACGAGAGGTCAAAATAAACATGTTCGCATATACATATATATGTCTACGCTGCAAAAAAATGTAATAAATCTCGCTCAGAGCTCCGGAGCCAAGATCGAGGCACCGGGTAAAACAATTCAATTTTTGCATCTTGCTATATTTCAATGCCACTTCGACACGCGATGTATTAGACTCGGGATGTGGTTTGGCCCTGTGCGGCGGAGCGCGTTCACCCGCGCATGAATTTCGCGAGCTCATCCTCGCGCACAACGGCGCACCTTTTCCTTCCGAAAGGCAGGCCCCGCTGCGGAAGAGTTTCTTCGGAGGAGCGCGCACGAACTGTGCTCGAGGCAAGTGCATTCGTGATTCCGCAGTTTTCTCCTTTTGGCAATATGAACTACTCCGCAGGCGAAGAGAGGCTGTGTAGCACAGTTTGCGGAATTGCACGTAAGCTGCCTATGTAGAGTACAATATTACACTTGGGATGCTTTTCGTAGGGTGTGTGTGTGTGGGTGGGCGTGTGTGTTTTTTGTACGAGTGGAAATGCACTGGGAGACCGGGGCCAAGTGGCACAAGAGAAAAGTTCCGAGTCAGGGTTAAATTTATACGTTCTACGGCAGTTTTGGATACTTTTTTTTTAGTCGGAAATCTCCGCGCATTTTTTTTTTTTTTTTTTTTCAGGTGGTGACTATTTGTGACATTATTTGGACATAATTGTTATTTTTCGTGCGAGAAAAATACTCTAACATGATTATAAAGGCATTCGATTTTTTAATTATTTATTAATGTTATGGGGCGAAATGTTTTCCACTTTGTGATTAAATGTTTGCATATTTTTTAACACAATATTGCGTGAATATTTCAGTTGTCAGTACATGGGGTAAACATTGAATGCTCGATGGAAGCAATACCTATCGATACCTATCGATGCTCAATTTTTTCTTAGGAAAATGCTCATGATAGTTAAAATATAAAAATTATTTATAATCGCAGACGAAGCAATTTTTTTTCTAGTATCCCTTGCCAAAAAATCGTCAAATAAATATTTAAAAAAATTTTTAACTCCCCACAATATCCTTCATTATACCGCAAAATCATCAAATCAAACAATTGAAAAAAAAAAATCCTTCGAGATTCCCTAATTTTTTCCACAAAAACCCCTCATAAAAAATCTTCAAATCGCCAAAAACCATAAAAAAGTTCACCCAACATCCTCAATCAATCATAAAGCCCAATCCTACAATCGCGCAATATAAATATTTCAAACGATTGAATTAAAAAATTGAATAGCCAAAAGTGTTCCAACTAGCCCCGGTCTTACCCTCATGACATTATAGCAAAGAGCGGAGGGTCGGCGGGGGGGGGGGTCACACGGAGAGCAGCACGGGACTCGCGAAAGTCTCGTCTTCTTCCTGTACATCCTGTTGGTGTGTCGTCGCGCGTCAAGCCAACGCGCTCCTGACACTCTTGGCAAATTTCCATCGTCGTCGTCCTCGTCGTCGGTCCCAAGAGCGCAAAACGCGAAAGCCACCGGCGCGATTCTCTCCCGACACTGCTATGCACGCCGGGGTTATCCTTTGTTTCAAAATAATTGTTTCCTATGGGTGCCGTCGTCGTCGGTGCTATTCCGCCGCTCCCGTTTTCCCCACATTAAGGAGTAGCTACCGCGCGTCCCGGGAACGAATACCGACGAAACCTGGATGAAAGCTCGTGGGAATAGGGCAACGTGTTGACAACGTTGAGACGCGTGTACCTCGAAGCTCCTTTAAGTGCTTCGCACCACGCGATGAGAAACTTGGCGCGACGATTCTTCAGCACGTAAACCAAAGTTTTTCCGTCTTTTAGGTTTTTTGACTAAAGTACCGGCGTTAATATTCGCCACTAATTCTATTGAGACTCGAGACGAATACGAAGATTGACCGTGACATTACGAATATTTATCGGGCGCTCCATATTTCGGCGTCACGACGAGCACGCCATGGACATTCGCAGGAGACCGATCTCACTTGGAAATCCTCGTGATTCTCGCCAATCCGATGAACATTATTACCCGCAGGGAAAAAAATTGCAATTTTACATGAGCCATATTGTGGGACAGCTCTTTATTGATATTCCCGCAGCGGGAATATATCTCTTCAGCATCGTAACACCGACTTTTGCTAGGTGAAATATAAATATGTCAGTGCGGTGACAGTGACACTCGCATTGAAATTGCGGTGATTTATTTTGTTTATCGTTTTTTCGATGGGAAATTCCGTGGGAAAGTTTAGTTCAAGATTCTCGAAGGAGGATCATATTTGGAACTATGTTCTGGTGTCCATTGAACTTTGCCTGGAATATTCGGAAATTTATTTCGGGCCTTAGGGATTTTTTTGTGCTATTTTTCTATTTTGTCGTTGCCGAAAAATTTTCCGAATGTTGTGCAACATTCAGTGGGCAAGAAAATGCATCGCGTGAAAACTGCGTGATTTTCCAATATTTTTCTTAATTCAGTGTATCATCGAATGGGAATAGGATAGCGGGAAGAGTGTCCCATTCGATCCGGTGTTTTGTGTACGTACGTGCAACATGCAATTTTGTACAATTTTCCCGACCGGGCGACTAAAAAGCATCGCACGCGACCGATACGCGTATCGCGCGATAACAAAAATGCCTCGCGGAAAAAGCGCCGATAGTTGGGACGATGGTCACGCTTTTGGCCGAGCTGCTAAATGCTACTAACAGTTTACTAAAATTGCCGACCAATTAAACCCGATAGTTTGCACTCGCATGTGCCGGTACCTATTTCTGCCCATCTCTATGGGTTTTGACGATTCTCGCATGTTTCACTGTGCATTTATTCCGGACGATCATGTCTGTTCGGCTTGAAATATGTTCGACTAATGAGCAAGGATCATTTTCATCGTTTAGTTTGATCATTTGCAAAGGCATCAAGTATGGTCGACTAATGAGCGACGGTGTTTGATCCTCTTCAAGACACTGTGACGTTTGGCTTTGACTATGACAGAGAAAGTGTTAATACCGTTGTAGCCGTGCAATTACAAAACACGGGTAAGCTAGGCATAGAAAGTCAAATAATCCGATAGTCCAATGGGAATTTGATCGTTGAAATATATACTTCATGGTACCGATGGGACTGCATTTATCCAAGACGATTATATCTGTCTGGCAACGAGGACACTCGAATCGGTAACAAGCTCGTTTGATAATATTAGCGACACTGAGGCATTCGCCTCTGACTTTGATGCCGGAGGTTGTAATGCTGTGGTACTCCTCATCGGTAAAAATAGGGCAACGCGTTGACTTCTATCCGGCAAACAAGCATCTTCAAATAATTAATGAGCTTTTTGACTTTGATGGAGAAAATACTTTCGTATTTATTCCGCAAAAGAGCGTGTACATTGGAAATCGAATGCATTATTAGACCACTAACCATTATGACGGAAGGAATCTGATTAAACAGAAATTGGAAGATAAAACCTATGAAAATTTCAACAGATTTCCATATCAGTGATTGTGGTACACATACCGAAATTGTTTCTCGAATAAATTGACTACTCTAATGGAAAATCGTGGATATGGGCAAACAAATAATTATTTGGTTGGAGCGATTGATAGTTTCATTTATCCAATCCAGTTGCCAAACGCTCCTTTTTGCATAATCCAAAATATCGGCGCGCTGAAATAATTTGAATTTCGCAGACCATTCTTTTACTCAACCATTCTATTTTTTTTTCTAACTGTCACCAATATTTTCAGCCAGAATTTTTCGCAAAAAGCGTTCCAATTAAAAGGCGTAAAAAATGTCACTAATCATTCCAAACCTGACAATACTTTATCTCGCAAAAAAAATGCCACTCTTTTTTTATTTGGAAATTATTGGAAGCTCGGAGATTCTCCGAATGGCATCCCATTCAATTCTGTTCATGACTATTAGTGACATAAATTCCTGGACCAGCGGAAGGACCTGAAAAATTCAACAACGATCTCAACTTTCGCTCGGTAATAAATCATAATTAGATATGGCCGTGTCTTTGAAGCTTCGGCCTCCAGAAAATATTTTCCGGGGTCTCGTGTCCCAATCTCTCGAGGAATCAAGCTCTTCGGGTCGCGAATAAGCCAGAAAGCTAGAAAAAGACCAATTGCCGATATCTGAACGTGAGATTAGAAGCACTTGCCCAGAGTCTTGTCGTGACTCCTCCAGCCGAAGTTTAACTGGAGCGTTCGTATACTTTGTCCACGTCGTTCGCTCACCTTATCTATTCTATACATAGAAACAAAAGCTCGGTGGGTAAGTGTAGGGCGAGAGCGGGGACTAGAGCTTTCACAGGGCTTTCCCGGGCATCGACTCGTGTTCCTATTTATCTTCCGTACACACGAAGGATACGGAAAAAGGTGGTCGCGGAGAACCTGAAGAGCGAAAGCGAGCGAGGAAGAGAAGCGAAAAGTTTTCGTTCACAAGACGCGCTTGTGCCACCCTCGAAAACTAGCATAGATTTCTATTATTGCTCTTTGTGAGCCACCACCTGAGTCTCTTTACGTCTGAAAACATCCTCGCAAGGTCAACGAACGAAGAGAAAGAGGAAAAGGTACGAAGATGCCATGGGAAGCTCAGAGGGCGTATCCGACATAAGGAAACGTTGATAGCGCAAGCTCTTGATATTACCTGAGAATTCTCCGCGGTCTCTTCCTCCTTATTATAACGTCAAATTCTCCCGATCCAAGCTTATACGGAAAACTAGGAGGCACCTAAGACAAGTACATAGGGCGTAAGGGCTTGCGCTTCTCGCTTCTCGCTTCTCGCCTCTCTCTCTCTCTCTCTCTCTCTCTCTCTCTCTCTCTCTCTCTCTCTCTCGTTATGTGCGAATAGATCGTTCCGACGAAATGCCATGGAGCTATTATCCTGTCAAAACGGCGAATTGACGCGCGAAATTGCAAAATAACTTTGTAGGAGGTATGGTATGCTGTCGTTGACTCGCAGATGAGAGTTGCATGGGATCCGGCAGCGGTCTACCGCCTCTGGAGGTCCGCACGCCGGAGGTTTACTTCCACGAGGAATCTCGTTACTATTCGGGCCTTGTTCCGAAGCTTACAGAGCTCCGCCACGATCGAGAGCGTAATTTTTCATGTCGGCAATGCGCGCGGTACCGAGCTCTCTCTCCTCCTCCTCCTCATACCGCGTACCGCGTACCGCGGCTCGCGGTGTAGCAACGTGTCTGCGACGGTACAAGCGACTCGCTCACGTACCAGCCCCTCGCTATCCTTCGAACGATCCCAATGTGTATACCTTCGCTTTGAATTCTTAAACACCAACGTTTTACTTTATCGAAACATATCGATCTTTGATAGCGAACCCGGTGTAACGGAGTTGGTAGGGTATCACGATGATCTCTTCAGTGTGACGGAATGGAAGTGGGGGGAGGGGTGTCAAAACGGTACAGGGGGCTTCAGTCAGATTGCGTATCAAAGGACGATGAATGATTGGTCCTTATTTAGAATCGCTGATTGCGTATCTGATATCACTGTTTTCGGGTTCAACGGAAATTAACCAATCTACATAATAATGAAGTATGAATTTTGGATATCTATTGGATCATCGGATACTCTCACGGACACGATCACAGATAGTCTCACAGACACTCTTACAGACAAGGTCACAGACACTCACAGTCATTCTCACAGGCATTCTCACAGACACTCTCGAAGCCACTCTCACAGACGCACTCGCAAGCACTTTCGTAGATACTCTCATAGACAGTCTTACAGACATTCTCACAATCACTCCAGCAAAAGGTCTCGATTGTCTGTGAGAGTCTATAATGAGTATGTGTGAGTGTCTGTAATGCTACGTGAGAGATGTGCGAATCTTCTTGGGGTTGTGCCTGTTTGTGTCCGTGTAGGTGTTTGCGAGTGTCTGCTCGGGTGGGTATCTGTGCTGCTTATGTGGGACTTAGAATAATCAGGTCTTAGAATCCAATTTGAAAGGAAGCTTCTGCAAACGCGCACAGCACGGGGGCCACTCTAATCTGCTAGAATGCCAGTCGGGTGTTCAAACAGGATTCATTGAAATTTATCAAAAAGTTTATTAGTGATAAAAACACTTTCAATCTACCAAACACAATCAGCGTTTATTTAAATAAATACATAAACTCTGCCGGAAAACATTATAATTAAAACAACTAAATGTATATTCGAACGAAAATTTTTGTTCGATCAAATCAGTTGAATATACCAATTTTATTCATCCAACTGAAGCTAAAACATGGTATAAAAAAATCCAACCGTGCGAAACTTCCAAAGCCAAATGCCGAAGAGCAAGGTCCTCGATATTTATGGCATAATTTTTTTTTTATCTTGGATTATCTTTAGGATAAAGTACGAGAAGGTGCCGTGCAGAATTATTAGATGGAGAACTCTGCTCTCGACATATCAAATGTGCCAGAGAATTTTGGATTACACTTTTTGTTACCGCCCGTATAACACATCACCTTAATCGACGTACATACGTCAACTCCCCCAACTCGTCGTGGTCCAACACGCCCCGGTCTGACACACTCAAATCACGAGAGCTCGGGGAGTGCGTGGATTGAAAGGCAGTAATAAAAGAGGGTGAACTCTATCTTTCTCTCTCTCATTTTGTGATATTGGCTCCAACACATTCGCAGGTATCATTGAGTACCGAGCTTGCGAACCAGTGGAAATTAAAACCCTTCGGAATTCCACTTCCGAAAAGTTTTGCACTGCAATTCCTTGGTCAAATTCTTTCTCTTCAGGGCCATTAAAAAAATTCCATTACGTTATCATTGTTATAGATGAAAATGGTGCAGACATTGGTATTCCTACTGTTGCTTATAAATTTTTGTGACAATGGGTTAAACGGTGTTGAAATGGTTAAATGTTATCTTTGGATTCTTTTTTTTTTTTTTTTTTTTTTTTTTTTTTTTTTTTTTTTTTTTTCACAGAATTTGAAGAAATGGGAATTCAGTGACAATTCAAATGGTCCCATTTTGTCCTTAACGCAGATCTTCATTGATTATTATTAGACATTCAATGGCACATTTCTCTAACGTGCCAAGAATTTCTTCTCGAAAAAGTGGATTCCCACACGTTGTTACAAAGTCCCAAAGATTTTGCCATTATTTACAGTGATTCATGGGAACGTCATTATTATTGGCTTTTTACGAAACTCTGGGGCACCGTGTGGTACGCCAGTGCGGTACCGTAGTGTCGTAAATAGTAATCATATGTGTAGGAAACCCGACCGAGAAGTGAATTCATGATGTCGGTAGTACGCGAGCGTAACGAGAACATACAGGCCAAGTTACAAATGAGTTGCTGAAAATTGTGTTACCGGTAATAAAGAAATAACGGAATTATCGTTGTTGTTATTGTTTTATTAATATGTAGTACGTGCGCAACAGGTCAGGAAGGAAAATTCAAATGAATATGCATTAGATAAACGATTAATCAATGGCACATTCATTCACTGATATTTTCATCTTGTTTTTCAATGCTCAGTTTTTATATGAATTGGGATAAAACACAATATTTCTCAACACA
The DNA here is from genome assembly GCA_947507545.1 of Clistopyga incitator. Lineage (NCBI taxonomy): Eukaryota > Metazoa > Arthropoda > Insecta > Hymenoptera > Ichneumonidae > Clistopyga > Clistopyga incitator. Next base: position 523,336 of record OX382174.1, on the reverse strand, counting down.
ATTCAAGCATTCAAAACAATTTTCCCTATTTTATTTCAAAAAATTATATAATGGGAAGTTTACTCCCACCCACCCATTTTACGGCTAACCCATTTATTGGTCCACTACTTAGTGAAACTGATGCAAATGTGATGTATAAAATATTAAACACACCAAAAAGTATAAGTGTAAAGCCACAATTCTTACATCTAACCTCTTAAAACCAACATCTACACCCACCCACCTTCTTTATGTGCTCAACCAATTTTCGTCTCCACACAATTCAATAAAAACGAAGTTTCCTTTACAAGCGGTGAGAAGAAAAAAAAAATTAGCATCAGAGCACGGGCGATGTATCACAGTAATATAATGGATATAATAGTAATCACGTCGAAAAGTGTGAGGGCACAAGAGTATAAGTTGCGAGGTACGTGACAGTTTGGCGGGTCGGCGAAGACGAAGGCGCGAGAGCTCGGAGCACCAAAGCGCGACGGCATTCGTTCTGGCATATGTGGAGTGCGTGACTGGTCTCGAGGGCGAGATGTCATGGACCGAGCGGGAGAGCGAGGCCCGTTCCTCTCGGACGTTCGGTGGAAGGCCAGGGGCAGGTCAGAAAAGGATGATGACTCTGTCCTGGGGGAGGTTAAAGGTCCCCGTTCTCATTTATGATCTTATGCAACGTGCGCGCAATATTATATAGCCGTTGGGAGAGCACGGCGTCGCATATTAAACGCCGAGACTTATCTTATCCTCTCTCGCGCGCTCGGCTCTCAAGTCTGGCGTTTACCGCGTGATCAATGATTAACGAGTGTCCCCGCAAATGGCGAGAGCGCCATTCTCCTTTCCCCTGTAATATGCGCAGCTATTTCTGTGTATAAATATTAATCCAGGAATATAATATAGCGCGACGAGTGGGTGAATCCAGGAGACCGGGGCATGGAATTTTGGAATCATTGGTAATGATTTAATCATTAAATTAGGGCATCGAAAATTATTTCACGCTGCTACGTTCAAAACAATCTCCTCGAATAATCCCAAAATTTGAAGCTTTCACTGTCAGTCCAATTAAAGTCTACATAAATGTCGAAAAGTATGTAAAAAAAAATTGAAAATTGCGTAATATAATGAAATGGTTACGGCAACAAATGAAATCAAAACATTCGTGTTAACCGGAAACCAGATGTACCATGGCAATATGGAAAACTGAGTGTGTTTAAGCTAGCCCCGGTCTCCGATCTATCAAATACGTACGTGCACCATTGCCCACGTGATTGTGCTAACCAGATCAGCGAAATTCTTTGACCGCTGAGTGCTCGACTCGGCTATTCATTTTATTTTGTTGTACAGTTGTTTATTTTATTACAGTCTATCGCTCGGTCGTCGGGAGTGCGAAACGCGGAACGAATCGGGGGTGTCGAGAACCGGTTTAATAGAGTTTACGCAATTTCTGTTTCAGACGTGCCAGATCCACCGGGACGTCCGATGCCAACAAACTTTACATCTCGATCCGTAACAATATCATGGGCGCCCAGTGAAAATTCTCACAACAATCCCATTTCCCACTACATCATCAACGTCAGGTAAGTCCCGCGAAGTCTTTTCAATTTTCAAATTAAAACAGTCAACGTGCTGTTGTTAAATATATTTATTTGACTTAGCTGTATGTTTATACGTCGATAACAACCTCATAACGTCGTGGATCTATCTGCACCGTATTTTCGACCATGTGTGAATAAGCTCACTGATTAACTATAACGCGATTAATCACAACTGCAGTAATGGTAATTTCGTTTATTGACAATTAGTTACAATTAGTACCCGTTTTATTGGACCACCATAGAAACGATATAAAGCGCGGCAAATTTAGGAACAACCGGCCGGTTATTTCCCTATTTACTGTTCCGGAAAATTTTCATAAATTTCACCTTTTAATTTTTTCCAGTTCCAAATTAATTTACCGATTTTTATTTCTCTTTTTTAGGCTAATTGATCTATAAATTCAGCACAGTTATACCGAAATATTTTGATTAATTCATTTCGTACAGGATTTTATTGAAAATGAATATATATATTCAGTGTGAGAACGAACGGCAATTTTGGTGACGGTTTTTTGGATTTTTTTTTTTTTAGCAGTGGAGAAATTTTTTGTACGAATATGAAAACGATCGTGAGATATACTTTGTTTACTGAAACATGGGCAATGTTTGCACACCCAACGCCACCAAGCGGCGGGGCTCGGAACAAATCAGATATAACAATCTTGAACCATTTACGCGACCGCTTCATTTTATGGACTCGTAAAGCTGCGATTCCAGTTTCTGCACATAAATTGCTTGCATTTTGAGCCACAGTATCGTTTATTTTTAGTGTGACGTTAAACGTTATGACGTTTCGATATGGCATTTGGCTTCTTGAAAACTTTGATATGCGATTTGAAAGTCGGAACAGCGTCGCGACGATGTGTCCATCGTCGGGAAACCGACGTCGGTGCGATGCTGAAGAGGCCGAACGTGAAAAGAGACGTTCGGTCGGAATTCAAAATATCGCGTTAATAATCCCGAAGAAAAAAAAATTTCAATTATTCCCAATTACATTTTAAGACATTCTTCACCATTATTTTCTGGAAGCATCAGAAACTTAAAAAAAAATAGTTAACAATATCAAAAATTATTTCACTTTCATTTCACACAATTATACATACTACACCTTTGTTTTTGTTTTTTTGTTTTTTTTTTTTTTCCAATCAGAAACAAAATTACCAATCGATACTTCAAAAATTCGGAAAAGTGTTATATTAAATTATATATTAATTTCTAATGCCACACATTGCGCACCGCGTTTAACCGTGAGCCCGGAACCTCGCCGCCGAAAGACCGAAAACGTTGTTTCGACAATACGGAACTTGAGATGAGTTGGCGAGGCACTTTGTCGCTCTCCTCAGGGCCCGGAGACCCGTAGCAAGGTGTTCTCTCCCGAGTGCGGATAAGTGCATCGCAACACTCGACGCGTCGGTTGCGGAATTCGGCACAGCGCTCCGGGACTCGTTCCGCTACCTACAACAAACTCAATCGTCGTGATACGGAATAAGGCGCGCGTCACTCTCCACCCCCGCGATTCGCCCGCGGTGAGCCACACACATTTACTCACTATATATACGTACGTGCGTACATACATTCACACATCCACACATTTACTCACTATATATACGTACATGCGTACATACATTCACACATACACACATTTACTCGCTATATATACGTACATACATGCATTCACACATACGCACATTTACTCACTATACATAGGTACATCCGTACATACATTCACATATACACACATGTATTCACCATATATACCTACATATGAATCCACACAAGCATATACAGACGTTTTCGCTTCAGAAAGAAGAATGCCAAAGCCCTGGTGAGTGTGGTAACTTGGTTTAGCTGTGCCAGAGTTGTTACAGTTGTTGTCCGACTTGGTGGTTGTGGGAGGTGGCAAGATGAGCATTGCACAGAGAAAATAAAAGGTGGTACGGTGAGTGGAGTGAAGAGGTCGCGGTTGGTAAAGTAGCGAAATGAAAAGGGCCCCGGAAACGGCGGGTGGGCGGCGGTGGGGGGTATAAGGAAAAGGGAAAAGAATTCGGAAAAGTGATACGCGTTTCTTTAGTATTTTCACTCATGAATATACGCATACATCAGATCGTTCTTCGGATATAACTACAAGCTCGAGATGTCTTGTGATTCTTGGGCATTATTCCGCATACCCAATGGCTAACTATGCGTTTTCAGAGAAAACGAGTAAAGCCCTGCGGGTTTTTGCTGGCGGAGGGTCGACGCGGGCTCAGCTCGGTAACGGAAAAAGGAAACGAATAAAATGAGAAGAAACGGCAGGAGGACGGCAGTCGCTGGTAACAGTCGCGACGCTCCGTGAGGGAGGAAGAAAACTAGAGAGGGAGTAAGAAGTGCAGTCTCGATAAGCACCCTTTGTTCTCTTCCTTCTTTCGCAGGAGCTTCGACTCTACGAGTACGCGCACACCGAACAGACCGTTCGTCCGACGTCCGTTATCTCTTCTCTCTCGCTGCTCCTCCACCCCCTCCCGTCCATCCTCAGCCTCTTTTCTTTTCCCTCGTTTCTCCTTTTTCTCTAGTGGCTTTTTTTTTTTTTCTTGTCCTTTCTTTCGTTTTTTTCTTTCTTTCTTTCTTTCGTCTTCTTCCTTCCTCTCTTTGCCTTTTATTTTTAACAGACGAGAGAAATTCGCTATCGGCACTTCCAAGTACCCCATATACCGAATGACCAACGCGGGCCGCGTTTTTCCTTTGCCCTCCTACCAGCAAAACCACCCGATGGTTTCAACTCAGAGCACTACAGCTTTTTCTGTACGGCCACGCTGTTGACCGCAACAAAAACAATGCCAGGCTTATAACGTGCATTATTGACCCGTTTTGCGGTGATACTCCTCGGGAGAAGCTCCTCGCGCTTCATCCTACCACTTCGCAAACTTGAAGTTTTCTTCACCTCGACGTGCACACTACTTACCTTCGCACACGTGTCAGACGCTCGATAAAAAGTCGATAGTTAAGAGAGTCCGCTCTCCTTCTCTCTCTCTCTCTCTCTGTGCATGTCCGGTACAGAGAGCAACTTGAAAACAGTCAGTAACATTTTTCTCTTCCAACTGGACTCACACTTGGAGGGTGTGCACCACCCTCGGGGTATATGTCTCTCGTTAACTGTATCCAGTCACCGCAGACCGGTTAAGAGAATTTTTTCTCGCTGTTACGCTTGAGAAGTTGTTGGTGTTAGGATGACGGAGGCTGAAAGATATTTTCACTCGATGCGCGAAAAACGTTTCTCTTCAGGGTCAATTAAGGAAAGACGTCCCGAGAAAATCACCTGTGAAAAATGTATCGTTTAGAAGTTAAAAAAAAATCTGGCTAGTTTTAATGCGCATCGAATGTGTATCAAGCACAACAGGATAAGCTCAGTTGATTTTGCAAACTGCAGAAACTTGAACTTTTCAGTCGGACTGTACTGCTGACTATACCGACGTCCTTCATGCTTTGGACCATCCGAAAAGTTGACACGACGAGAAAAGTGCTGAGCCAGCATATGAGTCGCCACGTTGACGTACGTCAAGGATTTATTTATCGTCGGAAAAAAGAAATAGTCAAAAGCATCAAGCACAGTTATTTGATCGGTGGGGAAATCGCTCTCGACCGCAGTAGTTTCCCATTGCGGTTCGATATTCCACGGGCAATTCAGGAGGACCGAAAAAAGAAGAAAAGGAAAAAAGAAAAAGAGAAATACCGAAAAAATAAACGGCATCGCGGACCGCGCAACGTCACTGCGCCACGATGGCCCTTGCCAAATATGAAAGTTTAACCACGACGGAGACACACAAGAAGTTGGTGAACCGATGGCCCCGGGGCCACTTACCGAGCGCCTCTCGAGGCAAATCTACCGGTAATACCTCGGACTCGTGCGAATTTTTACTTCCATAATAAAGTTCGTTAAAACTTTTGTCGGAGAACTCGAGGCTCATGAACGCGGCCACCTTTATTCCCTGCAAACGCCATATTATATTCGTCCACTTGTTCACCCGCACCCTTAAGCCGCCGGAAAGTCAAGTTCGGTTAAGCCATTTTTGGGGTCAGCTTAAAACGTACGTACGTACGTGCACTTTCACTATCACAATTTTCTCCGGTGTTGGTCCTACTCGGTTGAAATAACTTTTTCGTTACCGCCGCTTCGTTCGCTTTCCGTGGACCCTCAATTTACCTGCATCCGAAAAACGATAATCACATCCGCACTTTTATTAATCTTTAATTGCCGAGCTCTCGGGCTTTCGCCAATCTCGTAGATTTTCTTGATGGGGTATATATAATTCGATGTTTAAACACGTCTTTCCTTTTTTTTGTGTAGGGACAATTTTTTATAAGCTGTTTCGTGAAATTGAGCTTTTTTTATAGCACTTGAAAAAGCTGTTTGGGCGTAATTTATCACCGGCTTTAAGGGCGGGCGGAATATCTTGCACTCACTGTTGTGGGTTATAAGGTTTACCTTCACCTTAAGGTCGTAATAAATATATCACAATTGTGTCGACCCTCCAAAATTTCTAATGTTAATTGGATCATCTATTTGTCATTCTTAAATTATTCTTTTTTTACCATCGAGGGTCTAAATATCCAAATTTATAATTTCAAGGGACACTTTTATTTTGAATATTTTAAAAAAATTTAAGTATGGCAAAGGAGGGTTCAGAAATTTTTTCATGCCTCAGGGAGAAAAAAATACAAGAACATAAAAAATTGAGAATTCTCGAACGACGTCAGGTTCTCTCAGACCCTTTTTATTTTCCTCGTTCCATAATCGTTGCTGCAAAATATGAGAAAATTTATCATCAAGCACATGTGTAATATAAATTGCAACGAGGAAGACGAACTTTTCGCGGATTTCACGTGCTCGCTATCGCGAACCGTCATCGGTGCGAAATGTCGCAGAAAGGCCAAAGTGCAAGTACGTTGAAAATTTAATTGGAATGAAGATCCAAAACCCAGTGGAAATTTATGAAACTCGCGAAGGGTTTTGCCAGGGAAGATGCACCGCTGATGGCGAAGTGGAGGAACCGCTGTACGAGGTATTTCGAATACCTACCGTCTTTTGAATTGAACCCCTTTGAAAAATACTGCAGCCCTCAATCGCTACATGCACATAAATACACGTGGAATGTCCCATATACGCGTCATTCCACGGTATTACCCGTAAAGCTCGACTCCAAAGTTCTCCAAACTTTTTCATGTCGTTCATCACACTGATCACTGCACCTGTGAATATTTTCCCCATTTTCGATTTATGAAATTAGACAAATATTAGATAAAATCATTTTGACGATCGTTATTTTGTAAATCGTAAACACGAGGTCGAAAAATTCGAAAAAAAATTGGAGATGCTCGGTAGGAGGTGGCGAACGAGCAAAAAAAATGAGGTGAATATCACGGGAGTCTGTCGGGATTTATGGGGTGCGAAATACCCCACGGGTATACTTATATGTATACTTTGAGAGGATGGTCCACTTCAATTCATCCGAAATTCCGAGAGGATAAGAAATAGGACGAGGAGGAGGTCGGCGAGGGGGCGAGGATCGGAAAGAAAGGCTATCTGGTCCGCAACGTCCATCGAGGACCATTAATCGTCGCACGGTCATCCATATTAAATCCACTTCGTCGGGTTACGAATCCTTAAATTGATGGCCTTTGCATTTTTCTCGATGTCGAGCTCTCGGTCCACTTATTCGAAATTTCTATTGTACGATGTATATCGGTGAGAAATTTGCGAAATGCGACGAAGGGTCTTATGGCGCACGTCGATCCTGCGGAACCCTCAGCTGGGTTGGTATACGCTCGCGTGAAATACCCTCCCGAGGGTTCAACCAATCAGGATCTTCATAATTAACTTTTCTGTCTAATTTTCTCAATGGCCGATTAGGTGCCGCGGCTCGGTGCCGAGTCCTACGTGCTTGCGCCCCCTCTTTCCCCATAAACATTGCAATAGGGTAGTAGTATAGTGGCCGCGGTAGGATTAAGCCAACCAGTGGTAGCCAACACTGGCGAGGATGGGAAATGATGATAGAGGTACCTGAGAGAGAATCCGCGAGGGAATTTTCGTACAGAGATTTCCACTTGCTCCGAGTCCGTGGTAATCCACTGGTTCCTTTTTATAAATTGCTGCTGGTCTTTCTCCGCGATTCCGTCACCCCCACTGGACCTGAACTCGCTATATTGAATTACTCACTGGCGAGATTTTATCTTTCGTTTAATTAAGATTTCTCTTTTATTGCCATGAAAATTATTGACTTTTTCCTTCAATTTCTTCAGTCAAGTAAAATGATATGGGGGTGGATAATATTTTTGAAACGTTTTGCCAAATTGTCCTTCTTGCGCATTACCCCGAGAATTTTAATCGGTATGGGAAATTGCTGATTAGAGATTTTGTCTTTTGGTTCATTGCTGATTCGAAATTTTGTCGTTTGGTTAATTAAAGATGTTGTCTTTCATTTTCTGCATTAAAAATCACGTGCATTGACATTTGAAGAAAAAACATTCACATTTCATGCTTCATACTGGAATATTCAGTTAGACATTAAAAAAACAATCTGTGGAAGCTCCTGGAAATATGAAAATAGTCGCATGCAGGGAAGAATAATAATCGTTCGTGGGCATAAAATATTAAATTCCTCAGTATCGCGTATAACCGCAAAAATTGGTCATTGTAAGTGAATCTGCTGGCCCAGACCTGTTAGACAAATTTAAAGTGGAACCACTGAATTTTCCGTTCCTGAACAAAAATTATTTAACACCCCGTTTCTGTCGTGATTAATAACAATCCAAAAAATGTATTTGTACTATCTGTGCACAGTTTTTTTCTATAACGTATATGCACACCCCTTTTTAACGTCCTTATAAAAGGATAATTGAGTCTCTGCAGGAATGCGAATTTTGGAAATTAAAAAAAAACACGTGTCAAAGATTGAATTGAGTTTCACCGGATTTCTGTACACGATTCCGTACCACGGACAACGTATATACTTGGCTTTGCTATATATCGGAAAAGTGCTGGCGCAATGCCAGGAAATACGTGGTGACCCGACAACTGAATCGAATTGTTCGCCCGACGACATGAACCGGAAGTAAAAAAGACATTTGTTTAACCACCGTGTGCGAGCTCGTTTCGGTTAAAGTACTCCAACGAAGCGCGAATTTCGTCCCGAATCTCATCGATGCATTATGGGCCGGGAGGGTCGCGTGCTCGGGATTCAGCGCCATTAAGTCCGCATTACAATACGCTACGTTACGGAGCCCACTTTGATAATCCCCTCATGCGGGGGTGGGCCTTCCAAAATTTCGAATTATTCCACAACAGTTGAATAATTGTTGAACGAACTTATTCGTTACATGCAAGCGAATAGAGTAATTTCTATTGCCACGTTGCATTGATAAATAACCCCCAATATAATTGGCTAATAAAACCGGGGACGTGCTTGAAATATAGATTTTCACCAGGATTAAGTTCGTAACATGGAGGCGATAAAATATTTTTTTAATCAGGGTACGTTTGATTAATGAGGAACTGCATAGAAAAAAACAGCAGGTGTGAGTAATACCGATTTCATCGAATTTTTTCGTCTCCACCGAACGAAATATGTTGTTATCGTGAAAAATATTATTTTATCAAGAGGCGATAATTAAAAACGCGAAATTCAAATTTAATTCGTACATCCGATTACCAGAGCAGGGATTTTTTATTATAAATTTTATTATTCAATATTGTCGGGGTCCGTCGACACGATTTTGCGAAGGAACGGTTTTTGATTACTTTTTATCTTATCGTTTCTCGTACAATGACTTTTCAGCATTGTTAAAATAAGGTCGGCGACGTATTGCAATATTAAGGCTCATGAGAAATTCAGTTTCATGAGAGTTACGAATTTTCAGTGAGTGTTATTAACCTAAATAAATAATTCCAACGCGGAATATACTTTTCGTAGAAAACATTAATACTTATGAATATTAAACACTCTCGTATCTTCCTCGACAATTGTGCCTTAAAATCGTATTACGTGAGAGATAATTCTCCTACAATTCAATGCTCACGGTTCTACCAAATTTTTTTTTATAATTCGCCGAAATAGTTCAACGGATTATTTTTTAAATTGATACCAATATGCAATAATTTTTTTAAATGATTCGCCGAAATGGTCCAATGGCTTATTTTTTAAATCTATACCAATATGCAATAATTTTTTTCAAACAATTCGTCGAAATAGTCCAATGGCTTATTTTTTAAATTGATACCAATCTGCAATAATTTTTTTCCAACAATTCGCCGAAACAGTCCAATGGCTCATTTTTTGTATTGATATGCGATATTCTTTTTCAAACAAATCACACTCGTTGTCCATTATTGCATTACTAACCACTAAAAATGAAAGGAGAAGTAAAAAATAAGCCTCCTACAATTCAATACTCACGGTTCTACCAATTTTAACCCCTAAAAATGAAAGGAGAAATAAAAAATAAGCCTACAATTCAAGGCTCACGTTTCTACCAAATTTTTTTAACAATTCGCCGAAATAGTCCAATAGCTCACCTTTTAAATTTACACCAATATGCGATAATTTTTTTTTTTTTCAAACAAACCACACTCGTTATCCATTAATGCATTACTAACCACTAAAAATGAAAGGAGAAGTAAAAAATAAGCCTCCAACAATTCAATGCTCACGGTTCTACCAATTTTTTAAAACAATTCGCCGAAATAGTCCAATATTCGTCTATGCATATTTGAAAGATATAGTGTGTTTCGCGTTGTTCAATGTCAAATATGGAGTCGCGAGTTCGTATATCGATTTCCACGAATGGATGACTCCAGTATATCGTCTTACATATGGCTTTCCCGGAGAGTCTAACGGTGATTATCTCTGACTGGTTGAGCCTCGACGGCAGCGGGAGTTCTTCGAGGGATTATCTCTCTGTCTCGGTCTTGGTCTCGGTCTTACCTACACCCTATATACCCCTTCGGCTACTGTCGATATTTCAACGGTCTTATCTACTCTCCCAGAGGATAGGTAGTCGAGGAATCGGCCCCAATCCTATGAGTATTCCATGTACCACCACACACGTAATATACATGCTAATACCACAGCAGCTGACTGGTATTACCTCCTACTACATGTATCTCTGTTACATGCATTACATTCAGCCATGTCTCGTCGACATCCTCCTCATTATCCTATTAACCTCCCCATGCCCAAATCCGACTGAAGAAAAACGAAACCAGTGGCTTGGACATTGTTGAGCTGCATTTTTAATTTTCTTTGTTATTTTATTCAATAACTAACGTACAGTGGACCAGTAAATTAACATTCTACAAAAATTCGTAGGAGATGACAGATGAAATTCAAAATTGAATGTTCTGTTGAAAAGTCAGAATCTCTCATCGATTCTCAAAGAGCTATCGTTCATTTACCGATGACTGTTCAATCGCTGGGGCGTTTGATTTGTCTTCAGTTTGCATCATTGTTTTGAATGAATTTTTTTATGAGGAAAAGTGTACTTAAGGAACAGTAAATGAAAATAAAAAATTCCGATAAAATCCGATGTTTTTTTTTTTTTTTTTTTCTCAATATTCGGTAACATTATTAAACATTGTTTCGTTTACATAAAAAATGTTCGCTTGGCAAATAAAGTTTTGCAAACGTTTAGGTAATAACGTACACTTTTCGGGGACACCAACAAGAGTCCATAAAATCCGAACTGCTTTACCGGTTTACCCCAATTCGGAGATCTTATCCATTCTCCCAGAGAATAGACAGTCGAGGGATCGTCCCCAATCCTGTGAGCATTCTATCTACCACGACACATACAATATATATGATAATACTGAGCAACTGACGAGTATTACTCGGTAGTATGTGTAATTGCACACGTAATTACGTACGTTACATTGTCAGTTCGTCATTATCTTTCCGGTATCCAATTTCAACTGAGCAGAAATAAAAGTAGAATCATGATACGAAAAGCAACAAAAGAGCAATGTACTTTTTGATTTTTTTTATGTACCGAAAAAATCCTCTTAATTTCAACATCACTGATAATAGTTTCGCTTAAGGAAGTTTTTTTTTTTGAAATTCGGAAACTCTATAAAATGCAAACCACTCAGGCAATTTAATTGAAATTCAATACCGAATAGCGAAAAAATTGTGAAGTTTGGATGTTTATCAGTAATTCTGCGGAATTTTGGAAATTGTATACAATTGAAATGCTCGAATCGATTTGCATTCTCGAAGGGACGATAAATACGTGTAGCCACTTTGAACACTATTTTTTTTCAGCGAATTTCAATAAAACCCTTCTGAAATTTTAATAAAAAGATCTAGCACGGATTGGAGCTTTTGTAAAAGGGCAAAAGCTCCGGCCGATGGAATTCTTAATGACTCGTAAAAGCGAATATCAGTAGGACGGCCTAGGCCACTGCGGTCTCTGGCTCAGCGAATATTTCTGCACCGGAAACAAAAGGGAGAATGCGAACAAGCCGCATAAATAATGCAATTATGTAGGGAACCCGAGCAGCCAGTGTGCCCGACGTTGCACCGCATGTCCGCCAGATAGTAATTGTCATTAAGTTGAAAATATGTGCCGGAAGAAAGCTGCAATCGCGTTGCATTTCGCTATTTTCTTTGCGCTTTCACCCCGAGCCCTCGGCATGAGCTTGCATTACCGACGCCGGATTCACTTCTTCAAGGTCATATTTCAGCCTTCGGATAAGATAATTAATTGCAAGCTTATGGATTTTCAGCTCCCGAACAAAAGTCCGTGGTTCGTACAAGGATTCGGATTATTTCCGCAATGGTGTCCTATAAATATCGATCGATAAATACACTTGGCGAATCGAAAAAAAAACCTTCAATTGCAATTCTCTCTGAATAATCGAGTGCCATGGTGTGCTTTTGATGTCCGGTTTTGTCGAGTATTAGTCGGGTGTCAAAGTACCGGATATCCGTTACATTTTGTGTATCCAACGAGTGACAAAACATTTCATCCTTTGTATCACATTTGTTTTTGTATTTTTGAAAAGTTGGTGTATACGCGGTTACGAAGTTGTAGGCACTCGGCAACTCGAGTGGGATGTGGGAAAAGAATCAGAAGCGAAGCTTTGTCTTTGGGGGTAGTTTTCCCTTTGTCCACTACGTGGGCGCGGCGTATTCCGTTCGGCACTAAATCCTGGATCGCTTTGTGGCCTACATCCTGGACTCCATTCTGGGCCGAATTTTGAATTCCAATGTAGACTGAATATTCAGTTCAATTTTGAACTTAATCCCGAATTCAATTCTGGACTAAATCCTAAATTCCTTTTAGGACCAACTCCTAAATTTCATCCTGTGCTGAATCTCCAATTCGATTTTGGACCAAATCCTATAAATTTCATTATATTCTATTGTACATCTTCAATTCCATTCCGAAAAAAATCTTGCATTCCATTGTCCGCTCAATCCCCAATTCCATTCCGGCCGCAGTCTGAGTTGCTGAGTTCTCTGCCCATTAACACCTTTATTTATCAAATAATAAATTTCGCAAAAGCTCGAGACTTCACACCACTTGCCCATAGACTTTGGTCCATCGTATAGTTTCAATTAGCTCGCGCTCAACCGAGACAAGTTGATTTCTCCGCAGGCTGCATTATCGTGGAAGCTTCGAAGCCCTGGAAGGGCGAAAGAGATGAGTTGTACCTGAAGATGCATCTCCGGAAATAGCAGAGCGGAGCCGCTAGGCGGAATTTGCATGATCGTCGGTACATAGTAAATAAAATGAATATTGAAGAGGGGCTGGCAGAGCGCGACAGCCGAGGAGCTACCAAGGTGCGAGAGGATGGTCCAGCGGAATTGTTTTGACGATAGCAACAGCCTCCGGTTGGAGCGTCGAAGACAACGATGAAGCGGTAGTGAATCGCGGTGGCGATGAGAAATTTGCATTTTTCCCGTTTTTCCCGATGAACCGCACCGCGCGAAATAAAAAACATCTTCTGTTAATTAAGGAAGAAAGGGAGGAAGAGAGTGAAAGGAGAATGAGAAATCGTCTTGGGGTTGGAGCGGAGCGGGCAAATGGTCGGCGGACCGAGAGACGTCCGGAGAATCCGGCATACCAAGCTCGGCTATGCATCATCTGTAATTAAGAAATGCCGCATGCCTGTTTAAATATTCTTACCGTAATCCGGTAAAATGGAATTAAAAATGATAAGAAGTACGGCAACAAATAAAACGCCCTGCTGAAGAAGAAGAAGAAGATGAAGAAGAACAAAAAAATCGAGGGACCAAATAAAAAAATCATCCGCAAGGTTTCCGGAGATTTCTCGAAGGTTTTCTCGCCGGACAATCGGCGCGACTGCAACAATAATTGTCGCTTACAGTGATTGAGAATATTCCCGAGCTAATAATTCCCGAAGTGCGATGAACCGCCGCCGGACGAGGCTCTCGAATGTAATGGGAATTTTCGGGATATGGCAGATGTTGGATGAGTTTCCCGCTGGACGCATATCGAATATCGATCCATGTCCCAGCTTTCACCGTGTGTATATATATACACACACATATATATATATACTCCATTTTTCGTCTTTTACTTTTTTCCACCAGATATGAATGCAATGCTCTGCCGGGCGTATAAATTTACTTTTCAACCAAAAATTTTTCACCTTTTATTTTACCGCCGCCGTTCGATGTTACTGCACCTGCGCACAATGCACCAAAAATTGACCATCCACTCTGTACGTGGTGGACCTTTCGCTAAATAAAAACAATAAAAGCAAACAAAACGAATAAGAAAACAAAAAAAAATAACGAAGATACATAAAACGGGGGCGAAGCATGAAGCAAAGTAAAGTCGTGTGATTGTGGCTCGGAAGAAGAATGTTCTGGTGCAACCATTTGTGAGCTGTTGCATCAGGACGTGAGCATCGTATACAGCAGCTTTTTCCCCTCAGTTTTCCACGTACTTTCGGTAGTTTAAAGCTTTGTGCCGGCCTCAAAATGGGGTCACCGTCACCACATCGGTCGTGGTGAGTCTGCTGCTTTCAAACAGCTCAAGCTAACGCTACCACTACTGCGATGTCCCTTTTGCCGCTGCTGCCTCTCCTGTCGTGTTCATACTGCTGAAACTATGCGGTGAAGGGCTAGCTTTTAGAGAAAGGATTTTTAAGTTCACGATTACCTGCTCGGCTACGTCGCGTCGGCTTGATGGCGCCGAGAGGAGGAAAAAGACATTACCTCCGATGAGAGAAGAGAAGAGAGGAGAGGAGCGAAAGGAGATCGTGAAATTTAACGACGGGCGCAGCGAGGCCGAAACGCGTGAGACGCGAGGGATTCACCCGCTCCTTCGAGATTGGGCTTAACGTAAGCGGAAAAGGGTTAACCCAGAGGATGTTATCAGGCAGCTCCATAAATTCGACAAGATTAGTCGTGCGTCCGTGAGGACGACCCGGCGATTTTCTTCCGCCAGTCCATCCCCCCCCCCCCCCCCCCCTCCCCCTCCTACTATTTTTCGGCCAAACCGCGAATTTACGGTTTAACAAAAAAACGATATTACGGTTATATTTGATGGCTGTTTGTTTGTTTGTTTTTTCTTTCAATTCTTGTGACATTTGGAATTTATGGTGTTTATGAAAATTTAATATTTTCGTTGAATAATTTTATTATTTTCATCATTCCTCATTTTTCGCTCGTTTCAATGCTTTTTCAAAATAAAAAAAGCCCGCATTCGGTCAGCATACTTCCTCGTGAACATAGTTCGCGTTAGAAAAAAAAAAAAAAGGGAGGAATAAATGTCCCGACGTCGGAACCCTTTTTTATTGTGCTCCCTTTTCTCCTGCGCAAATGCGATATAGTGAGACTTTCACGAAGAGTAACAGGACACAGGGCCGTTGAACTTCCGGCCCGGAAGCGGGATTTAAAGACCGAACAAAACGTCAGCCGGTTGAAAAAAGTCAAACGCAGGAATTGCTCGAAACCTCGAAGATAACCAGACACAACCCTTCTCGATAATTCACGTCAATCATAAGTCCCTCCACTGGAAAAAAAATCCTTAAATCAAAAGTTAAAAAAAATTATATGTTTAATAAACTTAATATTGAAAAGCCTGTCGCAAAATTTACGAGCGGATGCGATCGGAATATCCGAGGGCTGCAAGCGACTGGAAAATAATAGATAATTAATACTCATATCTGCGCGTGGGTGGAAGCGGAGACAGCGAGGCCGCGGATCATTTCACTAAAACTCATCTTGTAATTTCATTAAGTGTTCCCACAGCACTAAAGACGAGCGGATAATGCTGCGAAGGTCGTTATTAAAAGACGTTAATTTTTAATAGCACCGTAAACCGTAGTTCATCCTACGGTACGGAAAATTTTCTCGTTACCGCGAGCGCGGCTTTAGTCCAACGTAGTCGTCGTCGTTGCTGCTGCTGCTGCTGCTGCTTCTGCTTCTGGCTCTGCTGTTTTTATCACAATCTCGTTGTATCTCTATGTCCATTACGCAGAATTCGATTATCTAACGCGTTGGATCATTACGATTATTTTCTACCTCGGCCGATAAGCGAGGTTAATAGGTTAACGCCACGATATTCTTATATGTCGAACGAAGAGCTCGAGGGTTGATGATTTCGCTATGGTGAAAAGGTAACAGGCTTAATGCATGGCAGCCACCAACATCATCGATTTAAACGTATATATATATATATATATATATATATATATATATATCGATGCATCGTACGAAACAGAATTCAACGACTGTGCCCGACACGATCGCTTCGATATTCACTGTACATACATTCGAGTGTACACACCGGTCCACGAATTCACCAGACACTGAATTCGCGGAGGCTATTACGTATAATATGAATTTTGCAGCGAGGGAGAAACTTGGCGCGAGGACCGGCAGATTTTTTTCCCGATTGAATGTAAATTTACGCATCGCACTGTCGGCCCGCCAGTCGCATTAACATATGAACAGCCGTATAATACACATTAATGTACAATATTCATATGGAAATTTTGGGTAAAGAGTATTACTGGTCTAACTATCCGTGGGCAAGTCATTACCATAATTGGGGAAAGCGTCGAGAGCGAAATCTCGCGTTTCCTCCGTGCACTCGACGAAACTGCCTAGACCAGTATCGCCGCGTACGCGGAGATCCACCCGTCATCAAGTATCCAACCATTCTCGAATACCCAGGATTTAACCGTACCCCTATGTTCTGAAATTTCCACTTTCAACGGCGAGACCCATATCACTGTGTCCACAAGCCGCTCTCCGGTAAATTAACAAAAACACCGATGGCTTTTAGACGGTTTTTTGAGTGTAATTAAAATCACATGGTCTCAAGATTTCATGGGCGAGGTCTGAGTCGGAAGGGCTAAGGACCTGGGAATCAAGAATTGATGGGCGGTGGTACCTGCAATCGCCAAATTGATTTGTAAACATATTTGAAAATGTACGCGTATGGTCCGAAATTTCAACAGTGAAACCCATATCACTGTGTCCACAAGCCACTCTCCGGTGATTTATCCAAAACTCCGATGGCATTTAGATGGTTTTCTGGGCGTAATTAAAATCACATGGTCGCAAGATTTCATGGTCGAGGTCTGAGTTGAAATTGGCAATGACATGGGTTGTTATTTTTAATTTAATCATCCCTGGAATGAAAATATACATTTGCAAGAACCTTTGACACAGAAAAAAAAAAATATCGCAGATGATACCATTCTCAAAAAAATCCTGCATCGTACTGTCAACGACCGAAAACAAAGAGCAACGGTCTTCAGCGCCCCTAACTTCAGGTTCGTACACAGCGACGTCAATCTTCGTGTAATGGGCTTCATTTTTCGGCTGAAGACCGGTTGACAAATTGGAAAAAAAACAACAACAAAAAAGAAACAAAAAAAAAACGTGTGTCCTCGGCAATGCAAAAGGAGCATTTTCCACTTTCCCGCTTTCGTGACATCATAAAAAACCGTGTCATAAAATATATTTCGGTATTGTCAAAGTTTTATCAGCTTTTACAGCTCGGCGAATATCGAGGAACAACCAATCCAAGCCAGGTCGTTATTGTGCAGCGCAAAATGGTGAGGTCCGGTGAGGAAAAAGCTAATAAAAAAATCTAGAAAAGCTTGGAACAGTTAACCGCAATATTGACGAACATGTCCGAGAGCCCGAATCCCATTCGTTGCATGCCGAATAGATATATACAGATGAAAATGTAACACGAAAATGCCATTATACGCCTCGGGCCATTTTGTCGACGGTGTGTTCCGTCGCTCCTGTATCAAAGTATACGGCGCTCCCTCTACATGGAACCGTCGAACGTCCCGCTGTCGTGGAAAACTCTGATTCTGTCGTTAAAACTTTCAAATCGAAAAGATCGGACGGGCGACGGAGAAATAGGCGAAAGCCCGGAGTGCTGAGGCAGCGAGGATGCGCGGTTGAAATCAAATTTTAAAAACAAGGCCACGAGCGCACCCATACACCCACCCACCCATACACACAGAGAGAAAGCCATGAAGAAGCGGCGGTAGATTCAACGGGTGAAACGAACTTGGGAAAGCACAGAGTCCTTATATCCTCGGTGAGCTGACTTTTGTCCTCGAAGCACGCGAGGAATTGAATTGGCCGTCACAGTACGGAATTCGTAAAATCGACGAGGACCTTCTCCGGTTGCTGATGTGGGTGGGTGGCTGATCGAGTGCTTGAGCCCTTTGCAATTGAAATAGAAGTAGAAATATCCAGGCTTTGGAGGGCAGTGAGTAAAAACGAAAGACTGCGCCAGGCCGAGCCGGCCCGATTCCAGAAAAGCCAATGTTCTCGATTTATTTACCAAAAGTCTTGCACAGGAGATTGAATTAGAGACAAATAACGGTGGGTATCTTGAGAAGATTGCTGTTGGGTTGAAAGCTCAGACGCGCACACCTGGCGCTCCTGCGCATCGCTCTCCTCCTCTTTTCGTCTTGTTCTATTCTCGATGTTGCTTGTTTTCTCATCTTATCCGCGATGCTTTCCAACCGGCGGAGACTTTATTTATCCTCGGTCCTGTAATCTCATCCACCGAGTGGAGCGACCTTTGAACAACTGTAACTTCCATTACCGACGAGTGCTCGCGTACACCCTCGATTCTATCGAGACGAATGAACAAAAAAATAACAACCAACAATAACGACAAAAAGAAAAGAAAAAACAAAACACAACTAAACCACACGTACTCGCGCTCTCTCTCTCTCTCTCTCTCTCTCTCTCGTACACAGGACAACAAAACAGGAATAAAAGGGAAAGGACAGCGACAAAAACGAAAAAAATGGAATAAAAAAATGAAGCGGAGAGAGAGGAGATAAAAACGGGGCGAAAGAAAGCGTTGTGACGAGCCAGCAGCGGCTGCACTCGCTGTACAATAATTCAGCGTCGTCGTCTAGCCACTGCTGTGTCCTGTGCTTTCCTCTCTCTCTCTCTCTCTCTCTCTCTCTCTCTCTCTCTCTCTTTATCTTCCCATATCCTCCCATCTTTCTCTCTCTCTCTCGCTCACTCTCTATTTTCCAAGTGACATATCGCGAGTGGACAGCGGAGTGTAAATCATCGCGCATAGTCTGCACCTGGACATAAACCATTTGGCGAAGGTAGATGTTACTTGGAGTATATAGAGAATGGCTTTGCAGTGGCATATTATACTATGCACGAAGCCAGTTATGCATTCCGTATATATATATATATATATATGTGTGTGTGCATATATCTACATATACATTTATAGATATGGAGACGGGGGCGTATTATTATTGCAGATGAGAAACGTAGGTGGTACCGATAACGACCACAGAGATTTCCACGAATTCGAGGTAGGCAACCGGGTGATAGGTGCTATACGAGCAGAGCACCTGTACGTGCCAACTGCTGGCAGGGCACGAGCACAGCACGCCAGACTTGGTTCGCATACCTCGAGGTAGCAAGCAGCTTTCGATAGCCGAGCATAATACTGCTGGCGCAATTGCGGTACGTGAAACGTACGCGCGTGCACGCACCGCTGATTTTGGCACGCGGGTCACAGTCCACACGCGGGTCACGTAGCCAACTGAGCTGTCGGACAGTGGGCGAACAACGCGAGCATAGCATTTCGCGAGCTTGAAACGCGTGTGGTATCGCATCGCGCCCATACTCACACACAGACACGTGCGTGTGTGTGGGTGGGTGGAGTTTATATAATGTGTAGTGTATAGTGGACTGACCTAATCACCCGATCACTTAACGTTACACGAGCGAGGCTATATCTCTGTGTCACCCACGTACATGGACGCTCGATTGTTATCACTTTTTGTTAACTCGATCGGGCTATTATGAAATTACCTCGGCAAACTCCGCGTCATGTGATAGCGATTCTGCAACGTTGGTAGTGATTTTGGCATACTTTTTTGACGTTACGAAATATGACGGACTAAAGTGAAAAAGGTTCCGGGCGGAAGATGGATTTTCGAGGGTGAGATTCCAGAAATTTTGAAACTGGGTCAAACAATGACGTTTTTTAAGTGGTCTGAGGATGTTTGATGAAGAGGAGATAATCTTTGATGATAATGTTTTGTTGCGTTATGAACCAAATGGACGTTTGATCGTTATTAGCTCTCGTTAGCGGTGCTCAATTATTAGCGAGGCTAGAAACTCTGACCGGTGGATGAAAAAATTGTTTTGCCAGTCTGATAAATACTATTCGTGACCCAGTCAATTGCTTTTCATAAGCTATCACCCAGCACAACGCAATAACTGTTTAATCAAAAGATTCGTTGAGCCAGCACTCCCGTTTTCCACTTTACCACGACCATTTGACACCACCCAATCACCCATAAACGGGCCAATGCATTAATTATTCCCACGTGAATAATGATTTCACTGTTTTTCAATATGCGCCCTACAGCGGAAGGCTAACTGATAGAGTGTTTAGTAGAATTAGCGCGGGCTTCACGATTCACTCGGTTCCCATTGATTCTATCGGGTTTGAATAAATCCAGTATTTGTAAAGCCGCTTCCTGTCGCATTTGAGATATTTATTTACCGATGCGTGTACAAGTAAAAGCTTTCGTGCTATGACGATAAGGACGTGTATGCTAATCTGGGTAGCGAACGGTAAATTCTATTGGCCCCGGTGCCGAAATAACTCGATTGCTATTACCGCCTTTTCAGATTATCATTTTACGTAATAACTGTTTGTATCGAGTTTATCTACGTCGCTATCACATATTTATGATAAGCCCCATGTCGAAGGACTAAAGGGTTCAAATACACACGTGCATCTGATAGATTGCCAAAATCTTGGTTAGCCATTCACCATGTGGCATATCTTCCACGACTAACCCAACGCAAATGTTACAATATAATCATCACTGCAGTGCACCACCTGTTTATATGATACTGTCGTGCAATTTCCATGCACATCCCAATGCCTTGGCTATTCTCTCGGCCATTCCACTGAGTAAACTATGTATCGCGTCCCAATTCAATCTCGAAAGTAATTAGTGCTCGCAGGCAATGTGCCCTCACAGTAATACTCGTAACCCACCGAGACACGTGAGTTCATACGTTGGTTACTGATTCGATTTCTCTGCGAAGTACCCAGCGCGTATTTGTGCAGTTGGTTAATAGGCTTCACCGCCGAATATCGTCATCGTCTGTACATAATCATTGTTTCGTAGATCCTGTCGTCACAACGTTCGATCCAATATTGATTATTACCTGTGACTATATATGGGAATACTGACTCGATGATTTGACGTTTTATTTACAGGGTTTGTTTTGCATTGGTTACTTGGATTTCTCTGGGAAGTATTCTATGGATATTTGTTCGTTGTTTCAAGGTTCGATTCGATATCGATTATCACCTGGAATAATATTTAGAGACACTAACTCGATGACTCGACGTTTTATTTACCGGGTTTATTTTGACTTGGATTTCCCTGTGAAGTGTCCTATGGGTATTTGGGCAGTTGTTTGTTGTTTCATCGTTTTAAGGATCGATTCAATATTGATTATCATCCGGAATAATATTTGAGGATACTAACTCGGTGATTCGACGTTTTATTTACAGGGTTTGTTGTGGATTTGTTACTTGGATTTCTCTGGGAAGTATCCTACGGATATTTGTTCGTTGTTTCAAGGATCAATTCGATATTGATTATCACCTGGAATAATATTTCGGAACACTAACTCGATGACCTTTTATTTACTGGGTTTATTTCCACTTGGATTTCCCTGTAAAGTGTCCTATGGGTATTTGGGCAGTTGTTTGTTGTTTCATCGTTTTAAGGATCGATTCAATATTGATTATCATCCGGAATAATATTTGAGGATACTAACTCGGTGATTCGACGTTCTATTTAGAGGGTACATGGTTTATTTTGACAACAAAAAAAAAGAAACGTGTCCCATCTATTGGATGGTTACGAGGACTCAGCCCGGAAAAAAAGGGGTTCCCGATCGGCTGTCTTTTTTTTTTTCCCCGCTCGGGTGATAAATTGCAATTGGATTTGTCCTTTGATGACTCGCGCGAAAAAATGTTTCTATCACTGTCAAAGGCCACTGGAGTAACCGATTTATTTGAAAAACGGATTTAAGCCTCTTCAACCCCGCGCGTGATCCGGAATAAACTGTTTCCAGAGTTTTTTTTATTGGTTCTATGGGGTTATGCAGAGTCGCCCAATTTTAGCTGAAAAAAAAAATTGGTCACGTGACTTGGGGCACTTTTCATTTTGCCGAAACACGAATCTTAAGTCTTTCGACAACGTCGTTGTCGTGGACACTCGCAACTTTCTTCAATTCTTCGTATAACGTCAGCTTAAAGTCACTTTCGGGTTTTAATGAATTTCCGGCTGATCGTTAGCAACACGTCACAGGAGAAGCCGATGACTTTTTTTGCTGTTCTATTTCATCCGTAAAACACTAATTGGATCTTGGGGGATTTCCGGTCGTGTCGTTTTGCGAATCCCGGCGAATGAACGCAGCCCAGAAGCGAGCGGAACGTGTAACGTTATCCCACGCGTAAACAGAGATGTATCAGTGTCAAAGCGCAAACGCAACAGCACGCTAACTACGAGCTTTAACTGTGGATAGAGTTTAATGCGACAGTTTTGATAAATAGTTAGGCAAACGGGTGGACAGCTCGGCCGTGACGTCCCCAAGACTGGGCCGTGTTTAAACGCTAAAGTGGCTGAAAGAAATATCGGCATCGATCATCACCGGAGGCTTCGTTAGAAAGCTCGAGAAATATCTTTGATAAGAGCCAACGCACACATTACGTAAACCGTCCACTGGAGTGGTAATCCTCCGAGCCTGACGTAATCCTTCATCCGTCACCTGCCTTCAGTCCTCCTGATCATCTTTGTACAAGCTGACTTCCTGTTGCCGAGTGTCCTGAAAAAATGGCCAGTTATCTTTAAATAAAAGTTTTTTTTTTTTTTTTTCATTTCGGCGACGCAGAAAAGTTTTTCAATTTGTTCGATTAACAATTTTTTTTAATACCCAATTTTAAAATATTTTAATTTCTGCCGCGAATAAAATTTTGCAAAATGAAAAATGAATCGTAATTTGCTGATACTGATTTTCATATGATTCAATAATTTATATGTTTTGGTATTCCGCTGGTGAAATGTGCAGATAGTTGTTTTTTTTTTTTTCTTTTCCTTGCACTAGATGCACTGACGTTACCTTCCTGTTTCTTTCATTGAGGTCGACACATACAAAGCAGGGCTTTAAATTATCCATTTTCCTTTGTATACCTTTTAGGCTTTTTACGTAAAACCTTAACATTTTTGAACTCATTTTCCATTCCATTTCCCAGAAAATCGGGGAGAGTGTCGCCGGAAAGTAGTATTTCCTAATGCATCGCATTTGCACAAGGGAATGAAGAGACTGCAGAAAACTGGACTGGCGCGCTGGTCAATATTTTTTACTCGGCTTCTACCGACTCAACAAAAAATATTACGAAAAACTGTCAACAGATTTGTCCATTTAGCAGACAAATTGATTCATGAATTATTTTTATTTTATTTATTTTTTTTTCCAGGTCACTAGGTTAACTCAATATTTTTGACCACCAAATATAATAATCGCGACAGTAATTGGTTATACAATTATTGATTCGTCGATTCTCTCGTCATGAGGATCACCCAATTCAATTTTGATTATTGGAATAATATCTGGGTTACGAAGACAATACCCGACGCTCGGACGTTTTATTGACAGTCAAACGGGAACCCAGTTTTTTAAAATAAAAAAGTATCGCAGACATTGGACGCAGTGGTCACGAGAGATGAGCCAGAAAAAATGGATTTTCGATCGGTCATATATTTTTTTTTCTCCCCAGTCGAGTGATAAATTGTAATTGGATTTATCCTTTGAAGACTCGAGCGAGGGATTTTTCTGTCAATATCAAAGGCAGCCTGGTTGACCACTTCATTCGGAAAACAAATTAAAGCTTTTTAAAACTCGACACGTGACCCACGACGAATTATTCGTGGGGTTGTTGCTATGACGTTACTTTTTTTGATGTCATTCTCAATGTACATTTCTTTCAATCACTCATTTCCTATAATGATTATTACCTCAAACGTGCCCTCAAAAAATTCATATTCATATAAATATCTGTTTACCCTATATCTTTCGAATTACAAAAAAAATCAATTTTCACAAAGTTTTTCCGACTTTTCCTCCAAGACAATTATTTTTTCATTCTATTCCCCCAATTTCAAAACGGCAAATCCCAAGTTCTCATCGTGAATTCCACTCTAAAACTACATTGAAAAATTGTTGCCAAAATATGAAAGCTCGAAAATGTTCTTATAAATAAATTAAAACATTCTCCATTACAGTAACAGAGCAAATGCAATTGCTTTGCCATCGAGCAGCATTTTGTAGAAACAGCGGCGGATGTCGAAGGCAAAGTGGAAATGGCGAGTGTCAAAGTGTATGCAAGCCATCGATGCTCGTCTGAATTTATTTGCTCGTGGAGCTTCAGAGAGTTTGGCAAATATGGAGACCCGACTAATTTCGATAATTCCTCGGGAGCGTTATGAAATTTTGTGTACACAGAGCAACATCATACAGGTGCACTTCTTGCAGAAACATTTTCACCGGTCGAATGTCCGGGACTATAACGCGCCTCCCATTTACTTGATTGAACCGCAAGCCGCAAACCAATTGGACGCCTGTCGAGAGTGCATGACAAATGACATGTTTAGAATTCCCTGTCGGACGATAGTAAAACCGATCGTCGATAACGTTCAACTGCCCCTCGTGACTTGTATTTAAATCAGCCCGGTCACGTTACACGTGAGCTTGTCCAGTGATGGAGCCTAATGTGCTCCACGCAAGGTAATGTGCACTGTGGTGCGTATATTGGCTCGTGAAAATTTTATTCTGTAATATCGATTGGAGCGGGGCATTCATGGAAAATGGAAGTCAGCCCTGTCCGGGGATTCCGAGATTTGGACGATCGCTTGCTTCGCAACTCACCCCGCGAATTCAACGCGGTTCGGCAACGAGCACCAGGGCTATCGGGACAACCCAGCTGAATTTATCTGTGTGGTACGCGCTAACGGTTCTCCGACCGGTGTGCGAATAGGCTCACCACTACCCCACTACTCCTATATACATATATATATATATATATATATGGAGTGTATATAACGCGTATGTATATACGTGCAATGCACATACAAAACGTTCCACGTCAAAGCAGCTGCGCTTTTGAATGAACATTTGATTTTTATTTATTTTCTTCGTGAGTGAAGAAGCGAAAGTGAGGGTTTCGTCGACGGAGAAAATTTTCTTTGTCTCGGGTGAGGCTGAAGATCTCAAAAATGAATGGGGGATGGATTTAAATAAAAAAAATAAAAAAACTCGTGAAAAGCAATTAGTCAATATTGAGATCACATCATCGTTCGGAAATATTTTTAATCATAAAATCAGTGTGTCGAAAAGCTCTTTCGCCTTCCTGCGAGACTCAAGATCCAAAAAATTCCGAAAATCGGTGGAGGAAAAATAGGCGATGAATTATGATAAAAATAAAATAAAAATTGAATTCACGAGAAGAGAATTGAAACTATTGAGATCCCATTTTCGTGGGATAAAACTATTTTTAATCCTAAAATGAGTGTGAATTTTCACCGATTTTTTAATCACGTTTTGGGAATCGATATTTTCCAATTTTTTTTCAGCTTCGACTGGGTGAAAACAAAAATCCAAAATAAATTGTGAGACATTCTTTGGTCGGAAACATTGTCATACTAAAATATCGTTCATATCGAAGGGGGTGAAGGATACGGGCTGCTGATTTGACAGTAAATGTCTCGTATATATACATATATATATATACAGATATATATATATATACAGATACACTCGGACATTTGGTGAAGCTAGTACTCGAGTCCTGAGCGGGAAGGTGAATCTGATGAATGAGCTTCGAACAATTCTAGCTTGCTCGAAACGCCGAAGCCCTATCGATGCTACTGCGAGGTCGTATATACACGTTGTTGTGCAACAATGCACGGGGACTATTTATGAACAGCTGCAAAATGAACTAGGCGCTGTTTGTCCGGACCATAAAGACTAGAGTAGGCGACGAGTCCAATCTATATGCGGAAACGCGATGAAAACCGTCCCCGAAACTACGAGATCTAATTGTTTAATGTATTTCAACAGGGACAAAAAGGATTCGCTGGGACCATCGTCCCATTGATAAATGGCCTGCAGCTGACTAATGAAGTTATCGGTTAACACGATCCACGAATGAATGTGCGATCAATAATATATTTAGTGCATAAAACCCCAACAGCTATATTTGTGTAAGTTATCGTCAGCATTTAATTTAAATCCACCCTTATTTCGGACACAAACAAAATGATTTCACCCCTTTCACAGCTTCACAAGCAATCGGGACCAAATTCGAGATAACATTTTTGATAATTTCTACGAGAAATCTGTGAAATAAAAAAAAATATCAATATCTTATAAAGTCTTGAAGATATTGAGGAAATCGTGAAGAATAACATCACGTCCTTTAGAAATTTTTCAGTTCAGAATCTCAAATTACATTTCCTGTCTTGTCGATAACCTTTGTAATAAAAAATCGAGTCGATATCTTATGGAGTCTCTGAAAATGATTTCAGCTCTTCAGGGACGTTCAGAAAATTCATGTACCTTCAATAATACCTCTGATCATCTATTGTAGGCACTCGTAGAAATCAATCATGCAAAACATGAAATCAGCTTGGGCTCTCCCTCCCCCAGTCCAACTTCACCCCCGACGCCATTTTCCATGGAATGGACAGTTCATTTTGAAGATGCAAAGTAAATGGACAGCGGCGCAGTCGAAATTAATATCCAGCGGAATATTTGTGGTGACCGAGATGAAAGTGGCACTTCGTGTGTAGTAAAAGTCTTATCGTAGATCGTGGGACGAGGTTGGGCCGCGGGGGCTTATTACACACGTAGGGGTAAAACACGTACGTTTCAAAGCGGCAGCACCGGCAGCTCGGTACATTTCTAACTTGTAAATAATAATCGTGGGTGCACGGTAGTAATTATACGTACTTGCACGCGCTTCTCGTGCCCTTATCGGACATTCGTGCTGGCTAACACAACGGAACAACCCCACCCGCTTATATGCCCACATATATAAATATATACCCGTGCATATAGCAGCACCAGCAGCGGCAGAAGAACATAACGCATCGTACAACCATCCAACACCATAGCCCGGTGAATTCGTCCGTGCAACGTGTACGTGTATTTGCACATTTCCGGCAAGACCGAGGGAATAATGCGCGCTGCTATTTTCTCAGCAACTCCGGGGGTAGTAATTCATAACGAACCTATGCTTTTGTTATTATATTTCAAACAACCCCACTACGTATTGTATATTCTTTCAAGGTGAGCTGTTGTTGAAGAGGATAAGGGCCTTTCGTCCAAAAGGGAACAATCAAACTTTCTTGCCAGTGTGTTTCATGCCAAAGTTTCATCGTCCCAGGCATAAACCCTTAATCATATTGCCTCGTGGAAAGGGTCGGATGTGGCTATTTCTGTTGAACCCTACGAAATACCGTGAGAAACGTGACGTTTCCTAAGATCTGGTTAACCGTCAGTCGTAACTGACGTAAACCCATGTACTCGAATTTATGTGCAACTACATACGCTTATGTACATAATGCTTTGGGATTGTACAAGGGTTGGTGGTTGGCTGCGGTTGTACGGTCTTGGCGAGTATTAAAGCCAACTTGGTTAATTATCCTTTGCCGCTCACGCGGACCCTTCATTTTGATAATTAATACCAAATCACCTATTACCTTCCCGCCGATACGCC
Organism: Clistopyga incitator; assembly: GCA_947507545.1. NCBI lineage: Eukaryota > Metazoa > Arthropoda > Insecta > Hymenoptera > Ichneumonidae > Clistopyga > Clistopyga incitator. The sequence goes on along the minus strand of OX382174.1, from coordinate 495,419 downwards.
GGTGGGTGTTGCGAAAGGAAAACGGCCATCATCCAAGTCTCGACGTCGTACGATATCCCCGTGCCTCATGATGTCCTCCATATTCGTGTTGACCCTCACCGACGTCACGTACGGGGTTGTAAATGTCGTTCACTGTTGGAATGACGCGAACATCAAGCGAATTCAAATTTAGGGGTCGATATGTATTTGGATGTTGTATCCATTGATGGCGGGCTTCAAGGGCAGACTCTTAGAGGTGATTTTTTATTTATCGCTTTGAGAGTGAAATGATGCGAGGAAAGTTAGGGGCGAATTTATCGTCCCCTGTTTGAAAATTGACGTGATACTTAAGCTCGAACTTGAGCTCAAAGTTGGTTCACCATAAACATGGGGGGTTAAAATCAAGCCAATCGAGTCAGGAATGGATCATATTGGATTTTTTTTAACGATGGCAGGTTTATTTTATTCACAGTTTGATTTTGTAATCTTAGAATGAATTGGTTGGGACTGATATAAGGAAAGTTAGGGTTGAATTTATTAGCCCAAGTTTGAAATCAATTTGATAGCTGAGTTTGAACTTGGGACTATAAATTAGAAAGGAAATTGAGTATGGGTCCGTTTAAATACAGTTGCATTGATCGTCAAAAGCTCATTTCTTGTCTTTGTTGTTTCAGGGTCGGTGAAGATGGTCCATGGGATGCAAGGAAGGAGATCGTCACGCCCAACAATGATACCAAGTACTACATGGACAACCTACAGCCCTTCACGTCTTACAGCTTCAGAGTTTCAGCGGTTAATGCTCGTGGACGCAGCGAACCCAGTGTTCCATCGCATTACATCACCACCCTTCGTGAAGGTATGTTCACACCCTTCCCTCGGGGCTTGGTGCTAAAATATTTAATCCAAATCCGGTATTTTTCTGCAGAACGGGGTTCCTAAGGCTTAAAAGATAATAACAAGCTTTTGAATTTTTTTTAAACCTACAGAAACATGTCGTATATTTACTTTTTTTTTTTTGTTGCATAATTACGTATTTATCTATTTGTATATCTGTGTCGATCATTGATAGAATAACTTTCGTAAAAAATTGCAGATTTTACTGCAATTTGGAGTGTATTTTCTATACATAAGATGTAATTTTACTACAAAAATTTTATGAAAAATCTTGATCGCTTCTGGTGCCTTATCGGAAAGGAGAAAAATCGAAAATTGCGCGAATGTCATTTTTTCTCTGCAGGCTGATTAAAAAGATATTCATGAGAAAGTGGAAATGTGTTGACTGAAAATTTTCGTCGTATCAGGATAATGGAAAAACATTGTATTCCTTCTTTCACTTTTTGTTGATACATAATTGAATATTCACAGTGTTTTTTTATGGGTTTCAGTATGTTTCAATGCATAATACTTATTCAAAGTGTCATCAATAAAAATTAAAAAATCCTGTTCCTCATTTGTGTGACTGAACCTCCTTAATAACTACGTAACAAAGTCGAAACGCAGCTACTGATTATTATGAATGAGGTATCGTCAGGTCACCGTGCATTTTAATTGCCGCAGCGCTCTCGCTGAGGTAATTAATTTCACTGTGAAAATGCAATTTAAAGAACGTGCGGACAGAGCCACGACGTACGACGATTGAAAGGTCACTGCTGCTGTCGCCAACGGGCGTTTAATTATTTTTTGATATTATAGCAATCAGGAACGGCCGTCGTACGAATGAAAAATCATAAAAATTATTATCCCCATAAAGGAGGATATTTTTCCGATGAAGATTATCATTTTTATTGGTTATTAACCTTTCGATAAATCACAATAATGTTGCCAAATGACAACAACACTCAGACGGTTATCTTTTTTTTTTTTTAATGAATCTTTATAGCAATTTATTTGCATAATAGCAAGCGATTAAAAACCAATTGCTACTCAATGTTTTTATTCTCTCCTAAAGAAAACGACAAATAAAGTTTGATCTTTATAATAAAATACGCAATGTATTCAAAAAAATTAAATATACATTGACAAAATTCTCCAAGTTTTCATCAAATATTTTTGGGCAGACATTTTTTTTCCAACTGTACATACTCCAAAAATTTGAAGCTCCCAATAAAAAATCTCTCCGCATAAATGTCAATTTTCCTTAAGATTAAAATGAATTTTTACCTTTCTGTTTGACTTTCCCCCCAAAAAAATGCTTCAATAGTTTTTCAATTTGAAACCCACAATTCTCAAACTGAAAAATTGTATTATTTCTGCACGATTGTCGATATATAAAAATAATTTAAATCCCGTTTATTCAGACGAATTTTCCCGCTATTTCCTGCCATCAATTTCTGTCCAAAAGCAAAAAACAAAAAAAATAAATAAAACCAAAACCAATGTCCTCAAGCCAAATCTTTCTCCAGGTGCAAGATTTTTGGGCAGTCTCGCGGGGGAAAGCCAGCGCGAAATGCCAGTGCGTTATCGTTATCACTCGAACGACGTGTCCGTTTAAAAAATCGTGCGAATGCGCGGTTCGTTAAAGTCAGAGCTCGTGCAAACAAAAAGGTGCACATGGAGAAAACGCGTCTTCCCTCGGCGGAGGTTACGAGGACAGCTTTTCAAGAATATAGCGCAGGAGGTGGTGGTGCACCCGCAGTTTTACCCGACACGACAACACAGTTTAAAACGTAGGTCACGCGCTTCCGCTATTACCTCGGTAAAATAAACGGTTTGACTTCGTGTAAAAGATCGTCTGTATGTGACTGGAGAAGGGTGCGAAACTAAAGTTAACTGAGCAAGAGAAGAGAGAGAGTCAGCTTCAACTAAATGCTATATATGTATATCGCTATAAAAGGAGCGAGTTACCACACATACTCATACACACACACACACACACACACTCATACATGTTATAGCGGAGAGAAAAAAGGGAGAGCTTCCGAGGTAAAGGTGTACTAATTACAGTGGGTCCGGAGTGCAAAGCCTGAGACAGGTGTGCTTAACTCAAGCGGCTCACTCACGTACCTGAAGCCAGAGGCTCGCTCACTCATTCACTGGTTGATGCTCCGGATGTCAGAGGTACGAGCTTCTGAAACTGGGTTAGAACGGAGAGGGCGAGCCCAACTCGAGTGGTGTGGGTTTTTCACAAACGTCGGAGGCGCGAGGCCAATTGAAAGAATTCACACCTGACGCTAATTCGCTTGCATTCTAACAGGAGTACGAAGAAGTTATTGTATTGACAGCGGGTCCTTTTTATTCGTTAGACCGGCTAGTCATTTTATTTCACGCATATTATTTATGCGCATATTTCACACTACCCCGAATTCCGGAATACGTCGGATTACGGAACTGAACACCATTAAGACATTTTACACATTCCCCCGGCTGCCCGGAATCGTCATATTGCAGCCTGCTCTGCGAAATGTTTTCGGAATTCGAAAGAATTTTTTTGGAATTGCGAGCACTTTACTAATTAACGATTTTTTTTTGGGCTCCGCATAGTTTTTTATAATACACTGAGAAAAATTTATGGCGACAGCAACAAAACAAAGTATTGCTGCGTCCATATTTCTTTTTATAACCATGAATTTACTTACATAACCAATGGGTATTGCTCTAGCAGCAATATCCTTTTGCTGGCATTGTATTCGTTACTATATCTATGCGAGAGAGTACTCAGAACCGTATGCTTTAGTTACTGGAGAAATTTTGTTAGTCGGATGCTGTAAGAATCCCCTTATAGCTGTAGGAGCAATACGCGCCGGTGCAGGAGCTACAACGCTCAATTGGAAGAGCGATGCGCGTACGCTAGAAACGTGGGTGGCGACGACCGGCAAAAGACTCGCGCAGCTCGATCGTCACGCTGGCTATCCTTCATAACCTCAACATTTTTTCGATCGCTGGAAGTTAGCCATCGTTCAGTTCCTACGGTTATACCGTTTCGCTTCTGCGAGCGGACGACGTAAAGCGGAAGGGTTCAGCTGTTGGAACTGGGCAGTTACACTGCTGTGGCGACAGACTTGAAAATAGTTCTAGCAGTCAGATATTCGGTCGGCAGAGCCGTACATTTCTCTCAGTGTATTCAATCTTTTTTTGTTATTAGAAAGATCAATTTTGATCTCCTTTTTTGTTTGTTTTGGAAATGTACTAAAGAATGCGAAGGGTTGAAATTTTCAAAGGTAAGAACCACATTTTGGGATATGTGTGGTAAATTTAGGGGAAATAATTGAGAAATTTGTTGTACGGAGTTTTGCGAGGACTTCGTGCTCCATTTTTTTTTTTTTTTTTTTTTACACATCTGGAGTAAAATCTATAATGTTGTAAAATTCATCGATAATCGATATTCGAATTTTAGGAAATTTTTTTGAACGCATTGGGAGAGCGTTTTGTTGGGTTTGAGGGCGTGTCCCGAAGGTGCAGTGAAATATGCATGTACGTGTGGTTGGTGAAACGAAAAAACCCGGGGTTCATGAGGAATAAAAAAAAAAGATCGGTTGTAAATCGATTCGCCCGTTGGGGGAATCGGCGGTAGAATCAACGAGGACGAAACTATTCGACTTGACACTTTAATCCCGCGACGCCCGGAGCTTCGAGCTTGCCATGCTTTCTATACTGGCGCTCTCTCCTCTTTCTCTTTTACTCCCTCTCCCTCTCTCTCTCTCTATTTCTCTCTTTCCTTCTCTCTCCTTCTTTTTTCACACAAAACGGTCGTGCCTCAGCGAGATTACATGCATTACGGACTTTAGATTGATAAATTTTCGTATATATTGCTTGGTTCTTATCGTAATTCAGTAATTTCACTCCGATTCAACTTCGTTACCCGGCAAAGAAAGGAAGGAATTTAAATTCACGCTCTAACGGAGTGTAAATGTAATAAGCCAGTTTGCGCACCCGTTCAATTCGTCGCCCAGGCCGTTTTCCATTCCGGCATTATCTATGCCACACCACGAAAAGGAGATTTTCCGGAAATATCTGCCAAAGCCCATAAAAATGTGTACATATACATATTTGTGTATCGCACGAGGCTCTTTTAAAAAACTAAACTCAATTCTACCTCTTTTTATTTGCGATCTCCTCAAATATTTTCCGTAATTCGGAAATAAAAAAAAACAATTCTACTATCCTGATTCACTTGAAACTGATAAATCATCACCCACACACAGACACGCTCATATATAGAAAATGGAGATGCAGCGATGTCACGGAAAATCTGCCAACGCCGGGTGAATACGAAAAGTGTTAGGAGCTCGGGCATTTCCTGGAGGCGATCGTTCACGTGCAACTTGAAAACTCGAAGCTACGGGATCTTCGAAATGTCCCTGTACGAAGTTGGGGAACGCGTGAGAAGAGGATACGACGGTGGCGCGATCGTCAACTACAGAGATTTACGAGAGACTGAGGGATAGACGTGCGATAACCCACTTTGCACGGAGGGTCCTACAGCCGCTCGCGATCCGCTCGCTTCCCTCGCGATCGCGCGCGTCGAATGGGGGTTCGTGACCCTTCGGACATATCGTTGACCTAGTCCGTTGCGGGCCGCGAGAGAGAGAGAGAGAGAGAGGAGATCGCACGTCCAGAGGAGGCCCTCGGCTTTAGCTTTTGCTATCTCCGCGTATAGCTATAGTATATGTGCTGTATTATCGATCTCTCTCATCCCTCAGTATTAGGGGAGACGATTGAGGGTCAAGCCGAGCGCGAATTTCCATATAACATTCAGGGGCTAACTTTTCTCAGTGAAAATAAGCTCGACGAAAAGCTTGTAACGTCTGCTGGGAAATTCATTCAAAGGATTTCGACCGAGGGTCGGTAAAGGATTGTAAAAGGGTTGACATTTTTATTATTTTTTTTATCTCTTAATTAATTTTATTATTTATTTTACTTTCAAAAAATTGTAAGCTTTTGGAGATATTGGAAACATTGAATTCTGCGATTATTCAAAATTGGATATTAAATAGAATTTTTTGACGGTGGCATAGAGAAGGTAATTGGATTATTGAATTCCAAATTTTTATCGATAATTCAATTAGTTTTGTGAGAGCATTTTGAAATTAATCATCTTCTGTCGTTTCATGGAATTAAATATTTCCATAATGGGTTATACAAATGAAATATATTCGCAATTGAAAATTGTGGCGGCATTAAAAAATGTTCAAAGGTGATATTAATGTATGCCAATAAGCAACGATAACAGTGGCAAAATTAAAAAGAATTTTTTGAATTCCTGTCCCTACAAGCGACTAACGAACGGTGTTACAAAAAAATGGAAAATTATTTTTCCGATTATTCTAGGGAATGAAAAAAGAAACAAATTCAATCTGCTGTAATCGAAATAAATCCCTGCATGTGACGACCTGGATTTCGAGAATATCTCCTGTCTCTGAAAATTGTGGGGGTGTAACAAAAAATTGAGTTACAAAATTTTGCCAGGGCGAAATGGGAATGGATGGGTGAAAATCAAAGGGTGCGAAATATAATATTTCTCTCTCAAAAAATACTTTGCGAAGTGCATCGAAAAAAAAAACAAAATAGTAACGTTGGCATTTCTTTTTTTTTTTCAAAAACAAAATCTGCCAAAGCTGTATGCCGATTTATAAAATAATAAGTGACATTATTTACTGACCCTTTTTCACAGTTCAGTGTAACGAATACGAAAAACAAAAAAAAAAAAACAAAAATCTGAAATTTGTGACAACGAAGTAAAAATTGAATTTTAATTGCAAGCCATCAAATTTCGCAGATAATTATTTCAAAATTGAGCGCGAAATAGAAGCAAATCTTTGGATATATTGTTTAGGAACTATTTACGGTCGAGTATTTACGGTGAAGCGGATATACTGTTGTCGGCGAAGCGTAGGTAAGGGTCGAAAGGATATAAAATGCTCGGGGGTATAAACTAGCCGTGGCTCTATCCTCCCCCTTGGTAAAATTTATGTCGATCGAATAAAAATTCAATTGCGTGTGAAAAATTAATGCTTCGAAAAAAGGATTTTTTTTCCAAAGGCCCGCAGGCAAAAATTGTACGTTGATTAACAAAATAAAAGTGACAATATTCTTTACCCTTTTACTATTTATTTACTTGAGATATTTTCGCAACAACAAAAATATAAGAAATTACTACAATGAAAAATAAAATCGATGTAGGTATTTAAGCAAATATCCTAATATACCATATATCCAATTCATTCGCTGTTAAAAAAAAAAAAAACACTTGAAATTGGAAATTGGAAATTGTGTCAACGAAACGTCAAATCGAACTATAAATATATGTGACGGCTGTCCGCGTCAAAGCTGCGAAACGTGAAGTGGGAAACCTTCGGGTATATTGTTTAGATAGTATTTACTGTCGAGGAGTGAGCCCACAAATGTATATATTTGTCGTTCGATTTTACGCTGTACTGACACAGTTTCCAAGTTTTTTTTTCTGTCGTTGGCAAGGGAAAGAGTAAGCAATGAAACGATAGAAAACGCTAGCCGAAGTAAAATAGCCAAAGCTCTGAAAAGTATGTGCGTCGGTAAAAAAATAATAACACAAGGGAGGGTGAAAAATGCATGATTTGATAAGAGGCATTTTTTAAGTCTACCAAACCTACGAAATAAACAGAATGACGATTAATTTATCATTTTACAACGACAAAAACCTGAAAATTATTTCAATGAAAAATAAAAACAACAGCAACAACAAAAATTGAAATTTCCATCTAACATTCCAATTCATTCACCCTTAGTTAGGTAAGGCCCAAAAGCTTCGAAAACTCTAAGGCCTCAGTCCTCAAAATTCATCTGTACTTTAACAGCAGCAACAAAACTTGAAAATCATTTTCCACATTTCAATTCATTCACGGTAACCAAAACAAAAAATCTGAAGCCCATTTGAGCTAAGCATAAAATCGAACTCCAAATATATGCCAGTGGGTGAGTCGAACGCCGGTGTAAAAATTGAAAGCCCTGGAAGGGATATATTGTTTAGAAAGTATTTACAGTCGGGGGGGGGGGGGGGGGGGGGGGGTGAGTCTGGTCGGATGTACTGTTGTCAGCGAGGGATAGGTAAGGGACGAAAGGATGGAAAACGCTCGGGGCCATGAACTAGCCGGGACTCGCTCCTCCCCAGTGGTGATGGTGGTGGTGGTGGTAGTGGAGGATAGCTGGATAGCTCCACCACCCGTAGACCAAAGCCCGAATCCGGAGGACATAGCATCGCGCACAGAATGAGAACGGAAACTGGAACGACGTTGTGAGAGCTCGCGACGAGAGAGTGCTGGTTGAGTGAAGTAGGTGGAGAAGTTTCGTGGCGATGCAAGCGCGCTCGTTGCTGCTGCTACTGCTGCTGCTGCTGCTGCTACTGGTGCTGCTGCTGGAGTCCTTTTATCGATCCGCAAGCGGGAAACGCTCGGGTGGAAGGGACCAGGGTTTCAGTTAAGCTATTGGGAATTGCTTCGGCATGCCGCTCTCTACCAGTTTGCTCTCCAGCTTGCGTCCTATCTATATCCATCTCTCTCTCTCTCTCTCTCTCTATTTTGCAGGGTTCTCGGTCTCGCACCCTCGAAATGCGAACATGTAACCCCCGTGAATTAGAATCGGTAGTCGCCACCATCACGACCACCGAGGTCCTGCCACCAACTCGCTCTCGGTCCACCGCACTCACTCTCCCGTTCGACTATCCCGATACGCACAACAAAACCCATTTCCCTACCGTCAATATTGACGAATTACCCACTCGTTCGTTGCGTACTGCACTCATTCCTGGCCTCAAATCCAACGCGGGTTCTGGTGTACCACCGGTTATACCATACCGAACATCCGCCCTCGAAAAACCACCCCCTTCGGTGGTCCTGCACAAAGGGCACGAGCGCCCACCAACCGCGACGAGCTCTCTTTTTTCGTTTCTTCGTGGAATTATTCGGAGGACATGTCGAATGCACGAGCGAATATGGAAGGGTCGTGTAAAGGGAAATGTCCAAATTAGTCGTGGAATTATGGGTATTTTTTTTTGCGCTTTTAATGAGTTCAAGGTTTTCACTCATTCCATGGCTCGATATGCGCGAGCGCCCACCAACCATGATGAGCCTTCCTTTGGCTCCTCTTCGTTTCTTCGTGAAATCGTTCGGAGGACATGTCGAATGCACGAGCGAATATGGAAGGTTCGTGTAAAAGGAAAATGTCCAAATTAGTCATGGAATTATGGGTTTTTTTATTTTTTGGGGTTTTAATGAGATCAAGGTTTTCACTCGTTCCTGGCCTAAAATGTAACGCTGGTTTTGGTGAACGACCGGCTATACCATACCGAATATCTACCCCTTTGGTGGTCCTGCACAAAGGCACGAGCGCCCACCAACCATGACGAGCTTTCCTTTGGCTCCCTTTCGTTTTTTCCTGGAATTATTCGGCGGACATGTCGAATGCGCGAGCAAATATGAAAGAGAAGTGTCCAAATTACTCCTAGAATTATATTTATCTTTTTGTCTTTTTCGTTTTCAGCAAATAAATGAGAGTATGTGATAAAATGATTGCCAATTTGAAATGGGTTGATAAAATTGTCGGGACCAATTTGTTTGGATTCAAAGGGCGAAAGATTCGTTGGGCGAAATAAAACATAAATGATTATTCGATATGTCAATATTAAGTTACAACCAATGCTTATGAAAATGTCATATATCAGCTTCCAAATAAAATATCCGGACCGTAATTTAGCAAATATTTTTGACAGTTCAGAGGGGAGACATAATGAGTCTCATAAGTTGGCGTCGCCCGTTGAAGTGTTTTAATATAGCGTAGTTATAATATATATATATATATATATATTACCAATAATACGTAAAAGTATAATTTCACATAAAGATTTTATCGGGTCACTAAACACTGCCCGTGGCAATATTCCGAGGCTAATGGAAAACACTTCCATTTTCTTCGAATTTATAACTCGCACGTTGTAGTGAGGAGATTGAAAGGTTTTTCTTTTTTAATAGAACTTCCGGTGTCGGTGATGCTCGGTGCATCGTCGTAACTCGAAAGCGTTGCAATAACACGGCTAACGCAGATCCAACTGGTACTAAAAACTGTCGTAAACGGTTGTCGAATCAACTTTTAACAGGTCACGTGTGTGGACGTTGGGTTGGTTAAGAGTCAGTCGTACTTAGCTGCACAGCTATTCACTCCGAGCTGTAATGCTCTTTAAAATATCCGACTCCCCGAGTAAACAGCGTAATGAATTTTTTTTTTTTTTCATACCGGTATGATAGATAAAGATGCATGCGGACGTTAATTCCCGCGAACTTAAGCTAAGCCTACTTTGTCAAGTGAATTGCTTTGGGAACAAGACTGTCCGCCTCGTTATTCGCTTGAACTACTTAAAATTCATAAGCATTATGCCATTCAGTTCCAGTTGGCAAACCGATAATCACCGCTGCTCATAACACCTCGGCAACGTCCATCCTCATTGAATGGAAACCTCCGAGTCCCGACACATTAAACGGGGAATTTCTTGGCTACCGCATCGCCTATCGACCTCGTAACAAGGGAAACGAGCATATCAAGGAAATTTATATACGCAGCCGGAAAACCGAGGTAAGCTCTATCCACCACAAATTATTATAATATCCATACTAAATCATATTCATTGAAGCATGGACCTAGGATGCCAATATGGTGAATACCACGGCACATACAATTTTGTGAATTAAATTTTTTTCTCTTTTTGCTTCCTCAGGAAGCTTTCTGATAGTATCAAATTTTTTTTTTTTTTTTTTTTTTGAGATTTTCATGTCAGTGTGTTCAGAATGTTCCAAAAAGTCGAGAAAAATGGTTTAGAAAAAATGTCTGTCCGTATGTGTGTGTGTGTGTGTGTGTGTATACAGATCATTAATCTTTTATAACTCAAAAACCGTTTGAGATATCAAACTAAAGGATTTACCACATGTTGAAGGGTTGAATTCCCTTAATTCGTTCAATTTTTAGTAAATTAAGGGAAGAACATAGGGAGCGTCATCTATGCAGTCGTTTGTTTTTTACAGCATTTTGAATTTTCCCGAAATTCTCTGTACGCTCTCTAATTTTCATATTTCTTGAGACATCGGGCTAAAATTTTGTGAAAAGTTGAACTATCGTGATCCAAAGATCGGTATTGAATTTGGAGAAAATCGGTTCAGCGGTTCAAATCTTATGCAATTTTCAATTTTTTCGAAATTCTCTGTACGCTCTCTAACTTTTACATTATTTGAGATATCAACCTTCAATTCAGAGCGATCATTGTTTATCATAGAAAAAAATTTGGTATTGAATTTGGTGTCAATCCGTCGAGCCGTTCAAATTTTATGTCATTTTACATTTTTCGAAAAAAAATTGTTTTTGCTCCAAGAAGCCAAAGTGATAAATGTAATTTGATACAATCCGAGTAGGATACACTGCGACAAAAGGAAGAGAGGAATATGCCAATGTAGTTGGCAGCATTTTTTAATATTTATTTTAATTTACCGCGTTGCTTATGCTTGCAATTTGGGTCACAATAAAATTTTGTGTTTAATTGATTTTTTTTTTATACTGAGGTAATTGGATTTGTTTAAGGGTGATGTACAAATGAACAGGCAAAGAATCATACTTAAATATATACTTGATGATTTTTTTTAAAATAATTATCGGCGTTATTGATTTTATATATATTTTTTTTTGTTAAAAGGGAAGATGTATTATCATTTAAGAAAAAAAGTAATTTGAATTTTGACTGATTTCAAGTTCTTTAAGGGATTACATAAAAATAAACAGATGAAAAAGCATTTATGCTTTATGAATTTGTTTTTTTTGTGATTATCGGCGTTATTGATTTTATTACATTTTTCATAAAAAAAAGAGGGGTGTACTGTTAATATTGAGAAATAAAAAAAATACTAACCATCTTTTCCTTGTCTTTTCAGAGGCACACGATACAAAATTTGGAGACATTCACGCAATATTCGGTGTCGTTGCAAGTCTTCAACCCCGAAGGGACCGGACCAAACGCTTCGGTCGTAATCATGACCGACGAAGGGGGTGAGCATTCGCCGATAGAAATATTCGCGCCAAAAACGTGGACAGCGCGCTCTAGTGTCGAGGTTCCCAAGTCCGACGAGTGTGTTGAGTTTCACCAGCGGATAAGACAGATTTCTTCTTAACCCGCAGCATCCCCGCTGCAGATCTTTGCCTTATCTTCGCCCAGAAAAATGAAAACCTCCCTTTACTCGCGAAGGTCACTGACCAGCATCCGATCACAGATCATCTAAAGATACAAGTGACCGACGGCAGTTAACAACTTTCTCGAGTTAAGCGATTCGGTAACGCCCAAGTTGCTAAATGCATCAGTGCATTAATTCATCCGAGGTCTCGTTCGCCTCATATTCACAAAAAATTCCTCCACCTTTTTTCACCCAAATCTATTGACCGGCTCCGTAATTGCCAAATTTTCAATCACCCTCTCTGCTGCTTAAAAAATATATTCAATTCACAAAAATTTCCAATCATTTACAATTCCATCCCCTTTCGCGCCTACTGCGTCTTTAAAATGCAATCCAACCCACGTAACCGCACAGTTACTTTGCGAAAGTATCAGGTGCACGCATCAGGTACGACGACCTTGTCTCAGTTAGGCGATGCAAGAAAGCGACAGTGTCGTTTCATTTTTCTTTTCAACGAAATATAATCGAGGCTCTTCGAGGTCTATGCACTTTCCTGAAGAGACCCAAATCCTTTAATTTCTGTATGCTTGTACCAAATCGTCATTGATTAAAATCCTAATAAAAAATCGCGCTACCATTTGCTCGGCGATGCATCTTTAGTGTTTCCTGGTGCAAAGCCCGCGGGAGCCATGACGTTCGTTCGGACAGAATTAATACAGGAATCGATCGTGACCGCGTTGAGCGCAAACTCCCGACATGCAAAACAGGACTCGAACGAATTCCCATCGAGGTATCGCGAGGGAAGGTGAAAAAAAGTGAATTTTCCGCGCGGCTCACAGCGGTCGAACAGAAATAACTGCGCATCCCGATTTCCCGCATCCGGTCAATCGGACCCCACGTACATTGAATGACCTGGTGAACGGTGACCAAAACGCAAAGGCAAAGTGGTCCCTCGTACCGCGAAGGCTTGCCGCTGCGGTGCGTGGCCCGAAGACCGGTGATTACGTCCCTGCTTTCACCGCCTGGTCGGGCTCCCCTCGGAACTCTCGTCACGAACGCTGTCATTGTTCATCTGGATTCGCGCGGCGCGCGTACTCCTCGTACCGACTGCTCTTGTGTCTCCTCGCCGAGCAAGCGCATCATCATCATCATCTCCCGCCTCCCGTCAGCATTGAGGATCAATTCTCTTTTTCTTTTCTTTTTTAAAATCCATTGTTCCCTCGTGGGTTTGCGTTTATTTAAAAATACAAGACTTTTTTTAAACTGTGTTTCATTCCTGCGCATGTCAGTGTGTGTGTGTGTGTGTGTGTGTGTGTGTGTGTATATGTGTGTATCAAAAACGTGTGCGCGTGAAGCATTGTCCCGCTCGTAAGTTTCGTCGTGTATGACATACACACTTCAGTAATGACGCTAGCTCGAGTCGAGACGAAAACTGTGCGAGTTTGTGGGAGCTGAAGAGAGCGAGCGGAAAAAGCGTGGAGAGCAGCGCCAGTGACGGCACGGTGACGGCAACAGTGGTGTACACTGCGCCCGAAGAGCTATATACATAGTGTATACACGCGTATATACATATATACGCAGAGGCAAAGCCATGCAGAGAGTCGCTCTCTCGGCATGGGACGATCGATCCTAAAATTTCGTCGCTTCCCTCTCGGCGAGCTCCTCGAACTCAGTCAACTCCCGGTCGCTTAGCCGCGAGGAATACAGCAGGTCAGGGATCGAGGGGAAAAGGGAAATAGCCCGGTGTGTGAAAAAGGGCGAGACAGACCGGCTGAGCAGAGGGAGAGAGAAAAAGGGCCACGGGGAAAGGGAATAGAGGGAGGCTCGGGTTGGTCTCTTCGGCTAGTTAGTGACAGCTCTTGGGTGTACGGTGACCAAAGCGCCGCGGCTGCTCCTCCGCCGAGGAGAGCGCGTGTGTGCACGTGCGTGTGGAGCTTTGTGCGCCGGTCGATCGCCAGGCGGAGGCTCGTTGCGATCCGCTCCGCGCGTATCTATCGCTGATGGAGCTTCGTTTGATCGCCTGGTAAATCAACGGGAAAGAAGAAGAAGAAGAAGAAGAGGAAGGAACAGCGTGTCCGACTGCCTACTTCCGCGTGGAAATAAACGTAAACAAAGAAATGCACCGCAAGAGAAACGGCGAGTAACGTCAGCCGACCGAGTAATCTCACTTCACGACCTTTTTTTACGTCTCGTGATTGCGCCGTCCTGCCGATCTCGGGAGATGAGTCACGAAGTCGAGGCCCGGGTTGTCCTGTGGTTCGAGGCTCTTATCGCCGATGCGATTTCCGGTCCATCGGAAGCTCGTCGAAGCGGAGGAGAAGCGAGCGAGGCTGTCGTTCCAAAGTTGCGGAAGTGAAGGCTCGAAGCGGATAAACGAGAACGTTCAATACGCTGCTGCAACTACGCGGTGTTGGGATAGAAAATTAACGGCAAACCGGTCGACGGCCTTGTTTTTTTTTTCTCTCTTCCTCATTCATATGTACCGAGGATTCCGGGTTTTTCCGCATCGTTTATGTTCACAATCGTGGACGATCGTCAAGTGTAAGATCGTCAACTTGCGAATCCGCACGCTTTTCAATATCCCCTGCTTGTGATTCAGAGAGAGAGAGAGAGAGAGAGCGAGAGAAAAAAGAAGAAAACAAACAAGAGGGTCTTTCGGTGAACCGAATAAAGAAGTGGAAACGCTTTTTTTTCGGTCCCTGGGCTCAAAGCGAAATCTCACGAATTCTGCGCATGGGTTCGACGTCTCCCCGATCGAATAGACCAATGAGTGTTTGCCGCTCGGGCTGATGGTGCAACGCGGAGATACGCGCACAGCAACCGAGAGAGGAATCTAGTGCAGCCGGCTCGTTAATGAGGGCACAGGAAGCGATCGCGAGGGATCGGCCAGCGTAATCGCCCCGAGCGGACGGCGGAGCATCTGCCCTTTTCGATTATTGTCATTTGGAGATCGCGTATCATTGGCAGGATTGGTTGATCGTTCGCTCGCGCGTCGATCATCCTCCGGAGAGGAGATCGCGAGAAATTTTAATGGGAACCATGCGCAAAGTCATTCCATCCGATCGCGAAAAACGCGTGGACGTTTAACGAGCGCGGAAAGCGCGTTTCCCTCGCCGCCTCGTTCAGCAGCTGGCAGGTATCCTCGCGGAGAAAGGTGTGGGAAAATATCGAGGCCCCGAGTCTCGATGGTGAAGCACTTCCGCGATATTCTTACGCGGACCGTGTACCGGTTACAACCGAGATAAATCAACGGGACACGCCCGGTTTGAGAGGCAGAAAAGCGAAAATCGCGTGACGATCGCGAGATCGTCGCAGCTATGAGAATTTGCGCGTTCAAACGGTCAAGGGACTAAAGATTGCGGACGGGCGAAGCTTCGGAAGACGATTTTTCTTCAGCCCCTTGGTCACTCTGGATGTTCGTGGTGGATTGAGGGGAAAAGGAAGTGGAGAGAAAGGCGAAATAATGGCTCGATTCAAAATGAACAGCGGCCCTCAACAGCGTGAGAAATTTAGCGTCAAAGGGCTTTTTATTTTGAGTGCCCTTTCGAGCATCGTCTTGACAATCGTCAACGCACAGGTTAATGAGGATACCACTATCGATTCCATCATCCTCACCACCACCAACTCACCTTCCGGGACTCTAAACGACGAGGAGTTGAATATAGGTAAAATTCAAAGCATGGATTTCAATGAACTCAACGAGCTTCAATTCTTCCTCCCTCTCCAATTATTAACGTCATTCGCGCGGCGGCGATCTTCCCGTTTACACACACTCTCCCTACCTCCCTCCCTCCCTCTCGATCCCTCTCTCTCTCTCTCTCTCTCTCTCTCTCTCTCTATCTCTCTCTCTCCCCCTGGGTTTAATGGAGCCACGAGAACATCACGCACATTCGCACGCACACCGATCCGCTTATGCAGGACGTGCGCACGTGCGCGATGTCGTCTTGATGGCCTCGTCTTGATGTGTGCTCGGAATTTTTTATCACTTTTGCATTCGCTCTAACACTGGCCCATATAATATCGTCGTGGACGAGCCGCCGACAACCTTCGATGCGACAAGGACGTTCCTTGATATTTGACTGTCTTATTTAACTTCCATGGAGCTTCGGCCAAACCCCATGAAGATTTAAATGTCTTTTAATTACGTGCCCAAAGAAGACAATATCTTAGAATTTTGAGAAATTTGTTGATACTTTGATCGTTTTTTTTTTTTTTTTTAATAGTATACAGTTTTGTAGAAATATGGTATTGATATTGTGGGGTGAAAATTGTTTAATTTCATTTTGGCAAATTTAAACACAAAATTTTTGTCACTTGTCACTTTGTCACTTTGAAGAAAAAAAAAAAAATTTTAAGTATATAGATAAATTATATTATTAGATAATTTTTGGAGTTTTTAGAAATTTTCGTTTGCAACAAAGTGAACATTTTTGGATACGCTTAAGGTGAAGACTTTTTGAGCTTTGAAATAAATATCGATATATTATATTCAATATACGAGTGTATATGCATCAGAGAATCTTGTCTATTAATTTTCATAAAATAATTTGCAATTTGATAATATATAAGAATCGGTAAATCGTACACACATTTTGAATCGTGCAATTGCAGAATAGCGGCTATTGCCAATTTTTCCCACCGTCACCGAACGCAATATAATTTCATTATTCCGCAAAGAAAAATAATAATAAATAACGACCATGTATTCAGTGGCATCTGGTATGACTTAAAAGTGAATTCCCGCGAGTTTTCCTGCATTTATACGAAGTTACTCATTTCTCTGCAGAGCCTATTAATAATTCATGAGAGGTACAGCAAAGCCAAGTTACGGATGCTCGTTAATCCCATAATCATGTAGACCGTTGTTAATATATCCATTAGTATGGACGACAATTTCAATCTAAATCTTCATCAGGATAACTCCTTCTGTGAAGTTCCCACATTGGAACATAATGACCCTTTAAGAGGGTTGTTGACGTTGGAAATAATTTTATTTAAAAAAATATAAAACAAATTACCACGCAAATTCATTTACTTTATGAATCGAAGAAAAAAAAAACAGAAAACACAGAACAAATACAGTCCACGTCTTTAATTTTGGCACGAGACAAAAATCCAAAGATTTTCATTTTGTTCATTTTGATTTAAAATCTTTATTGAAATTTTTCTTTCTATTTAAGCAATGTTGCAAATAATTATTAATGTCATTGCTCCAATTCATGAGTGAAAAAAAAAAAAATGTAAATTAAACTCTCGACTATAAAAATCGCGAAAAGAACGAAAAGAAAATGTAAGTTATCCAAACGGTATTTTTTCTCCCTCATCACTAACATTTCGCGGACGTTCTACAAAATAAAAATTAAACCGCCTTATAAATGTTGAGTAAAAAATAGCCCAACGAAAACGAAGCTCGAGGAGAAGGCGAAAAATGACGTTATTTTGAGCGTCTAAAACCATGCGCGCGTTTTAATGATCCACGAAAATTCTACAAAGCCGCACAATCGCGAGAGTGCACGGAGGAGTTGAGCCGCAGAGTCGAGCTCATAACGAGGGAGCTCTTAAAGTTTTAGATGTTGGCGAACAAGCCTGGAAGCTCCAGCCACTTGGGAGCTAGCTGTTGACTATTCAGACAGTCTTTGACCCTTACAGTCTGGCGTCCCTGGCTCATCAACCCGTCGAGCTTTTGTACAGCACGTAGCTTGTAACATTGCCGAGAGATTAAAATTGCAGTTGCTCCAAACGCACGAAAAAATTTTCTCCGAGACTCGAAAGAAAAAAATAAAATAACAACAAAATGCTATTCACGAATGTATGTTGAACCTCGCGACATCCTTGGCCGAAATATATCGTTCGTCTCGCGCATTCCAAAACACTCGAGTATCACTTGAGTGTCGGAGAAAATTCAAGGCCGATTTTCGAAGGACTTGGGAACTCGACATAAATAGAGAGCGAGAATTCGTTTTTTGGATGACAATTAGACGCGTGTGTTTCATTGACTCTTCATTGTCCTTGACAGTACCCAGCAAACCGCTGAACCTCACTGCCCATGGCGTAAACTCGACATCGATTGAACTGTCGTGGTCCGAGCCCGAGAATGCAAACGGTGCCATATTAGGATACAGAGTTTACTACATGCATTCCAACTACACTGATGTCAATACGCAGAAGAAAAACGAGCCGAATCATCCGTTAATTGAATTTGTGCTCAATCAACTGAGTGAGTATTGATCAATAATTAAATTAATATCTATAGATATGATATGGATTTCGTTTTTTTTATTTTTTTAAATCCCGAATTCTCAATTTCACGCTCCGTTCCATCGATTTATTAACTCATCCACATTTTCTCCTGTCGTTTGCAGAACCATTCACCGAATATAAAATATGGGTTAAGGCGTACACTTGGAAAAACGAGGGCGAACCCTCCGACCATATTATACAGAAGACTGATATCGCGGGACCGAGCGCTCCTGTTATTTTAAATCTCACTTGCCAAGCTCACGACGCGATATACATTTACTGGGCACGACCCGACACATTTTGGAACTCTATCGATTACTACTACATCATATATCGCAGCGAAAATAGCCAGGAACCCGAAGAAATAAAGATACCCGCTGACAAGGAGCATCTCAATAGCGGGGTGAGTAAAAATGCGAATTTTTTGGATCTGTGCAGTTGGAAATATAATTAAATTTGTTTCATATTAAATTAATGAGGCTAATGACCATAGCAGTAGACGTCGCAACAAATTTTAATAAAAAATTAATACGAAATGGTTGAAATTTTGTACAAGGAAAAAAAAAGAAAGTTGAGTATATGGGACGAATTGATAGAGCTCGAATTTTCCTGGAATTTTTATTAATTTTTTTCCGTATTGAATATTTGAAAATATTTGGAACTACATCGTTTTATTATAATTTGTTTGATGAAAAACTGCATTTATTATTATTATTTTTAGTTCTGTGGACTCATAATCGTTTAGACTGTTTTAGAGACGCGAATTAAAAAAAAAAAACCCCGTTTTATGTCGAGGTAACTTAATACAGCTGGCCACGTGAATCTAATTGAGTTAGAATTACATTGAGGATCCAGAAAAATGGACGGTAAAGTGAGCTGACCACATTTTGCAATTGAAAGAGACTGTAATGTATTCCGCGGTTTTGAGGATACATAGCACGCACATTCCCAGCCACAAGTTTAATTCTATTAGAATTTTAGTGCCACTCGAAAAGAGAGGCACTAAAATTTTTCAAAATTACAAGGATATTCATTGCAAATAGAAATAATAAAAATAATAATCAGTAAACCACATCAATAAACCTAAAGCAATTTCGATTATTTTTATTCAAGATTTTTGTTTTACCATTTGAAAACTCGATTTTCAGTGTATTTCCAAACGTGCAGATCGAAAAATTAGTCGTCAATGGATCCTGATATGCAAATGACACTCGTTAACTTATCAACGCATTATCCCATTACAGATAACGATTCCAAACTTGACGATGAACACTGTTTACGAAGTGATGGTAGCAGGAGCAACAAAAAGTAGTATCAAGCGTCACCTCGTTATCCGAGGAAATTTCAGTCAGCCAGGAACCCAGCTCGTTGCTCGCAACTGCGATAAAACACCTCCACTTATGCGACGCAGCAACGAGGAATTAAGCGCAGGAGTAATAGCTGGAATGGTCTGCGCGTGTTTTGCAGTTATGCTCGCAGTCGCTGCTTTAGTTTTGTGGAGGTGAGATCAATTCCGAGACGATCTTTGGACGCAACATATTTTTTCCCGGCATTTCATTCCTGTGTTACTTAATTATCATCCAAACTTTTCCGCCAATATTTTAAAAAATGCCACAAAACATCAGCATTGCCATAAAGTTCTTGAATTTGTAAATACGAGTTTCAAAAAAATTCACAATAACCGACATAATTAGATGGATTTCATAATAGGCTTTAAAGAAACAAGAATTTTACAGAGAGAAACACGGGGAAAAATAAAACTCATAAGCGAAGAGTGACTTTTTCAATTACAATTGATCATTTTGAACAAAAAGAACATAAAAAATAAAGCCGCTTATACCGCGCAGATTTTCACTATTTTTTCTGTGGCCTCATGGAAATGCGAAACTCTGATGCATTAGGATAAGTGATTGCGAACAATAATCTGGAAATAAGGGGAAAAATAGAAGAAAGACAAATAAAATCTAATGACCAAAATAAGAAAAATGGCAGTTAAGAATAATCTGACGATATTTAAATAAATGTTCGAGGAAAGGAATCTAAACGTTTCTTCAGTAATAATCGCCGTGTTAGGGCCAATTATAGCGATAACGCGTGAACACTCATCGTGAAACACAGACTATATCGAAGCTCGTATGTATACTGACCCACTCAATTGGTTTTCCTTATCTTCCGCGAGACGATAACAACGCTGAGATAAGTCGAATAGTCTGCGGGTTGACGAGCCCGCGCCCACGATAATCGTCTCGTTTGCGGCTAGTCTGTCTTGCACTTTGAATCGTCTTCGTAGTCATGAGGCGACTAGATGAAAGACCGTCTAGTTCACGATCACTTGTGAATAACGTTACTAGTGCTATACCGTAAGATTGAGCTCGAAAGTGACTTTACTCGTGCATACAATGAATTTC
The DNA here is from genome assembly GCA_947507545.1 of Clistopyga incitator. Lineage (NCBI taxonomy): Eukaryota > Metazoa > Arthropoda > Insecta > Hymenoptera > Ichneumonidae > Clistopyga > Clistopyga incitator. The sequence goes on along the minus strand of OX382174.1, from coordinate 474,673 downwards.
ACACTCGTGAATAACATTCCTTGAATTAACGACAGAAACAACTATATCTGCGTACTTAGCTTGCCTCGTCCGTTGAGTGAAACTTTTTGATAAGATTAAAGACACACATTTACAGCTAAGCACACATACACACAAAGTTTGTACCTTCGCGCACGTTTTCTTTAAGGGACATTTATTTTCTAAATTCAAAGGTCGACAATTGTTATATTGACAAGCAATGAAAGACCATTTTTTTAGGGATCAAGAGAAATATGTTTATCCACATGTTTGTCGATAGATCAACAACGTTCACGTGAGATTTATGCGGAGAAAGAAAAAAACGCTAGTTTTTCAGCTGTAACTTGTGCCTACGGAGAATTGACAGTGTTAAATTTGTGCTTTTTGTGTGTATTGACGTCTAAGCTCCGTGGAAATATTTACAGAGCTGATTTTCGGTCGCAGAATGCGACACGATTCATTTTTTTGTCTTAATATCGAAGCTTCGTTTGATGCAAACGTTTTGAATGGCATTTTTTTAAAAAGAAGATTTCGACTGTTTTAAAGAGAATGTTATTAATTATCCTCAATCTTTTTTCGTCGTTTATGAAAATTAGCAACAAGGTAAACTAATTAGACCGCCTCTCAGGCGCGTTTTCAGAAAGTGCTTCCAAACGACCTACTGCTTTCTGGATTATCCACCGCGCAATGTTCCGACACTCCAAGAATGGGAGAACAGCAAACAGGACGGCGAGAGAACCGCAGTCGCGGTTCAACGTTTCGTCCAGCACGTTGCATCTTTACACGCCGATGGTGACATTGGTTTCAGCAAAGAATTCGAACTATTTCCCAAGGAAACCGAACTTTATCTCGCTGACAATTCTAAACATGCGGAGAATCAGTCGAAAAATCGTTACGGAAATATAATTGCCTGTAAGTATCTTCAAATGGTTTTCATATCTTCTCTATAAAAATCAATATCATTGATCCCCACTAATTGGAAACATAAATTTTCGAAATCACCTCTTCAAAAAAAGATTCTTCTCCTTTTTTCGCCGGTGTGAAATTACATGTTGGGAGAATATTTGTATATTATATTAATGTTAATGCACATATTCTATATTTATTGTATTTTACAACAATTGCAGTGATAAGAAATGTACTACATTTTTTCATTTGCGAGTAATAATTTTTTTTTATTCAGCCTATGTAGTGTCATTTTTGTTTTAATTTATTTTTCAATGAATAGCAATTTTATAAGCACAATTTTCCAGATGATCACTCGCGGGTTCGGCTTTTATCTTGCGCCGGTGGATCTCCGTCTAAGGGACAAGACTATATCAATGCAAATTACATAGACGGCTGGCAAAGATCTCGCGCTTATATTGGCACTCAGGGTCCTTTGCCTTCGACCATCGACAGCTTTTGGCAAATGGTGTGGGAACAACGAGTCTCCATTATCGTAATGATCACCAATCTAGTAGAGCGTGGACGTGTAAGTTCTTCAATGCTTTTAATATTCGTGTTTCGGCGCGAGCAATAATCGAATGAAAATTTATTGAAGTCGCTTTTTAAATTCAGTAGCCATGAGTAATTATCAAAAGACGATCCATTACTCAATATTCTCTCTTTATACTATTATAAGTTAAATGATCTTAATCTTTCCTTTTCTTCGATGAATAAAACATGAATAATTATTCTACTGTTGCTCAATTCCAAGTTATTTTATCTAGAGTGTATTTTTGATCATTTCTTCTCCAAAAAATCATTATTTTTTAAAAACCTATATTTTATATCATTTGTTCATTTATTTGCAGCCAAAATGCGATATGTATTGGCCAAAAGAGGGAACCGAAAGCTACGGACACATTCAAGTGACATTATTGCGAGAGGACGTGATGGCAACTTACACAATCCGCACTCTGCACATCCGGCATCTCAAGGTATTTCAAAGTTCAGCAGTTCTGTGAACATTATTTTAATCGATATCCTGTTGAGAATTTATAGAGCTTTGAATTTCATTAAAGCAGATTAAGAAGAAGAAAAATGGCGTAAACGTCGGCGAGAGGACAGTCTATCAGTATCACTACACGGGATGGCCTGATCATGGAGTTCCTGATCATCCTCTTCCCGTTTTGAGCTTCATTCGGAAATCATCGAACGCTAATCCGCCTGCGGCAGGACCGATAATTGTTCATTGCAGGTAAGAAATTATTCAAATGGTATTTTATTTATTCGATAAAATACTTCATAGAAAAAAAAGCTATTTTTTCTAGGAATTTATCTCATTAATCTTCCTTTCTAGAATTTTTGATACTTTTTCGAAAAATTAGCGACTGTCTTGATATAAAAATCTGGACAAAATTTTTTTTATGAAAAAAATATATATTTCCCCTATAAGAACGCAAAGTTATTAAAATGTCGTTGAATTTTTGTGAATCCTAGAAAAATAACTAACATTTGGTAGATAATTGTCTTCACCAAGAGTACAGAAGTGTAACCCAGAGATTCTCATTACACTACGTGTTTGCAGTGCCGGAGTTGGTCGTACAGGGGCTTACATTGTTATCGACGCTATGTTGAAGCAAGCCAAGAGCAAAGACGAGATAAATGTGTTTGGTTTTCTCAAGCACATACGCACGCAACGATATTCTCTAGTCCAGACTGAGGAACAATATATCTTCATTCACGATGCCCTGCAAGAAGCAATTGAGAGCGGAGAGACAAACATTCCATCGGACAATTTACTGCAGCATGTACAAGAGATGCTTGCACCTTCAAACACGAAGACAGACCCGTGGAATAGTCTCGAGTCTCAGTACAAGGTAAGAGTGCTCATTGAATTGCAATAACAAAAAGGAAAAAGGGTGAGCTGAAAATATCGGAAGATTAACAATCAAGACGACTCAAATTCTGAAATTTCAAAATCGCGAAGATTAAAATAGCGGACAGGTCGATATTCGAATGTTTTATTGTCGACTGATTCCTAAAGAAAATATCTGTTTTATCGAAATCGTTAAATTGAAAGTATCCCTATATATTCGAAATTTTACATTAAGAAAATTTGTACTTTGAATGATCTAATGCAAAAAAAATAAATATTATCGAAAAAATGAGATAATTGACCTTACAATCAAACAGTTATTCGGCTAAATAGTCTCTCGAAATAAAGGAATTCGAGCAATCAATGTTTCGTTATTTGAACATTCGCTGTTCTGAAATTAAGGTATATCGGCCATTCCAAATTTTAGGCGTTCAAAAATTTGACCTTCACCCAGGAAAAATCTTTGGCAGAATTCGTTTCGTAAATAAACAACGAATTTTTTCCCCTCCAGCTCGTCACGTCGTGGAAACCAAAGGACTTTAATCTAGTATCAGCCACTAAAGCGTGCAACGTAAATAAAAATCGTAATCCCGAAATCGTGCCCATCGAAACGGCGCGAGTTCATCTTACACCGAAGGCAGGAATCGACGGTAGCGATTATATAAATGCCACATGGTTACCAGGTACGAAAAGCTTTATTTTTTTTTCTCCCACGAAATAATTTATTGAGGATTCTCTCATATTTCGTATTTCGCAGGTTTTCAAAGAAATCGTGAGTTCATAGTAACGCAACATCCGTTGAAAAACACAATAAAAGAATTTTGGCAGATGATGTGGGATCACAACGCCAAAACTGTCGTGATGCTGACACAATGTGATGAGGTGCGTCGTATTTTTTTTTTTTTTCATTTTCCAATTATTTATCACGCGATTAAAATTGTAATTTAGTGATGAATTATTCTGTAATATTCGATCAATATATTGTGCAATGGCATTTATATCAATGATGGGAAAAATGGAAAATATTGGAATGATATTAATAATTCTTTCCACAGGAATATCCGGAATTCTGGCCAAGTGAGGGCGAAGAACTCAATACCGATAATTTCCGAGTGCATCTTTGCGGCGTTAAGAAAACAGTGAGCGGTGTTGTCTTGCGGGAAATCGTCGTGCGATCGTTACAAGATGATTACGAATTGAGCGCGAGAATCGTGCAGGGTCCGGTCACTCAATCGGGCCCTTGGCCCCACAATAATAATCCTAAAGCGTTCGTTGATATTATCCAAGACTTCCACAGGGATTATCAAAATGGGCCGATCGTCGTGATGGACAGGTAGAATACCGATTAAAATCCAACCGATTATCACGGTCGACGAATAGGCGGATTTTTCAAATAATTTTTTCTATTTATCGATAATTGAAAATAAAAATGCCACTTGCCTGTGCTTCTTTTCTTAATGTTAGCAATCGATTATTCAAGCTCATCTCGAAATTCGACATTTTCAGATTCGGTGGAATAGAAGCTGGTCTCTTTATTCTAATGACAACACTCATGAAGCAGTTGGAATTCGAAAAGACTGCAGATATTTACATGTTCGCGAAATTATTGTACATGAAGAGACCCGGAATATTGAGGTCAAAGGTGCGAAAATTTCTCGCTTTACGGACATTTAATTTAATCAAAAATAGACAAAGCAGAACATAAATTGTTACTACAATTTTACTTGAAAAAAAATCTGTTTAAAAAATGAACAAATATTCACTGGTGATAAAAAAAACTTTGAGCTTAAAAAAAATCGATAACTTTATTATCTTTCAGGATGACTACGTTCTAATATACCAATGTCTGGAAGCCGTGTTATCGTCAAAATCCCGAGTAGAGCCGGATCTCTACATAATGGCGAACGGTCACGTGAATTGCGTGAGCGATTCGAACGATACGACGTCGATGCAGCAGCACGTATCGATGGATTATCCGGTGAAGACGCCGACGATTCGGGAGTACACGAATCCGTGCGACTCCGAGGGCGAATACGGCCAGGAATACGCGATCCCGAATCGCCTGAATCACATGAACGAGCGGGTCTGCACGACGATCGATGGCTGTGCCGATTATGACGAGCACATGCTGACTGACAGCGCGGGGATTCCTTTGCGCAGTCCAGGCTACGCGAATCATTCCGGAGTCGCTGTCCCCATAGACACGAACGGTTACATCACCAACGGAAGTATGAGAATACCTCCCGAAGGAATGGAAGCAACGTGCGTGATTGCTCCACAATGATGGAGGGATTTTTCGTTACAGACTGATCAAGTGACACCATTCGGGACTGTCGTGGAACTGCCAATGAATGTGCTCGCGGTTGGCTCGAGTTGCGCTCACTTGCCGTACGATTACCAAGGTTACTGCACCAAGTTGGCGGACGAGAAAGGTGACGTGACGTTTCCTCGTAAAAGTCATCACGGCGGTTACGGAGATCATATATAGACCGAAGCAAAACTCGCTCGTAACTTCCGCAAACGAGCTGCGGAATATTCGGATTTAAAAATTGGCACGATTAGTTATGTTAAATATTAACTGATAAATCGGCGTCATGATATCGTCGCACGGCTCGACGAGAGATTACATGGATGACGATTCGTGTACCGTCAACTAGTCCACACACCGAAAGAATACCGAAAGAAAAATGAAAAACACTAACAAAATCATCTATCCGTTATAAATTATATATATTTTACTTGTAAATAAGTTTATGGACCATCCGACAAACCTAGTTGCCAAAGAATTAGGTATTAATCTGTATTTTTAGTGAACAAAAACAAGAGAAATGATAAAAGATAACAAGCTAACGAGATGATGAAAAAAGCCAATTGGTGAAAGAGAGGCGATTAAGGGGGTGTACATAAGCGTGCGTGGTTCATTGTTCGATTGTTCATTTGGTTTTTTATTCGATTGCCATATCGGCTTTTTTAATATCAGTGTCTTGCCGAAGGGATGCCTCTGAATGAATATTCGGGCAAACTGCTTCAATTTCCCGACTCCCGGTGCATTTATTTAACGTGGAGTTAATGCGGACGTAAATCGTTTTAACGGGCGAGACGTTTTATAGCGAGTCTCATGGATACAACTGTTTAAGGAAGATTCGGAAACCCCGCGACATACATCGATTGTATTTAGACTGACGTAACTAAAATCGCATAAGATATTAGCTATCAGTAACGATAGACATTGCGAACTTGTATATTTTACATCATACGTAGAATGTGTAGCACGTCATCCATATTCACTGCCAATATTAACTTTTCAATTAACACACGGTATTGCCTCCATAATTGAAACGCTGCTGCTGCTGCTGCTGCTGCTGCTGCTCCTCCCTCTTCATCCCAGCATTTCCTTCTTAAGACTTTGATAATGAGGAATAAATCATTCGATTTCCAATTCATCGAGCGGACAAATGGGTGAATGGCCTAACGCAGGCTTAAATCGTATTTTTTAAAACAAACTTTACCTTCTTCCCAGCACAATACATCAAATTATCGGGGATTCAAACTTTTCTAAACGTTCTTCTTTTCGTTTTTACGCCCGAGACTCCGTTCGCAAACGTTTTATACGCTATTGGAATACAGTGCATTTTAATGTCTTCCTCCTTGCGAAATTCTACCGATTACGCACATTCGCTTCGTCGACGATTAAACGACGCGATTCAGAATCTTCTTTTCGTTACAATTTTTCGTACTCTCTTGTACGCTTATACTTATCGACGTGCTGGTGAGAAGGTGCTTCTAAAGACTGAAATATATTATTCTTTCTCAATAAAAAAAAAAGAAATTAAAGCACGATTGGAGGGTGTGATTACGAAGGGCGTGAATCAAACTTTCATATAGTGAATTTGTGCGAACGAATCATGAAAAAACTGGCCGCCGAAACTCGAGATGTAAATCCGCCAATCACCACTCATTGGCTCGCCGAAATAGAAAAGCCAATCGGAACGCGAGCGCATCGCGTTACGATTGGCGGAGCCGCATTTCGAAATTAATGTTGTAAATACTCATTACTTTAAGAAATAAAGTTGGCAGTACAATTTTTTTCTGCAATTACGAATTCGTAATAATAATCTCCAATGATTATAAAATGATATTGGCCCTTCGAAAAGCTGCAAAAAAAATCTCCAGTACTTTGACAATGGACATTACAATATTTTTCGGCAGCTATCGAAAAATTCGTACATTGTCTTGTAATCACTGCACTTATTATAAAAATATGATCAAAAGTTTAATTGTACGATAAACTTCATTTCTAAGGTAATCAGGAATCCTTACAACGTCGAAATGGAGCCCCAGAATCGTTCGCAAATTTCTCATGTGATGCTGCTATCAAGTTCAAAGCAAATTCGAACCCAGAATAAAGGAAGACAGACTTGCTTCCGTCTAGAGCGATGTAGAAAGTATATAGTTGTATTGTACGACGGAGAAAAACCAACTGATATCCCTCCAGTGCGTTCGACATCTATAGAATAAAGTCTCAAAATCATGATTAAACGAAGAAGAAAGAGATAACGAAAAAAAAAATCGAATACGAATATTAAAGTATAGGTCAACGTCTACGATTTAAAGAGAAATACATCGTTAACTCGACCTCGTGTGTCCATAGCATCATAAGCAAAGTATATTCGTAAATCCGTTTAGATTGTACACAAATCATTTAAATTCGCGTGATCGATACGAACGAGTCTCGCGTATTATGTCAAATTTCATAGAAACTTAACGGCATAGAAACACCGTTAGACGAGAAGAGAACAACGTCAGACGAGTGTGTTATTCTCTATAGAATGAAGTAGCGAAATAATAAAGAGAGGAAGGTCGGATTGCATAGGAAGATCGATATTGCTAAAACGATCCAGATTTACCATTAAGCCATCGATCGATGGCTACGTGGCGACAGTTTACAGGATTATTTTATTCGAAGAGACTCGTGCCAAGTTCTCTTCCGAGATCCAAACACTCTCTGTCTATTTTACGTTATCGATGTACTAAATGCTGTATCATTACGCTATATAGATATATATACATATGTATATATAAATATAATCCCTAAGATGAAAAAAAAGCAACAACAACAACAACAAGTAGATGTGTATAGAGAGATGTATTAGATTCTAGTCAGTGTAATGTTTAGGAGAGGCGATACGCGTGTATGATATGGATATACGATCGGAGAAATCGGTGGAATGTAAAGATCGATCGTTAATTGAAAGAAAAAGGGAATAGAGGGAGAGAGAGAGAGCTTTTTAAATGGCTGAAAGCTGTACATCATAGAATTGTATGTTCGACGTTATCGATGGACTATACTAAGGATATTATTAATACTATTACGAATAACAATCGAAAAAAATAATCACAATCAGACGAAAGATAAATCGGAAGGGTAGTGTCATGTGATAGACCGTGGTCGAGAATAAACTCTGGCCCGCACAACAGTTAATTCGTACGGCTGAGTGCAACGAAAGCTCAACATCTTTCAGATGGTCTGATCGTTTACAACGTGTCGATTAATGTACCAAGTGCTTCCGTCAAACGGGAGGAAGAATAGAAAAGCGATCGTGATGTTGGCAAAAAAAAGCAGAGAAAATAAACTAAATTTCGTTGACTTAAGAGGGTGCAAACGCTTCTCACCTGTTGAATCGAAGCGCAATTTTTTATAAAGTGCTTCAACAATTTTTGGGCCAAACTCGAACAGAATAATCAAACTCTTACAATTTTTAAGCAACGAGTACCATGAAAAATCTGTACGGCAAATCGATAAAACAAATTGCAATTAAGAAATTTATCTGTCGAATGTCATATTTGGTTCATTATTACAATTTATTCCCAACGAAAACTGTGCGAGAGAATGGAATCGAAGATTTAACGATTTTTCTGTGAATCGTTGCTGCTGATGTTTTTATATATTATAGACTAATGGTGTTTCACGATAAATCTTGGGACATTCGATTGAAGTACAATGAAAATTGCAGAAACACTTTGAAATGTTTAATATCGATTTGATGAGGGTGAGGCGACTGAACCTCCTTAACAACTGATCGAACCGTTAGGTCATATCGACGTATCAGGGTAGAAGAGAGAGAGTTATAATAATGAGCCGTTCCGTCACGGTACCGCGCGGCAAGACGTCTTACACTCTTTGTCTCTATCTCAATCTGTCTTTCTTACAGTATCTTGCCGACCAATTAAAACTAAGCTATCATAAACAAAAAAAAACACACACACACACACACACACACAAGAACAACGTGCACGAGTTCTTAGCACCTTAAGAATATTCGCGTGCGTCAGACTGTTTATCGCTCGACGCACCGGCGGTTATTATAAATTTTCGTACCTCCAGCTACGCTATTGATTTTGTACATCGGTTAATATCGAAAATTCCAATAAATTTCATTAAGTTTACCGTGGTAAGCTCTTCGTGGTACATCGAAGTTACAAGTTCATTCTCACCGCTAAGCCCAAACACGATTTTTTCATGATTTGCCAAAAAAACGTAAGAGGAAGATAGAAGAAATTTTTTATATTCGTGCCTTTTTATTTTCTTCGCCACTTTTTTGTTTTTTTGTTTTTTCGTGCGCGAGTCGCGTCGATGAACAAATATCCGCTATACATAAGTTATTTCGCGTTTTGTATATTTATACTGTCTGAAAAAATTTTAAAAACACAAATAATAAGATGATCAGCACGCAACGACGACGCTTGAACGACAATTCATAAACGTAATCGCAATTAATGCAGTGTCGGGCCGATATCGTTTCGGAATATTTGCCAATTTAAGTTGATTGCGTTAATGTGGCGAACGAGTGCCACGCTACGAAATATTTTTGTCATTCCAATCAGTATTTGTAAATAGACATTGTAAATATCATAAACATCTATATAATTATTGAACTAATCTTACCGTTAGAGGATTATCATTATTACCATTATAGCAAGTTATTTGTAAAAACAATTTAAACGAAACGAAAAGAAAAAAAAAAAGCAACAAAAAAACAAACAAATCTATTAACTATGCGAATAAATAAATATTGAGAGCGACGAATCGTTATGCGATATAAATGGTGTATTGAATATACATGTTAACGAGAGTTATACTGCTCCGCGTGGCTTTCAGTGTATGTCACTACATAGAAAATATTGTAGGTTGACCGGCCGACCATCGGACCATCAAAGAGAAAAAATTTAATGAAACGGTTCCTCGACTCGAACAGAAGCCATGGATCAGCTATGTTACCGTCACAACTTATCCATTTAAAATAAATCGATGCGCATCTTTTGTACTATTGAGAAAAAAAATGCAGATAACAATTACCCATCGAAACACTTTTGATGCGCAAAACCCTTTCACTGGATATGCACAAGCGTCGCAAAGAATAGCACTTAAGTTTCGGAGTTGGTAGATTCCGATCGCGCGTATTCGCGTTTTATACACATGATGACCACGAGTGCGTTTCGCGGGCCATGAGATTTACGTTTGTATCACAACTTCGTGACAGTCCAACAGCATGATCATTGAGTTATTGTAATCAAAATTGATGTAATAAACTGTTTATTGATCTTGTCCTCGTGGGAATTATATCCTCGACCGATCCTGCTGATTTTTAGTTGAACAGGAGGTTCAAACTAAATTATTGACCAATTACCGGAAAATTTGAGGTATAATTTTTTTTTTGGCTGCTGAGCATTCATTATTTTTCTACAAATTGATTTTCAATTTGACCAAATCTATAGAGATTTTCGGATTCTAGGAAATTGATTTTTTAAAATAAATAGACGTAGTCGTTCTATGGCAATGCACTAAAAAGTATTAACATTTTTTTCATCCCTACCTATTTAAATGAAGAAAGTTTTTTTTTCGTACTGTAGTTTTTCCTCAGTATAATTATTTTCTTCTGTCGTTTTGCTTCCAGTTGTTTTATAATGCCAGCAAAAGGAAAATCCGGTGTTCTTATTAGTATCGCATCCATCTCAGGTAACGTAAATGCTTTTGTTTTTTAATACACATGAAATAAATAACAAAGTTTACTATGAAAATATATATATCTTTATTGTACGCTGAGCATTAATATCAGTAGTGTATGACAGTCAGTGTCTCTATAATACAATAATTTCGAATATTTCAATATTTCGTGCGGTGTAGCCTAAGTTTCATGTCGATATCGCATTGACCCTCGTTCTTCTGATGAGCATCGGTGATTTTCAACGTTGTCTTAAGACCCAAGTGCACAGCTCCTTTACCAAATAATACTAAACAGCCAAAATGAATGTTTATTTCGCCAGGCATTAAATAAAACGACAGTTTTTTTATAAAAATACGTCTTTATTGTACACGGAGCATTAATATCAGTACTCGATGACAGTCAGTGTCTCTATAATATAGTTGTTTGGTATCTTTCAATATTTCGTTAGATTCTCTTAATTAGGTTTCGATCTTAGCGCATTAAAGATTGGAATATAGTGTTTGTGTGTTGAGTCTTGACATTCAGTACATTTAGACGGTGATGGTAAAGTCTTTGGGTGACTTGGACAGCGAGTTGCAAACGGGGCCTGGTCGTTTGCGGTGTAGCCTAAGTTTCATGTCGATATCGCATTCGGCCTCGCTCGTCTCATGAGCATCGGTGAAGCCCGACGGTGGTTTCAGTTCCAATGTCGACAGTTCGTTTCCCCAGTCGGCATCCGATCTCTCCCGACCCGGATACCTCGTGTTACGCTGAAAATTTCGTGTTATGCCCTTAGGCTCACTCAGGAGAGACAGCGATTCGACGGAACGTCGAGCTGACCCTTCTTGCTTCGAGCGATCGGAGCTGCCCTGTCGCAAACGGCTTCCCGAGACCGTTCGGTGACTGGGCGAAGGGCTCGTTGAATAGGGACGCGTCGTCTCCGTGTCGGATAACTTGAGCCCTGGACGCGATGATGGATTTGCCACGCGACTGCTCTCGATCGTCACCTCGGGCGTCACCCCGCGGCTTCTTAAATATCACAAAAGCTCATGGGAGGCAGTGCGGATACCAACTACAACTACATCCAACTACATTTATTTCTCCTGTCATTATTGTCCCTTGTTTTTCTTATTTTAAAAAATTTTCTGTTCCACGTTGTGAGAAGTGACGCAGGCCGATTTTTAATGTCTATTTGATCAATTGCGATCGGCTTACCTCGGCTTCTCCAGCCTGGGAAATGTTTTCCTCTCAGAAATTGGTGACGGCTCGGTTGATGTACTTGATTCTTGGGTGTGGTACAGCACATCTGTAACAGGAGGAAAGGAAAGAGGATCGGTAGACCGCGATCGTTGTTATTAGTTGCTGTGAATGGTATCGAGTCAGATGCAAACACAGAAGACCGAATACTAACTTACTATGATGAACCGGTCTCGGAAAGAGCGCCAGTCGTTGCTCCCTCCCACGTTGGGGCCCCGAATTCGGGCCTGGCGATCGGGCAATTATCGACGCTGGCCCTGAATCGTCCAGGTGATTCGACGACTCCGTACGACTGCTCGTTCCCACTTCCGTGTCGCTGTCCGATCCCAGGGTGTCATACTCCTCGGATTCCGACTTGAAGGACTTTGATTTGCGACGCGCTCTCCCACGAACTTTTGTGTACTGATCGGGATCACACTGCCAACAGGTTGTCAAAAATTCTTCACTGCCTTGCATTGATTCGTCAACTTTTTTTTTTTTTTTTTTTATTTCTGAATAATTTTTTCTTTTTCAAAAAACGCAATAAAAGACTGGTGAACACGTGTAATTGGTCCAATTCGACAAATGTATAGTAGTTTTTTTGTCATTACGATTTCAATGACCTGGATAAAGCTTGAAAAAACGTCGATAAAATATTTAATGTAAACGAAAAATTATCCTGATTTGCTTCTCATGATACTCAATGTTTCATGTTATTGCTAAATATTTGTACTACTTATTGAAATTAATTAATTTTTATTCTTCAAATTAATGGAGATTCAGGCATTTGGATCGATTTGGATTGATTGTTTGTTTTCCGTACCTGTGCACCTTGCAGCATCGTCTCGCTTCTCTCATAGAAATATCCTTGTCTGGGATTGGCAGAATGATTTTCCTGCTCGGCGAGATGAAAAGTCGCGTAGGGATAAATTTCCTCGGAGTATTCGGGGATTCTTTCGAGGGCGCTGATCTCGCGGCCGGGTGATTGAGTTCCAGGCTTTCGTACGGTCGCGTAATATTGTTCCCTCTGTTCCATATTGTGTTTGTTATCGAGGGCAGCTTGGGTCTGGGAATTAGGATCGTTGGATCCTCGGGCACGTGCGGAATCTATGGGCCAACGAAATTTTTCATGTCAATGATTTTTCAGCGTATTTTCTTATCATAATAAGAGAAGCATGCTGTTAATTGTTCCACTCGAACGAGCCAATTTCCATGCAAATTGCCCGCGCTCTCTAATATATTCGCCATTAAAGTTTGTTGTCCGAAACCTAATTACTGGCTCTCCCATATTTTCCAGCTTCCGTCAAATGCAACCTCCCGTTGGCTCGTGAGCTTTTGTCTGGTTTTCAATATTGGAGTAACCCAGTGGGCCCAATTCCTCCACATGTTTATCCTTCGAAATATTCATTGAATTTTTGGGCTACAATGGACTGCACATTTTGAGCTGCAATATCCTTCTCATTACGATGGGGAATTTCATGAGAATTTGATATGGTCAAAATGATATCGATGGAAATTTCAATCCAAGCTCATTCCAATTTTTTTTTTTTTTTTTTTTTTTTTTTTTTTCATTTTTCAAAAGACACTCAAGATATTGACGATATTTCTTATCGGTACCATTTATTGTCGATATTACCCACCAATACCTGGGAATTTTGGCTTTTGTATTAAAATCGTACTCGAAAATATTTCCACTTCTGTCCGAAACGAAATTATTGCCAATAGAGTTATGAAACTATATTTGAATAAAATGGTGTGAAAAAATGGGCCAAATATACTTATTTTGAATAGAAATGAAAATCAATTTTTAAAAAATTCGGTTTTTCTATGTTGTATTTTTGAATTAAATTCCAGTAGCAGATTAATGTTTAGTATACCAAACGCGTTATAACATATAAAATGGAATGATGTGTTTTTGAGGGAGCAGTTAATTTATTAGGAAACATCGTGTATCGTCATACTCACGGGTTTTGAGGCAAAAGCAAACTCCACCAACGACCAAAATAACAGCGACAACTGATATGACGCTCGGAGCGAGAACTTGGGCATCGAGGTACAAAGGTGTATCCTCGCTGGCATGCGGTGGCCCACCGTAGTTCCTTGTGTTTCCCGTTGGGCTCATCGTACTGAATAAGTATTCCGCCTGGGTAGAGCCCGCATTGTTGTATGCGGTTACCCGCAATTCGTAACTAGTTCCGCTCTGCAGGTCCACTATCGGAAACCTCGACTGCGGCGAAACGTTGTTGGAAACTGCAATGCATAAATTTCACTCTGGATTCCTTATTCCTCCCGAGATATGCACTGGATGTACACAGACGCTCGACATTTTTCGCCAGCTTCCGAATGGAAAACAAAAATGAAAACAGAGGTTGTACATTGAAAAAAGTAACTTTTCGCGAAATTCCATCTTGCGAAATTGCGATTTCGAATTAGGTCGCGATTGTTGCACGTATCTTTTATCTTCATCAACGTGCAAATGTTTCATACATAAAACGATATTAAATTCACAAACTGCATGTTTATATATGATCCAATTAACAAAAATATGGTCCAAACTTTCAAAAATCGTCCTCTTACCAAAAATATATTCCAAACACTGAAAAATGATCCCATTAACGAAAATATTGTCCAAATACCAACGATATTAACAAAAATATTGTCCAGATACCAAAAATGATCCCGTTACCCAAAAATCTTGCCCAAATATAAAAAATGATCTCATGTACGAAAAATATCCGCGAGATCCTAGAAAACTATAAAAAATATCGATTTTGTACGAATATTCAATAATAAATGATGCGTACTTACCCAAAAGCCAATCCCCAGGCTGTCGTCTGTACTCTACGACAAAGTAGAGAAGCGGACATCCGCCGTCCTGCCAGGTTGCCATCTCCAAGAGAATTGAAGTCGTATTAATCCTGATGAAATGCTGTTTCGCGGGCGCTAGTGGTTTCGAGCCGTTTGTTTTGGCTGATACAGTTTGGCTCGCGCTACCACTTCCTATCCGATTGAAGGCCGCCAAAGTGAATTGATATTTAGTGCCGCATTGCAATCCGCCGAGCAGATGAGTGTTGGCTCTTCGGTCTAGCATGACCTCCTCCCATTCGGCGAATTCTCGTCGATAAGCCAATACGAATCCTTTGATAGGGGCACCACCGTTGTCCCCCTGTTTCCATTGTAACTGCACCGCGTCCATCGTCGTTCCGGTCGCCAAGAGAGTCGGTGGCGTCGGCGGAACTTTGTACAAAGTTTGCCAATTAGAGGCCTCGCTACTACTGCCGGTTCGATGACAAAACAGGGCAAAGGGATCTTTGGAGCTTCGCAACAAGGACGAGATATTCCCGACAACGAATCACCCCTTTCTACTCCTCGCCAATTCATCCGAGTGCGAAAATCCCATACATGCTATTTCCTCTTCACTATTTACCTCCCCAATTCGTAATTCTACGGTCAAACTTTGTTAATCTAAGTTACAAAATTAACAAATTTCTCGTAAAAAATCGTCGCTGCCCATCGAAAGATTTTCACGAGGATCAACTTAAAGTTCTTTGTAATGTTTTTGATTTATCGCAGATTTTTGTACTAAATTTTTAATGATCCCATTTTAGAAATACTTCTTCTTCATCACATGCAAAAATCGTATCAGGGCAATTTTTTTCGTTCATGTTGCAGAATAAAAAAATGTATGATGATCCATTAACCATTGTCAAAATTCTTAATCCCGTGCGCAAAGCAACAATCTTTAGTCCAGATTCCAGTACGGGAGAAAAAGAAATCATCTACCGAGTATTAATCCCATTGGAGCCGGTCGGAATCGAACCGAAAACCAATCCGTGTGAGCCAAGTGTGATTTTATGCTGCGGTTCATTTTTCCGCCATGTGTAACATAATTGAAATACTGAATAATTTCAAGACTTTTTTTACAAATATTTTAAGCAAAAAGCGAATACCTCTAGGTTTATTGTCTTTTACAAAAAAAATTAAGAAAAAAATAATAATATCAATAATAATGATAATCCAATTTTTTTATCGAGTCAATAATATTCCAATGCTGAATTTCCTTAGAAGATTTATTGGCTCCGATGGAAAATAAAAGTAATTGAGCCTCAAAGGGCTTGAGTGATGTCTCGATGCACTCTCCGCACGCAATCGTGTATCGATTAAACATCCGGTATCATTTCAATTGTTAATTAGAGCCAAGAATTGGCTAGGGCGAATTTCACTGCGAAGCACATAGCGATTTAAACCTGAGGTGGTGGTATCATACGCGAAAGAAGCGAAAACGGAGGATTATCGATTAGGGCCTTTGTCAAACTGAAACTCGATCGCATTCTGTACGTGGAGTATATACGTTACGGAGATAACGACAGAGAATATTGAGAGAGAGAGAGAGAGAATTTACTCTCCCGATGGAGAAGACAGTTCGTAGCTGGAGTTTGAAATAGTAGTGGAACTGTCGTCGAGAATCGATCAAAGGGGAAATACCACAGAGATTACCTTGTACTTGGAGAGAGTAAACGATCTCGTCGGAGCCAAGGCTGTTCTTCACGTGACAGGAATAATTTCCCTCCTGCGATCGCTGCACGTTTCGCATCATCAACGTATTGTCCGGTCCAATGTCGAATCTTGAACGTAATCAATGTTCCATTAATCAATTATCATTTTCCACGATCGTGAGAAATTTATCAAATCAACAATTTCGCTTAGGCTAATATATTTGAGCCCATAATTAATTCGAGTAATTAATTCATTTCCAATTAATTTCCCAACCATTATGATCATAATAAATATGAATAAGTTGATTTGACTAAATCTACCAAAATGGAATTATGTATTTGAATGAAATAATGTAAAAAAAAAAAAAAGTTGTTCGATTCGGATTTTAATCAGGTTTCATATTGTATTGTGTGAACTAAAAATGTAGGTACACAGTCCGAAGAAAATTCGGCTTTTCTTTCGCAGTTGGAGGAATGTGAAAAAATCATGCAGCAGATTCGAGAGGTCGAGGGTCGAACGCGGGTCCAATTGGTTTGGATTGCCCCATGTATTTGTATGGTATCATTATTTATTGTATTCCGGTAGAGTAGAAATCCCCTTCATTTATAACCGATTGAAATTTTAATATGCAATCAGGTTGGAACAAATGCAAAATGGAAATGCAATTCCATTCGAAGGAACGTTTAATAATAGCCCCAATTAAAAACTAAGTGACCATTTATTACCGCGAATGAGATCTTGAAAAACAACTTGCAGAACCATCAAAGTCGTTTCATTTTCTCGGGATGCAATGAGGACGAAAAAAAAAAAAGAACTCACCTTTGCTGTTTCTGCAATTTCACGTCTCCGTGGCGCCACTCGACACTCGGAACAGGTATGCCAACCGAAACGCAAGCGAGATTAACGTCCACCCTCCATGGCGTAATGACGGGAATCCCAAATGACACAATTGCTGCTGGGACTAATTACATCATTATGTTAATGATAAATAATTACCCGGTACCTCGAAAAAATTTCTACGAAAATTCTAATGCGTCTTCGTACACTTTTCTCTCTGTTACAATCATAAAAATTAAAAAATAAATCACTAGTCATTATTCAGTGAATATATACATAATGCATTTCACGTCAAGTCAGCCAATTTTTTTTTCAATCATTCAAAAACCGAACCAAAACTACGATATTTTTATATGTCCTTGAACAAAAAGACATTTTTCAAATATTGGGTTAAAAATCTTAAAAAAAAAGTAATCAGACTACTTTCCAGTAGTACATTGGTATAACCCATTAGCAGATTTATGTCTTGGATTTTTTTTTAAATTGCCAAATTGACGGAGAATACTTCATATGTGTGTGTGTGTGTGTGTGTGTGTGTGTGTGTGTGTGTGTGTGTGACGTTTGATGAAAGAGCCATTCTTCTTCAGGCAAGTGGGGAAGGGTTAGGCGAGTTGCGATATTCGCAGCCTCCTTTCTCGATCTCGACGCAATTCCCCGCGAGACAGAAGCGCAAGCTCTTTTGAATCCGATAGGAAAAAGACCATTATATCCTGTGACTGCTCGTTAACGCTTTGTATTTACCTTCTTCAGGAGCGAGCAGTAGAGCGAGCAACGCCCCCGCGGGTTCCTGAAGAAGAAGAGGAGGAAGAAAGTGGGCTACCCTCTTTAACGAGATGAGATAAGTTGTGCGTTTGACTGAAAGAAACGAAGCCAGCCGGATGGGCAGTGGCTAGGTGAGAGTTACGGAGCTTCTCTGTACTTAAAGAGAATACTTTATCTCCAATTCAGTATCCAATTATTCGCTGCCGAATCGGGTGTTTATATTCACCAGAGGTTCATAGGAAAATTCAATCTGCCCGTTGGATGGCTCGGGAATGGGTTTCCGGCCGGGGACGAGAGAGAGCCGAAAGTTTTGTTAAAAAGTTGCCACTGTGAGTAACCGAGACCGGTAGCTCCGTCTATTCTATATCCATCAATTCTTCATTCCACAAAACCCTACAAGATTGTTCATTATTTTGTTCTCTCGTGGTGCCCCTTTTTCCGCTGCACCTCTTCAGCTTCTACTGTTACTTGCCCGGAACAAAAGGACGATTGATTGTCGAAAGGCAAACCCGAGAATGCCCGACCTCCATTTTTTTCCGCTCGACTGAATCGACAAATTGTCTCTCTGCGACATAGTCAGCTTTTCCCAATTTAATATGCCACGTGATTAAGGATGAGATGAGACCATGAGAGCAAATTTTCATACGTGGCCACTTGAAATGTATTTGGTTATTTTTGATTTTGACATGGGAAATAAAATCAATTATCGGTTGATCACGTTGTCGTAAGGGCCATGAAATGCAATTTCTCAGCTTCACTGGTCTATAATCATGTTCCAAGGAATAAAAACGAAAAACAACAATCATAAGAAGCAATTCTATAAACGCTTCGTTCCGAACTGTATTGAAGGAACCCGGAGAAACAATGAGTTGGATTGAAACTTATCCGACTTCTCCAAGATTTTCTTCCATATCACGTTTTCTTCCGGTCGAAAGATCACACAGCTACTTTTTCTCAACTGTCATACGTGACCTCTTAAAATGTCAGTAAAATAAAATAAAACCAAAGGCCTGAAAAAAAAAAAAATAATAACAGCCAATGCTGGGAGCCTTTTGTCCTGGACCAATTCAAA
Source organism: Clistopyga incitator (assembly GCA_947507545.1). Classification (NCBI taxonomy): domain Eukaryota; kingdom Metazoa; phylum Arthropoda; class Insecta; order Hymenoptera; family Ichneumonidae; genus Clistopyga; species Clistopyga incitator. Next base: position 455,484 of record OX382174.1, on the reverse strand, counting down.
AGTGCCCAGAATCTAGTTAACCAACAAACTAAGAAAAAACAAATAAATCCTTCGCTCCGGTTTTCCCAGAATAAACAGGACCGAAGCTTTCCGCTAAGCCAGAAAAAACTGCAGGCGACAGAAAGTAATTATTTCCGTCTAATCAGCTCGAGCACTGGAAAAAAAAAAAAATAAACAAAAAAATCTAAAAAACTTCAACAGAAAGTCTTCAGCATTTCTACTTGCAGATGACAAAATCCCAACGATGTACCACCGAAAACTACACTCCTTCTTAACGTCAGCTTCCGGAATCTGAAATTGTTGGGTGAAATAAAATGTTATGAGGCCAGTGAAGCGAAGGGAACGAGAGCCAGTTCACGTTAATGATTAGACCCTGAAGGTAACGATAAAATAAGCGCTGTAATAGGAACGGGCGTTTATAAATTTAGCCTGTCGATCGTCAGACGTGAACAAATGCGAAGCTTACGAGTGGATTATAGATTTTTAGCGGAAAGCCACCCGCGCAAGCTTCTTTTAGCAGTGGAGTCACGCGGTCGAGCTATAATCAGAGCCGATGGTCGATATCCACACGCGGAACACGGCCAAGACCCTGTGGCTCTTTTCAGCAGTGGGTGTGAATCCTTAAATCAAAGCTCTCGCTTGAGTACACGGCGTAATTACGTAGTTACTCACTGGAGGTACTGGGATGAAGTTTGATGACCGGGGTCGGAGGTCCTTCGCCTACTTGTGTCGATGCTGTGACCCACGCCTCGTAGGATTCGCGGAGCTTGAGACCGACAGCGTCGTAGTGGAGCTTCTGAGCAGCCAGAGAGCCTTTAATGATCTTTACTTCCTGGCCCTGATCCAACGCCCGAATATAAACGGTGTACTTGGTGAGCTCGCCGTTTGGCCGTCTCGGCGGAAGCCAAGATATAACCACTGAATCCTCCGCGCTCGACACAGCCTTCACCCTCTCCGGTGCATCGGGTACTGCAAATCAAAATGCATAACGACCTTAAAATTTTTGCATATTCCCACCCCCTTCCCTTAACGACTCCCTCACGCCTTGAACATTTCAAGGCTGATGGAGCTATTTGGCACAATGACAATTACCCTATTCTCCGAAGCCATTTAAGATAGCGAAGCGAAGTTTCACCTTTTATTTCGGCTAGATTACATTTTCATCGTAATGTATACAAAATCGTGGTCTTTTACTCCTTACTTTTAAATTTCCGGTATTTTATTCTCCTGAATTTCGAAACAAAAATATATCTACTCCAATTGGTGTACACTGTAAAAAAATCTACTTGAAATTCCATGCACAAGTACTGGAAGTTTTTATGCATAAACTGGCACACGAAACTTTATATATAAGTGCGATCGAAAATTAATGCGTGGTATAGTAATTTTTATAATTTACTTCAAGTTTTGTGCGAAAATCCTTCACTGTTAATGTCAATAATTTGCTTTAATTTTACCACAAAAATACGGCAATTATATTATATAAAATGCATAAAAACTTGCAATCTTTTCTAACAATGTGCAGAGGAACTTCGTAAAACAAGATTTTTTTTTCTAATAACACAAATACATTTCTTCCACTTCCTCTTCCTGTATTAATTTATTATATTATAATTTAAATATTAATTTATAATACACCTCCGCATCCGAGTGACCTACTTTGATCCGCGGGAGTGAAGGGATAGAAAAATCGCGGTAGCGCTCCAAAGCGTTAAATAAACAGACAAATCTCATGACAAGTGTCGACGTAAACATGTAAGCTAGTGGAAAACGAATTTGCCTGGACGAGTGGCAAAGTGAGTAACGTGTACAAAGTCCGAGTACCGACGTGGAGTACGTTCACAAAGCTCGTACGAATTACAGGGTGCGCTCGGGAGTTTCTGCAATCTGTGCGATTAGTTATTCGCACTACCGACACGTTTTATGGTGGCGAACTTTCCGAGCAATGATCCACACGCCCTTCGATAGACGACGAGGATAAACTCGGAGGTTCGAGCGCGTAGCCCGCGGTGAAAACGTGATGCAAATGCTGCAAATGTTTAGCAACGTGTATCATAACCATCGACGATGAAACGGCTGAGCGTGCGCGCCGTTAGCTATCTCACGATTAATGTACTCAGGAGGTCAAATAACGAGCGTAAATACCGCGTTTGCTTTTGTGCTTTATTACCATTAGCCGCGAGATTGAACGATCGAATTGCTCGGAAATGTAAAGTTTCCAAACCGATTGCGCATTACTGTTGCGCTCCCCCACATCACCGAAGAGAAACCCCCAAACCTGGACTTTCCTTTTGAGGATATTCACTCGAGCGTTCCACTAAACACACTTTCAATCGGAATCGCTCAAAGGCAACAAATAACCATTTGCATACATTTATAGTTGCATGTCCACTCAATTATACGACTGTTCGGGACGCCATTGATGGCCATTTTACCATCGAACGGGTTGCGATATCAAATTAACTATCTCTTACGTTCTTGTGTTTGTCGTCACGATGATGATCCTGAAATGAGCTTTTTCCTCGATTTTTCGTTTCGTTTATTTGGAAAAATTTGTGATTCGATAAAAATCCAAAGCCATTTTTTTCGAAATGTCGAATAGAAATTGCAACACAGTTAAAAAAGGGCGAAAATAAATAGTTAAAGTGTAATCATATATTCTTGTTGAATTAACGGAATTAATGTTTACAGGGGACGGAATTTTTATTGGGTGATTAAAAAAAATGTTAGGATAAAATATGTTGCCTGAATTGGATGAGGGATAAAGTATTTCAAGTATTTTGTAGCAACATGTATTTTGCCGCCTGTAAACGCTGCATTAGCGGGTTATCAGGCGCAAATTTTGTTTTAATTTGTATAAAATTGGTTATTGCAATTGTCGTAGCAATACAGGTTCGATGTTCCACGCTTGGATGTGTGTGTGCGTGTGCGTAGTAATTGGTTAATCGATTCCCTTCCTGGAATTCCTGCGGCCAATAAGCCATCGACCTAGGTCCTTCTGCCCAAGCGCTTCTCATTTACGTCAACGTCAAAATTTCGAATTTACCCGAAGCCCTGGACAAAATTGTATTTTATATCACTTGAAAAAGGTAGTGAACGCAGGCAGCCCAACATTTCGAAGAATTAATCGTATTGATTTAAGCACAGCGTGGACCTTCGATTGATTTACTAATTTAACGTACTTTGCCTTCAATCGATACAGCAATTACGAAGCAGGACAGGTGATGTTGTGGGTCGTGGAGACCGCACAGGTTCTCCTCACTCCCAGCACTTCCATATATTTTTCTTGCTCCTCCAATTTTTTCGCATCAGTATGAAATTCTGATTGTTCAAAACGTTGGGTATTTCGGAAATGTTCTGCTTATATGAATTTTCGCCTCTTCATAGAAAAACCTTTTTTTGAACTCTTGATGTTGAGAATTAAAAGCAACTTCAACTTGTGCATTAATGTGCCAAATGATATTTTTCATACTCGTGGCATTTCTAAAAATCCAAAAGCCGAATGAGCAGAATTTCGTGATCCCACGAAAATTTGGATATGTAAAATTTTGATGTGACCACAAGTTCACATCTGTCCTAAAAGCACTTATATGAAAAAGCTGTAATCGATGAAGAACCGTACATACATAATCACCGCCATTGGGGACAGAATTGAGGGCGCATAATCGGGATTTGGAGACTTACCGGTTTCCTTGGTGGTGCATGAAACAGGATTACTGCTGACACCTTCGCCGGCTCTGGTGTAGGCGAGTACTTGAACGGTGTAATTGGTGTAAGGGTTGAGACCATGAAGAACAGTGCTGAGTGCGTGAGCGATTTTGGTTTCCCTGGATCCATGAGTTTCAGCGGCGATGCCGTTGGTGGGTTCGTACAAGAGTTTATAGCCTTGTACGACCCCGTGAACCCTGTCGTTAGGTGGTGACTTCCAGGTCACTTGGATGTTCTGTCCAGAGAGCGCGGTGCAAGCGACGTTCTGCGGCGGGGCGCTTGGAACTGTGTCAAATATTATAAATTCCATCGAAACTGAGTAGACCGTAGAACGCAGGTATACCATGAAGAAGAGGGGGTCGGAGGAATAAGGGGTCGAGTGGGAGGAGGAGGTATGTTCCAACACGAGGCTCAAGCGGGGGTAGCATTTCAGACGGCCAGGAGGTCATCGTTCGTCGACCTAAAGTTGATGGGACAGTTGCCTGGTTGGCCAACTTTTCTCTCTCTCTCTCTCTCTTTTGCCCACCCCCCTATGAATTTCACGAAAGTTGCGGACTCCCTTGAGCCTCCATTGGAAACAAGAGTTTCGATAAACTCTCATCACCGTGGAGGAGCTTTCTCCACCCGGTGGTCTAATCGATTCGGACATTGTAATCGAACTCGCTCTATCGAACATTTCCGTTAAGCTGACAGTTTTCGTAACACAGTGTTTATCACGTGCGCGTGGTTAAAGTAACTCTTTTGCATTGTTAATTGAAGAAAAGTGATGGGAAATTGTTGCGGTTTAACTCGGGGAACTTTGATGCCGCGGATAAACTTGGAAACTTGGAAAGCTTCGGTGATGCGGAGTGTCTTGTCTCGTCGAGGGAAGGGTTAGGGCTCGAAGGACGGGCGAAGGGCGGCAAGTTTACCGAGTAAATATATTCGAGACTCGAGAAGCCCGCGGCCTGTTCTATGCCTTACCAGACTCAAGGGTTTGCGTTATGATAGGGTCAGAGCCTGGTCCGTCGCCTTTGCTATTGAACGCTTTCACCACTATGCTGTACTGCGTGTACTTTCGTAGACCGGTTAGCCGGTACTCGTAAGAACCGTCCCCGTTGCCGGTGATGCCAACCCTCGTTGTATTCGTCAATTGATCCTCGCCGCTGCAACACACAAACGCCTGTTGTTAGCCATAGAAGCCCATAGAGATGGCTTTGAGGATCGTTCCAACCCACAAATGTTGTCAAATGGATATTGAGGTTTCGGGGAGGGTTAACGCCCGTGATCGTTACGGTCCATCGGCGTCCCGGGGATTCACAGCGCGTTTAACCCTTTGGAAGTCATCGCCATAGGATATTTCTTGAGATTATCATACCGCCGAGATTTCGGACATTGTAACTTACGAAGGGCGAGAATTAACATCGTTATTTGAACCCTCTCGTATTCCGGGGTAGATAAGGAATACCAAATGTGAACCCCCAACAAAGTTATGGTTGTAATATTAATCATGTACGATAATTTTCCAGGCGCAATGAGCCATCGGTTTATCGCAAAAGTATCTTAAGCCCTTTTCCTTCGTTTGCCGTTTATCCGAGGATTCAAGGAAAATATATTCGCAAGGAGGATATTTCCGATGGAAAACCGATCTACTAATTTCAATGGGCGTTGAAAGTCAACGGTAACTTTACTTTGAAGTTGCTCGTCTTCGGGAAGTTGAAAGTGAGTGTATAGAATGCTTAGGCTCTCGGGAATGCTGAGGAGTGTTGAATGGAAGCAAACAAGGCTGCTTCTCAGACGCGAACCCCGTACACATGTCCGTTTGCGATTGGGTGAAGGTTAAAGGGAGCACAAATGAAGGGTTAAATCAGAATGGAAAAGTTTCGTTTGGCGCTTTCAGGAGGTTCGATGAATGGAAGTTGAGAGATGGTGATACACACTCGCTCACTTTGCGAAGAGTCAAAGCCGACGCGGGGGAGAACGGTCGATGAAGATGGAGGAGAAAGATAATCGGGGAGCAGTGCGTGTTCGTGTTACCTCAGAATCGTCGAGAGGATTGTGTATCCAAGGAGTTCTCCGTTCCAGGAGGATTGATCCGGTGGTTGCCAGGTTATCTTGAGCTGTTGCGGTCCTAAGGGTTCCACGCTAACGTGCCTCGGTGGTCCACCGGGAACCTCGCCATCCGTCTGTGCCTACAATTAACGTAATTAATCGGGGCGTGAGTGATGCTCGTGCGAATACCAAGCCCACCTATCGATGAGTCAATGAATGATTGAGATCGATATTGATACTGACACGCAGGATGTCGCTCGGGGCTGATGTTCCTAGATGATTTTCCGCATAAACCCGAAAGTCGTACGTCGTTGCGGGCTTTAGCTGCGTTACCAGAGCGACCGTGTTGTCTCCAGTCACCTGCTGCTGCATGTTGTGGTCATGCCACTCATCTTTCAGTACACACAAGACACGGGCTTAAAGCGATCAGTCGGACTCGGTCACATTAATAACTGCTTCTTAACAATTGATTCTGGGCAACTTAATTCTCACAACTGAAATCATTTCTTCACGTGTTCACCCTTGGGAATCATCAAATTAAAATTTTTGCGTTACTTTTGTCGATCGGAATTGAAAGAAACAAAAGTGCTACTGAAATATGTAACAGGGTACATTTTTTTTTTTTTGTTACATCGATAACTGCCTCTTGTCATTTGATTCAGAGCTTTGCCTATCGTTTTGCCGTTTGGGAATGAAATTAAACAGCTTCGGGCCAATTGGGTTTACTTGAAGAGCAACTTGGTACCAGAACAAATTTTTGATCTCACGGTCATCTTTAATCGTTTAATTGTAACTGCGATAAATATATTGTTCCCGATACCAATTGGTCACCGAATAAACGTAAAAGGACCGAAATTCCTCGACGATCTCGGTGTTGTCCCAACTGATGGTCTTTTGTAGCGGTACGAACTAACAAGGCGACTTTTACACGAGTTGGAGTATAGCGAGAGCGGAAACTCCAAAGGGCTTCCCGGCAAAGCCTCCCTGTACGGTTTCTCAACGGTTTCCCTTGCAGTCTCGTGCACTTCACCCTTCCGGCGATGCTCCGCAACTAGGTTGTACCGGGGATCGCACGAGTGGTGCGTGAGAATTTCTTTAACAGCAATCTTGTTCACCGCGACACAGCGACGACATCGACCTCGCCACCCTCTCGTACACACCTGTCAGTCTTCCATCTTATCTCCGACACAATGTTACCTTTGTTCCACGCGTTACCCGAGCATAAGTTCCGCCACGTTCGCCGCGTGTGAGTGTGTTAACATGTGTCGTTGATACGCGACTAGAATGTGAGAGCTTCCTGAAAGTAGTTGCGCGTGGACGAGGTTACACAAACAGTGCATCTACATGTGAAACAGGGAAGCCTGGACTCTCTGTTTCCTGGAGAGAGCCTCTGGAACTTCGACTACCTCGAGGCTATCGGTGACTTGACGGAAGCTCTCCTATCCTCCGCGAATGGCGTCTAAAACAAATTTCTCGATGTATTGAAGCCCCTGGACCAATGAATTCCCGTAATGATCCTGTCGACGTTCAATATTAAACAGCTCACCGGTATTTCAATAGACCGGAGCTCACGACTCAAACTTCCGGAGATTGCCAGAGATTCTCCGGAGGTTACGCAAAATGCGGATTAATCAATGTTGAACCAAAAGTTATGTCTTCTTTAACTCATTTTTCATGATTCTCTTTTTAAGCTAGTACGACGAACGAGGTACCAAGTCCGAGATTACTTCGGCTACGCCGGAATTCGTTCTGACAAATAGACTCTCGACTTCTCGTCGCATTCACTTGAAGTTCGGGGAAAGCGCTTTTCAGAACGTACCACTTAAATGAGCTAAGGACAATTGTTCCGAGAGTCGAGTCGCGGGTGTTCGAGGCTTGTGCGGCTTTTTGCTTTCTTCGGAGTTATGAAAGACGATGTTACTACGGATGTATACTGAGGCGATAAAAACATTTAGACCGCGCAAGTGACGTAGACGCGCTTCGAGATGGACCGTGAGCTTTTGACTCAGGAAGCTGGGGAATTTTGTTTTTTACGTACCTCGGGCTTCTTTGTACTGGACAATGTACTTGGTGACGGGGACGTCGGGGTTAAAGGGATCCACGACTTCGGAGGGCGAGGACCAAGCCAAACGTATCGAGCGACTCTTCTGGTCCGCCGCGTGCAAATTGCGCGGGAAATTCGGCGGCTCCTGGACCCGCAGATGAATCGAGCCTCTGTCACGGCCGTAAGGGTTGATTGCCACGCACACGTACTCCCCTCGGTCCTCGTGGCCCGCCTTCCGGATTCGCAACTCCGACGTCAGCCCTCGCGCCGTTGGCGTGTTGTCCAATTCGTATCTAACCATCAAACCATCGGACCTTCGTCAATGTCTCTCGTAGTTTTTACTCACACTCACTCGACGCGACATTCCCTTGTGAAATATCGACAGGTTCTGCTAAATCCCCCCCACCCCCTCCTCCCGATTTCTTACAGCCACACTCAGATAAATATATATTTATCGAACATTTTTCGATACTCATTGGCCTCGATTCGATCGATTTACTTTAGGTTTTATGAAGAACTTATTTTCAAACGACATTTATTCAATAAATTTCAGCTGATTCGGTCGAGTGATTCACGAGTTATTAAATATTTATTACATCCCGACATTTTTTCTGTGCACACAATGTTTAGGGGAATTTCTGAGAGAGAAAATGTCATTGACATTGCGTTGCTGCTTTTGCGGAGACTGCTTAATTGCAGTTGCGTTAACAAAAAAGGAAATTAAGCAAAATGCAAAAGCAACAACCGGGAGAAGCACTATTTTTTGAGTTTCATCAATTGAGCCCCGATTGGGAAAGTTTTAATGAATTCCGATGTTCTCGTTTGTGAGCGCAGGAGGATAACGGATTTTCGGATGGTATTTCCGAGAAAATTGTCCAACACAGTATACGCCGCGTGCACACATTATCGAGATTCGCGTAGCTGGAATTTAGCGGTCGGGAAAATGGGATGTCAGGGATTTTTCTGACCTCACGTATGATGGCTTTTCCCAGCGAGATTGAGAATTTTTTATACTCCGCCACGCGAAACGATCTTGGGATCCGCGGGGGCGCGTATAACGCCGGAAAACGCGAAGATAAAACCTTAGATTGGCGTGTGAAATTGGTTCCTCCTGGCCCCACAAAATGGGGTAATCTCCTCGCTGTGACATTGCATCTTCTGCTGCTGCTGCTGCTGCTGCTGCTGCTGCTGCTGCCAGCGCTTCTGATGTTCATTCTTGAGAATGAAAGAACGTCAATCCCCCGGAGAATTTATGTTAACGCATAGCCCGGAATATTTTATACTGCCGTTTTATATGAAATCTTACATAAATGAAACAAAAAAAAAAAGCAAAAAAATAACTGTTCATTTGCATTGTGCCACGGACATTTACCAACTTTTTCATAAACCACCCAGTCGCTAGTCGCAACGTTTCATGATATACAACGTTGAAGGCCTCCAGTTTTAGGTACCAAGTCGTCAAACACTTTCTGCTGGAGATCCGGAGCGCAGTATTATGCGAGAGTCTGTCAGAAAGATAGCCAAGAGAAAAGGGAAGGGAAAGAGGAGTTTATAAATAAGAGATACAGGATAATACCACGAAAGCCAGTGAAAGAGTAGTACCTCGCGGTTAATATCAAAAGTTTTAACGCACAAACTCAGTTGAGATTCATAAAACGCCGAGATATAACTCGAGCGGGCATGTAAGTTTAACCGCCGAGCATTTTACGCGGTGCTTTAATGAATATCATTACGAAATCGACAGTGGAAATATATAGTTTTGGTAATAATGATAGCGCAGCTTTATCAGGGAGCGGATTTAGCGATATCGAAGTTACGACACATTTATTATGGGCCCATTAATTTATGCTCTGCGAAAATCTGGAGACACCGAAATTCAGCAGAAATTATTGGCCACTGTGAGTACATCATTCTGCTGAAAATTTTCGGGGCCACTAATTTTCGTGACACTTTTTGGAAGGTGGAAAAATTATGAAGCAAAAAGTCGCCTTAGTGGAACGATTTTGCTCAAACATTCGATTTCGGATCAATCAAATTTTCCTCTATTTGTAAATCGTTCGAGTGAATAGAACAAACCTCACGTCGTAAGCCGGAACGATTGCTCCACCCCGAGCCCTCCAACTCACGTCCAGAGGAGCATCCCCCTCGACTTCGCAGCGCAGAGTCACCGATTCGCCCCTCCTCACGGATTCCTGTTTCCTTATCACTTCCACTCGTGGCCCAACTGTGGTATTTGAAAAATAAAAAACGGTTTTATCGCCATGTCTTAAACCAAATAATTGTTAGGGTTACTAATCATTTAATTAAGCCACAAGAAATAAACACACAATTGCATCACCACAGAAAATTAAAATTATCAGATATATTCAATAATTCAAAAAATATATATATAAACATTAGAATCGCATTAAAAATTCAATGCACATTTTCATTACAAAATTGACCGTCAAAAAATGTCTATGCGGGATTTGAAAAATATTAAATAAATTCTTTCCGCAATGAAATATCGTAAAATCGTGCCAGCCCCATTTTTTATAACTTCGGCCAGTTGAATTGTGTAGAAAAATTTATTTATTATACTTTTAGTAAACAGAGGAGCTTACTAATGGTTATATATTACGAACAGTATGTATAAACACGTCGGTGATGTTGTGGCTTGACAGTATAAGCGTTAGCATCGCTTTGTCATGCATATTTCAGAATATAGGGGCAAGTCCATTGAATATTTTACCGTGCACTGTTAGTCGAATGAGTTTGCTGAGACCGGGTCCAATGCCGTTGCTTCCCTGACAGAGATAGAAGCCTGCGTGCTCACGGGACACTCGGGGAATCACCAGGGAGCCGTTACTGGCAACCCCTACACCCTCGGTACCGCCATAACCAAGTTCCCTGTAGTCACCTGATGTTTCACCTGAATATTCGAAATTTCCGTAACACGTGAAAACGACTGTTCCTCTCTCGTTTAGGACACCGTACACACTAACTTGGGAGAGGGGAAAGGTACGAGCACTCAGTAATCTCCCTAACGGGTCATTATAATCATCCGCATAATACCGGGTGTTCGTTAAACACCGGAAATTAACCCTTTTACGATCACCCCAGGAAGATTATCATATATTTACTTAGCATCTTTAACGGAAAGTCCCTACGGACAAAACTCACTGTTTTAAGAGGTACTTTTTTTTCTTTTTTTTTTGCCTGTAAATAGGGGGTGTGATTCTAATGTTTCAATGTAGCTTCCGGTTGCTCCACAACTGAAATATGTTACTTTTTAATGAGCCCCGAAAGTGTTCACAATTAGAAGTTGAAAGTGGTTCTCGAAGTAACGAAGCATTTCAGCCTTAGTTTTCATTAAATGCTAACTAGGCGGGGAATATTGAATTCCGGAAGCCATTGGAGCTAAGATTTTTCAAGCTATGAAAAATTTACTATTTTTTTTGAGCCTAGCGTATCATAAAATTTGTTGATCGTTAAAGTATGTGAAAGGATAAAAATTGTTCTCACTTCCGGGCCGAAAGCGAAACGAAGTTTCCGCTTTTCGGCTCCGTCTATGAGAAAAATCGTATACACTCCTCGGCCAGTAAATAACAAAGCCTTAGATCACATTTAATTGTCGGCCGAGGCGATCATAATTTTGTCGAAATTATTACAGTATTATCGAACATTTAAAAAGAAAAAACGGCTTCTACAACAATTTCTTATTTCGTTATTTTGAAATGACGAATTATAGAAGATAAAAAGAACGCTTCACGCTGAATGCGTATATTAAAAATGTGAAAAGTGCGCATTTACGAAACAGAAGAGGATTTGAGTATTTTTAATTTTTTTCCCGGAATTTGTCTATTAATAGTTCTCGGCACATTGTGGCACAGTGATATTAAAAATGCATCGTAAACAGTATGACACTAAATTATATGAAGCCAACCGAGAAACCCGGTGCTAGAATGCTCCGGCTAATGACAAATTGAAATGAGAGCGAGGAGAACGCGCAGTGAAACGACGAAGGGACGGAAAGCAAGAGAGAGGACAAGAGGAGGATGAGGAGGAAGAGGAGGAGGAGGAGGGTTCTCTGCCTCGCGGGGGAGTAATATCGAGACGAAACGAGTTGATGAAACTAATTTTCCTCTCTCGCGGTTGGTGCGGCCGGCGGGGCTCGAGGCTCATTCCGAACCTCTGAATGAAACTGCTGAGACCGCGGCGATCAGCGAATTTCGTGATGGATGGAGCAAGTTCTCCGACGGGATAACTTAATGAGAGCGCAGTTTTCTGCATGCGTGTGAAGTTTCGTGACTCCATTGTTGAGCGTAAAAATGTGTGGACGTTCATAACGAACAGGTCAAAAAGCGTACATTTTTTTTTTCAATCTACTCTTTCATTTCTTATGTTATCGCTATCCTAGAAAAGATTTAACAATCAATCGGGTAAACACATGTAATTCGCAATTTGTCTTATGATATTTTATTATTGTCTTCTTAATTATTAATTTAGAAAAAAAAAAAAAAAAAAAATAGCCATTTATGTGGAATAATAGCAATTAACGAATATAAAATCTTGTCAACTTTCTTCAGGGTGTCAGTTGTCAAAAAAAAGTGATGAGAAAAAAAATGTCCTTCATTTAAATACTTCTTCTCTCATGATTAAAAAAAATAAACGAATCTGGTAAAGATTAAAATAAATTAAAGTGCTTTTCAAGGTGTTTCAATAATAGAAAAAATGGCGGAAGGAACCCGAAGAGGTCGGCATTTATCGGGTTGGCCAGAAATACCTCATATGCAAGGAGCAGGAGTCACTTATTCGTGAGGGCTCGTGACGGGGTCCGATAACCTACCGATTGGTTGCTTCCAAGTCACAGTTGGAATTGGGAATCCTTCGGCCCGACAGGGGATGGAAACGGTGTGACCTACAATGGCGTTCTGGTCGATTGGTTCCACGGTCCAACGGGGAGGTACTAAAAATACAATCTGGTTAAATTCGCCTGGAGCTCCGGAGGTTCATCGATCTCTCATCACTCGGCTACACTCGGCGCGACTAAAGATCGTGAGTATAATGTCGCGGTGCCTCGTATCGACTCGATTCGGCCATTTTCCATATCATCCATTTTCCGGCTCGCCACGCGAATATTTCTAACAAATTTTTTTCAATTTTTTTCAATTCAAGTGACTATTCGATTTTCCAATTAAAACAACAACAAAAAATACTTTCGACAACAACGAAATGATCAATAATTGGAGAAAAAAATTATTAGTTGCTGGCACCGAATAAATATACTCTTAGAATTTGCGGCAATTGCTCCACAATTGAAATTTCTATCCATATCATGTAATTTGATTTAAATAATATTCTTTTCTGGACCATCCAATTGAACGATTGGGTCTACCAATTTCCTGGCCGTCCAGAAAATCTCGAATTTTAAACCCACAAATAATGCTACGAATTTTTGGTGCCATCGAATTATTTTTCTCCGTGAATTATTCGATAGTAATCAATTGACAGATTTCAGGAAAATCCAAAATTTCTTGGTAGTTCGATGCATTTAATGAGTCCAACGAGATACGGCGACATTATGTAGCTTCTTAAAAGAATCGGTGACAATAACACCCAATTGATGAACGAGTATAACATACCTTGATCAAAAAACAACATGCAATTCTACGTAATTTCGAACTGTCTCGTTTCTCAAATGATCTATTAATCAATCTACCAATAAACGTGAACGTGAAACGACAACACGAGAGATATCCTGACGACAGTATATACTCTACTCTTAAATAACGTGGACTGGAGGCGTTACCAAAGAACTTTTAATGAGGTTGCACACGTTTTCGGTGGGAATTTCCAGTTCATCGTCGTGTCACACAAAAACTTTATTCGTGTGGTATTGTATTAGTGGTGAGAGGAGCAAAAGTTGAAACGTATGAATGGTCGCTCGGTGCTCTTCTCAAATGAGAACAATGAGTTCAACTCTCCGGAGAGAGAGAGAGAGAGAGAGAGAGAGAGAGAGAGAGAGAGCGACAGAGTGCAAACATTATCTCGGTCTATTAAGTGATTGATGGAAATAGCACGTGACACGAAAATTTAATCTTCGCGAAACACGTGATTAATATATGTATTAATATTACAATGCTCATTAATGAAAATTGAATGAATGAAATCAATAGCAATATCAAATAAGCCCGAAAATGAAATGAATCCTCAGGGATCGTCGCCAGTCCAGGTCCACTCGTGTTGTAACGATTAATTGTAATATCGATTCTCGATAAACAAACATGCTTCAACTATTGTTATTTAAACCACAACCGTTGCAATAAATTTCAAAACCAAAAGGCTCACTATAAGATACTCAATCGTAAAACATTGTCTACGTTTAATTGTTCTTTTTTTTTTTTTTTTTTTCACCACCCTCTACGAATTTAAAAATCGAGCTCATTGTATTGTAATCCTGGTAACGAGCGGCACGCAGATGAACGTATACGACGATATTGCATATCCGGATGTGGCAACATGAGCTCGGGGCTTTATTAACGATCCGAATCATGGCGCATGACGACCGGTACGTTACTCGGATATCCGTTTCCGCGTAAATAAACCGCATTATATGCTTTTGGGGCTACACCCCCACGCGTAATGGCACATATATCGATATATACACAGCGATCCCGAAATCAAATCGCCTTGACAATATTTGACAGTGACAATTTTCCGTTTACAAATTATCCCACGAATCTGAAATAACCGGACAACGTTCTCCATATTTGCGTTCAAGCCCATGGATGAGCTTACAGCCATAAGAATTGTACCATAGTAATGATATCTCGATTGATTGATGTAAAAAAAACACATTGTTTCGAGGCGCTTTGCGAGCGCGTGCAACACGATACGAAATTCCATCCTGGGATAGTTTGTCAAGGGACATTTATTCCGATCCATTGTCCACGTGAAATCTTGCCCAAGGAAATTCGAACCGGTTCGGAGTGCCTCGTTCGTGCATATCCCAATTAAATACAGATCCAACTCGACAGGGACAACGAAAAACGGATTGAATGTGAAGCGGCAAAAGCAAGCGGTGGAATTCGACATGGCTGAGCCGAACCATGACCGAAATCCAAGGTCCAGCAAGATTGTATACCACGACTTAAATCAACAATTAAGTCACGCAGGCACTCTTCTCGCATCGATTCAACCCATCTTTCAATGTTGCATCAAACCCCAGGGACAGTCTTACCATATCGAGTTAACCCACCACCCTTTCTGCCCTATTGATTACCACGGGTCAAGCTCGCAGTGCCAATTTCATCGTCGCTCGCCCGAGTCAAGCCAGATCTGTCTCTTCGTCAACGATATCCCGAAGCAAGGCACTTCCGCCGCCCACCGCCCACAACAACCTGAGCTGGCTTCCGGGCTGGCTTCGTACGTCCTACATCCGCGTTAATTTACATCGCTGGACCACTGGAGAATCGGAGCCGCGGTATTAGATGCCGAATAACAAACGGTCAGCCGGTCGTATCATCACCCGAAGCTATTGAATCAACGAGATGAAAATCCCGGTGTGCAGAGAGTGTGTGTGAGAGAGAGAGAGAGAGAGAGAGAGAGAGGCCCACCAATATTCCAAATGGGTATACTCATGAACCACGTAAACACGCAGTCCCCGCTAAGTAAACTAGGTGGGTGCGGTTGTGTGCGATGGTCGCTCACACAACAGACCTCCAAACCCATGGCCATAGTCCACCTCGACGATGAACTCAATTTGGGGGATGAACGTAGGGCGCGGAATCGAATATTGCCGGAGGCATCGCGGGAGTAAGTACGAGAGAATGGGTAATACAGCATCTCCGCAACCCGGTTGAAATACAACCGCAGATATCAGGAGGAGGGAGGCGAACAACCAGCCGGGCCACCGACTCTTCTCCCCTCCTCCTCTCATCCTCTCTCCCAAATACATCAATTTCGCAAACTAATTTGAACGAATGATGGGAGAGCCGTACGGTTTCATTACGTTTCACGAACGCAGAGGTATCTATCTCCTTCCATAAATGGGCCGCTACTGTTTGTGTGTTTGTGTCCCTGTACGTTGTGACCAACGCTCTGTTCGCCAAACCTCCGAATACGCGAAATTCGTGGGAAGAGTTTATACGCCCTGTGGATGTTCATATTTTCCGTATGCATGTGTGGGGGTGTATTTATACACCTGCGCTGTAGACCCTGACGACGGGCACCACCAGGTGCATCGGTTCACACGGCCTGGGCATAATATGAATTTACGATATATCAGCGGCGCATCCTCCACCATGGGGCTACGAGACTGTCCCGTAAAACAGTATTAACGTTGAACGCGTGGCGAGCTTTCCGTTGTGCATACGCGGATACTCGATGGGTATATGCGAAAATAATGATGTACGCGCTTCCGGTACGTGTGTGTGTGTGTGTGTGTGCGTGTGTGTGTTTTATATACGCTCTTTTTCTCACTCTTTCTTTCGTTCCACGTGTTGATATGCCATCGCACTCGCTGATGGACTCGCGAACCCGGCTCCGATCCTCGCGCTGTGTCCGAGATAAAAACCCCGTGGAAAAAGATGCGTGGTCATGTACACGCGAGAATTTATGATTTTTTTCATTTGGATTTCTTTTTTTGGGAGAATATTAAGTTAATTCTGGGGACGAAACGATACGAGGTTACTGGAAATTTGTGAATGGTGTTAAAATTTTGTGGCACTGGGAAGGGAACATATTTTTGGTGTATTTATATTTTTTAAAAATTGCGTTGATTTTTGTTTTCAAGAGATATTTAGGACAGTTGTGATAAGAAGAGCTGATTTGGTTTATTTATGTGACATAATGGAACGGGGTTTTTAGATCAATAGCAATAATAATATATTTGAATTATCTCGAATTTGGAATTATCGAGTGCGGATGATATATACCGATAAGCCTGCAAATTAATTTCTCATCGTTTAACAAAGCGCGGAAAGCTTTGATTGTGGGAAGCCAAAGTCGTTCGCCGCTCTCCCGGAGTATAATAATGAACAATTTTTGATGTTATATTTAGCAGAACTCATCAGTCAAAGTCAAAGTCGAAAATTATGCAGGTATTTTTTGGCGCCTTTACACGAAAATCCAAAAGCGTAACGAAATGTTTGATAAATCGTGTATCACCAACAACGAAATAATTCATTATCTCTCATCAAACAATTATATCATAGAAAACTTGAAAATCATATATTTTCGCGTACCATTGTCCATGGACCATTTTTCCTTGGGGTTACGGTTATAAACCTGGTACCTATTTACAATAGCTTAGGGTTACGAGGGCCAAAGTTTGAGGATGAGTGAGGCACGGAGTGGGAAGGGGGGGGGGGGGGGGGGGGGGGATGTCGATCGGGCGGAGGGTAGATCTGAGACAAACCAGACACGAAGAGGGTAGCGATGTGCTCAGCGACACCGGCCACGTTGCTGATTTGACACGTGTAGTTTCCGCTATGCTTCGCCGTGACGCTATTAATCGTCAGGATGCTGGAAAACGGCGAATAGTCGCTTATCTGAATGTAGCTCGTTCCTGTCCCCGGGGACTGCTCCGAGGTAACGTCTCTGGCCTGAATGGGCTTCTCGTCCATCAGCCACGTGATGTTGAAAGGTTGGTCCCCTTGGCTCGTCGTACACATTAGCTGTGTCCTCATCCCCTCCGTCACATCGTTCTCGAAATAAAACGGCGATATCCGGGGCGGAACTACAAGGGTATGTCACGGAATAGTATCGAGCATGCCAAAAGCCATTTTTGATTTTCGTCATTTTTCTTTCTTTTTTTTTAACGCGTAAACAAAATTTTCGGCGCGTCCAAACCGTTCGAGTATCTCGCGACAGAAAATTCCCCCATTTTGTTAAAAATATAAAGGAACGAAAATTTCGAAAATAATTTTGTAACAACTTTTCGCAGCGTACCTAAAATTAGCGACGTGAATTTTTGTCTGTATCGTTACAATGTATACTTACCGATTACTGAATTATCAATCTACCCAATTAGAGCGAAAAAGAGCGAACGGACACGGGTGGAACCCATCAAGATTTTCCATTGGACGTCAATTTGACTCTCCCATCGAAATCCATCAACCGCGGCTGACCGTACCCGATTCACATCACTGAATTCTCGCCATAGCCGACAAAGCGCATCCAACGCAATTTGTATTTAATTATCGGCTTTAAACGAGTGCCCAAATCGCTTCGGGAACGAATTTACAGGAATAGCGACACGCAGCGGTGAAAATACCACCGAAGTTCATAATTTCGATTAATTTTATCGAGGCGCACTTACGCGGGCTTCCACTGTAGGCTCCATTCGCTCCTTCACCGAATTCCAAGAACGATAAACGTACTACGGCGTACCCAATATTCATATACATAATAATTTGCAATACACAATATAATGTTTCGATATCCTTTTTATGTAATATAATGTGTAATACTGAAACAACGATTCCCACAACATAACGAAATAATTCATCTCTACGTAATTAATGTAGAAAATCATTGAATCAATTAAGTAACAGCCCAAAATTCGATAATACAGTTACAACACAATTATCTAATGAAATACGATGAACGTTATTGTACGTATGTCATATATGATCATTCGCGAAAAAATGCCTACTTTACTACAGAAGTCAAATATATTCGAATGAAATTTTATGATATATACAATTCGACCAGAATCAACGCTAACCATTTTTCGCAAATTTCAATAATAAATTGTCAAAAAAAATTACCACCCATTATTCAACAACCAGGAAAAAATAAACGATTTTATTCAAATCGAATGTGTCATCTCTTCGATCCAAATAATTAATCCCGGATAACAAGTCCGACCGATGAATACTGAAATATATTTTTGACGCGTCTCTCTTCGAATATTTTTCAATTCTGTTTTATTCAATAATTATAATGGTATAATAGTACATGATACGTTTAATGACGGATGTAATTCGAGTTTCAATTGGCCTGTAGATGGCCAATCAATGTAAGTCAATACCAAACGGCAAATATTACGGGATTCTCAAGAAGGTTCAAACCGAATGACGTACGGTACTTTTTTCTTTTTTTTTTTCAGAGCAGGAATTTCATTCGTGTCCGTGTGTGTACAAGTGAAACTGTATTGCGAAATTGTGTTGGCTCGGATTCTGCAGAAACAGATATATTCAATCGCGTTCTCAGTGGCGCATGTCGTACCGAGATCAAGAGATTCGTTCCTTCCGAGATTCCTCGAAAGACTCGGAAGAATGTCCTCGAGGCCACGCGCATTCCCAGGCGAGAACGTGCAGAACACATGCCTCTTCTCGGCACGTATCGCGTGAAATTCTGAGCGCTCGGCAACGCGAATCAAGATATTCTATGCAACTCTTCTTCATTTTTGTATATATATATATACATATATCTCTTTTTTTTTGTGATACCTGCGTGAATGTTGTGAGGTACGAATGTGTGGGTGTTTGTGTGTGTGTGTGAGGGTGTGTTGATGTACGTGTATAATCCGATGATGAACCCGTCCAAAGCGTGCAATTAGCGTGCAGAGAAAAGAGGCGTGCAGGTTTGTAAGTAATGTTAGTATCGAGTCAAAGATCAAACAATTCGGACAATCGTAAGTAACTATATGAAAGTATCGTGAGTGAAAGCAAGTCATAACGATTTTTATTTTATCTACCGTATTCGGTAATGCAAATTTAGTAAAAGCCGTAAAATCGCATATTTACGGAACCAGTGCGAAAAGTAGGTCTTATCGCACGGGTCGCATGTACAATTTGTTCGTAATAGCGATGCGTGACCCGAACTTTCCTCGGAAAGGTCGAGGCGAGTAAAAGCGCGAGTTTTCGTACCGAAAGGAGTGCGTAAAGTAGATGGAGTGCGTGAAGTCGGACTTTACGCACGCTATTACAGAACAAAAGCGTTTTACGGCGGAGTATTGTTGTCTGAAGCATTTTGTTCTGCAAATTTGTGGTTATGAATTTCGAGACAAAATTCATTCGCAATTATTTTCTCATTTTATTTTATCCCACCATGAAATTATTGTTTTTATTTTCGACTTTCACCAAATGTCCGGATATCAATTATCGATTGACCCTCATTTCCGCAATGAATAAAAAAAAAATCATCGAAAAATTCGAAATCGCTGTAACTTGCTGTCTCGTTGAAAAAAAGGGTTGCGTGCACTGGTTGATATTTAGCATGTAGCAGAGACAGAAATAGAAGAAACGAAGAAACAGAGTAGTAGTAGTAGTAGTAGTAGTAGTAGTAGTAGTAGTAGTAGTAGTATCAGTAGTACTGGTATTAGTAGTGGAATAGTAGCAGAAGAATAGAGACGAAAGAGAAAACGAGAATTTAGAGCTCGTGTGAGGGCTCTCGATCGTGTACAAGCGGATTGAGACGAAGCGTAAAAAGATAGAAAAAAACGGTATATTTTGACCAACAAAAAAGGTCCTTTTTCTTTATCAATTTTTTTTTCTACTCAAAGAGAGAGAGAGAGAGAGAGCGATCCGTGAACAACGATCGAGTACCGCGCTTATTTTGTGGTTCTTAAGTAATTTCTTTTTTTGTTTTTTTTTGTTTTTTTTTGTTTTTTTTCGTTCGGTCTTGAAAGGGGAAAAAACAGACCAACGCGGCTATTTCGTTACCGTTAACGTGGAGGGGTGCAGAATGAGCGACGGTCGCAGCACCGTTGGTCACGCGACAGGTATACGTGCCATTGTGCGCGGGTGCAATCGTGCTAAGGCTCAGGGCGCTGTTAAAAGCGTCGTATTGCCGGATGGTGATCGCCTCGTGAGGAGGAACGCCAGAGGCGAGCGCTGAACCTGCTGGCGCAGCTGCAGCTTCCCTGTTCCTTGACCGTTGCTTATTCTCAGTGGTCTTTGGTTTTGGGTGATTGCCGGGTCCGCTTGACCCTCCCGTGCCACGAATCGCATTAACACCGCCCGATCCCAAAGACTCGGCATTCCCGTTCTTCTCAATCGGCACGTTATCTTTGAGCCACGTGAACGTGAGGGGCAGGTCACCGGTCACGACAACGCACTGTATGCTTGTACGGTCGCCTACGTTTAAATCGCGAGCAAAACTGAAAGGCGTGATTTTAGGTGGCACTGAAAGAACAACAAAGAACAGATCGAACATTCCCATGAAACAAAAGCACTTGCTGCTGATATGTATGCTGTTTAGCTGCTGCTGCTGCTGCTGCTGCTGCAATTCATTTTTTTTCGTTTTTTTCGTTTTTTTTTTTTTCTCTTTTTTTGTTTAATTGTTTTATTGCGAAACGAGAAAGGTAGACAGCAGAGATTAGCGCCTGTGTGTTCTTCGAGGTGGCATTCTCCGCTCTCAATCCCCCACAAATTATTTGATCGGTACCAAGGAAATATTGATTTTGCACTTGTGGAAAATTTGATTTCACTTCCAAGACGAATTTTCCAATGAAATCAATCTTTTGAAAACCGGAGCTCAGGATATTTCAGTCAACACGAAAACTAATCAGGTCAACCGGTTGGTGAGTCAATTGATGGAGGATTTTTCAATTCTGCGCATGGTCCGGAATGAGCTGCTCGTTTACACTACCCTAAATATTCGGTGTAATTTTCCGTTTTCAACAATTTAAGAGGGTTTTTCAGAAAACTTGCTTAAGGCTACATTTCCTGCAGGAAATTTACCGATTTGCATAATGTTGCTTTAATTTTGAGCAGGACAAATGAATTTGTTTAAATGTCAAATAAGTTGTGGGAAAAATAAGCGGAGAATCCGCGTTGCAAGTTGCAAGAGGTGCCAATGCCTGGTAGATATAGATGAAGCGAGAGACCATGAAGAGACGACGGGCAACAGGATTGCGCGTATGATAGTATATAGAAGCTAGTTGGAAATTGGCTTTAATATCGAGAATATCGAGAAGCTAATATGGTGTGTATTATATATATATATATATATAATATATAGTAATATTACGTTGACGTGGTCACATGGACCGAGTCGAATGCTCCACACACACACGAGACTCCGCACCCACGTAGAATAAATCGACAGACATTACGAATACAAGCTGGCATCGATCTGAATAATTACGCGTATGCTTGCGCACTCAAACATATTGATCCAAAGTTAATGGCATACGGCACCGAGATGAAATTGTAAGTTCAAGAGAGTTACAGACACGGGCAACGACGTTTGCTCCTGCAACCTGAAGGGGATCGATGAAAGCTCAGAAAACAAAAGCACAGCTGCTCGAGCTTCCAACCAAAGCCAAGAAAACAACTTCCCTTCGCTTCCTGTACAACGTCTCCATTGAATTTCACCGGAAATGTATTTGTCTGTCAGTTTCACCATCGGTCAGAGGAGAATGATGATAAAGTTTGACAGAAAAAAAGATCGTTCACCCATTCTGAGGAGCATACAAGGCACTTCACCTCACCGGACATATACTGAGATTCAAAGTTCTGTTGAAACAAAAATTAAAAAGTGAAAAGCGGATTTTTACGATCACGAAGTTTGGAGCATCATTAATTTTTGTCTAAGTAATTAATAACTATTTGTCACGCTTCCGGGTCAGATCGGAAATAAAAAGAGAATCTGTATGAGCCCAATTATCCTTTTTACGAAATTTATCATAATTACGATCATTTTAATTAGACGTGATTATAGAATTTTATGTAATTCTGTGGATGAAAAAATGAGGAGTGAGTTTTTTTTTGGGGGGGGATGGTCTAATAGTTTACATTGCCGCATTCATTTTTAGTAGACGGATAAAAAGTTTTGTCGAAGCATAGATAAAAAGTTTCACTTTCAAATAAGACTGAGCAATGCCCTGCTGCTTCTCGCTAAATGAGAGCTCCGGTCATTAAATTTAAAGCGCCCCTCGGAGAAATAAAAAGTGTATTGCGCTGAGTTCGTTAAGACAATTGCACCCGCCGCTCAGAAACGAAGGCTCATTTGTATACGCTTTTGTACAAAATCTCTTAGTGCAGCTCTAATAATTTATTACGCCTCTTAATGAGAAGACGTTTTGACATAATCTTTCAACTGCATCAAATTACAATTACCTTTAATTCGTGATAAATTCTATTTTCGGTTAATTAAAATGGCAAATTCGTCAATATAACGAATGCAAACGCAATTATCAAAACAACTAACCAACTAATACATTTATTTATAAGCCTTGTATGTTCATCAAAATACATGATAAAAAATCGAAAAACCATTTACCTAATTTCCGGTCATTGGAACTTGGTCAGAAAAATCCTAATCACGAAAGTCAACTATAAAATTACGATTATTAATTTATGTTTAATACAAATGAAAAAAAAAATTACAGTGACGATTTGATAGTTGCGGAAAAAATAAAAAATAAATCCCGCACCAAAAACCGGAAAAGTCGTCACTTTATACTCGCTGATAACATAAATTTCAGTGCGTTTGCATTAAAAATAAAATTTTCGGTGCTCTCGGTCTGTGGCACGTCGAGTGGCAAGGGTTGATCGATTAATCGGTGTTCTTCTACATGAACAGACTCTTGGCCATTGCGGAACCTTCGACTTGGCAAAGTTTCAGGGCTTTGGATTCTTATGCACGCGGGAATCGATTCACGGCGGTGAAGAGACGAGCGTTACGAGGTGCATTGTGAATTCGAAACACGTTCGCGCTCCCGGATCAACAAGCAAAAATTGTGAAAAAAGAAGAAAATTGCAAATATATACACCCTACTTTCTATCGGCATGTGCGTCGGGGCGGAAAAAAATTGCTGGTGCCGCTGGACATGAAGTGCTCTCGTTACGCAACGCACTCACCGAAGCAGGAGTTCTCCCGCGAATTCACGATAAGTTTACACGATCGTACGGTTTTATTCGCTCGACTCCGCACAGCGCGAAAAAAAAAAAAAAAAAAAAAAAAAAGAATGGGGAAAAAGCACAGGAGTGTCCGTGCCCGTGTGTTGATGATGCGCCCGTTTAGCCATCGACGAGCGTATATTGGATTCAAAGTGGTTATAACGTTCTACGTGAGCAGGAGACTCCTTTTTTTTTTGTTTTTTTTTTTTTTTTTTGTAAGGGACGTGGACATGTATAAGGACCCTAACTGTATATAGTATGTACATATGTAAATAAGAGGTATTTATACAGTTCAGCACACGGATATGTAGGTTAATATTTGTACATATATTGGCGAATATATAGTTTATGCTGTACATTTATATATATATTTATTTATTTATAAAAGTGGTGGAAGAGTAAGAGAGATATAGAGAGCTGTAGGCGGGCGCGCGTGCAGGAGAGATGCTTGAGCGGTGCAGTGAGTTGCGGTGCTCGGATTATATTCCCGTGTGATAATATACCGATGGGAAATATCAGATTTTTCGTTAGCCCTCGAAAGAAAACTGTAAGAACGAGGTTTTTCTCAACGCTGCCCTTTGCCGGTGTGTCAGTCCCTTTCTCCTGACGGTACGTCGAGCTTTCGCCTCGCCGAACATAATAATACATTCTCCTTGCAGCTCTTTCCGTGCTTTTGTTCCTCACGGGAAACCTATTTCCGGATTTTCCCGGAAGTTGTTCGGGAAAACTTTACGGGCTGCTGAGGAAATTGTTTGAGGAGTGGAATATGAGAATATCTGTTTTTTACTCGTTCGGAAAACAATTTGTGGTGAAGGAACACATTTTTATTTATTTATTTTGTGTCGAATAAAAATTTTACTGCGCTTTTTATGACTTTCACAAAATCAATCGATTATCAGATCGGCTTTGAAATAATTTTAATTTTTCAAATTCATTTTTTCACACGATATACGTCATCTTGTGCAAATAATTTGTGAAGACTTCTTTTTTTTTTTTTTGCCAGATAGAATATTTTAATGGAAAATAAACGAAATTTATTCACCAGCACAGCATTTCCGGTAATTAAGCACTTCTTTGTCAGCGTTCATAATATTCTTGAAGTTGCAAAAAGGAAAAAAAAACGAATTGTAATTCCAAACACCGCAAATATTCTCCCCTCAACCCCGTGAATTTCATTTGAAAGAAGAAGAAAAAAAACCGGAAATAGCTTTCCTTGAGTGAGATAAAATCGCAGGCGATTGAATGACCTATATGGATATTAGTCTCTGCGGGTGTCTATTTTATTTATGTTTTATTTTTCAAATTCCTGAAATTTCGCTCAAATCGGTTATCGCGTTATTGGACAAATAAAATACACACATATATATATATATATATATTATATATGTATTAAATAACGATGAACTCCGGGTTACAAATTAGCCTGTAGACGAGCATTACGTATCTCGCTCCCTCTCGATTCATCGTTTAATTGGCTCGGAGGTAATGAGTGCCTGGATATTCTATAAACGACTATGAAAAGGAGGCGATACGATGAAGGAGGTCCGCGAACCGTTGCTGCACAATAGCCTGGAAAAATGCCGATGAAGCTCAATGCACGTGTATACAGATATAGAAGAGAGGATATTATCTCCGATCGAAATTCCATGTAAGAGCAGCGGCAAACTCGGTTGGCTCTTTCGTTGCTGTCGTTTCCCCTCAGCGTCTGGCTATCTTCGATGCTGGAAAGCGGAAGTGAACCCTGATGCGGTTCGAATGTCGTTAAGCGTCGGGACACCGCGTCGTCTCGACTGAGAAGCTTGCTTTCTGCTCGCTCTTCGCTCTATATACTTCTATATATATATATATATATATATATAATGTATGTATGGGGACGTATACAAGGAAAGTTTACTGAAACTTTCGAGTCCTCGGCTTTCACGTTGTGGTTGCTAAGCCCAACCGTGGAATTACGAAATTCCGTGGAAAGCTTCGCCCGAAAATTATCGTAAAGTTAACGCACGAGGTTGAGCAAAGAGGGAGTCGAGGCGACGAACGAGCATCACAGGAAAAAAGAGGGTAACAAGGGGATGATGCCAGAGCGGAGATTCACCGGAGCACACCAGACCACCGGAAATACCTCTGGCCTCAACAAACAGAGGTCTTATCGTCCCTTCATTAAGGATTCTCAAACGAGAGCCGGACGCGTATAAGCTCCGAGTAATGAAAAATTTATCGACCGACGGATTCACGCGTGTTCGCCACGTTAACATGTGCTTTTTGGGTAGGAAATGAGAAATTTTTCCAAGCTTTTTTCACTTTTGGCACTCATCACCCCCGCCAATGGTTCCTACGTAGGGAAAAATGCACGTTTTTTCAAGTGTGTTGGTCTATTTTTTTTTTTAAATAACATGTTTTATAGACATTAAGGAAAAAATATTTGATGGGACTTGTCGACGAATTTGAAAGAATTCGGGTTCGAAAAAAATCGTTATTCGATTTCAAGGTTGAAAATCCTAGAGAAATAAATAAAACTTTTGTGGGGAGACATTTTTTTTCAGGAGCTTCGAGGTTCCGGATTTTCTTGAAATATTGATTTTTCAATTGAGCAAAATTCAAAAGATTTTTTATGATATATAATTATGGTGCAGATCTGAAACAGTCGAAAATAAATGTGACTGAATTGACAAAGTCTTGGATAATAGATTTAATCAAATATTTTTATGTTTCACAGAATTGCCGATGTATTTTTTTTTTTTTCTTACAAATAAATTATTCAATCCATTTAATAATATTTTTTTCTTAGTGCAATTACAACCATAACTTTGATTATGTAAATTCAATAAGCTTATCACAAAAATGGGAAATTTTAATGACCAACACACTCGCCACGTTTGATATTAAGAGTGTTATTAAAAAAAAATGTTTTTATGATATTTGACGGTAATTGGGTTATTAAAAAATTGCAACTCACCGAGCACTTGAACCTCTACCGATCGTTGTACCGTATAGTTGTGCTTGTTCCTAGCAGTGCACGTGTAAATTCCTTGATCAGCGCTGCGCTGGACCGTGTCGATGGTCAGACTACCGTTCGCCACTCTCTGACGCATGTTCGTCGGCAACCTAGTGCCGTCTGAAAAATAGAAATATCATTCGACGAAATTTCGCTGCTGCCTCCAGCGAGCAAACATGTCTTTGACGTTTCAAAAATATTTTTCACCCTCCCTCATTGCTCTGTACTCTCTATATTCTCGGAGTCCTAACATTTCTCTCGTTTTTTCAATATCCGGATGATTCTAAAAAAAACGCGCCAGTGAAGAACAATTTACATCACTATAAAAAAAAAAATCACGCAAACGTTAACTGACATTTTAATATCGCAATATTAAAAAAAAAATAAAACGCGTTTTTGTTATTTTTGTTATTATTCACGAAAAATTCTACAAACATTCACCGTATGACTATTGTTTTTGTATATCAATTAGGAGAAATTTGAGGCCTGAATACTTCGGTATCTTTAGTTTTTTTAAACGGAATAGAAATTGTTTAAAATATTAATTCCCCTACATTTTTCAAAATAGGTAATTGATATTGACATTCGTGACAGTTTTGTTATCTTGTTTAATTTTAGCGATCAATCTCCGAGCAAAACGAAGTCATTTAATTGTCTTGCGAGAAGGTAAAAAAATGATTTCAATTCTCATGGAAATGAGGTTAAGCGACATGTGGAAAAATAGAAAGGGCGTTTATTGTAGTTGGCGAAAAATGGAGCATTAAGGGGCACGAATCGGGCGGTGGAGCAAACATAGAGGGAAACGTTGAAATGGAAAACGTTGATCAGGAGGAAAATGGCATGGGACGACGTGGTGACTACTCGCCCCGCGGACAATATTTGCACATGGTATGGTGTATCGTCCCGCGTATACAAACGCACAACCTCATGTACATGCATAAATACAAAACATTCGGCGTCATGAATTATGCAACGCAAACAAATTTATGGTTGTTTGTAGGAAAAATTCGTTTCCGCGACAAAGCGCCACTCACTTTTGTCCCACACTATGGAATCTATGGGATAACCAGCCGCGGGACATTTTATGTGGAGCTGTTTTCCAGCGACCGCTGAGATCGGTGGCATGTGCCTGATGTAAGGCAGTCCTGAAAAAAAAAAAGATTTATTTTTTATTTTTAAAACGATATTGTAGATAATTGCAGTGAACGATATTACAAAAAACAATGTTTTATTACATCATAGTTTGGAATATTCCACATCTGCGAATGCAAATCAGCCTCTACTTGATTAACCCAAGAAACTTAGCAAAGGGGTATATAAAATATAAGACGTCCTAGTTTCCTCAAGGATATGCTAAACGTGAATTGGTACGAGGAAGATAAAAATAAATAACGCGCTTAGCGGCGAAAGGAAACTGGCACAAAGTTAATGCATCCAAGTAACGTACACCTCGAAGATCATTTCAAGGCTTTTCCTTATAAACTTTAATTATGGAATGCATTACACAAAACCAAGAATTACTTCGACGTTATTACCAGGAAAATTTATCTGGCTTGTTATATAGACGAGCTATCAGTTAATTATTCAAACCCACGGTCACAGTACATTCATTCCCTAAAAACTAAAAAAAAAAGAAAAAAAAACAGTCTGAGCTATGCGTATACCAGGGGATGATATTAATTTATTCTAGGAAGGAAACTGGCTCCAAGTTAAAGTATCCAAGTAACCTTATAACCTGGAAGGCCATTTCTAGGGTTTTACTTATAATCCTTAATAAATAAGCTCAAGTGCCTTAATGGTGGAATGCATTATAAGCAACCAGGAATTACTTCGACGTTATTACCAGGAAAATTTATCTGGCTTGTTGTGTAGACAAGCTATCAATTAATCATTCAAACCCACGGTCACTGGATATTCACGCGTATTCGGCTATTCTCTATAAAGAGTATGAGCTGTGCGTATACCGAGGGATAATATTAATTGATTCTAGGGACGCCATCGATCCTACACTTGACTGCGAGAGGGGCAACGATAGTGAATCCGCGACTCGCGAGAAACGCCGTTTGCCGAGCACTCTAATCGATACCCGATAATGGACCAGATTTGTCGCAAAATGCGCGTTCCTTGTATAGGTGAAACTACGCGAAATTCCGTCGCCTCCCCTCGCAGCATCCCTAGCCACTGACTATCCTGCTGCCTGATGCCGATACTACTCATCGATCCTCTCTCCATTGTCCACAGCGTTTGGGTCAACCGAAAACGAATCAACATTACGTACTTTTGACGTTGAGATGTGTAATGTCATTCGATGTTGCCTCGGTGTCACTCTAAAATTCGGCTTGTGTATTCGCAAAGCCAAAAAGGTGATCCAATGATTCTCGTTTATTCAGGTAAGTGATTATCGATTTTTTGATAAACGTGGCGTTTTTCTAATTTTGTATCGTCACAGGGGAAATGGTATTCTTAGGAAATTATTATTATTATTATTATTATTATTATTCTATTTCGTTACACAGATATACTTATTTAGAAATTTTTTTCCGGTATGTATGTAAATTTGTGTGTGTCTATGAAATTCATAATTACCGAAGTACTAATTCTAACTGCTAATCAATTAATTGGAATGCACTCTTCGACAGAATTTGTTGCCCGGTTTAACAAATTAACAAATAACATTTTTAATCTCCTACTGTTCTGGAACGGTATCATGTCCAGAATTCGTTTTTCGATCATTTGCTTCCCTTAATCATAAGCGAGGCCTATTTAAAAAATAATGTTCATGCCCTTTATTCCACGGTTTACAGTTGACGGAGAACCTCTCGCGTTAAGGATGAGGAAAAATAGACGTTGAGATGACCGGAGAAGAGACAACGTCGGCTTACCGTAAACATTGAGTCTTGCAGAGTGGGAGGCTTCTCCAGCTCGACTACTCGCAGTGCACTCGTATTCCCCGCTGTCTTCCGACTTCACCAATGAAATGTTGACATGCGATATAACATCGCCGTAGACGGTGACGTACTGGCCGATGAGGAGGCGATCGTTTTGCGGCAATGGAAAACCATCCAGCAGCCAAGATATCTGAGGTGTCGGGTTTCCAGCTGCGCTACACTTCAACGACACCGAAGGACCTGGTTGCATGGTTTGCTCGATGAACCTGTACACCAGCTGCGGTGATATCTCTGTCCGGAAATAAATCGTACGTACAGAAAATCAGTTATTTATATACACATTTGTATTTTTATTAGTTTTTGCTTCCTCATAGAGGAAGCTTTGTTTTTAAGAAATTTTTTTTTTTTTCGAGATTATCATGTCAGTATGCTTAGAATCACCTAAAACGTCGAGAAAAATGGTTTAGAAAATGTGTGTGTGTGTGTGTGTGTTCCTGGCACCGAAAATGCAATCGTTCAAATTTGGTAGGCAAGTAGAGTATTAATTCATCTTCAATTGCTGTAATTTAGAAGATAATATATCTATGTATACTGATTTTATAGAATTTTGAATTTTTTTGAAAAATGTCGTATACTCTCTAACTTTTGTAAAAGTTCGCCGATAGACCTAAATAGTTCTTCGTAACTAGGGACACGTTAAATGTTGTTTGGTATTGAATTTCGACAAAATCGGTAAAGCGCTTCGGATTTTATAGAATTTTTAATTTTTGTAAAAAATAATATTTTTGCTATAAATCACGTCGAATCCGAGCAAATTACCTGAAATGTTCTACAAACGAAAAATAACATAGAGCCTTGCTGTGTACCAAATTTGGTGGTGATCGGTAAAGTCGTTCAAATTTTACACCATTTTGAGTATTTGAAAAAATAACGATTTTCGCTATAACTTCCGTAAAAGTTATTAAAGTAAAACAAAAGTTTGTGACTAATAAAAATGAGATGTGCCAGTGATTTATTCATTTATTCAAAACAAGGATGCAAAGTAGAACCTTGCACATTAAATTTTGCTCTTAACAAAGCTTCCTCTATGAGGAAGCCAAAATCAGTTACAATACTTTCTCGTAGAGGAAGTTCGTACTTCCTTTGGATCCTTGTTTAATATAAAAAGAAAGTATCCCAAAATGATTAGGAATTATATTTCGAAAAAATGCCGTTTGTTTTTGTGTATGTGTGTGTGTGTTTTTTTTAAATTAAAGTGATAGATTGAATACTTATTTTTTGGAAATGGGTTGAGTTGGAAATTTTTCAGGTAAATGGAATTTTATGAAATCTTTGTTCACTGAATTATTTAATGCAAAGACTTTCGTGTTTCAACAAATCATTGATATCTCGAAAATTGAAAAAGTTAAAAAATAATGTAACAGCGAAAAAATAGGAGTTGCTATTGCGACTGTGTATTGAATGAACGTTTGTTTTTTATGTTTGTTTGATTGATTTTATCCGTCAATGAAAATAAAAGCGAGGTATTGACAAAAAAAATATTGAAATATAAAGTACACATTGTTAAGTGAAAAACACAAAAAGTCGACGTTCATAAAAATATATTGGAAACATATGCAAAGCATGATTGAAAAAACGGATAGAGAACGATAAAATTGATTGCATCGAAAATGAAGGATTTATTTGTGTGGCGTTTCCCGTTTGACAACGTTTCACCATCTACAATATCTCGCCATATATATCACAATTCTCTTGAGAAAACATTGATTTTGATAACAAAGCGAAAAATAAGAGACCGTCCAGTGTAACTTGAGCTGCCGAGCAATTTCATCGAAACAGGAAAAATGATTACAAATTAAATAACATTTTATAAAAAATTCGATAAATGTACTCACTCCAAAAATACAAACTTTCATTCAATCGATACTCATCATTTCTATCAAAACACCACTAAAATCATCCACATTTAATTTCACAAAAAATGATTTCATGTTTTCAAAAATGGAGAACACAAAATCATGATGAACAAAGTGGAAATTCGACTACCAAAAATTAAAAAAAAATCGAACGGCTCGCACGTTTTTTTTTTACCCTTGCCCTATTGATCCATTTTTTCAATTGCACTTTAGAAATTGCTGAGCCGATCTCCGAAAATTTTCGAGGAGCTGGCAATAATTGAAATTAAAGAGCAATTTCAGGAGGCAAGTGAAACGTTTTTCACTCATGGACCATTGAGAGATGCGTTAGAGAGCAAAGCCATGGAATATAAGCTCGAGGAATGGTACATGGCGTGAGCTCTGGATTCGCGAACGTTTTGGAAGATGCTGCGCGAGCTCTCGAGTAGATATCAGAGGGAACGTCTCGAGATATCCGCACGGAGTTGCAGTGAGGTCTGTGCTTGCTATATCGTTGCATTCGAATATCTCGAAAGGCGAAGAGAAACCAGCCGTCCGCTGTCGGTAATCCTACGACCAAGATTTTAGATTACCATGGATACCGAAGCTTCTCTGTGTGAGAGGGTTACCTCGCAACGTGCATTGCCATTGAGGATAAAGCCTCGCATTCACCGACGCTTTCACACATACGTTTTCCCGAGTGATACCCACGGCGCCTTGGGAAAGCCTTTCTCCCGTTCAGTCTATCACAAGTTCTCGCTCTTTCCGTTAAATAAAACTACTTTTCGATCCCTCGGGATTTTCGAAATAATTATTTTTCACTTCCGATCCACTCTCCGAGTGGATATTACCCATGAATTATTTGATGAGCTCATTTCGTAATGCATTTTGCGGCTGCAAAATAGGCTGGAAATAAAATTTTGTTGTGATTGCAAAATGAGATGGAAATAAAATTTTTTAATGATTGCAAAATGAGATGGAAATAAAATTTTGTAGTGATTGCAAAATGAGATGGAAATAAAATTTTGTAATGATTGCAAAATGAGATGGAAATAAAATTTTGTAATGATTGCAAAATGAGATGGAAATAAAATTTTGTAGTGATTGCAAAATGAGATGGAAATAAAATTTTGGAATGATTGCAAAATGAGATGGAAATAAAATTGTATAATGAAGTTTGGAAAGAAAGGAAAAATTTTGTAAGGCATTTTGTAACGATATACTAAATGAAAAATTCAGTAAATAAAAGTACTTTTCGATATATCGGAATTTTCAAAATAATTCTTTTTCGCTTGTGATACGCCTTCGAATATATTGTATATAATCGATAATTATGTTAAACTAATTTTGTAATGCGCCCTCGCGCAAAGTTTATAAGACCTCATATGACAGCGAAATCCATTTACCGCTGTAAATAATAATTGTATAACATTGTACACAAAAAATGTAATATTGTATAGACATTAATGCACCGGTAGACGTAATTAATCACGAAAATTTGATGGGATATTCAATTACGGGTGTACTCAGTGGGATATAATTTCGAATTACATCATTACCTCACAAAATGCTACTGATAACGAACGAGAAATGTAATTGAAGTATGTAACAATAATATCGACTATTGAGCACTGAATACCGAAAAAAAAGTGGAATTGCAAAAAGCACTGATTATTAAAAAAACTTTCTTCCTAATTTATCGTTTCTTTATCCCGTCCCTAAACAATGCAATAAAAAATTCCACATCCATTTCGAAAATAAAAAAAAATTGATTTCAAACATAAAACAAAAAATATGGAACTGTATCCACAATAAAGACGAATTCTGAATACAAAAATTTGATATCATTGCACAATTGAATAAATAAAGTTTTCTGGAAAATCTGGAAAACGTTTGAGTAAGCAAATTTCGCAATATTGCTTCCAATTTTTGAATACTTTTTATAAACAAAATTATTTACCCCACTTATAAACTAAACATTTTACTGACATTTAAATTGACATGTCGAAAAATAAAAATTCACATGCAGTTGGATAACATTGTTGGATTAAATGTTAAGGAAAGCGTTGAATTTGAACAAAATAATGGCAGAGAGAAGCAGGAGCTGTCGCCGGCGGATATACGACAATGGGCGACAGCTAGAACGTCGTTCTGTTAATTCAAGAGATCCATGACGTGTAATATGAATGAACGTATTCCTACGGTTGGGTGATGGTGTTGGTGGGGTTTTGGAGAGAGAGAGCCTCGAGTAAAGTGCGCGAAGCAAACGTCGGCAGCATGCAAAACGATGATGAAACCACAGGAACCTCGTTAGCGTATGCAAATCTAGGAGACTAACTATCCTATCGAGTTTCTCGAACGTCCTACCAGCACGTGCACCACCTCGTGACCACTAGTTTATGCTTCGCAGCTTAGAAATCATACAGTGTGAAATTTCGTCCAAACTGATTATTAATTCTCGAGCCAATTGTTTTTTCTTCCCCCTATTAAATTATTTTATCATCGTAATCGAAAAATCGCGCGCAAATACAATTTTAACAAATGCATTGAACTAATTTTCAAACTATCGCTATCAAGAAAATAATTTCATTATTGCAATTCAATTACTTTACCATTCAAATCCAAAAAATCGTCTAAATATGCAATTCTGAAAAATTCATTAAAGTGATTTCCCAAAAAAATATATGTATATATATATATATATATATATATACACATATGCAAAATAATGTCATTATTGCAACCGAAAAAATGTCGTCGAATTAAACAAGGCTTCACCAAACTAATGAAGATCATGTCCAAAAAATGTATTCCTAGTTGCGAAATAATCACCACAAACTGACATAAACTGATTAGCAATATTTATGCATTTTTTAATCTACCAAAATTATTTTTTAAAAACCATTCCTCCGACAAATTGACGAAAACTTTTTAATAACGTGTCTATTAATTTTTCTGTTCAGCGTGGAAAATTATTTCGTTATCGCAAACGAAAAAATTAAAACTAAAAAAAAACTCCCGCGAATTTTCTACTGAGAATATGAAAGCGTCACGTGACTGCGAAGGCAACGCGGTATCCTCGTGATTACCACTATCTCTTTGGTCTTAATAGAGATCCAACGGAGCCGGCTATATTATGTGTACCGAGTATACTGACTGTAGTACCAACCCCGCAACCGAACCCCATTGAGCATGGTATAGTTACTGTGGAGAACGCACTGGCCAACTATGCATACATTGTGTGCCAAGGCGAAGGATGGAGCTACTGTAGGAGCTGCTGAATTGCGAAACTGAATACCGATACAAACGCTTACCTCCCAGACGGAGTTCCGCAATTCCCTGTGCCATCTCGTGTTCGTTTCTCACGAAACACTGATACATGCCGCGATCCTCGCGTGCCACCGCCGTCACGGAAATTCGTTCCCGTGAAACTACCCTTATGTGGTCGCCGGTTCGCAATGGTTGCCCATCCTTCAGCCAGTACAGCGCAGCTTGAGGAAAGCCACTCGCGCTGCAAGTCTATCGACAGCAACCCAATTATTTCCCGTACTCATATGAATTCACAATAATTTACATTCACATATCAGACAATCAATAGATTTTTCGTTGTTGTTGAGATTTTATCGAAAAAGGTCATTTGTCGCGTGACAGTGACAGAAAATAGTATATTGTGATACTAGTACGATAAAGCGGCTATTATCGCGCGGAAGTTAGGAAGCCGCGTATAAGCCAAGTCGAGTGCATCGCTTCCTAACCTCCGCGGGATAGCCGCTTCGTCGTACAAGTGTCACATACTATTTTTTGTAACGAATGACAACATTACTGTCGCACATCTTCGTGCCTGAGAAGAATTGTGTAAAATTATCTTGTAGATAGTTTTACACACGCCATCTGGTGCGTAAAGTTATCCAAAGAATTCTAGATAACTTTAGGCACCAGATGGCGTACGTAAAATTATCTACGTTTATGTCAGCATAATGCACCATCTTACGCACGCTTTGCAGGCACGTAATATGCGACTTTATGTGCATGAGTTACAAAAATTTATTTTTTAGCCGAGGACATTTTTATATTAGTTTTTTGACTTTTTAAATGGATATTGAATTTATCAAAAATGTCAATCGTAACACAAAAATTCTGAATCAATGTGGAGGTAAGTTTCAGATAAATCGAATTTATACTTTTTTTTGTGTTTTTTATTCGAAGACATAGAAATTTAGGATATGTTGGAGAATGAAAAAAAAATGTTCTGGGTAATAAGAATTTCTTCAGTACAGTGAATATCGAATATAATCTCTCTCCCTCTCTCTCTCTCTCTCTCTCTCTCTCTCTCTCTCACATAATTAATTTAATGTATATAATAGTGAAAACTAACGATTACCAAAATTTCGTACTAATTTCAGGAGGGTAAAGTACTCCTACGTCCTTAATAATGGACAAGTGTATGTACTCACCAAATACGCTGGCTTGCCGAGATCAACCGTCTGCGTTGGGGGTTGAACGTGGACGCTGAGGGGTGCGGAGACGGTCAGTTTGACTTCGAGACTCTCGCTGCCCTCGACGTTACTCGACGTACACAAGTACGAGCCACCGTCGCTCTCCTGTGTGCTGTGAATTATTAGCGAACCATCCTGAACAGCAAAGTGTGCGGAGAGATCGTCGATGGGTTCCTCACGTTGATCGCGACGAAAATACCATCTGCAAAATGCAAAATAAACACGTGTGGAAATTTGGTGGGACGATATATAATATGCAGGGCATAAGATAAACTCTAATCCATGTTTCAAAATTATTATATATTATGTACATATGATATAGAGTAGATAGATATATTTCATTTTGATGGTAAAATTTTCAGAAACACGGTTTATTGTAATGATTATACTTATTATATTGTAGTGCAATTACACATTATAAAATTGTGGCTTAATATCAATAATCAATTTATTGAGTATAGCTACGATTATGAAACAAAATGTTAATATTGGTTTTTAATGAGTGAATTGCAGTGAAGTACTGCAAAGTGCGGGAACAAATTGTCGAAGGGTTTTTCATGTTTATCGCGAAAAAAAAATATATATATACATATGTACAATTTGCATAGTATAATATGAACACGCATGTAAAATGTGTGGACTTATATATGGCGTACGGTATATATAAGTATTTATATAGCATCGCATGCCTTCCAAAGTCGATATTCAATCGGAGTTCCTCCACCCAATAACATTAGTAATACACCCGCATCCGTAGTAGAAATTTCTTTATGCAAATAGGCTGTAAAGTATAACCAACACGTTCGTTCGATGTAAATGCAAAATTTCTAGCGAATGCATTAAAATATCCTCAGCTTGCTTTTTCTGTACGGTTTGAAATGTTTGTATAAATAAATGGGACACGATAGTTAACATTTTTTATTAAATTCCCCGTTTTTTATGAATTGATGAGCGAACGTCAACGGTGAAACATATTTGAATGTAAAAAAAGAGTATTTTTCGGTTAAAAATAACATTCTTCATTTTAGCTATTGATTTCCTGAATATAGTAAAAAAACTAAAAATAAAAATTCACAGAATCATGTTTTTCTTTTTATAATTTATTACTTTTTCCGCGACGAGATTAAAATTCGTCACTGTATGCATTTCAAAATAAATGTTTGTTCCCAATAACGAAGTAAGATCGATTTTCTTCTTGGACAAAGTAGACCAAACAAAATTGCAAAATTTGTCCCATTAAAATGCATTTCCTGATACACAAAAATCACATTTCCACACAAAAATTAACTTTTCATCCTGAGAAGCATAGAAAAAAATGTGCGAACCTCAACATTTTTGGAAACCGGTAAATCTAACATACCATCACAATTATTATGTTGGTAGCGAGGAAATTCGATCAGTTCCTGAATAGTTGATTGTTCCCTGAACAAAAGGTTAAACTCATAGTGAACACACGCTTGTCTAACAACGTACGCGACGACTCTCGATGGCATGTAGCGCTTTATGGAAGGCACTTGATGGAAAACACGTGTTCTGATATTACAGCGACGATTATATTCCGGAGCTTCTACACCGAGCTGGTTAGTGTACAGTGTATCCGTCGTTATAATCCCTCCACCGAGTTAACCACGTTGTGGAATTGTGCTGGGTTACAAAATATAGCGAGTTATAGGTGGTACACTAAGTGTACTCACGGTGATAACTTCGGGACGCTTGAGTTCGGCGAGAATCTCGAGAGAGAACCGCGAGACGCGACACGAATACCTATAACCCTCGGCCTCTCTGCCACCCAATTATTTCAAGTTGCTTCGACGATGAGACGGAAGCGGGCGAACGGATAATCGCGCGAGAGGAAGAGAGAATTCTGTCATGTCGCGGCGAGTGCTCCACCCCATGTTTCGAGGGTGCAGTCGACTGTTGCTCTTTCGTGCCCGTCAAGGGTGAGAGAGACCATCCCTCGAAATATATCTACTCCCGTTACACTGAATACATATCCACTCGGGCGACGAAATATTTCCATTTACAACCGACACGATAAATTCGATAGTGTTGTATCCGAAGAGAGATCAGATATCATAGAACATTTCCATTTATTAATTTTACATAAATAATTTTTTATGAAGAAAATACATTGAGGGATTTCGGTGTAAAGAGTCATTGGATGTCTTGGAATGGATTAATTTGCACGGGG
Organism: Clistopyga incitator; assembly: GCA_947507545.1. Classification (NCBI taxonomy): domain Eukaryota; kingdom Metazoa; phylum Arthropoda; class Insecta; order Hymenoptera; family Ichneumonidae; genus Clistopyga; species Clistopyga incitator. Next base: position 417,403 of record OX382174.1, on the reverse strand, counting down.
GAAAGGCGTCGGTAAGGTAGGGATCTTTCGCTGTTCAACACATTTTGTGGTGGATGCATTTTCGATTGGCTATATACATCTGTCTGGTTGTTGGAATATTTTGTTTGACTGTCCATTTGGCGATTGTGAAGTTCGTTTGTGATTCGTCTTGAGACTCGATATTTCTGGTACTCCACAAACTCTTTGCGATCTTACCTCGATTGGCCCGATGCACGAAATTGGTATACGCAGTTACCAAGAAGATTGTGGTGCAAATTTGTGTGGTACCACAAACGTGTTGTACAAACTTCTCTATTACCAGGAACATAGTGTGCAATGGGTGTATTGCCATGGACGTTGTAGTGTATAAAGAAATCGAACAAAATAACCTGTTAACAATCCAATAATATATCAACTCCCGAATTGAATGAAATCATCTATATCGCACTACCAAGAATTGCCAATTTCTCACTCGACATTCACCATAAGAGATAAACTGCAACCCGCTGATCCCATCGAAAAGGCACCTATTCCAATACCAGATAACACCTTCCACGTCCTTTGACCTGACTCCCTGGGGGACCATTGACTAGTCGATGGTCTGACAGCACAGTTGGCATTTCCTGGACGGGGCCTGGTTTCTGGTTCGTAAATCGCCACTGATTTTCGTCACAGTGAATATCCACTTTACTGGTAGAATATATATATATATATATATATATATATATATATATTCCGTACACGAAGGTTGAAACTTCGGCTCCCAGGCCCGAAACTTCTCGATCGCTGTGCATATACACATACATAAATACAAATCCTCTTCCCTAATAACATATTTCTCAGGCGACTCTTCGTGGTATTGCCGTGGACTAGACGATTGACCTTACGTGCAGGGCTTGAATATCTATCGGAGCATCGAAGAAGCAAGTGCTAGCTTCCCAAGCAGAATAGCTACGCCTCGACAAGCAACCAAGTAACCAAGCACCGTCCTCATCTTCGCGCACCCTCTTCCCCTCATGCCCCCGTGTCGTCCAACATCCCTCCGTATTGCTTACTCTGCTACGAAAAGGGCCAACTCGAAGGTATATCTATAGATAATCGAATTTACGGAGGGAAATTGGCGAACCGGCGGTGGAACGGGACACGACGCCCAGAGAAGCTCCGAAGAGGAGACGCGAGGGGAACGGAGGAGAGGCACACACCAATGAAGGAAGGAAGGAAGGAAGGAGACGAGAGTGAGATGCGGAATGAGAGACTCTGCCAACGAGTGGAAGCTGAAGCTCTGCGGTGGCAAACCCTCAGACTCTCGCCCTCTCTTTCCATTTCTGTCCTCCACCCTCCTCCTCATCCTCCTCCGCTTCTACCAGAGTCAACTGCTCGGTTCGCGAAGGGCGTGCGTCGAAACCAGACCATCCAACGTGGTGCTACTACTACCGGTTGTTGTAGTAGTAGTAATAGTAGTAGTAGTCGAGTACGAGAAGGAGAAAGAGGCGGAAAAGGGGAGGAGGGGGAGGAGAGGGAGGAATTCCGGACGGAGTGAGCAGAGGGTTTCGAGAAACGCAAGCTCGGAATGCCTAGTGACGTCGGCGTACACGTAAACGCGGAATATTTGATGGGCTGTCAGAAGCAGTCTCTGTAATCAGCGGTCGGTTTGTTTGCGCTTCCCATACACAAGCTCATCCGGCGGAGCACATCTATAGTATACGAGGACACGGCCTCACCGTTTCAGGACATTTCTCTCTTTCTCTCTCCCTTTCTCCCTCTCTATCTGTACAACTTCATCGTTTCCATCCACTCCCATCTCATTTCTCTCTCCTTCTTTTTATTCCTCCTTCGTTTCGCGCTTCTCTTCATCGTTCCATTTCTTTGCCCTCAACCACCCTGCAAACGCTCCTCGCTCTTCGTTCGTTCTCCACTTGATTTTCTCTCAGTTCCTCTATAATTCAGTTTTTTTTTTTTTTCACCTCTCTTGCAGATGCTATGATTTTTCTTCCTTTTCTTCGTGGTCTCCTGCAGGGTGCATCCTTCTCTTCGGGCTCTCCTTCTTTCTCTTCTTCTTCTTGTTCTTGTACTGACTTCAAGTGCCCAGTTCCACAGGATAAATAGGCAAGTTCTTTTTTTTTCTTTGTACACGTAATTTTCCTGGATTTCGATCAACTTCGAGTGGGCATAATATAGTGACTTTTGGATCATCATCGTACTCCGGTGGTATAGGCGGAAACGAGGAGCGCCAATGCAATCTCGAGACACTCGAAAGAGTGGTGGAAAATATTAAATTACAAGTACGATATAGCAGAGAGAACGAACAACATTTCCTATTCAGGAAACACGCGCCAGTTCGATTAGCTCGTAGCCTCAACTTTTCCGTTATGGAAATTTTAATGAGGTTTCTAAATGGTATATGGATGGAGGTCTAATAAATGTTGTTGTGCGCTATTGCTCGCTCCTGCTCCACCATTTTCGTACTCCGAGCTTCCGAGTTTGCAAATATCCCGCTTGAACTCGAGTGGAAACTGAGTTCGAGGCAAAATACCTCTTCGGATTTTCGAAAACCCGCGAACAACGGGTTAAGCAAGGAAGTTTTGAGTTAACAGCAGCGAAATTAAATGTTCATTAAATTAGTATGAAATTACAGAAGGCTGACTGGCGTAATCAGAGATTATTGTCCATACGAAATGGAAAATGTTCGATAATTTTATTTAAAAATGATTTAATTGTTTATTAATTTTTTAAAATATAAAAAGACAAGTAGTATGTTAAATTGATGGATTCTTTATGGATATACGTGACTTTATCTTTAATTCAAATATTAAATATCGCAGAACACCGACGGGAAACTTCCAAAAGTTACGCGTTGCCATGTTTAATATTAGTGGGAGTAATAAGAAACTAGAATTTCCTCGATGCTGTACAGTCGGAATAAATAGTCTGGCTGATCCAAATTTCCCGTTGTCGGCCTCTAAATTAAATTCAAACCTATCAAACTTTGGAAGCGAGTTTTACATTGGCGCGACATTCTCGAGGACCATGAAAAAAGCTGGTGAAAAAGAATTATTCAACCCTGTTAACAAAAGTTTTCTCACCGGTTCGTCGGTGTGGGATTGGCATAGGCCACACATGGAATAACGATCGTGTCGCCAAGACGAGCTGCCACATGCACCAACTTCTCATTTAGTTTTGGCGGCGCGAAACCACGAGACTCTGCAACAGACCATTCAAAGGATAAATACAATAGAAATGGTGATTCGGAAAACTAACAAAAAAGTAAAATGTTTTTATGTAACAATTGTTGCCTCATTAGCGATAACGATTAATACTTCATTCAGCATAAAATACATAATCAATCCAAAGTGACCAAATATCTATGATAAAAACGCAATATTAGTAGATAAAATAAGTACAAGTAAATAATTGCCTCCCGGAAATGCCTCCTTAGACTCTAAAAAGGAAATCTATGAATGCCCCACGATTTTAAGCACGTCACAAGCCTAATAGGGCCGTGACTAGTTTTCCTGGTCGGGCCCCAGATTAAATCAGGGAAAGCTGGTCGGGGCCTATTCAGATCCCTATTTGGATTTCTGCGTGTTGTTTTCGTGGAGAACATCTTCCTGTATAAACGTACATCAAAAAAGAAAATCTTTCTGTCCGCCTGGGAGAATCCGAATACACAAAGCTGTACATCAATTTAAGGGTCGGTGGATTTTTTGATATATAAAAACGCTTCACCTTCTTCGCCCCCCGAGATATATCCCGCGAGAAAGCCCGGAAACCCCTTCGAGATGAGTTCATGTAAGTTTGTCGGTGATATACGGAAAATGTTTTCCATGGGCCGTCATAAATAGCTTGGCAAGAAAGAAGAGTAAGGGTGGAACGAGCGGCGGAGTGAAGCCCCTCGCGGGGAGAAAAGCGAGAAGAAAGAGGACAGCCGAGGGGTAGAGAAAGAATGGCGCCAGCTGGGTTACCCAGCGTCTTATACGCACGGCCTCACCTAATGGAAAATTGTGGGAGCCATATAGTAAACGCAAATACCATGTCTTATGTGAGCGTCCGGGTCCACCGTACCTCCCATAAAAGTGGATCATCGTTGTACCGCAGCCCAACGGGGGAGAAAAAGAAATAAACATTTTCATGGCTAGCACATCGTGAACGATCATTAAATTCATTCTAGAACGATGATTTTATTTCCTTGTTACTCGCAATTGTGAAAATGAATCTGAAGAAAAAAAAAGAAAACCTGAAGGCCGTCAAATCGAAATGCTTTACTCATGCAAGTGCAATATTTTTTCCTCAGTCTAAAGTCATCGTTTTTCGACTTTTCTCACGAAAAATCAGTTTCTCAAATTTTTGGCTGCTTTAGTAACAATCAACGGTTCTTTAAAAGCTCGGCTAAATGACTTCCCAACTAACAGTGAGCTTTTGGCAGTGCTGTACTTACTGAACCTTCTAAACTATTGGCAAAATTCGTCGGAAACTCCAAGTTCCCGTTTTGCAGGTCTTTTGTAAGAAAGAAGTGAGAGTATATGATTTAGTGGTCCACCAGGAATCGTGAAAGCTTTTACCGTGGGCGGTATTCCAGTTTTCAGAAAAGCATCCAGGTATAAAGCACGCGAGTCCAACGGATATGCCCAGCTCTAGAGAATTCTGGAAGAGCCCTCATATATATGTATGTATATACATATGCATATGTATATCCGTATATATACCTATAGTTATGAACCCGAGATGCAGAGAAGTACATATATATATACTGGGGCGAAGAGAAACAAGGTTGAGGCGCTTCTGCATACCGAGGGGATATCCACTCGAGTCGAGCTAACTAATGACGCTTCTCCACGTGCGATCCTTGAACCTCGCGCGATTCTCAAAGCGCCAGACAACGCACGCTCCGCTGCAGAGAGAAGTCAAGCAACCAGTCTGCAAGATTCGATTCCGAGTGAAATTTCGTTAGATCTTCTGAATGGAATAATTTTCACGGTTGATAAGCTAATGAATGAGAAGAATGTCTGTACCGTGAAAAAAAAAAAAATCCTGAATTCCATGAAATATTTTATCCGTCAAAGCAAACTTCTCCTCTTCCTTATTCCCGTCAAATACTTCATTGATGCTCATTAATAATGTGCACTTTTGGTTTATTCTTTCATAAAAGAAGGTGGAATTAAAAATCCACATTATTATGTGTAGTTTATAAATAAAATAGAAATTGAAGAAAAATGTTGCTTTTCACTCGTCTTTGAAAGGAAGTACATAGTTTCTGTTATTCTAATAAAAATATTATGAAAACAGCACCGAATTAAATTTATAGCGGACTTACCAAAATCAATCACAAGTGCAAACAATACTCAGTTTATTTTACTTACTCATGAAAAATTGCGAAGAAAAAAGAAACATTGTCTTTCACTCGTCTCTGAATGTAAGTGTGTAACAGTTCCTGTTATTCCAATTAAAATATAATGAAAACAGCGAAGAATTTACTTTATAGAAGGCTCACCTTCTGCTCCACAATCTCGTTATATTCCGGGAGAGCTCATATAATGAATTGCTCGGGAATGAAATGGAGACGTGAAAATACATGTACTCAGGTATATTCCAGTGTTCTTGTTGGAAGGAATCGCAACTCGATTCACCCCGGAGCGTTATATTCAAGCCGTGGTTACACATTGACTAGGAAAACGAACTGGCGCTCGCTCCTCGGGAATTCAACACAAGCGTACGGAGATTTTAATGTCCCGGACAGTTTGTGTTCGCTTCAATACGTGGCTTTGTCATGGACAGATGGTGAAAATGAAGCGCCCAACGGAATTTCACGGAGTATCAAACAGTCGGCGACTCGTCGTATTCGCTTCGGGGAACATGCGCGAGATTACTTGGCTAATTGAAAGCCAATGTGCATACCATTGTGCTTATTATTTTGCGGCAAAGAGCGATGTAACTTACCCGTCAACTGTACACGCCCGATGTTCGGACTGACGACGGTTTCCTGCGTCAGACGATGATGAGTTCTGCACCGATAAGTCATCTGTGCATCGCTCCGCGTTATATTGATTATCATCAACTCCCCATTCGGCAGCATATGGTACTTTCCATCTGTGAACAGAGTCCATCAATCATGCCATTCTCGTATTGTCCCCTTCTGGCTTTTGACGTCCGAGGTCTCATTCCAAATGTGCTTCTGTTATCATTTCAATTTTCCGCAACACTCTTCGTCGCGCGATTATTTAATTTTTTGTTGATTAAGCCGAGTAAAATTGATTAAAATCTTTCTGCGATGTGAGGGTAATTCTTAGACAATATTTCTCGGCGTAAAATGTATGGTTTTCCCGTGAAATATGGAGATGGTTAATAATTTGCTTTCATTTAACTGTAAAAAAAATTTTATTTTTTTTTTGACTTGCTTGAATTTCGCTGCAAAAGTGACCTTAATTTTCTATCACAATTGTAAGTGAAATTTCATTGCCGATTTTATGAATGACAACTTCCAGTATTTTTTTGCAGTGTCCTTAGCGACGATAGGAAACGACTCCCCGCGTTAGAAATTCGGTTCCATAAAATGTGGGTTTCAATACATTTTCATTGGGCTTATGAGGAACGCGATGCAAGATTTTCTCTACGCACACTGGAAAAGCGAAGCTGCAGCGGCGAATTTTCCAAATTTTCGCCGGTAAAACGCCGAAATCATCGGTAATATCTTCTGCTACATAAATTTTGTATTGCAATGTAATATTTCACTGTAATTCCAATAGATTTTCCGGTGCGATAAATTTGCCCATATTTGCGAGTTATTTTCACGTAATGTTTCGACGAAAGAGCGAGACGAAGTAAAAGCGCGAAATAATCAATACGATCAATAGGATAACTCATTTCTGCACCGTACTTTGATTTACACTTCATAAAATGCAAAATCCACGAAGTGCATTTTACGAAGAGTGCACTTTTTTAATTATTATTATCATTATCTTCTTCAGCACCGTATCACGAGAGATACAGTAAATTTGTGGGTCAGAGGTTCGTTAGAGAATTAAGAGATGAAGTGAAGAGGTGCATCAGCAGCTGCGAGAAGCGTGGGGCCAGCGTGTAGAGCTCTCTTACCACTTATCGTCGAGGGATAGATGTTGAAGGATGGTTCCTGGAGCCAAGACGTAACGGTTACGTGGTCCCTCGCGAAGCTCGGTACGTTGCATCGCATAAGTACGTTGTTGCCCAGGAAACCGCCGAGGCTCTGAACTTCCGGATCGTAACGTTGGTTCACCACTAAAACACAGAGAGTAAGGCAGAGTGAAGAGTGAGGAGACATGGTATACGTCGTAGTCGTTGGTGGATGCATGCGGAGAAGCTGTACCTCCAAGTGAAGCTCTTGCTAAAAGAGAAAAAGAGAAAAAGCAAAAGACAAAGTGAGGACGCGAGAAGAAAGAGAGAGAGAGAGAGAGAGAGAGAGAGAGAAAGGACAGGAAGCCCACGTAAGTCGATGGTTTGGTGGGCGCGGAATAGCTGCAAAGGTCGGTAAGGTTAGTGAGGTCGTGGGGAGGAGGTCTGCCGAGAAACAGGGAGAGGATTGAGAGCCGGAGAGTGAGGCTTCGCCGAGTTGACGTCGCTCGTAGGCTGAGTGGGAGGGGGTGAAGGGGCGGCGGGTAGAAATGGCGAAAAATAGAAGAATGTGAAGGAGGAGAAAGAAGGAGAAAGGAGAGTGAAGAGGAGAGCTGTACCCGGTGTAGAAGAGGGCCCAACCAGCGAGCAATGCTCCGCCGGTATAGCGCAAGGTGAGGAAAAGGTGAGTAAAAGGTGAGCGAGCGACGTAGCGGGTTCTACTGGCTCTACTGGCTGCTTTGGAGCTCAGGAAAAGTGGATATAGTGCAAGCTCTTCTCTCCCTCTCTCTCCCTTTCGTTTTCCACCCCCCACCCCCCTCCCCCTTTCCCTCTCTTTCTTCCTCTTTTACCCCGTAGAAGCTCCGCTACGATCGAGGGAGTCGCTGGGCGGACGGACCGAGGAAAAGCAACTGAGTTGAGAAGCGAGAGAGGGAATCCACTGCAGTATATAGGGTTTGCAACCCGTTTCGAGAGTCAGCCAAGCGAGGCACTCAGACTCCAGAATGGGGTAAAAACTCGGTGAGTTTGCTGCTTTCCGTATCGTAGCCACGGTTACACGGAAGCCCGGCCGAGCATAAACTCACCAGACGCTTTTCCTCTGCACGAGGCCGATGCTGCTGCTGCTGCTGCTGCTGCTGCTGCACCACGCCAAGAGCTACTGGCCCGCGAGCGAGTAATATTTACAAACCATGAAATATGTAGAGAATCTAGCCACCGTTTGAGATGCGCTCGTGGAAGAAACGCGAAGAGGAAGAAGCGACGGAGAGAGGAGAGATGGGACGGAACGCGCTCGGGCTTGGCTCTGGTGAAAAAGAAAGGACACGAGACAGAAAGAGAGAGAGAGAGAGAGAGAGAGAGAGAGAGAGAGAGAGAGAGAGAGAGGGAGCTTTCAACCCACTCGAGCTTATTACACGCCTATCACGAATCTCGATATGCTTCCACCACTGTCACTTTTGCGTCTCAGTTACCGGACCCCGCACGAGAAATTCTGAACTCACGGTCTTCGTCTTTATTTATTACCGGGTGAAGGGAAGATCCGCTCGGTTGTAATCGAATTTTGCACCGGATGATTTAATCGCTTGGCAAACTTGTTGCTGGTTTTTCAATTTTTTTTTTTTTTTTTTTCGTTTTTTTTTTTCTAGGGTTCTACTTCAAGGGTCCTGCCACTAATGTCGCTGTTAGTTGCTGCTTCGAGACGTTGCAGAAAATAGCCAGTTTGACAGATGCTGCGAGAATGATTTTTCGAATTTTTTTTCTGGGTTTCGATTCGGTGACAGAAATCGTGGCGAATGGTCCAAGTGAAAATTGTGGATTCGAGAAGGTATTGAATTGTGCAGCACAATTTTTTAAAAAATCTTGAGATTTGTTTGAAGGTGACGATGAAAAAATTGAGCACGGGCAATATAATATCCGGCTACTAACGAGGACATCAGTAAACCCTGCTCCTACATCCCTTTAATTCGACAGAATTCCAGTGCCATTTTCTTATCCGCTTACTAATGGGATACCCTCATCTCTGTGAAGGCCATCGATGCTCTGCAATTTTGTATCTGGTTAGTGACTCGAAATTTAGCGCCAAAGTCTCGTGTATTTCGAAAAAGTCCGTGGATTTCTATTTAATAATGACCATTCAGTATCAGGCTGGTGTATCAATTTTTTCTTCCAAATCTTCTATATTTTAATAACTATCGTGTACACACGTATGGGTCTTGAAAAATCGATGGGTTTGTTGCAGTGTTCGATGATGACCATCCGATAGATGGGAAATTGATTGGTCGCCGGCTTTCTGTTGGGAGGGACATGTTTTCAACCCAAATGGACGACTCGGCCGGATATTTAACGATAGCCAATTTTCAGGAATTCAATGGCCGGAGCTTGTACTTTGGTGTGCTATAACGCGAAAAGAACTGGAGAAAGAAAGATAGAGCGGAAATGTTTATTATTATTATTAGTATTTTTCTAAAGAACGTATATAATCTTGGCAAGAACATAAAAGGTGTGTGAGCGCACCATTCAAATCACGAAACAATGGCATCCAAAGCGTGGGCGGCTGTTGGTGTGCTTTCCCTCAATCCGCGCTCCCGGGGATTTTCATGATAATCGCACGTGAATCGCGGCGGTACAACGACTCTCGGTGTATAGTCGCGTGGCAACGCGCGTGACAAAAACCGCCAAGTGAGCATGAGAAACGTGCCGGAAACTAAAACGTGTGTACCGCCTAATCCCGCTGTATAAATCGTGATTAGCAATGTGCACTGCAGCCACTTTTTAAATGCTCCTCGCCTCATCGACGTGCTTCAAAATGTAAAAGGCTCCGTTATAGCGATCTCCGTTTTTCTTTTTCCTTTTTGTTTATTTATTTTTTTTTAATCTCTTTCTCCGCTAAACGCAACAATTCGCAGGAATTAATAGAAAGAAAATCATTATTTTTTAAACCTGTCTCACTGAATGACAAGACATCGCAATCTGATTCGTTATGTAATTTCATTTTTATTATTTTAGCCCCCGAAAAAAATTCTTGTGGCATTTACTATTTTGATGAAAAATACAAAAGAGATTCCTTTAATTGTTTTAACGCTAGAATTATTCTCAAAGATCAAAATTTTGAGGTGTGCTTTTCTAATTACACTGGTCGCTTTCTAAATTTTCTTGCACATGTTTACATGGTGTTGATCAAGTTTTTCTAAACTTTGGACTTACATGATAACGAAGAATCGACGATTTTACTCACGCATCATTTCATTGAGAACGCGAAGGAGAGAAAGAGAGAGAGAGAGAGATAGGAATGAGAAAGTAGAAGCTTATAGAGGAGAAAGCATTTAATATAATAGCAATGGAACCAACCATTTCCTTCCACCTTCCGCAAAATAAATCATTTCAACGAGACATAATTTTCTCGAGGTTTCCCGCACTCACCGAACACGCACAACTCTCGTACAATCTCTTGAGGTTTAATATTATCAGTAGCGCGGCGGGAAGCTCTTCGGCCGAGAGATTCCCCGAGTTGTATGACCTCGCAATTAAATCAACATCCCCTAAAATTAGCCCCGCACACCGACTCAACGTGCGCGACTCCTTGGAGCTCTCCCGGAAAATCGGTGAGACGGGAAACGAGAAAGTGGTTTGAAACGGCGGATGAGAGGAAAACCTGAGCAAAAGCTCCTAGTGTAGACGGTGAAACGAGATAGCGAGAGGAGACCGGGGCTTTTTGCCTCGAGAATAACTAAGTCGGATCAAAACTACTTAAAAGCGTCTCTTGATCTCGCCTTTTGACACTACGAGATCCAAGACCTCTCTCAAAATTCGTACAGATAAACATCCCATTTTTTTAATCCCCTTCTCTATCAATTCACCCACTTTTTTATCCGACCATCTCAGCCATGGTCATCCACATTTTGTTTTTCTCAAAAGTCTCATTGAAAGTCCCTGATTTTTTTTCCCAAATTTTACCAAAAGAGCAATTTGTTTTTTTTCCAAATCCACATATTTCCAAATCTGAATTTGCTAGATAAAAAAAACCATATCACCGCACAAAAGTTGTCAAATTTTTTGCGATACCATTGAAACAGAACATTTTTCGAAGAATGTCATATTAACACTGGCTTTTTTTTTTCTTCCGAAAACCGTGAAAATAATTTTTTAATCGACAAATCATGATGCGAAAAATGATTTTCCATCGGAACACCTAAAAAGTGACAAAAAATGTCTACAAAAAAAAGGAAAAGCGTGCGAAAAAAGCTGATTATTCACGAGTGTGAAAAATCGATTTGCATACCTGCTCTGACGGTGACGTCCCTGCTGACGACAGCGCCAACGCTGTTGATCGCTGAACACTTATAAATGGCCCAATGTACATCCTGTCGAAAAGCTTCGGCCTCGAAAGCGGGAAAGTGAATCGTCCCGTTACCGAAAACCTCCCTTATTCCTGATATCGAGGCTACGCTTCCACCGTCGGCAGCGAGCCATTCCACCGTGGGCTCCGGATTTCCTCTCACTATGCACTCAACTCGTCCACCACTGAGGTTTGTAAATTCCACTCGCGAGAGAGGCTCCGACACGAAGCTCGGTCCTTGCATCTCGTAAGAGGCTCTACCACCTGCAAATCAAGCGTATCAAATTATATACATATATACACATGCATTTATCCCTGTAAATACATATACACAACATACCAATAGATACTGAGCAGTATATATATATATCTCTGTAGCTACATACTATGTGTATATATATATATATATATATATATATATATATATATATATATGACGTAGAAGCAATATGCTGGGGTGTTATATTCCCAATCAAGCCTCCCTCTCTGAGCGTGACAGCCACGACATCAGGGAACCCCTGAGCTACTCTAGGCCACACGCTCGACTCTCTGTCAGTGGTTGGGAATCGATCCCGGAATACTAACGAAACGCGTTATATTGTACTTGTGTGTAGCCCGTGATTTTCCCGATCCTCCGAGGGCTCCGAGAGGAAACGTGATCTCTGGATAAAGGTGAAATATCAGAAGGTAACCTTTTCAGGCGAGTGGATATCGTGGCAAATAACGAATCAGGAAATCAAGGAGACATCTTACATATAGGAAAACAGCACGCGCTGGTCCGGAGCACTTTGAGATGAAACGTAGCGAGGTAAAATAAATTCTCGAATTATCGGATGCTGCGAAGAGAGACGAACTTTTATATTCGAAAAATTTTACAGTGAAATCGAAGCAAATTGTCTCAATTAGTGTACCAAAAACAAATTGGTCATTTGTACGGTACATTTTTTATCGCGGTTTATCATGAATAGGAATTTTGGGGTTCGTGCACATTAAATTTCAAGGGGATTTTTTAAAGGTGTAATCAAGTGGGCGCTGATATTTAATTTAATATTGACTTTTGAGTGCTTAAAGAAAATAATTGTTGCTCACTTTCGTTGTAATGATGCTGTGTAATGTGAGGTAATTATAAAAGCGAAAAAAGGAGAAAATCGTGTACGTGATAATCGAGGTTTCATCTAGATTAATCCATGGTTCTAACCCTGCTGACCATAGCTCCAATTACACCCATTGACAATACTGACCAACACAAATGGGCCACTTGGCTCATTTATGTAGTAGTACCACCATTGCCAGGACCATAGGATTTAATACTCAAACCCTTGTCTCGGGGTGGAATTCGAATTGGACGTTTGAATGGTTGCATCCATCATACAATTAGGTGAGCTTGCAGCGTAGCATTCCTGCGATTGACTGTAATCCACCGACGAAATTTACTTTATTTTCATGACTAATTTTGTTACGAAGTTCAATTATAAAATTATTGACCAATCGATTAATTGTATTAATTTTTTTTTCCTATTTTCATGCAGAAATTATATCAACTTTTTTCAAGAAATTACCATCGGTTTTTTCGAAAATTGCTAAATTAATCCTAAAGTAGTAATTTCTTCTCGCCTGTAAAAACCCCAATCGATTGACTCCATTTTTCACGTTGCCGAAGAAAAGACAGAATACGAGAGTTTCTACTGTATGGGAATCTCGGGTACCACGTTATTTTCGTCTCTACAGAGCCATCAATTGTAAAATGTATTTCTGTTTGTAAAAGGGGCTTATTCGCGGTTGATTTAGTGACCTTTTAAGAAAGTTTCTTCGTGAAAGTCGTTCCTAGGAGAAAACTTGAAGTCTTCATGGGCAAAGGACCAACAGTTTCAGTTTGGTTATGCCGAAGTGGCTGATCTCACATTCCGGAGCCTCAAAATAGTATTGAATATCGAAGCTTATCCGTTTTAGCAATTCCTCTGTGGACGATTGTTTTCTGTGCCTTAAGGGACTCGAATTAGCATTGAATACTAGTCATCAGTGCATTAATCATTTTAATTGCAGCAGTCTTTCAGTGAGCCCATTTTCTTTTAAGTGCATGTGCAACACTTTAGTGCACTTTACCATGAGAATGTGAGATTAATGGAGATGGATCTGAATTACCGGATGTCTGTCTACACTTGCGAATGTATGAAGCAAATTGATGGTTGATTCATGTAAAAACGCAGCTCCGCAAGCTTAAAAAGAGGGACATTACCAGAGAGGCTACTGCATATAAAGTGGTTTGACTTTATTTCCGCGACACTTGATGAATCGTCTCATATCCGGTAGACAAGATCGCCAAAATTTGACTTCCACCACCAGGAAAGTAATCTCTCTCATTTATTTCTATGGTGTTGGCCGTAAATCGTTGAAGAATAATGTGTACATGCGGAAAGTTGATTATCTTAAACAAAGGGCTGCCCTTTTTAGTGGGCACGGAACTTAAGAATTTTCCATGGAGCACAATCTGCATACAAATGAAATTCAAATATATTCTAGTCTTCTATTCTACAAGTTGAATTAAAGGAGGTGTACATTTTTCCTGGTTATACCTCACCTTGAGTCTTTAAACATTTGTTATCCTAATTTATCAGCCTCGTATGAACTTATATTTTATATTTTTTTCTGTCATTTCAGGGCGAAGGCAAATAAGTCAGCGAATATTTTATTGTAGTGAAAAAAGCTCGCAGCTCCTTGAAAATTTCTTCCCAATTTTTCTATTCTCTCTGAGTTAAACCTACGATGAATTATGTTGATTAAATTTAGCTGTGTTATGGAGCAAGTTTTTGGAAGGACAAAAAATATGAAAAAAATGTCCAATAAATTTGCACCCTTTCTTCATCATCTTCGTCCTACGAAGTGGTCCCATATTGTTCAGATTTTCCGAACGATATGCTTGCCCATTTTTCCACTTTCTCAGGGCCAACGTTACGACGGATTATGTTGACTAAATTAAGCTTTTTAATGAAGAAAGTTTTTGGAATGACGGAGAACGAGGAGTGCAATAAATTTTCACCCTCTTTCTTCATCTTCTTTATTTCAGGACACGTCGTACATTCGTTTTCATTCTCTGAACTACGAAGGTTCAATAAAATCTTTCAATATGGCAAAAATAATAGAGCCCATTAGTGGACACCATGGATCTTCGTAACTGCTCAAATATCACCGTGAAATTAGCCTTGAACATGGTTAAGGATTTTTTTATTCATTAAAAAAATGTGGGAAGTGAAGAATGAAGTATGGCTCTCATTATCACCAACAGATAAGGTCGATATCATAATAGACGTGAGCAATTACACTCATAGATCACTGAATTAACGTACTGGAGGGTTCCAGTGGCATAACCGTGGCCATAAACGAGAGATAGAACATGCCCCGGCGGTTCGATAACCGTACCTCAACTCAGTTTATGGTGATTTAATTTGGGATGTCGGGAGCAATGTATCACATTGGGGGAGGCGGATAACGCGGGCTTCGTGGTGCGCGCCGCTGCGGTGCGACGACCTGTGACCGTAGCGTTAATCGTTTGGAAGCGAGAGAAAAGGAACTCGTACACAATATTCACACCGCAATTACAGTATACATCAAATGACGTGAGATCAATTCACTCCGACAATTCACATTCACGAGAAGAGCTTGAATTAAATTGGAATATACATGTCCATCTCATTTTGTACCCTACACATAATTTTCCCCAAAGTTTACACCTGTGTTACTACCAAAAATACCTAATTAGATTTTACTTTTCAGGTGAACCTTTTTTTTATTCAATATAAACATTTTCCTTCTAAATTCCAGGCAAAAAAATGGTCCTTGGAGAAATTATTAGAATTTTTTTCCTCAATCTAATATAATTTTATTTGAGTTTAATTAAGAGGACCTTGATAAAATAAGGCCCTGAAAATGACAAATTATTGATCAGTGTAAGAAACAAAAATCAACGTCTTTTTCCATGCCCAAAAAATGATATGACCCACAAAAAAGCGTCATGGTGAGGAATTTACAAAGAGCGCTTATTCCCATCGAAGGAATCCAGCGACGATAATCATTTCTTCCTGTGACCTTTACAGGGAAAGTACAAAGTATGAGAAATAGCGAGATGGCGGATGAGATACGATGCGGCAAGTGAAAAAGGAAATGTGATTATCCGGGCGAGGTGAAGCGGAGGGAGAAGAGAAAAAAAAGAGCTTCCGGTGGATGGTGTTGACGCAACGCATTACACAGATGGTCGGCGACGACAACAGAAGAGAAAAGAGATGCTGGAAGAGGATATGACGATGATACCGACCACGACGACCGTGACGCTGGAGGTTATTTCGCTTCTCTCTTGGAGGAAACAAAAGTGAACGGGGTTTGTATATATATATATATATATACACCGTTCGGTGCAGCGACGCAGCTTCGCAGGGGAACTCCTCTCATCCTCAGCTATGACGTTGAGGGTTGACTAGGGCTAGGGCACTCGACGAAGAGCCCACGTATCATATCGTGCACTGCAGCAACAGAAGCAGAAGCAGAAGCAGAAGCAAGCATCGTGCGGGCGCACACCCTTTGCTTTTCAAAGTACTCAAAAGAGATGGTTGGTTGGAGAACTGGAGGGCCTGGAGATGCTCGAGTGACAGTACGAGTACGAGCCGCTGGAGATCGCCTCCCCCTCGCTACTCCCATTGTTTAGATATTCTGATGAGCCAGTGCATTTCAAATACTCTCCAACGAGCCATTATATCGAAGGAAGTTTTAACGTACCCCGGCTCGTAAATATACAGGAAGCGTGCTTCGAATATGTACGTTGAGATTTTTCCATAAAGTGTCCATGTATATGTATATGCAATGTAAATCCATTTTTTATGAGGCTTCGACCTCATTGAGTCCGTAATCTATAGCATTGATGCAGCGGAAATAATTTTTTTTTTTTCTTCATTCTGGACTCATGTGGTGATCGGTATTTTCGGAACCAGGGTGAGAGGGAAAGGTGAGAACATGGTGAGAATAAGGTGAGCACACAGTGCACATGGCGAGCATAAGGTGAGCACACGGTGAGCACATGACGAGAATAAGGTAAGCGCGTGGTTAGAACAAGGTGTTACTTTTCCAGTGCATCGAATTGACATACATTGCGTTGGCTTCGAATAATTCATACATGGCGAACAATCTCACACTCATTCCCCAAGCTTATCCAAAGGGATCTCCATTCCAGAAGTAGAGTGCCCGGAGATGCTTGAGTCCCAGTGTGAATATTAGCCAGTAGACATCGCTTTGCTACCACTACTTCGATTGTTCAGATATTCCCATGAAGCCCGTGACTTTCAAACACTCCTCAACGAGCTATTACATCGACGGCAAGTTTTAATATGCACAAAGTCGTAAATATACACGAAACGTGCTTCGAATATGTACGCCAAGATTTTCCCATAAAGAAAGCATGTTGTAAATCCATTTTTTATGGTCCTCGGCTTTGGCCTCATTAACTCGTGTTCGCGTGTAAAGTCACGTGGTCGTTTTTCGGTACGAGTGTCTGATCACAACTCGGAGTATCTACTGACGCTGCAAATCCAGACACACTCGCTCGTTTTCACAAGCCCAGTAATACGACCGCAGCAATGGCGCGGCTTCTGTTATATCTATACGTATATATATCCTCTTGTACCCCTCGGATATTATACTGACGTACTGTAACCGGTTGGCAGACACTAACTGTACGCCAGCCGGGACACTTCGTCCAGTAGTAGTAGTAGTCTAACGAGATCGGCTCGTATCTTGCGCCGGGATAACGATGCTGCCAGCAGGAGTACCGTAATATCCCTGACGATGATATTGATTTCCTGCAGATTTAGACCGAGGAGACTGCTGCGGATTGTAGCATATAACAAGAGGCGTATAGAATAGCCACTGCCGCGTAGCTAACAAATGGCATTGCTAAAATGGACCTCCAGCTTCTTCAAGTTAATTTCACCTGGTGAATGGAGTGAAATTTCTCAAAAAAGTTTCTTTGCTTTTTGAAGGTTCTTGTTCTCTCCAATTCCATA
The DNA here is from genome assembly GCA_947507545.1 of Clistopyga incitator. NCBI lineage: Eukaryota > Metazoa > Arthropoda > Insecta > Hymenoptera > Ichneumonidae > Clistopyga > Clistopyga incitator. The sequence continues at coordinate 399,964 of OX382174.1, read as the reverse complement.
CAAAATTGCATAATTTCTTTCGTCCATACGATTTTTTGTTCTTTAAAAGTGAATTTTCTTGAAAAAATCTACGATATTCATTTTCTTTTTTGGCAGTTCTCTATATTGGCACGTTTTTGAAGGTTGTTCAAGATCTTCAGTCTCTTCCATGATTTTGGAAGAAAAAAAAAGTCGAACATAACATCCAACAACTTTTTTTTGCGGATTCCCTCATCATCCCTGTGAATCAATCTAAAAGCGCCACAAACCGAAGGACCGGCTGCAAAAACTTAGCAATCGAGTCCCGAGGTCGGCCATGCGTCAATGTGTGGTCACCGGTATATTTCGTAGGGTCTATTGAAAAGTAATACAACATTAGCGAAGTGGCGGAGGAGTTTCTTTGACTGAATGGCGTCGAGTGAGAGAGTCCGGGGGTGGCGATGGGGATGAGAGGACTCAATGGGAGTATATACGCGTCGCGAGGAATGAAAAACGTCCCCAGACCAGGAATCCGCCGCAGCTCATCCGGGAGAGGTTTACAATTCTTTCTTTCAGTATCTGAGGATGAAACTAGCGGAGGGAGCGGCCGGGGGTGGAGAGGGAGGATGAGAGCGCGATGACGATAGGCACGAAGCAGTGGCGCGACGACTGCGCCCTCTATCGCAGGCGGAATTCTGCTGCGGTTGTCCAACAATGCAAACCAACTTTCTCATTTCAATGTATTGTTTCCATTGTTCCTCATTCTTCTCGATCATGCGGTGCGGCTTGTCGGATGGCAACGGAGGAGTATCCTCATTTCTATCCCCGGTCTCTTCCAGTCTGACGTTAAACTGGCGCCACGTACACACGTATATTATAGTATACCAAGCAAAGATTACTGATTTCAATGGTCCCTCTTAAAGCTGCAAGGACAGTAAATGCTCGAGTGTCCTATGCTCGGGAGCACTCGAGCTAAGAACAAAGAACAAAAGGAGGAAGAGGAAGGAGAAAAAAGAAATGAAGGAAGAAGGAAAATATAAGAGCGGATAACGAGATGAGCCTTAAACGCTTCCGGGAAAACGAATCTCAATTTAGAACTTCTCAGCATCAAGCTACTTCGTTCGGCCATTTATTTCTCCGCTACGCTTCCTCGGTTTAAATTAAACCGCTTAATCGAGCGAAACTTTCTGCGAATGACAACAGCCCAGTGGATTAAGCAGTCGATTGACTTGCAACGCTGTTTTCCAGAGGCGTTATCACGGCCTCGTGATTAGATTCGCCCTCGGCAAGCGGAAATAACGATAAAAATCGTTGAATCAACCAAGTGTGAGCACAGAATTTCCGGTTAATCGCAGTACAGCTTATTTCGCACAAATGCGACAAGGTACAACAAATTAAGCCAGATCCCTACAAATTTGGGTCCAAATTTACATTGGCCCGGAAGTCGGTGATGGTAAAGTTTCCCGTTATAAGCGAGTACATTTTTTATGGCTGATCATCGCGAAAAACTTGTACTCAAATTCAACGAAGTTTTCGTCGAAAAGTCATTGACAAAAAAAAATTCTGGAAAACAAAAATTCCTGCAGGAGGCGATAAAAATAATTGCCGTTGCGCTAAAAAAATTGCAGGGACGGAGATAAATAATTTTTTACCAAACGCTCGTCGGTGGCGCACCACATTTTCCGTGATTTATTATTATTTACACGTCGAACAGGCAGATTGTCATCTATCTGTAGATTAATCAGGGCATTCGGACGTTTATAAACTCGCGGGGGGTCGCCTTTTATCGCCTTAATGTCTGAATACAGAATACCGGAGGACGCTAAGCGGATCTTCAATTTTCTCATATTAAAAATGGCGGAAAGCCCAGTTTATTCAGTTAGATCCTCCCTTAAGCATCAAATTGGCCAGGCTCATGCTGTGATCGCTCGGTCTCTCGAGCGTTGTTCATTCAGACGGTTTAGGTACTGATCACTCGATATTTAAGAGGATTACAAGTTCCGTACGATCGAGTCTGCATTCCCGCTGCTGTGCAGCTCGAAAGCTTCATATATATATATATACATATATAGAGAAAGAGAGAGAGAGAGAGAGAGAGAGAGATTGTACTTTAATCATAGTCGTGTATGACTATAGAAGCGCAGATTCGCAAGAAGCAAAACCGATATCCCTATCTACAGCGATATTATTTGCTCGCACTTCCGTTAATATACCTAACAGCACACAAATTTCATGCTCGCACAACCTCTGGATACCAGATTTGTGTACCCCTTTATCAGCGTACACTGCACACTTGGATACATGTTCCTGTGCGTGTATGACATACTAGAGGCTCGTAAGGATGAAAGCTCCGAACTCCGATATCTCCGTGTAGCAAGTAATTACGAACAGCGAAGCACGAGAAGTATATCGTGACAAGATTTTCGAAATAATGACGGTATTCTGACGTCTTTGATACCGGAAGCAAATTGAGGCACATAGAAATTTGAGTCCTTAGATTTTTTTGGTCTATTTTCAACATTTTTTCGGAATAAAATTTTTTCTGCTAATGACCTATGGCAGTCGACGCCGTTAAACAAATAAAAGGAAAAAAAGAAAAAACTTTCCATATTTCGTCACATTTTGAATAAACATAAAAATTCTGCAAAAGTTGCACAAAAAAAACTTTCATACACGAGTTTCGACTTTTATTTATTTCTTTGCTATTGTTTATTTTTTTCCGTTAACGGAGTAAGAAGAAACAATTTTGTAACAGGAATAAATTATTTCTCGTTCCGCACCTCAAAAAGAAGAGTACGCAGGATATTCGAAATTTCAAATGAAGCTTTTCGACTGCAGCTATCGAACATTGGATATCAGATATCACGTTAGACAACCGAACCATCCCTCGATGTTCAATTTTTTTTCTATTTCATTTTGAAACACGCAACGTCGATACGAACTACAAAAGCTTTTCAAAGCTGACTGGGAAATCGATAGTACGCCACCTAAACTGCAGCAGGTATTCAGACAATGCTTAAATACAAAGTTTATAAATACAGTTGGGTATTTCGAAAAAATCTCCAACAATTCGACAGAACTAAGTTTACTCGCTAGGTTAGATTAACAAATTACGAACAAATACTCCAAAGTGCAGTTAAAAGTTCGAACAGCTTTCCTTGCGTGATTCCGTTAAATTTGCTTCCTCAGGAAGCTTTGTGTTAGTGAAAAAATTTTTTTTTCAAGATTTTGATGTCAATGTGTTCAGAATGTTCCAAAATGTCGAGAAAACGTGTGTGTGTGTGTGTGTGTGTGTGTGTGTGTGTTGTGTTACCACATGTTGAAGGGTCTATGCAGTCATTTGTTTTTTGTAGGATTTTGAATTTTCCCGAAATTCTCTGTACGCTCTCTAATTTTCATATTTCTTGAGACATCGGGCTAAAATTTTGTGAAAAGTTGAACTATCGTGATCCAAAGATCGGTATTGAATTTGGAGAAAATCGATTCAGCGGTTCAAATTTAATGCGATTTTCTATTTTTTCGAAATTCTCTGTACGCTCTCTAACTTTTACATTTTTTCAGATATTAACCTTAAATTTGGAGCAAACATTGATTATCATTGAAAAAAGTTTGGTATTGAGTTTGGCGTCAATCCGTCGAGCCGTTTAAATTTTATGTCATTTTTCATTTTTCGAAAAAACTTCATTTTTGCTCCAAAGTCCATAAATATTGACATATCGAGCTGAAATTTGGACCAAACATAGGTTTTCATTTTGCAACTCAACGCCACACGGCAAAAAGTTTTTTTTTAAAGTGATAGATTATATGTAGCGTAAATTCGTTCGATTAACCGATTGAGTGATCGATTGAGTCGATTCACGAACCAAACTAATGAATGACAAAACAAAGCTTCTTGAGGAAGCCAAAAGTGATAAATTTAATTTGATACAATCCGAGTAGGATAGACTGCGACAAAAGGAAGAGAGGAAGTAATATGCCAATGTAGTTGGCAGCATTTTTATTGTTATTTTTATTCCGAATTATATAATTATTATAAAAGTAACAATGTACCAGGAAAAAAATGCATTTTTCATTTTGACCAAATTTTGATATTTGAATAGCTCTGTTGATTCCGACGAAATCTGCTGTCACTGATCCACTGCCACGCAAAATTTTAGTCAAATACATCGAAACGTTCACGAGGTATGAAAAATGTATTCATTGGATACCGAATAGTGATACGCATCCGTATAAATAGATTTTTATTTCTAAATGTGTTTGTATATTACAAATTGAACTCGAAATGAAAATGGGAAAGAAAAAAAACTTTCCCACAAGGAAAAAAGAATAAAAGCTTGTATTGACTTCATTGAGGCTCGTACTCAACATGAATGTATTATTCCCGGTATATTTTAATTAACAATGAATAAAGTGCTTTTGAGTGGCTCTCTGTATACAAACAGCTTTATTCATCATATGCCTTCCCACGGTATTCGATCACGAGTCGGTAAAATTGTTACAGAATAATCGAACTCGAGTGGCATGAGCGGAACGCGAATGAGCTTCGGAGGTAATTGTGTAAAGTGCGTGACGTGCATAGCGTTCCTTTTATTTATTTAATTACATTTCAAACTCCTATAACTTACAAACATTGGGAAAACCCATAATTCCAAAAAATCCCGGAATCGGCGATCACTCACAGATTGCAATTTTTTAACGAAATCGAAATCCCTCTCCTCAATTAATTTTTTTAAAAAATCTGCCATTAAAGGTCACTTGAAATTCCAAAATTAATTCCGAATAAATGTTCTCCGCTTCCAACCCCAAAATAACGTCGATTTCGTAGTTTTATTTTATTTTTATTTTATTTTTCAAGCCGACAACCTCGATCCATAATTTTCACAACCAGTAAAAATATCCTTTTTTCAACCCAATAGAAATTCCCCCCATTTTTTCGGGGACAAATCACAGATATTTCTTCTTTACGATTTTTTTTTATTTTTACTGGACAAAAGAATCGAAAAAAAGAAGAAAAATATCAGTGGACCACTAATTGCGAAGCAGATCTGAGGTATTCGAGGAGACAAAATCACAGTCAAGTGACAAAGCAGATTTGACATAGATATACATGATACAGGAAGCTTTAGTCGTCATATGCCTTCCCACGGTATCGGAGGCAGCACGAGTCGGTAAAATTGTAACAGGGAGGTCGAACGCGAGTGGCACGAGTGGAAGGAGGAGAGGGGCCAGAGGTTCGGAGGCCAGAGGTTACACTCCCTTGTTGTATATTGCTGTTGGTGGCGGTGCTGTTGATGCCGTGCGAGAGCGAATAACGTGGTGGTCGGCGGGGCTCGATTTTACACACGAACATCGCACAATCTCTATGCATGAGCTTCGCTGCCGCTACAGCTTCCTAAGTACACAGAATACGTATTTGCATTTCGGTCTTTGTACCGATGCGATGTGTCCTTGTTAGTTCTCTCTGGAAGCGGGAGAGGACGAGCCGAGCTCCGCCCTCTCAGAGAGGCACATTGGATCCTACTTCCGGTGTGCAAACCGCAGTGCGGTTCTCCGACCAGCATCAGACACAGCCTCGGTCGTCGTCCTCCTCCTCCTCCTCCTCAGCTTCCTCCTCTGCTCGCCGATTCTCTCGTACGGCGGCCTCTTCCGTACCCTCCTCCGTTTCAGACCCAACTGTATTTATAGACTTTGGATTTAACCATCGTTTGAGTACCCACTGCAGTTTAGGAGCCGTACCATCGATTCCCCTCGCCGTCAGCCGGGTTTGAAAAGCTTTTGTGGTGTCGAGGAACGTTGCGTACTTTAAATTCAAATAGAAAAGCACCGAACATCGACGGCTGATCCGGCTGACTAACATCATCTCCCTCCGGGGCTCAATGTTTGAGATCTTCAGTCATGAAGTTGGCCCACCTCGAAATTCGTTAAAACGAAAATGTGGGGGCGTAACTCGCAAGCTGTTTCGTTTTTGCTTTTCGGGAAGCAGTATTTGGTCCTTAAGAAGTCGTTTTGTAATGACTTGGTGCTATTTTATACATGTTCTACTTGTTTAAACTCAACTTATGAGTACTTACTCCGAATGAGGATAAATCTCCTGTTGGGTAATTATTTTTATCCAATCGAATTTAATACAGAACATTTTTTTAATAAAAAGTGATATATACGATTTTTGTGTGGTAGACTATAATTATAAATTCGGCAATAATTATGGAACTTGAAAATCTAACTGAATTACGTAAGGAAATCATTTTGAGCATTAGACTCCATAACATAGGAAATTAAAAACGCGATATACAATTCTTTTTCTATAGAATGAACGAAATTAGAGAGAGAGAGAGAGAGAGAGAGAGAGAGAGAAGAGGAAGAATTAGACGTCAACATTTATCTCAATTACATAAGAAAACAATTTCGAGCATTCAACTCCATATCGCAAAAAACTCCGAAATTCTTTAGACTGTTTTTCACGGCCACTTACAAACGGAATGATTGAATGAGCGATTACAGAAACAGAAAAGTAGCAGTCAAGTACGTTCATCTTGGTCGTGGCAGTTCACCGGTGGATAGAGGTACTCCAGCCAAGTTGCTCGTTGACGTTCAATTACGTTTTAAAGTTTGTAAAGCAAGAGATGCGGCAGCGTATGTATGCGAGGCCTCCCACCGCGTGTCTTTTATGCGCTCGTATCTCGTTCACGCATCTGCACTTGGAGCGCGGTGCAGCATCAGCAGCAGAAGGGTTGAACCTGTGGTATAACGACGGTGCACGACATTCTATATACTATAACCCAGTAGTAGCAGCAGCAGCAGCAGTACCACCGCCACCACCACCACCAACCCCGTCTCTGTGCAGCGTCCCGTTCCGTCCCGTCGTGTTCTTGTCTGTCACAAGCATCTGCTCTCGTCCGCGAGTCAGGTGAACCCGGTTTATGTAGCGTGAAACGGCCGCGCTGGTTTCATGCAGCCTGGATCGCCCGTTTTTCTTGTTATTTTGTTTTTTCTTTTTTTTTTCGTTTTTTTTTTTTTTCAATTTTTTTTTTTTTTTTCATGATACCAACTGTATTTCACCCCTTCGAATTGATTATAAAACTATTCCAATTGCAACTCTCTTTCAACTCGGATTTTCCCATTGATAGTTATCGCTCTCTTGTTTGATAACAGCAAAATAAAGTTAATGAAATTCGATCGCAATTTCAAGTATTTTTTTCTCTTTTTTTTGTAGATAAAATTTCAATTGAATTATTTTCGGAATTACTGCAATTGCAATATTGTTCCAATATGATGATTGGATTATGATGGTTCTATTGTTTGATAACAGCAAAATCAAATCAACGAAATGCAATTGCAATATCATGTTTTTTTTTTTTTTTTTTTTTCGATGAGAAAATTTGAGATCCATTTAATTATTTTCTCGAATTGTATTGCAGAAAGAAAATTATTAAAATTTGTGGTATTAGCAAAATTTAAACATCTTGGCAGGCAGTTTTCTGAACTGCCATTAGGTATATTGGCTCAGAAACTTTTTTTTTTAGTTATATATTTAACATGGATTTACCCCAGTTTTCCGTACCCACGTGCGAAAGCAATAGGGGTAGGGATTCTGTCAGCTGCTGACGCAATCAGGGAGGCCGCTCGTAAAAGGGAAAGGATCTCGTGCGGTGGAACCACCATAAAAAATACATATATATATATATATATATATTTCTCGTAGATTTATCTCTATCTGGGCCAAAGCCGTGATCAGAGACATTTTCCAGTGCCGTGCCCTGCCCTGAGAAAAGCAGGTACTTATTTTGTGGCGCAAAGAAAATTGTTATTTGGCTCCACTCAAACTATTGATCTATTAAATCGAATGACTGACGAAGGCCGTAAAATTTTTATATTTTCAATTTATTTAACGGCCGTCATCCACCGAATAAAATTCCGAAAACATTATAAAAATCTTGCAACCCCATCAGAATTGGCCCACGCATTTTTTTTTTTTTTTTCATTTGAAAAAAAAAATGTCAAATCCATTTTTTTAAAAGTGTCTCTCTCAATATTTTTATTCAAACAAATTTCACCAACCGCAATTTATTTTTATCCCGCAAATTAAATTGGAACTTTAAAAGGTTGATCCTCCGCAATAACCATTTTTATTTTCCTTCCGTGCTTCATTATTAATATTTGTTTTTAATGCTCAAGCAGACATCGTCCCCAGTTGCAATTGAAAAAAAAAAAAAAATAGCTATTCGCATACTCCCTGTGCAGTATTAATGATTAAATCATACTTAAGCACTTAATCCTCAATATTAATAATTTTTATTTCTTTTCCATGCTTCACTATAAATAAATAAAAAATACTTAAGCAAACATAGTCCCTGGTCGCAATGGAAAGAAAATCAATAGTTATTCTTATTCGCCCTGTGCATCATTAACGATTAAATTGGGCCAACAGAAGGTTCACCCTCAATGATAAACATTTTTATTTTTCTTCCATACTTCATTATAAATTTTTTTTAAATAATTGAAACAAAAAAACAAAAAAAAAAAACAAAAAACAATAGTTATTCTCAATCTTTCTGTGCAGTATTAATAATTAAATCATACTTAAATACTTAATGCTCAATATCAACGATTATTATTTTCCTTCCTTGCTTCATTATTAATATTTTTAAAATCCTTAAGCAGACACAATTACATCAAAAAAATAAAATAAAAAATAAAATCAATAGTTATTCCGATTCGCTCTGTGCAATATTAATGAAATATCGAAATCGTGACGAACCCCTCGGATCTGCGTCGGACACTTTCATAATTTTATGTCACTCCCCGAACGTAAAACATTGCGTTACGTTGTATCGAAGAATTAAATGTTTGTACGTATCCTGGGGGAGATCTGGAGCATAGTTACGGGACATGACAGCGAGTGACACGTCTGTCCGCCTTTACTGCGGTGCATTTCATGCGATGCTCCATACGCCGCTCGTATATACAACGCTGTATGACAGTGATTCGCTTTGCGGTTGGTGTTGAATGAATTTGTGGATTTGAGCATGCGCCCGACTGTCGTCTCGTATAATTACACGCTTAATTGCTTATACAGCGGCGTGTATATATACGTGGGAGCGTTGATGACCACCAGATCAGCATAACCTATATCGCTCGAAGCCCGGAGGGTTTTGGTGCTTCACTCTATTCCCCGAATTAGCATTAAAATTAAATCCAGTTTCCGCGATAATTGTTTTGAAATATTAAACGCAATCCGTTTCGCTCTATTGTTACAAATAAAGTGTACAAAAGAATTTTTAATTCATTCGAGTTAATGACAAAGAATTCGTGCGTAATAATTCGTGTTTGAATTAGACAGTCGGATAATTAGGTCGAAACGCTGAAAGCAGCACTTTTCCTCACAAGCTTCATTTAAAAATGAATTTTCCACGAAACCGGAGATTATCTTCCGTGAGATAAACAAACAAAAAATGCTTTGCCTCCCAATTTTTTGTTTTTCAATTATAACGTCATTAGTATATTTATGTATTTTTTTCCATTCGTGAGTTCCTCGCCCCGGGCCAAATTACCACGAGCAATTTTTTTAAATTATGCAATAATTATCAACATTTCATATGTACTTGTATTTTGCAATCTTCTTCGTATTTTATGGGCATAATAATGCGTGATAATTAAAGTACTTTAAACACATTTGTGCTCAATAAATGCCCATCGCTCTTCAAAAATTACGGACCCAATTCAGCATTCGTCGTAATTACCTGAAATATCAATTACGCGTAACCGTAATTAATAACAGCAAAGACAACAAATATTCCCGGCGTAAATTCGCACATCAAAGCACAAATATACAATATACGAAACTGTTTGATAACATTTTTTTTTTATAAAAATAAAAAAGATACGAAACGCATGAAAAAAAATCTTAATTATGACGAAAATTCGCGTTGTTTTCATTTCCGATGATATAAACGCGGGTGTGTGTGTTCTACGAGAAGCAATAATTAAGTGAAACTACGAGAGACGGAGACATTCGTGTTATAAAAGAGTCGACAGGTGGATAGAAGTTTCATTTGTAGCATACCAATTACGCAACTGTCACGCTTTTCTCGAATACCAACGCATGACACAGTAATTGTTTCTTCGTATCGCTCTCGGTTCTCGGTGCACCGAAACAATATCTATGACTACCACGACTACCATTAAGATGACGTTGCTTTTCACTCCGCCGGAAGTTGCACGAATAGGAGAGAATACGATGTAGTCGTGACGACGTCGACACTGTGGAAAGAATGCTTATAAGACCGGGGCGAAAGAAACACTGTATATATATATGTATGTACATACATAAAACCCTATATATATATATATATGTGCTACGATAGCAAAGAAGCAGTGGAGTAAGGTTGATTGTAAAAGGAGAAAGAAGTACATTGGAAAATGTGTCTGACAAGGGAAGCTATAGGAAGGGTCCATCGTCTTCGTCGTCTCGTTTCTTCCTTCCTTCGCCGGTACTCCAGTAGTACTACGACTACTACACAGCACTGGTGGCTGCTGGTGGTGCTGTTCCTCTCCCCTTCGACTAATGAGAGCGGCGCGGTTACATCAGAGGCCGGGGACAAATTGAAACGTACGACGAGAGCCTGGAGGGCTCGCTCGCCGCAGAACAAGGAGGGCGACCTCCTAATGCGTGACACCGCCACCACCACTACCACCACATCCGGCGTTTGCTTCGCGCTTCCCCTGCTGCCTCTGCTGCTGCTCCTGCTGCTGCTATTGCCACTGGTGGTGACCCTATACTCCCATCGTGACCTGTGCGTTCAACCCTCGTAACGAGATTTTTAATAGAAAACAAGAGCCCATATGCCCTGGTACATCATTCTACTTTATTGTTGCCTATCCCTCCCGAAAAAAAAAAGCTTTCTACGCAGTTGGTGCATCGACGGAATTTTTGCGCGTGGCTTTTTCGTTTGTGTGTGTTGCTTGGATTTTTGGGGTTTAGGGTCGTTATATTTTTGGGGGTTGTATTTTTTAAATTATTGTAATGGCGAGAAAAGTGGTTCGGAAAATGATTTGGATTTCATGAAAAAAAAACGAGTATCATGAATATAGATTTTTTTTTCTTATGATTGTTTTTAGGTGACTCGATCCCCTTAAATTTGACAAAACTTAATCTAGTTAACCCGAGTTTTTTATAGTAACCAATCACCGATTAGTGATATAAAAATAAATCGGAAACAATGTCTACCGACGTGAATTTCTTTTTTAATTTAGTTATTTAAAACCAGGATTTAAGGGAAAATTCTCTCATTATTTTCACTGTGCAATACGGAGGGACTTCTGCCAATGATGCCGTTCGATTCGTTCGTTTAACGATCTCGGCAGTAAGATTCGATAGTAAATGGATGCCAATAAAGCTCCCCAGTCAGTCAACAGTAAGCCCTCGGTAAGATGCTTTTGTTGCCTTCGAAAACAGCGATTGTTAACGAACCATTAGCTTTGAGATTCGATGGGTTCCCCTGGGTTACGTAATTCTGCCATTTATGAACTCTGCAACCAGTATTTTTGGTACTCAATTTTCTATCTTTATCTTTCTCACACAGAAAGCCGTTTATTTCTTCAAATAAAACCACAAGGGTGCAATACTTAAAAAATAAAAAATCAAAACTCCATAAAATCGGTATAAATTTTTTTTTTATATATACATATTTCTAATTTTAAACTCTCCTTTTGTGAATATAATTTTCTAATCAGCCTGCGTATCTTACACAAAGTGTCATTAATAGCCGATTTTTTTTCCAACGCTGGAAATTTCTTAAAGCAAAGGAAAAATAATGAAACTTCTGAATAAGCGAATTCCAGAAGACCTTTGGAATAGGCAATCGTGGGGTGGAGAAATGTAGTCGAAGGGGTGTAACCGCATCATGCGCTGCCTTCAGTAGCAGCGATTGTAAATGAAGCGATTACCTCCGGGACTCGCTTAATTGTCTTTTATTTAACTCCCTCCTTTTCCTTTTGTATCCGACTGTCTCTTCTCAACTTGCACAGTCTCTGCGGTGGAGATTCCTATCTTTTCTCCTTTTTCCGTTAGTTGTTCGCTCACTTTTGGTGCTCGCAATTAGTGCCGATTCCGCACGTTCTAGTCCCTCTCTATTGCTCCGGCTCGCAGCTTCTCCAGCGCGAAGCACTGCATCGCTGCCGATCCAACACACCTAGTAATTTCCAGTTGCTATGTATTGTACCGCTCCGCAGTCTCGAATCGAGTTTCGCAAACAGTCTCTTTGCTGTACTCGTTCCTTTCCCCTCCCGTTTCTCTCTCCCTGTCTTTCTGTCTATATAGATGTATTTATCGGTACATTCGCTATATATATATATATATATATATATATATATATATGGGCCATTCCACTCGGTTTCAGCTTGAGTCTGACCCACGACCTCCCGAATTTTGTCCTCAATTTTTGTGACATTATACCGACTCTGAGAAAGGGCAAAAAATTTTGTAACCGATTTTATTATTATTTTATGTCATTATTTTATTCGAATAAAAATCAAAAATGTTTAAGGTCCTTTCTGTTTTTTGAAAAGTTTTTTTTATTTTCTTTTCGAGGAAAATTCCGCAGAAAAAATTATTCGCGAATTTCGCCCAATCCTAAATTTGGCTTAACGATATTATCATTTTGAAAAATCGTAGCGCGAATGTGATAATAAAAATGTGAAAAAAAATTGTTTGGCACTGTTTTCCGAGTCAAGACAAGAGCCTGAAAAATCATGGATAAAATTTGAAAAGTCGAGGGTCAGGGAGCCAGGTCGAAACCATGTGAAATGGCCCATAGATACATCAGTGGTGTATCGGTCTTCGATCCTTTCCAATTTTCCGTCTCTATTGCTCGTCTTTACTCTTCGGCCTCTGACTCTGGAGCAGCGAATCACCAGGCACTCATCCAGAGACACTCACCGGATTGGTTTCTTCGCTCTCCTCAGCGTCTTCATCCGCGCCAACGCTCAACTTTATTGCACGGATGCACCAGGGAAGAGATCGAGAAGAGCACACGCGCATTAATTAACGAAGGTATCTTCAATTAATTACACTTGGGTCCGGGCCCTTCCGAATGAGCGATGAACATGAGTGGCGCCATCTACTAGCGCTATCTTGCGGCAGTCAGCCATCAGTGAATCCTTGACATTCCTACGTCGAAACTTCTGCTGAGAAGGCGATAGCGTTGGCCCGCAAGCACACGAAGCTTATATACGTAAGCACACGTGTGCAAATGCTTTGAATTTACATCTTCCGCAACACTCCACAATATATTTATGTATGTACATATCGTATATAATATACAGCACAGGGCCGCTGCGCTTGTGTCCCCTCCGATGGCGCAGCATCCGGTAATTGATTCGGCGGCGAAGGTATCTGTATAGTTTGAAAGTTGGTTATTACAGGGTTACGGGGAGTATGCGGGAAGCTGTGAGTTAGTGGAGTTGGGAAAGTAGAATGAGAGCAAAGGTCGAAATGGGAAAGGAAGTGGAAGGGAGAGGGAGATAATGGGAGGTATGGCGCAGAGGTATGTCTAAGAAAGAGAGCGAAGGGAGGGAGAGAAAATTAATAAGGCTCAGGAATGCTACCTGCTCTCGTTTTAGTGACCTCGAAATTTGAATTTTTGAAGGGACTCAAAAAATCCTGGGTCTAATTTACGGTCTCAACAAATAAGCACTTGCTGTTCACGCAGAAATATCTTGGCTTTAAGTGGCTGAATTAGAAAAATCAAGACCAAAGATCTCGCAGACAGACACGAAGAGCCCTTCGATTCCCGACATAGTATGCGACATTATCCTGTAACATAGACCCACGCCTCCTCTTCACTTTCATTCTCTCAAACTTGGCGTCATCCGGTGATGCATTTCACTTTGCGGTTATCCCCTATAGTTTGAAGGTTGGTTGTAACAGCATTACGTAACCATGCAGTAAGTTGTGAGGGAGTGAAGCCGGAGAACGAGAATGAGAGTAGAGGTCGAAAGGACGAAGGATGTACGAGAAGAATAGAGTGGCCATGTCCAAGGCTGAGAGCGAGGAGCGGGAACGCGCGAGGGTTGCCCTGAGCGAATAGGTGCAGCAAGTCTGCTATACAGTCTAGTCAGTCGAGAGGATGGCAGGCGTCGCGGGAAAGCATGGAACTTGCAGCCTGGCGGTCTAGCATGCAAAATGCTGCGTCGACGTTATCATGCGCCCCGAGATAAAGGGGCTGACGTGGTGGAGACGAAGTCTTCCCATTTTTCACCATACTTTGCTGAGTTTTACTTGGCACCCGTGCAGAGAGACGAGCACCGAGCCGAGTGAGCGAGCGAACCACCCACCAGAAACGCCTCGGCATACAACCAACGTCTCCACTCTTGCCGCCGGCTTCTCCTGCTGCTCCTGCAACGCTCTCTCTCTCTCTCTCTCTCTTATTGTTCACGTTTCCCACATTGTCCCGCAATGCGCACCAGAGCGCCATCTTAACGAAGATTTAGACGCTCCTACCCCCTTACATTATGTTGCGTGACCAGAATTTATTTCCCTCTGGGTAGCCGTATTTTGCCCACTCCTCTCCTGTCCCTTTTTGGCTCTCTGTTGTTCCTCTGCTACATGACTACATCGGGTCGCTTTCCACCCCCGGCTAAAGTCTTGCTTATGCTCCCGAAGAGTCACCGCACGTGAACTGGATAGATGGCCTGCCATCGCCGTGTCCCGCACGTACTGCCATCCGAATGCTACGTCGCTCTGCCCATGATACGGACCCACAACAACGACTCTTACTCCGCTTTTGACAAAGTCGACCTGGCAGTTCCCTTTTCCTGAGCAAATGTTTGCGGCAGCTGGAGTCGACTCGAAAAGAAATGAAGCCGAAATCTCGACACTCCGGTGAATTGATCATTGGACAAGGTCCACACGGGCATTAGTCTGTATTACATAAATTGTTGGGTTCCGAATGGATCATAACTGCTGTGGTTTACATGATCCTATTTTGTAAGTTTCGTGGAAGTAGGTATTTTGGTAATTATGATCACTCTCTCATGATGCCATCCATATTTTATATGATACGTGAAACGTGGATATAGAAACGGGATCGTGACATAATAGCACCGACAGTCGATCATGGAATGACACGCCATGCTGCAACCCACTTGGATTGGACGACCACATAAAGCACCACACTGACACCATGCGTTTTATAGCATATGAGACATTTTCGTACGGCGGTCACGAATCAATTGCGAGAGACGCTGTCCGGCCGTTCGCCATCTAGCGGCGCTCAGCGCAACTTCACTCTCTAATCCTCTATATGCCGAGCGATGAAGAAAAAACCCAAATCGCTCCACTTAATTGGTGCAATCTGCTGTTCCAAAGAAAATAAACCATCATGGCAAGCAACCTTATGAGAAATTTGTTTTTAACCTATGCGCAAAGTTGAAACGGCCGGAATCGAGCTTACGAAGCAACCGGTTGACCTAATTAGTTTTCACGTTGACAGAAAAATCCTTCACTCTAGTCTTCAAAGGATAGACTTAATTTAAATTTTACATTCAACTTGGCAAAGAAAACCATGCTTTTCTGTCCGACTCTGATTCCTTAAGTGAGATTTCCATAAGAAAAATTGCTTAGATGAAATAGAAAGTCCTACGCCAAAATCGAAACCACTGAAAACCCTGCCATCAGAAAAATGCAGAAGTGGGCCGGTACTTTTATGAAAATCAATAACGAATAAAAAATTTTTTAAATGCATTTATTCCCGAAAAATCGGATGAAGCGACAAAACCGATCTTTCAATTTCCGCGTAAATCTGAAAGAGCCTTCGATAAAACGAACATGCAAAAAGGATGCATTATAGGTGTAATTCACTCAAAGGCCACTCTACTGCGATAAAATACACACAAAGACAGCAGTGTTCCGTAGTTATTGTTGCAGATTGGTGGATACAGCATCGCAAGGTCACGAGGGAATATTCCCGAGAAGACGTTGAGCTCAAAATAGCGGATGGATTGAAAAATCTCATCTTGGCTCAGATAGCGATGAGAAATATGCTGCGAAAGCACACGAGAGTTTTGTTCGCCGTACATATATTTATGCTCGCCTGTGCGCCTGGAAGATTTGGCAAAAACCATCGCGCATATTCTCGGTCCCGAGACGCGACCATCGCGCCAAACGCATCAGCCCTTTACGTCCCACCATCGGCAGCACCGGCGCTTTCCCTTCACTCGGTCTCACCCTTTGTTGTCCACGAGCTCTTTTTCTCTCTATTCTCCCATCGACGTGTGTGTTTTCATTTCTTTTCGTGCGGCCTCGTCGCACAACGCCCAGGGAAATGGGCAAAGGAGAAGAGGAGCGCAGAGGGCGCGCCGAGTTTTGCTAAGGAGCAAAGAAAAAGGAGGGTACGAGAGGCCGAGTCTTGGCTGGCGCTATGCTACTCGTCGTGGTGGTGGTAGTTACGATTCTTGTGAGTTGTAGGCCGCGAGGAAAAGCTTCTGCTGGTGCTGGCTGATGGCTGCTGTAGCCCGGGGTTTGGAAGGAGTGGTAAAAGAAGGAGGGGGTGGCAGAGAGCAAAGTAGAGACTGGGGAACGAGCGCAGAAACGAGCAGTGGTATAAGGCAGTGTACCGTCACAGTGGTAGAGAAACTAGCGGAGCAGACCGGGGCTAATTGAAACGCGGGGCAAGTTGGGACACATCCAAATTTCAAGCTTGTAACCCTTAGTCACACTACATTATAAATATACCACGTACCTACATTTCTACTAAACTTACAGGACAAGCATTTTTTTTTAATTGAAAAATAAAACTGAGAACGTGCACAAAATGTCTCATTTTTTTTGGCTCTATCGTAAATTGACATTTCAATTTGTCTTCGTCAAAACGAAACCCGGTTAACTCGGCTTTACCTTTCAATGTTTTTTCTATGCTCGATTATACTATTTCATTTAATTAGCTAACAACATCTCAATGACATTCAATGGAAATTCAACTAAAATGTACATACGTGTCGTACTAACAAGCACGTCGTACAAATTAAATTTCCGGATCCTTTGGCGCATTGTTACCGCGTTGCACTGAAAACCCAAAGAAGAAAGTAAAAAAAGTTTGGCTATTCGGAAAGATGTTTCATGAGGAAACAGAAGTGCGCCAACCAACCCCGGGCTTCCCTGCGTGTGGTGAGCACTGAAGAGTGGGTGGTGAGGGAAGACGCGGCGCTTTTGCAACAGCAGCACCACCAGCAGCAGCAAGGAGCTCGTGCGCGGGGGTGTTAGGGTTGTATTGTTCTGTGACGGCGGTGACCCGTGCTGCGGAACGCTCGCAGGCTTTCTAAACTCGTACTCCTTTTCCTCCCATTCCTCTCCGCGCGTCCTTTCTCACTGCACCCTTTCCTCAGTACCACCAGCAGCAGCAGCAGCAGTAGCAGAGCTCTCCAGCACGTACCAATATAGGATTTATACGTATACAGTGTCTGCGCTATATACCACACCATGTATTGTATATATAAGTACATATATATATATATATATATATATATATATATATATATATAGAAGTAAACCTGTATGGTGTGGTGGCCGACGAAGCCAACCAACCTCTACGTTAACTAACAATAAATGCTGCTACTGACAGCTGCACGCCACCGCTCGGCTTCTCGTAAAGCGCTCCCCAAGTATTAAGGTCCCAAGTATACTTGTGTACACGATAGTAGTTTTGATGGTATTAGTATTAGTGTTAGTGTTGAGTTATCGTGTGCGTTTATAAGACGAAAGGGAAGTAGCGTCTTTCACAAGCCGCCCGACCACCCTGTCGACGCCATAACCCACCAATGGTAAACTATAGCACCTGCTATTATGGCTCTCGGTTCTTTGATAAGTTGCGAGCAAAGTAAATTCACAACAATGATTTATAAAAATGGTATTTCGACTGGCATACTCTCAGCCAAAGGTGAAGGATTATATTATTATTATTGTTGTTGTTGTTGTTGTTGTTGTTGTTGTTGTTGTTGTTGTTGATGGTATTTAATGCACGAAAGTCGTGCTTTTAACGATAAGTTCACCGCATTGTTGAATAATCAGACGTTTTTCATTGTATGTTCTTACACACGCGCTCACGCGAACATTTTAATCATGGTGCATTTTCGCTGGTTCTGCATTTCTCTCGCTTTCTCGGGTTCGTCGAGGGCTGGAGGAAAACGAAAGGGTTGAACTGGCGTTGCAACCGAGCTGGGGATACAAATGCGGTGTTTTCTTTCCCGAATCATGAATAATTAAATAACGTTTCGACGCCGTGGCGAATATCGCAGCTGCGAGGGAAAAGCGACTGCAGTTCTCCTCCTGGTTTCTCACTCACTTGCTCGTTTTTGTTTCACAAAAGCAACCGAAGATTCGGGGTAACTGTTTGCGAGGAGAAACCGCGAGAATAAGCGAGGGAGAGAGAGAGAGAGAGAGAGAGAGAAAATTTTAGTGGAAATGGCGATGGACCGGATGAAAACGGAAAGGAGCCAAGAAGCCAGCGTGAGAATACGACCGAGCAGATATGCAGAGACATTGCACAGAGAATCGAGCCATAGTGAGCTCTGGCTCGACACGTATGTCTCTCCGAACTGCTATGTATACCTCGAGCCACTACGCGGTCTGGTTTGCAAACAATGCCATCATAGGGATGCTAACACCCATGGTATGCCAATGGAGCATCCTCGACCATCCTGGACCCCTATGTCCGTGTCTATTCGACAAACCAACACATCACAAAACGAGAATGCTCGTAAAGCTCGCTCCGGTCTCCCGTGTTACGTACGCGCTTGGGAGATTGACTCTAATTTTATGGGGTTCGCGGTCACGGATTCCGTTCTGTTGGTATTCGTTGGATGATTCAAAGACGTAGAAAAAGTGAAAGAAAGGGAAAAAAATGTCATGCTTTTTTGCCTACAACATTTTCAGCTTATTTGCAAACAATACCATCATGGGGCTAATGACCTATAGCAGTCGACACCGTTAAACAAAGAAAAGAAAAAATGCCATTATGAGGATGCTAACAGCCATGGTATGACAATGGAGCATCCTCGACCATCCTGGACCCCTATGTCCGTGTCTATTCGACAAACCAACACATCACAAAATGAGAATGCTCGTAAAACTCGCTCCAGTCTCCCATGTCTCACGGTCTCCGGTCTCACATGGGAGACCCATGTATGTGCATGTGAGATTCACTCTAATTTTATGGGGTTCGCGGTCACGGATTCCGTTGATGTTCGTTGGGTGATTCAAAGACGTAGTGAAAGTGACAATAAGGAAAAAAAAGTGTTTTCCTGGGCCAACTGATATACCGACAGCTATTCGTTTTTGGGCTACCAAATTTTTTGTTGCTAAATCAGCAAATATGTTTCTCGAATTCAACAATAATATTCTGAGATGGCAAAGGAAGATTTGCTCACAGTACATTATCGAGTGATTTTTCTCCGGATATAATTTTACTGTGCAAATATTTCACTGTTTCGTTGAAAATTTGTTGTGTGCCAAGTAAATGGTGAATTCTATTAAGTAATGTTTGCTCGATATAATATTGTCTCCGACAATGCCCCGAGAATAATAATGAGTGCTCACCAGATGTGACTTGGCTCGATGGTAACGTAATATAAATAGGCACTTCCATATAGAAGGGCCTATATTTATAAGCTCGACCGCGCCAATTTCCTGTCGAGAGCAGCGAATACGTTGGGTACATGGAAGAGTGTATGGTGCACGTCACTGAGGCACCATTACAAAATGGCCCTTAAGGCAAGACGAGTGCCATACTCGAACAATAGAAGGGACGAATGTATGCGCGCGTAACGTACACACTTCTGCTGCGGATTCAGAGACGCTGAGACGCATACGGCTAATGCAGTTGGGCAGGAACATGGGCAGAGCCAGCGGCTATAAGCCGTCGAGAATGAACCGGCAAGTGAGTGCGCTGCTGGTGCTACCTCGACAACGCATTCATCTCTCCTGACAAACTCAGTCATCCTTTCGAATAAACACTTTTTCTCTGCCTACATGCACACATATATCGTCCGGAAGTTTTGGCAACCTTGAGACACTTTTTTTTGTAGGCCATTGATTTTTTATTTTTTTCATCGATACACTTTCAATAATTTATCCTGAACAATGTCTTGAGCGAAAAGTAACCAATTCAATTCAATGCAAACTCAAATTCAACGAATAGCCACCCGCAAATTCTAGTGTCACGTGACTTCCTGATGTGCGGAGGTTGTCGAATATCCTCTATTATAAAACCAAATGAGATATCCGTTGGCTTTTTCCTCGACGAGGGCCCGCAAAGTGCGGAAGAGTTCGTTGTGCTCGAAACTGGGGAGCCTCTTTCGTTTCGGACAATTTTGGAAGAAGATGGAAAGTGCACCGCTGCGGAAAAGTGCTCAAAGCCGAGAGGAATACCTCGTAGTGGCTCGTATATATGATACGGAGAAATGAACGATGCTAGATGAATGTGCGGTGTGTTAGAACCTTTGGGAGGGAAAAACGAGGAAAATAAAATAATGAAAGAAGGAAAGAAAAGAAAATAACGAGAAAGTGAGACCGGGCTGCCGACGGCGTCGCTGCCACACCGAGAGACGGTGAGTAAGTGAGTGCGCCGAGTGAGCTTTGCAATATACCGCCGGCCCGGCCAACAGTCCGGGCCACGAGATTTAAGGTTCTTGATTTTTCCAGGCTACCCCAGGCACAGTGGCACAGGGCTGTTACTACTTCTACTGCTTCTGGTGCTGCTGACGCTACCACTGATGCTGCTGTACTGCTGGGCTTTGGTCTCGCCTACCCGAAGCATAAGGGAAAATAGAAGTTAATGGATATACAAAAAGAGGAACAAAAGCCCGAGCAGAAATGGAGAGACGTTGAAGAGGACTAAGATTAATGGCAGAGTGTAATTGGGAAATTTATATATATATGCATTTAGGGAAGTGATATAACTGACGAGAAAGTTGAGAAAAACAAAATATATTAAAAAACACTTCAGGCAACACTTGCGACGTCAGGAACAAAAATAAATACTAAGGAAATATAATTTACGAAAGGTCCTGTATAGAAAAACGTGTGTCCAATTTTTATTTATTTTTTTTACTTACTGAAAGAAAGTACAAGGGACCGACAGAAAAATAAAAGTGCGAGACTCGAGTCCCGAATTTTGGTTTTCACATTTGAAGAAATGAGAGTTTCAGGTTTTTCATAGAAAAATTAATTGAATGGAATATGGAGTATCGGAAATTGGCTGAATAATCATTTTTCCAAAGTTACAAATATTCAATTAGAAATTGAAACCTGAATTTTAATCCAAATTTTTCAATGAATCACCGTGGTCACGATTTCTATGACGCAGAGAGCATATATATATTTTTGAAAATAAAGTATTTTTTGTAACTCATGCACATAAAATCGCGCATTACGTGCCTGCAAAGCGTGCGTAAGATGACTCATTATGCTGACATAAACGTAGATAATTTTACGTACGCCATCTGGTGCGTAAAGTTATCTAAAGAATTCTAGATAACTTTACGCACCAGATGGCGTGTGTAAAACTATCTACAAGATGATTTTACGCAATGCTTCGCAGGCACGAAGATGTGCGACAGTATGTTGTCATTCGTTACAAAAAATAGTATGTGACACTTGTACGACGAAGCGGCCGTCCCGCGGAGGTTAGGCAGCGGTGTATTCGGCTTGGCTCGTGCGCGGCTTCCTGACCTCCGCGCGATAATGGCCGCTTTATCGTACTAGTATCACAATGTACTATGATGAAACTTCATAGAGCTCGATAAAAAAAAAGACTTTCGAATTCGGTACACTATCTACATAAACGTTTAGAATATTTCTGGACGTTATTAAATATGTTCAATGCCCAAATATGAATATTCAAACAAAATTTTTTTTTTCTAAATACCTTCATTAATTCTGTAAATATTATTTTGTTAATATTCCCAAGACAACATTTACGCACTGCTGTTATATTATAAAACAGCATAGAGGATTTCATTCTGTCTCTGTACCAGGGAGAAAAAATAAAGGAAGCTCGCGCTTGTGCAGGGGTGAAGAGGAGCCAATGATATATCCGGTAAATTGCATTTTTATTAAGTCCCGTCCATTCATCCGCTTTCCAATAAACCGAGGAAAACGCCGGGTATGCAACGTGCATACGTTCGAAACGCATGCACATTGCAGTATATCAACGGCGCAGTGGATTGCACCGGGGGGATATACATATATACAAGGGGAAAATCAACAGGCGGGCATGCAGCAGCTTTTGTGTTCTTTCCCGATTAATGGAAGACAAATGGACGGAGAAAGTGTGCGTATGTGCTGTACGCACGAGCGTGTAGGTGTGCATAACGTTGCGGATAGGAGAAGGAGAAGGGGGTGGCGGGTGGGAAAAGGGAGAGGGGGGTGCGGCGTGCCGACTAGTTACGGTGAATAGTTTTTTTTTTCTGGAGTATGTATGCGTGCCAATTGATGTGGAACGTCCATATCGCAGAGTCGCTAATTTCAAAGCGGGCGTTTCGTTGTTGAACCTCGGGGGAATATTGATATCGCATCGAAACGCACTGCCTCCACCAAACAACGCGCTCCTCGTCCAGGACATATCAGCGCGTGTCCACCGATTAATTGCACGTCCGAAATGAAAAATAAAAAAATCATCGGCTCGCGGTACGAGCCATTCACTCGTTCGCCATGGTCATTTCCGCTACAGTATTTCCATGGTCCACTTGGCAATTTGGAAATGGTCTACAAACGTCATGTCGACAAGTCCCAAATCTCATACCCGGAGAAGAATGTATTGCGGGACCAGCAAATTCGCCGACGACTACTCGCCTTATTCCCTGGCTAACACATTTTTTTCGCTGGATCAGCAAATATGTGGGCTTGCAAATAATTTTCTGCTAATTTGAAATAGCGACATTTCAATGCGAGAATATTTAGAAAGAATTTCTGACGTTCGAAGAGCAAGCGAGATAAAAAGAATTTTTACTTATATTTCAACCTTCCAATAGAAAAAAAGGATGCAAAGTAGAACCTTGCACATTGCTTCCTCATTTAATTTTGCTCTTTACATAAAAACCTCTACGAGGAAGTATTGTAACTGATTTTGTCTTCTGCATAGAAGAAGCTTTGTCAAGAGCAAAATTAAATGAGGAAGCAATGTCTAAGGTTCTACTTTGCATCCTTGTTTTGAATGAATGAATAAATTACCGGCACATCTCATTTTTATTAGGTACTATAAATATCGCTATTTTTCAAATATTCAAAATGGTGTAAAATTTGAACGACTTTACCGATCACCACGAAATTTGGTACACAGCAAGGCTCTATGTTATTTTTCGTTTGTAGAACATTTCAGGTAATTTGCTCGGATTCGACGTGATTTATAGCAAAAATATTGATTTTTTACAAAAATTCAAAACTCTATAAAATCCGAAGCACTTTACCGATTTTGTCGAAATTCAATACCAAACAGCATTTAACGAGTCCCTAGTTATGAAGAACTATTTAGGTCTATCGGCGAACTTTTACGAAAGTTAGAGAGTATACGACATTTTTCAAAAAAATTCAAAATTCTATAAAATAAATATACATAGATATATTTTCTTCAAAATTACAGCAATTGAAGAGGAATTAATACTCTTCTTGCGTGCCAAATTTGAGCTCAATCGATCGTGCTATTCGCGAGTTATCGATGATTGAA
Source organism: Clistopyga incitator (assembly GCA_947507545.1). Taxonomy (NCBI): domain Eukaryota; kingdom Metazoa; phylum Arthropoda; class Insecta; order Hymenoptera; family Ichneumonidae; genus Clistopyga; species Clistopyga incitator. The sequence continues at coordinate 376,289 of OX382174.1, read as the reverse complement.
TTTTCGGTCCCTGTAACACACACACACACACATACACACACATACACACATACAGACACATTTTCTAAACCATTTTTCTCGGCGTTTTAGGTGATTCTAAGCATACTGACATGAAAATCTCAACAAAAAGAATTTTCATGAAAACAAAGCTTCCTCTATGAGGAATCAAAAGAAATGAAAACTTCGCTGTCCTGAAGAGTGTCCCTTGGAGTGCAAAGCGAAAACCGGAGACGGAGGCTCCTCCACAGCCTCCGCACAGAGTGTGCGGTACACCTTAGTACATGTGTCATGAATATTCAACCAACGTTTACTGGGACAATGTTCAGATGACGAGCTATCGATTGTTAGCATAGCCCGCATAAATCACCTCAGCAACGAGGTTAGCGATTCTTGGCATCTCAACATCAAATGACAAACCGTTTCGTACTCGACGAAATTTACCCAAATATTCCAAGAACAAAATCTTGATTCCACGAGACTTTTTTTTTTCGGGGTGACAATACAGTGATTTCCCATTATCGCAAAATCCGAACTTGTCATTCCCAAAATTGTGGCAATTTTCATAGTGTCGACAACTCTCGACAAACCGGAAGAAACAAAAAAATTTTAAAAACCTCCCGATACTTTCCCGTGGAACAAGGCGAACCTCGAACTTATATTGCTACGTTCCAAACCAACAAACTTTCAGATCCCGAAGTATCATTCAGCGTGCAGAGCGGAAAAAGGACGATGAGGCTTCTCCGCAACCTCCGCAAGTACAATGCGCCACAATAAGTACATACTCGTTACACGCTCACATAAAAGTCCAATACACCATACCCCAAACATCCAAACATAAGTGACTATCTAAATATAAATAAGAGTGAATCGTGCATTTAATGAAAAAATGAACCAAGAACATCCACAACTAAGTAAACCGAAGTAAAAAAAATGCAAAACCGAACCCTCCCCGAGGTAAGCATTGAGCTTATATCGCAACCGTCCAATCCACCAAACTTTGAGGTCCCAAAGTGTCCTTCAGCGGAAACAGAACTCTACAAGTCTACAACCTCCGCAATGCCGCCCCCCCCCCCCCCCTCCCCCCTCCCCGCCCCAATAAGTACACATAGCTACCCATATAAAAGTCCAATACGTCGGTTTAACCGTACTAACTCTATCGATTTTCATGAAATTGATTTCGGCGCCTCGGAGGCTATTGCGAGAAACGTCAGACGTCGGAGAGCCGCGCGATCCTAAAGCCACCACGAGAATTGGGATACATTCAAGGGCTTTAATGGGAATACCCGGAGGAGTTGCTCCCGAAAGACCCAGAGAAGGAACGCGAGCTGGATTCTGTATGGGATCATGGTCTCTCTGTAGCGTAGACGGTGCGTATGGGTCGCTTGGGAACTCGGTGCCGGATAGTGTGGTGAGAGATCGCGGTCGAATACCGGTCACTCCTCGAATAGGGCTGTGCAACGTGTAGGTACTTTGGTGGTAGGCCGGTGGTTGGTTGGTTGTTGGTGAGCAACGTCCGAGCGGAGTGCTCATTATTAGCCGTGAGTTTGTGCGAACGTTTGGACTATGGTCTCTCTCTCTCTCTCTCTCTCTCTCTCTTCGGTTCTCCGGTTCTCCGTTGGCATCGCCGGAGCCCACGACCTACCCTCGACATATATACCCTGGCTATTATACTCTCCTACAGTGGAACACAGAGTCTAGAGGGAGAGAATCATCGCCCCCTTCCCCGCACACCTGCCGAGTAAACACGTTGATTTATGTTGCCCGGAAGCTCCGATAAGGATAAACCGGCCTAGACGTGGCGCGCGTTCACCAAGGCTGCGGTGCAATAGCTGCCCTCAGCAGCATCAACACTAGTAGCTGCACAAGCAAACCCCCGTGGCTGGTGAACCTCCAACGGTTCCTGGCGCTACTCCTCCATGGGTGTATACCATATCCGCCACCCACTGGATTGTATGTGTATGTATATATATATATATACATATATATGGGTATACATACAGTGACCTATTGTATATACGGTTATTACACGGTTCCGTTGCGCCCGTCGAGTCTCTCTCCAGTAGCCGACGTTACCTTCAACGATGGACCAGGCAAATTCCGGTATATCCACTGCGAAACCTCCGACCCACCGGTGTGTTGTTTCAAAACAACGCACTGCAGTTAAAATGGGGGAAGGCACGTCACATTAATGTTGCCACGTAGCTGAGGAATCGCTCAGAGGGATCTCGTTGGACGCGCCTGTCAAGGACGTGGCAATGATAATTTGCCTCATAACTGCGGAAGATTTTTTTTTACCGTATGGCAGAAGAAAGGCGTTTTATCTGGAGAGTAAACTTTAATTTAGTCTTTCGAGACTTTTACTTACTTTTACTTTTAATTACTCGAGCAATTCGTTACTCTCATCTTGATTTTCGAAATGCTACAAAAATCAAGAACCTCGGTTTCGCTGATATATTTCTCTTTACTTATTAATCGTTTATGTTATTGCAGAAGAATGCACTAAAAAAAAAAAAAAAAAAAAATCGCAAAAAATTGTGTGCGACTTATAATTATGAGCCTGTGGAGACTATTCGGTGCATGTTGTACGTATGTACAGTGTCGTTACGCGGTTCCGTTCTGCCCGTCGTGTCTCTCTCCGGTAGTCGACGTTACCCTCAGCGATGTACCAGTTAAATTCCGGTATATCTACTGCAACTGCCAACTGAGTAGTGCGTTGTCTCAAAACGAACGCCCGGCCGACAAGAGCACACACAAAAAATATACAACCCTTCAACCCACTTCTCTGGCTCTCGCTTCCTCCTGACGAGGGGGAAAAAAAAAGTGTAGAGCGGACGAACGAACTGCCCGACGTCCGGCAACGAAACCCGCGAGCCCGGCGGACTCATCTTGCCTCTGGCCGTTCGTCAGAACTGCCTCCGCACGTCAGGAACAGCCACGAGGAATCGAGCGCGCGGATATAACTCACCTCGCTTCACTATCAATTACGCAACGAGCTGCTACCGTACGTGTGCCTCGCTTGGGCTTGTTGCTCTTGAAGAGCCTCTGGGCAATTAATCGAATGAAAATAAACGGCGCTCTTTCACGGGTCTGCTATCCTTTAACCTCGTGCGATTCCCCGATGCCAATTTCAGGAGTTTCGACGTATGTACTCGGTAAACCTTAACCCTTAGGGTTAAATGAAAGGTCGAGTTACAACACGATCCTTGAAGAGGGCTCGGAATAAATGTATATTTACCTCATGTTTGCATATGGTTCGTTAAAAAATTAAAAAATTAAAAATCATCAAACGTGTCTATCAATTTGGTGTCAATGTAAAATTACCTTTATCTAGGTTAACAATTAACGGAAAATGCTGGATGGTTAATTAGCAGCTGTCATGGAGCCCCGCGAGCATCTCCTCGTCGGTGAAACTCCGAGAAATGGATTTGCTGTGTTTTCAATTGAAATTATTTATCGGAATTAAATAACGAATATTGGCGGATACTAATTTCATCTGCGAATGACAGGATACGTCTGCAATTTCAATGTCTGTACAAAAATGTTTATTCGCGATCGTCTGATGAATATTCATACAAATTCAGTCACTCGGATTATCGAATATAATTCAAGTATATTTTTGTATATATATATATATATATTTTTTATTCTTCATGGGAAAGACAAACAAAATATTTAATAAAAATGTGTAACTCTGGATTAATTTATCTTTCCTAACTCAAAATTTTGAAAATTTCAACTTTTAATTGAATATTAATTTATACCAATTAGTCAGCTCGTAAAATATATTCTACAAAAAAGAAAAAAAAAAAAACAGTTTCAGTTGTTCGGCTCTTAATGTAACGAATTCATTCAATTAATCTGCAAAATCTATTACGATAACTTTCGTTTCGTGGAGAGTCATTTGAGCTGTAATACAATATCTCCCTGTACCAAGAATAACGATTGTACGAGGAACTTTACAAAGGCTGTACCGACTTTAACAATCCGGAATACGTATCCGGTGGGCGGATAATAAAAAATGGAGAAAGAGGGTAAAAGCCGAGTTGCAAGAGAGAGAGTGGGGGGGGGGGGGGGGGGGGGATGGTCATACTTTCCGGCGCACTCTCATTAATGGGTGGTTGTCTCGAGCGCCAGTTTTAATTAGTTTCTCTGTGTGCGCCGCGGATTTTATTCGCGGTTGGTAATGTTAAAAATTCTTTCGCGAAATCTAAATCACGTGTTCCAAATTATGTCCGACAATCTATCCAAAAACTCCGTGTTCTCTGACGAATGAAAATATTTGCAATTGCTAAGTAACAATTTCGCACACCGCTTGCCATTTTTTTTTTTTTTTTGCACCCACCACATTTAGACGAGGAAAAAAAAACTATTCCTCGTACCAATATGGCCTTTTGAAACTTACAAAAATATTGTACTGATTACAATTAAGCGCGATTCTTTCGCTCATTTTATTTTTTATTTTTCTAAAATCTTTTTGTAAATCGAACAAAACCCTATTTTTCTCTTGCTCTTCTCACAGAATAGAAAAAACCCATGTGCTCAAAAAATTTCCTATGGACACACAGACATTGATCTAGGAATTTTTTTAAAAGCCTCTTTTTTTTCTATTGAACAGAACATGGTATCGCAACATAAAAATTTCCATTTTTTTCGTGAAAACAATGCTTTGTTATGAGGAAAAAGAAAACGAAAAAAAAGAAAAAACAATAAAAAATTGTTCCAACGTTGGAATTAACCGTTGAATGAATACGCGGATTTTTGGAAACGGTCGAACTCGCAAAATCTCCACAGAAACTCCTCGCTAATGTCTTTACAGAATGTATACGCGCAGTGAGATTTATTCGCTCTGGATATTCGTAACTACAGCTAAAGGCAATCATATTAGCGGCAACTCGACGGAGTAGAGACTCGCCCCACGAGCGTCCTGCCTCACTATTTAAAAGTTCAATCTGAGAGTTAACTTTGCACTCCAGTGTCTCGTTCGCTCGGACGAACCGAATACGCGATATATCTATAGACCGCAAACCCGGACGAATATCTATACGGTAGAAAATACCTTACGGCTATTTCCTAGTATACGTATATGGGCGTACAACTGCCAAACTACCGCTCGCTTATATAGAGAAGCAAACTATTTACTTGTCAGTAATAATTTCACTCGGTGCTACAGATAATTACATAACGCTGAACGACATATATTATGCAACGATAATTGCAATTCATCCGTAATCCATAACCCAGCAAGGCGCAAAGCGACCAAAAAAGTGAGAAGCGTTAAGGTAAATGTACCAATGGCGGGACAGGTCCCAATTGAGGGACTCTATATGAATATTTGTATATATCAAGAATTCAATTAAGAAAATATAAAAAATAACTCTTACAAATACTCTTATGTGTCCACCGATACGCACATTTCACGTCCCGAGATCGGGACATGTAGAAAAATACCCGTCCCAGCATTGGTACATTCTACATTTTTCAGCGTTTTAATTAATAACTGTTTTTCACACAATCAAAAATATTTTTATTGTATACTTTTCGGAAACTAGAAACTCTAAGCTTACGATTTTTTACCACCATTTGCTAAAATAATAAATATATGGATGCGAAAATTGGTATACAAAACAGACATTGCCTTAAACGTCCCGCCATTGGTACGTTTACCTTAATAAAGATGAGAAAACGCCTACAAAAAAAATTCTAAACGTCGTGGGTGATAAATATTCGAGTAAAACAGTATTTTGGAAATTTCAAGGATTTAATAACTAAACGATTTTCGACAGTTGCCCTAACTGTGAGATTGTTGAAAATTAATTGATAATAATTTTTTTTTTTTTCAATTAAACATTTTCGAGCTGTTTTATAATTATTAATTGTTATTTGAATTGGAACGAATTTTTTAAAGTAAGAATGTAAAGACACCCGTTATGTGGGAGCCCCTGCAGTTATTTTTCAATTGATACAAAAAAATATTATTGTTATCGTAACTACATTGAATTAGTTGCAATGAACAGAGTTGCAGTGAAATAAAAATAGTTGGACTAAGAGTTTGTGGATGTCCATTAATAGTTAACGAGACTATACCGCGATTTTTATCACTTCGGCGCATTTTTATCTGCGCGCGACATCAAATTCGCTTCCACGAGATCATTGTAGTGCGCGACTGAGTTCTGGGAACAATGAGTTCCGCATTACAACGGTCACAGTTACGACGTTGTACCGCTGGACTGATGGTAAAACCAGTCACGTCTAATAGAACTAAACTAATAGCGTTTTGATTTGCTAACAGTGCGTCTATATATATATATATATATATATTAGTATATATATATAATTAATATTCTTAATTAATAAATGATTAATTTTATTAAATATAATTAATAACAATTAATCTCAATTAATATAAGAATAATATGACTTTCTCGAACTAATTTCTTACATTAATCTTAAAACTATTTTCAAATTCTTTGCGCCCATAAAAATTCTTCCGAAAAATGCAATACAGTGTAAAAACATGAAAATATATAGCATAAATAATTGCTGTTTTTTTAAATAACATAATCCAGTTAATCCTCCACAAATTAATCCAATTACCATTCGCAGTACAATTTCAATAAAATCCCTGTTGATCCCTAAGATATTAGGGATTAGATTAGAATCTTCAAAATTTTTACAAACCCCCTGAAAAAAAGTTCTTATCAAACTATTTATCCCGAAATAACACAACGAAAAAGTGTTGTTTGCACTCAATAATCACTCGAAACATTGTAATAAAAACACTGTTAATTATTCCTAAAAATGATAATCGAATTGATCGTCATCAGACTCTATAAATCGTTAGAACTTTTTGCCCGTCATAATCGCAAGTGTGTAATTCACTGTCGGTGATTGCATTGAGTTGAGTGATTGAAACATGCAATATAGAAACAATTGGTACGTGGAATAACGTCGTGGTAAATGAATAGTTAACTTACTCGGTGTGAACACGAGCAGAAGGGCGAAGAACACGAGGAACGTGTCCACGTGGGGGTGAGAGTCGCGCGAGCGGCCACTACGTTTTATGAACGTGGATTTGTAGTATGAGCATTGCCTCGCGACGACTTCCGGCATCGCGGCAAGCCCGAACTTACTGCCCGCAAAACAATGTCACTCTTTTATAACGTGTTCACGGCGGGAAAAAAAAAACCAACCATCTAAGGCCTTACGAAGGACCTTACTCAATGTTATTCACCTTACTTCCGACCTCGCACAAGCGCCGCCAACGAGAGACTGCCTCTTTCGCGAGCGGAGATCTCGTATTTCGCTCGCTCGATTCCGACCGGCGTCGGGAGTCTTCGTGCGCAACCTCGAGCGCTTGGAAGCTCAACCGCAGACCGCACACGACCCACCCGCTCGTGAGGAGGGGGTGGGTCGCGGGGGCGGGGGTGGGGGCAACCATAACCACCGCCATACTTGCTTCCTCCTGCCGGCAACCATCAACTACCAAGTAGAAACCACCTCTTCCACCTCAAAGAGCGCTTCCTGAGGAACTTTGTGTCAGCAGACCCCCCCCCCCCCCCCCCCCCCCATTTCGAACGGACCGAAATTAGCAGTCCCCTTCGATAAATCTTCCCGAGATTCCCCGCTCGATACGTACTCACCGCAATTGGTCACTTCCGTTAGATATTATTAGCTTTTACCTGAGACTATTCTTTTTTTCCTTTTTTTTCTTCCTGGTGGGGGAAACGTCGTTTGCCATTTTTTTTGAAGAGGGAAATATTAATTTTGGTCATGATTTTAGAATTTATGGTATGTGATTTAAAAAAAATGGTTTTTACGAGGAAATTAAATTTTATAGACAAATGGATTGGGTGTATTATTATTAGGGTTGAATTTGACGAAAATCTCGAAATGCAGCCGAACGAAGAGGAGAACCATAACAACGGCTGTACTTGTTTCCGGCATCCCGCAACCATCAACTACCAAGTAGAAACCACCTCTTCCATCTCAAAGAGGAACTTTGTGTTGTTGACAGCCACCCTCATTTCAAATGGTCCGAAATTAGCGGTCCCCTTCGATAAATCTCCCCGAGATTCGTCGTTGCAGTAATTTTTTACTTCCGGTGGTTGACTATTATTATAGGTTTATTTTTTTCAATGACTCTTCGTTGGGAATTATTATTATTATCGTCATTGAAAACTGATGGCACTCAATCACTCACTGAAAAGAGTTACATGACAATAAAATATTTCACGAAATATCATATTTATCGTGAAATAACAAAAATTCTTTTTATGGTGAAATATTTAGAAAATGTTCTTTCGTAATATTGTACTAATATTAAAATTGCAATGAGATATTAGAAACATTTGTGAAATATTTTATTCTACGTAAACGATGTCGAAAAAACGGAACTAAAATATGCGACTCGTGCTAGTACATTTTATTATACGTTTGAGGGTGTAAAAGTTTTCTCGTAACACAAACGCTAAGATAAGCTCATTTCCCAGTTATCCAGTTACGCTCCTCGTGTATTTTTAATATAAAAGTTGGGAGGTCTTTCCGACGGAAAGTGTCCACATTGCTCACTTGATGAAATGCTCGACATGAAGAAATAGGGGAGGGCAAAAAGAAGACTGATTACGTTTGTATGCGTTGCGAAATTTTTATACGCTCATTTTCACATTCTAGTTTAATAAAACTTCCAACCACTTTGGAGGTTTCGAAATTCCGCAGGATATTTTCATAATATTTTCTATAATGGACAAATAATAAAATCATTTTTACATTGGCAAGTCATTCTTTAACAAAAAATAAAATGTACGAGATATCTATAATAATTTATAATACGTTATAATCAATCGACAGAAAATTTAATGTCATTGACATTGTCATTCATCGCATCGATGAAGTTCCAATTTCGGTTTCACTGCGACACCCCCTTAAGGGGATGCTGCACTGGGCGATTTCGTGATATACACTATTCATCGTAAATATGCTACAAATATACTTCAAATTTTCCAGGGATTTAATAAAAACCTTCGTGATTCGGTGTCCGGTCTGATTTGACACATCTGAGCCCCAGAAACGTTTATATCTTACTTTAACCGAACTTTTTGACATCTCGAGCGGCCATATTGGCTTTTGAGAGGTTCAATAATATACTTTTTTTTAACATTTGCTCTATGTCTTGAATGGTAATTCGACCGGTCGCCGAAGCATGAAGGTTTTTATTACCTCCGTGCAAAAATATATTTAATCTTTTTAGCATATTTACGATGAATAGTGTATACTACGAATCGCCTAATCGACTCCAGCATCCCCTTCATTCTCCAGTCAATTCTTGTTATAGCGAAGTGCACGTATCAATGACATCGACATTATCATTTATCACATTAATGAAGTTTCAATTTAGGTTCCACTGTGAGACCCCCTAAATTTTCCGGCCAATTCTTCTTACGGTGCAGCGCACGTACCCATAACATGAATCCCATTTGCACATCTATGCAACAACATAACTGCACAACCTTAAGAAAGATGACTTGGAACATTTCCGTGACACCTCATACATACACATTGGCTTGAAACTTGAGTGGAACTCTGCAAATAACGCAGTTAACACGGGCTGTGCCATCCTACGACACGAAGCTAGTCTCGAAACGTGGTAATCTCCCTTCTGGTAGGTCATAGGAGTTAGCCCTAGTGCAAGACGCTCCTGACCCCACGCCCCGTGACCCATTACGAGCTTACAAATAGTGCTTGCTTTGAACCGGCAAACGTAACTTGTGCTGACCTGGATACGAGAGGAAAGCCGGGAGCGAGTAAGCGTAATGCCGTAACTCCCCGAGCACCGTAAAAACGCTGAGCTTTTCTAATCGTACAAAAAGCTGCCGTTCTGCAGAATATAACTTATGAAATCGTCGGACCAACGGTTTTGCCATTCGCATGATTAATATCCTCGCAATTGGAAGCGAACGATTTCAGATATACGTTTCCAAGTAGTACAAGAACTGTACTCCGCTCCTCCCCCCCTCCCCGCGCTTCGCCACCCGCGGCATAGGAATCCACCGACTCAACTCGCGCGGACCCTGTTTTTCTTAAGTTGTCGGATAAACGTGAATTCCACGTTGGCTGCCTCGTAAATCGTGCACTTAATAGGGTCTGATCAATGGAACCGTTACTACTTTGTCCGACCATGCACTGACTTTGTCCCGTGCAGAATTATAGCGGCCTGCGCATTGAGTAAATCTACTGTTATTTTGTTACAACAATTTCAGTGAAACATTTTTGAAAAAAAAACGTCGAATGCATCACCGCAACAGGCGTTTGCAGCGAATATATAATCGGTCACGTGCAGCTACCATTATTTTTTTTACAGTGTATTTCCCAAATTTCATTTGAAATCTCTATTAACGGATTTTTTTTTTTTTTATTCCCGCATAGACATTCGCAGTGTAAGCAATAGTACGTTTGCAAAGGTCTGGTTAACGCAGCCGTAACTACTTCCGCGTCTGACCAGGCCCCGATTTTACCGCCTTCATAATCACGGCTGACTGCACGCTGAACTATTCTACTGCTACCCCTCGTGCATCAGCAGTCTACTTAGTATCTGCGGTTTAGTGAAGTGAATAACCGAGTATTCAGAGCCTCAAGTTTTTTTCCATCAGAGATAGAACGTGCAAATGGGTATGGAGGCTTAATTTTTTAAATACTTATATTACCAGATGAAAACAGCAACCACAGCGGAAAATGAAAGGACTGCTATTACTGCGGCAATCGTGCGCTTACCAGAGTCTGATCAATGCGTCCGCTACTACTTCTTCGTCCGACAAATCACTGATTTTATTCGTTTCAGAATCTTGGCGAATTACGCGTCGAGTGATTTCACTTGTATGCCTCGACCTCAGCGTTCAAGCACTTAGTCTCTGCAGATTGATGGAGCGGCAAACTCCGTAGTTATAGCAGAGTCCCAATTTCTTTTCCATTAACGATAGACCGTAAAAATGTGTATTTTATATTAGTTCTTTTTAATATTCATATTATGAGATAAAATCAGCGACTGCAGCAGAATACGAAAGGGTGGTGAGTGCTGCGAAACGGCGAACTGTACACACAGCAGCCAGCTAGTTCTTTGATAAAAAGAGAAAAGAGAAAACCTCTGCAGCGCATTGTTCACGGTGGTTGAATTATCAGTCACGTGCAGTCACGTGTGGTTGAGTCGAGTTATTTTTCGCAGAGAATTTTGAAAGTATTGTGAAAAAGTTGCCGCACTGTAAAAGAATTCACCTTTTCTCTTCATCGACAAAAGGTTGACCTTTGTTTAAAATGTACTTCAGCGTAGAACGAAATATGTAGGCAAGTGTATTTGAGCATTATTGTGCTTTTATTCAAATATTCTTTCCCCGTAGCTCACTGCCTCGTTACATCGCCGCATGTACAGTGAGATATTCGTTTACAATATCGTCGATGGCTGTGAATATTGTAGAATACAATTCTACACAATGGCCATACACGACCGTGTTATTTACTGAAAAACAATAATAGCGAGCTTTGCAGTGTCGGGGCTTGCGGTCGTTGAATTTGGGTTGAAATGAGTCATCTTTTTGTTACATTTATTTATGGCGGTAGTTATATACACTTCATAATATTAAATTATTGTAAAAGATGAACGGTAACGAATTTCAATAGAAACTGTAATGATGTCGGAATTTCATTAAATTTTGAAATTTTCTGTATATTCAATATATAGAATATTTGAACGAAACATTCTACATATCGGATAAAAATTTTTATGTGAATTATTAATTGTAGGGGATAGTTGAAAAAAAAGAAGGGAAGGTATGAACAGAAATTGGCCATCATCAAATCTTTATGCATTCGAGCTTTGGATCCGTCACAATATTGTTGATGCGGTCATTTAGAACACAACTCGAAATAGTTGAAAGCAGCTTCATTTCCGTTTCTTCGGTGCGAATTCCAGACCGCGAATATAATTCTTATTAATCTGGTATTTCTCTGAAAGAAAAGATGTTTGAAATAGTCGGGAGTAATGGAAAAGTAATTTTTTATTTTTTATTTCGTGAACTCACCGGTCAGAAGTTTGTAAACGTATAAAACCTGATTTCCTTGAACCTGTACGCTCGGCGTCTTTTTTCCAGGAATATCGGTAATCGTTGCGCTCGCCCCAATTCCTTGACATTCTTTGCTAAACGCATCGAGCTTTATCCCGAACGATTCTAAATTGTTGATGAGTGTTACTTTTTTGTTGCTGGCGCGAGTCGCTACAGTGATGTCGATGGGATCTAACTTTCCCGTGTGCAATATGCGCGTTCCGCCAAATGTAATTTCGTGGACGTGCGTCATACGGCCGATAAACTTGTTTATGCCATCCTCCATGGTCAACGTTACCTGGCTCTCTTTGGTGCGCAATATACCGGCGAGTAATGGGTCGATTTTTAGAATCCTGTTGAAACATAAATGGAAAAGCCATTAAAAAAGTCGTATACTAGAATATATAATACACAAAGCGAACAAAACAACATTGTAGATATCTTCGATAATAAATACTAATTAGGAATTGTGCAGAAACGAGACGTTTCACGGTTTATAATGATTATTCAGGCTATAGAATATATGATAATATTTCGTCGGCAGAATAAGCGATGAAAAAAATTTCAAAAAAGAATTTACGGTGTTATTCCACATGGAAAAGAAGAATTTAAAGACGGTTTGTCTTGCTCCGCTCAAATCATCGATCCCCCTATATATATTCATTAAAGCCTCATAAAATCTTGAATCTCTTTACGTCATACTCACTTTCCTTCTTGAAGATTCTCTTTTTTCACGTAATCCGTAAAGCATTTTCGTATTTCTGGCCTCCTCATAACATCTCCTTTCCTAAAAGAAAATCAATCGCTCAACCCTTGAAAGCGGAATATTGATTATCACATGTGGCAGTGATTCTACTCACTCGTATCGGAATTTCGAAAGAATCGGAAGAACATCGGCAGTGACTTTGTAACATTCGGCTACGACGGGCGCATTGCTCGGCGCCGGCTGAACCGGTGCTGATGTTTCTAAAACTACGAGCTCGCGCAACAGCGGATGCTCCGCTTTGATCGACAATATGCTCTCGACGCCTTTTAGCACCTCCGTATTAATCACCCCTTTCGTTTTCATATACGATAGAAAAGCCGACAATTTTTTGTAACTAGATTTTTTAATGTCAACCGTTTGACCTTCGGGACACGCGGGTATCAGGTGATTTTTAAAAAAGTTTGAACTCAGAACAGGTAAATCGGTTTTCTTCATAACTTTACATGCTTTCAGGAAACAGTACTCCAGTAGAGTGTCCATTTCCTTTACGGGATCAGATTCAAACGTAGCCGGAGTCTCACTTGTTTCGATCTTACTACAATTTTCCTATAAATAAATCGACCATAAATAAACAATCGTCTATTTTTGAGCGCCTATTTACTCAGTAAATTTGAACAAACAGCTTGAAATACTAATAATTAAATGAAATCTTTGGCCTTAACGAGAGCAAAAAAAAAATGGGAAAAACAGAAAATCGGTGTTCCAGATGAAAATTATATTCCGAATGCTCCAATGTTACCTCTGATGAAGGATCCAATGGTTCTGCACTAATCTCGTTGCCAGCTTCAACATTGGCTATTCCAGTTTCCAGTGTCTCCAAAGATTCGCAGAGTCTCGCTGCTTTTTCCTCCGACTGCTCTACACTCTCTAAAGGTTCACTGACATTCTCAGATCCAGGTGCGCCAAGTTCCGGTCTTGCGACTGGCTTTCCCAACTGACATAGTTGGTCTCCCATAACATGTAGGATTTCCACACATTTTCCATGACCAGCTGACATGTACATGTCCTCAGAAGACAAAGCTGTGAGCCCAACAGCAACTGGTGCCTGTAAAAAAAAAAAATACAATCTCTACATCAGATATTGATAATGCAAAATCAGAATGAAAAAGGATTTTGACTACACTAGATTAAGGTAATCACCGCATTGAAAGTTTTGCGATATTTGAGAGTTTAATTTTCGTATACACTGTAAGAAATATTTGGAAAATTCATTACTTTGTTTTGCTCTGTATTAACCGAGACCGGGGTGCCTTTCGGTAGCTTTCCGTAAGACCAGAGAGTCGGAGGCCCGTCCAAAACCACTCCCGGCAACATTAAATTGGCACCTCCAGCCAATTTGGACACAACGGGTTGGACGGTAGTGAAGCTAGACAACAAATGTGGATGATGCCAGAGAGTATAGACAGTAGGAAGCAATCCCGGTGCAGTTTGCTCGAGTTGAAAGAACATGGGAACCTTGGCGACGCAGTACAGCTTACCTAGCTGACCACTGTGCGTCATTATCTTCATCGAGCTTATCGCCTCTTTTTTCGGCAAGAGCGTCTGTATATCATGTTCGCTGAGAGACGGAAAAGCGGCCGCGACTTCTTCGCACAATTTTTTTCTGTTGTCAAAAAAATGTGTCACTCACCGACTCGTCGTGGGATAACCTAGAGTCAGGGTTTCTCATTCTTACTGACCTTTCGGTTCCTTTCAGTTGATTATTCGACTTGACCTTGAATGCTTTGATGAACATTTTGGCGAAATGCTTCGTTCGGTAAACCAATTCGAATAAATCAGCTGATTTCACTCATTATTTTCGGTACTCGTACACACGAACCTGACACGTTTTGCCGGTACAACTGACTGCTAATAAATGTACATATTACGGCATGGGAATTTGCCGCTGCAACGCTTGCATCACTATTTGACTACTATTATGCGATATTACTCGGTCGGTAATGAAAACTGTAACACGAATTTCTTCCTTTTCCACGATTTACATCTCATATAACACAAAAGTAACTAAGGATTGGCAAACGAAATTTCTTACCAACTGCAGATAAGATAGGAATCTTTACTCGTGAGAAGTTCCAAGCATTTTCGTAGCAAAGCTGCTTGAGCCGGCATACGTGATCCCAGTATAAGCTGCTGTGTTTACAATATAATATTTTGAGTAGCCTCGAATACAAGACGCTCCGATGGAATTGCAAGAATTTTGTAAAGCTCTTCCGAAAGTGGTGAGTACAAAAAGGCAAGGTAAAATCGGTTTTATCAATTTTTTTAATGGCAATAAAAAATTGTATTTCGTAGGAGCTTCATGCCCATTTAAATGGATCACTGAGTGTTGAAACAATGAAGAAATTGTCATCAATGAAACATCCCATGGATGACTACAATATAACGGACATAGTGAAGAAGCCTACGTCCTTGGAAGAGTATGAATATTTATTTTATTTTTTTCTTCATTCTTTGTCTATCTGCGACAAGCGAAGCAACGGAATTAAGATTAATGACTTCTCGCAGATGCTTCAAGATTTTTGATGTCGTACGCTCGCTTACCGATTCTCCTCAAGCAGTTATGACTGCTACGCGTGAAGTTATATGTGATTTTCATAATGACAATGTCATCTATCTCGAGCTGAGAACCACTCCAAGAGCCGTTGATGGAAAGATGTCCAAATTACAGTACATCAACGCTGTTATATCAGGCATTCAGTAAATAATCAATTTATAACTAAATCATTTGGATAATACATTTTTTTGGGGTAATCCTGCAATTCAAATATGTTTTCAAAGGGCAGCAAAAATAAGCATTCGAGGCATCATTGTCAAGTTGTTGATATCGGTTGATCGGAAGAATGTTTACGAGACAGCCAAAGAAAATGTAGAACTCGCAATTGACCTGCGTGAAAAATATCCTGATATCATTGTGGGCATCGATCTGAGCGGCGATCCCTCTAAAGGCGATGCTTACCTTGACTTATTGCAGAGTTGCAGAGATGCAGGACTCAAAATAGCGGCACATTGCGGAGAGGTACTGAATCTACAGCTATATACAGCTATTCCAACAGAATGAAAATGATAATTGGCATTCTTTAGTAATTTAGCACTGAATCTTAATCGTTTAATTGGAAATATATTTTTGTATCTTTGTCATGTGGATTAATTGATGAAAAAATGAATTTCCACAGATTCCCAATGAAGGAGAAGTAGTAGATATTCTAAGGTTCAGACCAGACAGACTTGGCCACTGTACAAGCATTCACCCCAATTTGAGAGGCTCTCAAATATTGTACGAAATGCTTCTCGAATCACGGATACCAGTTGGTAAGAAATGACTCCAAAAATTGTGAACATCATCGTTATTATTGATTATCGTGCGATGACATTTGCAAATTCATATGGAGAATACATTTATGAGAGACTATTCAGTTTGAGTTATAAATGGTTTTATTAATCTCAATGAATTTTTTGCTGCGTATTGCGTAATCCAAATCACAAGTATTAAAATTACAGGCACACACATTTACAAAATTGAGCAACAAATAAAGTTATGTTTATCGCATTATTTAAAAGACAACACAATTTTTTAGCTTGAAATAGACCTTTTATTTGTCCTTCAATTTACATTATATTATTTATTTATTTGGAAGAAATTTTTTTTTGAAACTCATGTTTCACAGATTATTTGTACTATATTTCACAGCGTCTACTTTGTATTCATGTCATGGCTCAACAGTCTGGCAATTCTTATTCGAATTCAAATGTTTTCAGAATTATGCCTTACCTCGAACGTTAAATGTAAAACGGTGCCGTCGTACGAGCAACATCACTTTGCATATCTGTACCAAGCGAGACACCCAATATCTATAGCTGTAAGGATTTTCTTGCTTAACTCTACTTTCGTCTCTCTTCGTTTCTTCCTCATAGTATTTTTCATATTCAGACAGATGACAAGGGTGTCTTCGATACGACCTTATCGCAGGAATACGAGATTTTGGGAAAGTACTTTGGACTCCAGGAACGCGAACTAAAGGAGATTTCGTTGATGTCAGTCCAATACGCATTTGCAACCGAAGAGGAAAAAATTCTATTGACTCGGGCTATAGAGGCCTTCAACTAGTATTTATTTAAGCATTGCACGTAATTATAATTTGTAAGAACTACACGATTACGACAAAAACTTTTCTACTTTTGTAATACACTTCCATGAATACCATAATCTTCAGCTGAATATGATTACGCTATTCGCCTTTTAATAAGCACATTGATTTACGAATTATTATTTATTCAACAGAAAAAAAAAAACTTCGCAGCTAATATCGAAAAACAAACATTTTCACTTCATACCGTTTCAAAGATTGAGACTTATAGCGCTATTTTTCCCTTAGTGCAATTGATTCCAAAATTTTTACGTGAACGGGAAAATCGTAAATTTCTTTTTATTAAACATTTTTATAGAAAAAGCAAATCAACATTCAATTAATTAATGTGTCAAAACCATGATCTTAGGCTAACTATTATATACTAAATATTGTCTTAATAAATTAATTGATCTAAAAATTGTAATTTTTTACCTTCTTTTACTCTTTTCATTTTTTTCCCGCATTAAAGATGTTTGAAACTGTTATTTTTAATGCAGCGCTAATATTTGGCACGCTAGGCACTAAAGGGTTAAGGGGAGGTTCCTCTATAATTGACCGACAAATTACACTAAGTTTAGGAATTAATTGTGGATGAACAACAAGACGTAATAAGGTGGTTTTTTTTTAAACCTTCATTTATGCTTCAATTGTAATAAAATTTTTTTTTTTTTTCAAAATGACGTTCAAGATGGCGACTGATACATGAAGTGCCCTCCGGTTCCATGCAAAACTGCGTGCATTCCTCACTCGTCGATTTTCAATCTAGAATCATGAAACAGGTTTCATTTTAAAACTGAATAAGTACAGAATAGAATGAACCTAAGAAATCGAAAAAATATTGAAAAATGATAAAATGGCTGACATGTGAGTGAAAAAAAAACATCGAAAAAACGAACTTTCAAGTTCACATGTCCGCCATTTTTTCATTTTTCAATATTTTTTTCGATTTCTTAGGTTCATTCTATTCTGTATTTATTTAGTTTTAAATTGAAACTTATTTCAAGATTCTAGATTGAAAATTGATGAGTGAGGAATGCACGCAGTTTTGCATGAAACCGGAGGGCACTTCATGTATCAGCCGCCATCTTCGACGCCATTTCGTATAAATGGAAATTTAAAAAATGTTTTTATTACAATCGAAGCATCAATAAAAATTTTAAACAAAACCACCTTATTACGTCTTGTTGTTCATCCACAATTAATTCCTGAACGTAGTGTAGTTTTCGGTCAATTATAGAGGAATCTCCCCTTAAGAGGGCAATGTACTTCGTGTAGGAATGTTTTGATAAATTACAGAAAACCAATCAAACACAATTAAAAGTAATGTCGATTTTATTCGTTATTATTCATAGTCGTGGGGTACGTTTACATAGATGTACAGATGATTTAATTAATTAAGCTGCTATTTACGGAAACTACGATAGTTGAATGTTATCAGAGTTCTGTCCTTCTAATGATATCATATGGTATATATGTACACAACATTCATAATAATGATAATAATAATGCTCCTGTGAGTGCGGTGCGATAGTAGTTGCATATTACATAATTAGAAAATTGTTCATCTAGGCGCCGCGGGGGCGGTAATCGGCTCACTCTCTCAAAGTGGCCTGAAACATTAACAAAACGCCTTTGTCGAATCACAATCGAGCGTGACGAGATTGTAGTGGATATTGCGAGTCTAGCGAGTTTTCATATTGTATATATATATATATATATATATATATATATATATATATATGTGTGTGTGTTTTTTAATTTTTATTTTTTCCGAATAAAAAATCCAAGATCCATAATATTTCGGACGAATATATCCGAGCTCTAGAAACTTTAATAGATTGTGATATTCGTCGAAAGTCGAATAAACTTGCTAACATTGAATTTCGTTTTTATACTTAAAAAAAAAAAGAAAACGACTCGCGTTCACGCAATAACAAAACGGTAGTAGTAATAATAGCCACAATAATACTAATGTTTATTTTTAAAAAAGAAATAATCGTAATGATAATAATATCGATAATAATATTCGTAGTGAGAAGTCGATATCTAGAATAATATTCTTCCTATGTAACAGTCTTTTTGGCTATCCTCCAAACTATGAACAATAAAATATCTGTCCGTGTCCTTTCGTAAATTTGCAAAAAAATAATAATAATAATAATTGAGAAACCTAATTTATATTGGACTCACCGATACGCTTTTCACAACATATACAGTGGATAGTCGACAATCAGAGATTTCTTTTCCCTACCGTGTGATCGCTAGATGCTAATATCTTACGTTTTCTACACATCTATACTAGTTATTATGACTAAAGAGATGGTTCTTACTTCAGCAAGTATTGCGATTAATTCTGAAACAATTTTTTTGACGATGTGTGTGTGTGTGTGTGTGTGTGTGTTGCGTGCGCGTGTGTGTGCGTGTGTGTGCGTGCGTGTGTGTGTGTGTGTGTGTGTGTGTGTGTTCTTCGTACATTACATTTCGGATATTATGTACCGATATATCACTCTAGATATTCATAGTTTTTTGCCTCCTTTGCGTTCGATGTTTACTTAAATCGATCGAAAGTTTACTCGAAATCTCAAAGCCGACTGCAACGAAAATCGTGCGACTTACATATTAATCCTGGAAAACGAATAAAAATGACGATGCGAGCGTGAGTCATCTGCGGAGATCCACATTAAACCCGTTATTTAATCTATAGATCTACAAAACTCACCCGACTGTATTTACAAAACTCAGAAACATCGAGACGAGCGGAGTTGATAGACAAGCTAAAATTGCTCGTAACGTCCCGAAAACGCGTCGGTCGCATTAAAAATAAATGTACATATTCAGCGAAATAAAATGCTATAAAATATGGACGCGACCGTGTGTCTCGTTGCGTCTCGACGAGGAAATTGCGATTATAAGTCATTGTCTCGCACGCACAGCGAGGCAATTAAATCGCTACACGATAATAAATAAATTAAGACTCTTTTGATTTCGCGGTAAAAGCGATTAACAAATCATCACATATCCCACCAGAAGAGAATTGCCAACCGGTTTTAATACTATCTGGCTGAAAACGCGTCCGGTCAAGGTGCCTCTATTCTTTTTTAAACACAATTGTGCGCAGCTATACTCCAATTCTTCGTACATTTGAGGTAAACACATCAAAAATAAATCGACAAACCTTCAGTACGTCCACTCACCGACGGTAATTCGTTAAAATGTGCAATTTAAAAATCATCTACGCAAAAGTTGACAATATCTCATTGTTTTTCCCACCCCTTTATCGAACAATTGATAAAAATATTGTCATGATTAACTTGACCGGTCGCACTTGGGCATGTGTTGTATGTATTTATAAGAAGAATGCATTATATACGGTGGAACTTGTACTCGCGACCGTTCCCCGAACGAAATGACCGCTGATTATAATAA
Organism: Clistopyga incitator; assembly: GCA_947507545.1. Lineage (NCBI taxonomy): Eukaryota > Metazoa > Arthropoda > Insecta > Hymenoptera > Ichneumonidae > Clistopyga > Clistopyga incitator. Next base: position 355,881 of record OX382174.1, on the reverse strand, counting down.
TGAACTTAAAAATTAAACATTTCTCATCGTTTTCTTTTTCTGTTTTTTTGTTTTGTTTTGTTTTTTTTTGTTTTTTTTTTTTTTTGTTTTTTTTTTCCATTGCACACAAATCATACATACTTTTACTATTTACATATTACTGTCCGATTTTGAACGCTGTAGCCTACCGCGCGTTGCCGGTGATGTCGATGCAAACGGAGTCAATAATTGATAAAGAAATACAGGACGCTTCGCTTCGGAAATATATTGATCCGATAATCGCAAGCTGCTTGCATGTCCGTCGTGTCATTACCTTTTTATGTTCTTCAGCCTATGCAATTCGCACGATATGCGAGATAATATCTGTGTAAGGTAGGCTTCTCTTGTTGATTTAAGCCGGAAAGGGGCTGACGCATTATCGCTTACGTAGAGGTATATATACTAAAAACGAATAAATTGACACGGGGTGTCATGCGCTAAGCTTACACCGCGAACTGTTGGACTCGAAGGCGTTCACGAGACGATGCTTCGCGCCGCTTTTGTGTTATTATTAGTGGCGGTCGTCGTACTTCTGCCATCCGTCTGCGCGAACAGGACTCCCTGGTACATGACTCCATTCAACTCCATACTGACAACGAGGGAGTTGTCGCCGTTTCGGCCGTCGCCTGTAAAAAATGAAATATCGTTCGATAAAACATTTTTTAAATATTGTTTTCATGAAAAACTAATATCAAATGTGCAATATAATTGCGACATAATATGCATCATTGCATATTGAGACATCTTCACGCACCTCGATTGGAAATTTTGATGTGAGTGCCGGCCAAAGCTGGAACACTTTTTTCGTTGGGGTTATCGTCGTCGGAAAGTAGCCTCTTGGCAGGAGGAGGGCCGGGTGTTGTGCTGAGCTCCGCGTCCCTCTTCACCTGGATGCTACCGCCCGAAGAAGGCGGACTGTGTCTCGTTGGTGACGAAGATATAGGCGATGACCTATGACATAAACGAAAAATTCTGTACAGACTTTTTCGAATTTCCAATTAATTTTACCGATTAGATGATGAATTCCAGGCTCACCTGAGGCCAAGATCGAGGGCTTCTCTCTGTGGTTCCGGGCTGGCGGCTTGCGGATGCGGCGAGTGTGATGTTTGCGGCGAAAGAGGCGCTTGATGTCCAACGCCAGGATAGAGAGTGTTGTTGTTGTACATGTTCCACAGGGTCATTTGTCCAAGTCGGGACATTTCAATAGCGCTAAAAGCGCTGTCGCGCGGCGGCGTCGAAGAGGGTGGCGAGGCGCTACCCTGCCGATGGATCATTGGGGGAGGTGTTGCACCCCCGGCGTTCCTCAGCTCCTTGTTCAACATCTTGACGTACTCAACCATACGAGCCTCGAATTCAGCCGGTGCCATTCCGGGTATAGGACCTGTTTTAGCGGATGACATAAAGAAAATCGAATTTAGAACAAATAAGCTCGCGGCTCTCGACGCCTACTGTGAACGAGTCTTATTAGTAGCGTGGGCAAGAATTAGCTGTCGAGTCTAGGGTCTTATACACCGTACCACGAGCGTGTATATGTACTTGATCGATCGTTCGCCAATGTCAAGCGGCTTCGCCTTCTCTCGCATCGTGAGTCGCAGCATCCTCTCCACTAACATCGGCGCTGCGGCGAAAGAGCCACGCCGACGGATGCTAAATTCGTGTCGCCGCGCTTCGTTGATTGGCGTCGGTCCATCAGTCCGTCGAAATAAGAGAGGAGATGAAAGGGCGAGGAGAGACTCGTACCCAGCAAGGTTTATTTGACTGAAAGCGGGCGCCTCCGGACCAGCGAAGCTCTCAATTCGAGACGAGCGTACAAATTTGCTCGAGTGAGCCACTACTAGAGGTGTAAGCAGAAACTCTTTTTTTATGTATTTTTCTGCTCGTGCGACCACTTGAAAAATAGCACGAATTGGAGAAATTTTCCACTTCTGCAGCGACGGATAGTGATTTTTTTTAACTAATATTTTTAAAAATTTCATGCCCACAGAAGAAATTTTTTTTGTCAGAAACAAAACCGATTTTCAAGAATTCTCAAAATGGTCTGAAACATTGAGAAAAGTGATTCAGAAAAAATGGCGCGATGTTTCAGGGTTGGGAAAGTCAAATCGCTGTATTTTAACTGGAAAATGAAGTGACCCTTAAGGGTGGGAAAACGGGAAAGCTCGAAGGTATAACCGAAGGATGGAAGGGCGCGGAGAACTCGACGGTTGCCTCACAGTTGGTCTCGCGCGAGGGGTTGAGGGAATAGGAATGCTCGTTAGCGAGAGTCATCCGTTAACGCCTGTCTACCAGGGGATCGTACAATCAATTACGCCTCCTTCGTTCTCTCGCATCATCATCTCCGGGGAGACTCGAAAGAGAGAGAGAGAGAGAGAGAGAGAGAGAGAAGAGAGGAAAGCGAGGGACGTGCGCGACTACCGATTTAAAATAAACTCTTGGTTCTCTTTTCCTACGGTCCTCGTTCTCATCGTTTCATATACTGTAGTTATCGAGTAATTTTGTTCATTATTGTCATCCCGACGGCTATTCTTGTCAACGCTACGACTTTGTTGCTTCTGCGTCGACCGAAAATTAGAGGACCGAGACAGAGAGCAAAAAACCTTTCCAGTTACACTTTTTTTTTCCTCAATGATTGATTTTCAACGCTGCAGACAACGAAATTTTCTCGAATTCAATTTCAAATGTTATACCAAATATTATACCTCAAATGGTGAAAAATTATTTATAGAAAAATTCCTAAAATTGGAGGAAAAAAAGTGCAGCTCATTGAAAATGATTATTGTCGCTAACTCGGCTCTCCTGCATCAAAGCACGATTCGCACCTTGCGGATGCTGCGGATGATGGGGATGATGCGGCAGCGGTGTATGCGCTGCACTGCCGTTGACCAGTGATTGTGAGCCGTGATGCTGACCACCAGCCACAGCGGAGACAAGAGAGAGGGGCGACATTTGTGCGTGCAATGCCATGGAGCTCGGTGTGTGTGGGTTCCTCTGGATCATGCCATCACTTCCACTGCTACCACCTCCGTAAGTTCCGTAGCTGCTTCTGCGACCCTCTCGGCGATTGCCATCGATGGCTGCTTGAAGTTCTGACGGTGTTGACAAGCCCAGTCTGTCACCCTCGTAAGGATATAGGTATTTCATGTATCTAAAATAACACAAAAATAATAAATATTAATATACATTGTTTGTACGAAATATGGCCTGCTTTCAGTACATTGTAAAGCTTTTCTTCATGATTTTTGAAATTCATTTGACTTATAGAATTTATATAAAAAATTATTTTCACTTCAGTAGAGTAATATTATATAATAGAAAAAATATTTGAAAAATTGATGGCTTGAAAAATATATTGTCTTTATGGGAATTCTTCGTATGGCAGAAAAGTAGTGTCACTTGTATGTAATCGGTTCGTGGGAATCACGTATGGGTATTGCCATGAAATCTAGAGGAGATGCGATAGTATATATACACGCCTGAGCGATCTCGCGAATAAGTATACCTGGCTACACTATATATATATGCGGCGAACGTTGTTATACCGCAGCCTATAATTCGCACGGGCATCGTTCGATTTTTACGATTGTCTGCTGCCAGACTGTGCTGTAGAAGCAACAGCAGCAGCAGCAAGCCAAAGTATATGCCCCCGCACGCGTCGCGTCCCTCTCGAGCGGAGAGGTACAGCGGAACTCACCCTCCCGAGCTCTCTCCGATATTACATGTGGCTGAACTCGGGCCAGACGCTCAAGCTAACCCGTCGCACCCGGTGTATAAATCTTTCGCTCTCGAGGTGATAATCAAATTCAAGACTAACCGATCGATTGCGTGTCTGTATATTCTCGACACGTGATTTTTACGAGCGATCTATCGCTCTTCTTGAATCTCGAGACAAAAAAACTTGCAGCCTTCGAAATTCCAACATCCTTTTCCCTTTATTTATGAAAGGCGCGTCATACATAAAACCCTACATTTTGGGCCATCTGTGGCCCCTGGACCATCCCAAGGTAGTATTGTCCGTTTTGGATATCGACATTGGTTCGCTATCATTTTTTTTCTCAATTACTGTTTTTTTTTTAAAGGCACTGTCAATATCAATTTTTTGTTAAATTTGAAAGAAAGTCCTTTGTTAAGCTTTAGTGTACAATTTTTCAGTCTTTGAAAATTGATGCGTAAACGCGTTAGTTATCAATTCTGTACAAAGCGAGAGAAAAATTAATGTCTCGAGTCTGATCGTGTATCAACAGAGTTCGAAAATCTCATTACAGCGAATACTTCAAAAGCCGAGGATATATAATTTACAATGATATATATATATATGTATATATATTTTTCACTTTCCCGAGCGTTTGAAGAATAAGCGCGTATGGCGGGTTATCGTGATGATTACAGAGGGCTGCGTGCGGTTCTCGCCACCAGCAACACAGCCTGCGTTTTATTTGTATTCACAAGATTGCTGCTCATCGTATCATAAGCGTTGCGCTTTGGGCTCTAGTCTAAGAAAAATATACACGGCGGTGACGTACAAAAGAATCGTGGTGGAAGCGGCAACGGAACATAATATTAACGCGGTACACATCGTCTCTTTGTTTAGCGCAATACTAGAACCGTTAAGTCGCGCGTTTGTGCGGATTGACGTTCTTGAATATTTCACGCCTCTTCTCGCTACTTTCAGCTATATCAGTTACATTTTCTTAACCCTTCCACGTTTATCGAGACGTTATTGACCTAAAATTTAATTTAAATTGCATCTAACATCTGAACAATAATAAATTAACTTTCAACAAAGTACGTCCATTGATTATTTTCCGCACAAATTCCGTGAACGTTTTTTTTTTATTTTATAAATCTATGTATTATTCTTTTAAATCACTCCACGAATAATAAACGTAATTGCTTATTTTTAAAAAATCTTAATACTAACAAAATTTGCCTGTGAACCGCGTTAACATTGCCAAATTTCGTCACATTGAAATCTAATGGTAACGTACACGAGCCAATAATACAGAATCGAGGGCGAGGAGAATAAATAGTTAATGCAAGAAACGCGAGAGCACAATGTCTTGACGTCTGGTCGGTCAAAGTCGAGAAACGAGGCGACATTTCTAAATGAGGCTTCCGCGATAGGATTGAGAGGCGTTGCTGTGTCACTGAGGTCAAAAGAAAAAACGTGAGATTCAGATTGAGAAAGAGAGAGAGAGAGAGAGAGATGAACGAATCGTGCGGCTATCGGCGAGCTCGGAAACGAGTGAAAGAGACGAAGGCGAGTCTCGGGAAGTGAGTGACGTATTAACTAGCGCGCTCTAATATGAAATACAGTGAATGCTGACGATGCCACGTTCTCCTCCTTCTTCGCGCCTCTCATCGTCAAAATAACTCCGAGTCTCGCGTGCGCTTTGTGTGTGACGTGCGACAGAACGTCGGGAAGCCGGGTACATCCATCATTCGAGGAATGGGACGACGGTGGTAGTCGAGAAGCTCCGAGGAGAATCAGAACCACAGCCGCGAATGTACCACTAAAACACGCAGAATTACCGCGGCAGAACCATATCCTGCTAGTTCATAACAGCGCGGACAAAAAAAATTCCTACGCTTTGTAAGTCAATTGTCGCTCATTACCCACATGAGGATAGAAATATACACTGAAGAGAAAATTGGCAATATCAGTAACTACAAAGTGACAACTATTCAATGATTTCACGATTTGAATTTAAAAAAAAACACACACACACACACGATCTGCAATGCAAAACTATGAAAATGATATTATCGAATTTTCATCCTGACTCGTTTTCTCGATTTTTTTCGTACTGTAATTATCATTCGGACAGTGTCATTAAAGTTTAAAAAATTGTGATAGATTTTTTTGGTTCTCCGCGAAAATATTCCACACGCATACATCCATTTTGCCGATTGAACGTAAGACAGATATTTCGAAATCTTTTGGTTTTTTTAAATATTTTTTTACGGTGTTCTATAACCGAATGACACACGAGACGAATCTTTGGTCTTTGAAGATGCCCGAGAGTATCGCATGACGCTTGTCTCGCGGTGTTCTTTGCTCAAATGTTGTATTAAGGAGCGCTCGGCAAGTTATATTTGTGAGCGCTTAAGGGGATCCAACCAGACGGGGCTATAAAGTCTCTGTGCTGCGGAATCGCGGGTGATCGAGCGTGACGAAGGATACTCCCCCGTTTTCTTCTCTTTCCGGTGAATGGAGGATGCACCAAACGAAACGCTGGAGAAACAACGGTGACGCTATGGACTCCTGGTTGATAAATAAAAAGCGTCTTTCTCCCTCGCAGTGCGGCCTTGCAACTTACTGGGTGCGGAGTGTGAACGCGGCGGACGTGATACTGGACGGCAGGTGGAGTCCCTTGATGATTTCCTGCCAGAGTTTCTTGTTTATAACGTCGACGAGTCCGCCCCGAGCTATTACCAAATTGTAGAGCTCGTATAGATCCAGAACCGATTTTGCCATGATCGGTAGACGATTGATCGGCGTTCCTGTAAGCAAACAATGAGACCAACAATTAGTATAAAGCCCAGGTGAATATATATCCCGAAACCACATAAATTTAACAGAAAAATCGAGAGAGAAAGAGAGAGAGACTCACTGAAAATTGGTAATAAAAATTAAACGTTTCGTGTGCGATCGATTGGCAAGTGCACAAAAGTCAAATAACAAAAATTTATGAGTCAAGTGTCGCGACGCGAAAACGAGACCTTTTGCGGAAAGCCGTGAGAGATACTATTGCTTAAAATGGCCCGTTTTTACCGCTAGCGAGTGAACGAGGGACTTTATTATCCCCGAGTCAACAACACGTTAGCTTTACTCTCGGGAAAACGTTTAAAAACGAAAGGTCCACTGGTGGTTAGAAACAAATGAAAAAACACAAGAAAAAAAGGAGAAAAGAGCCAAGTATAAACCAATAGGAAGGAGGAGCTGAAGAGAGGCTTTCGAATGGTACATGTGTATATTCTCATAGATGGCGTTCCCTCGCTCTCCTATATGCGAGAGAGACAGAGAGAGTGAGACACGTTTAAGGGTGAACTATGCGCTACGCGATGGGACCCAACGCAAAGAGGTGGAGGAGGCGGAGGAGGAGTACAGAGGAACTTGCTGGAATTTAACGAGTTTGCCCAGGGTTTGGAGTACCGGCGTTAACGAGAGTAATAACGAATTCGCGACTATCACGCGAGCGACGTAGTTTTACGAGCTTGCGAACGATTCCGACGAGACGAGTAGTCCCCGAGTCTCTCCCTTTCTCTCTCTCTCTTCGCTTTGCTTGTACAGTATACACGAAGAGAGCCACAGCGGTGGTTCGCGATGGCGATGACGTTGCTCGTGTTGGTGTAACAACGCCTTCCTCGGTACTCTGCACTATCGCGAAGCGCACTGAGGATATTACACTACACTATGGAAGTGTATATGCAAAGGGTGTGAGAGAGAGAGAGAGAGAGAGAGGGAAAAAGGGACAGAGCGTAAGTATCGCGCAGAATCGTTTATCCACCATCGAGGACGAATGGCTGTGCCGCCCGCCATTTCTGCTCGCGGCAGCGAGGAGAGCAGCGAGTAATAACGCCAACATCCGAGAGAGTAGAGGGGGAACCCGCAATTTCGGGCTATCGAGCTTGCTCTTGGCCCCTCCGGCTTTATTATTGGCCCTGCAATTATTGTTGATATACGCGCCCGGCAACCAGTTTAATATCCCTATATAGGACGCAACAATAAAGCGCCCCGTTCGGCCTCGCGCAAAATGGCGCCCGGTATACGTACCGGCCCTCGCGGTGCAACCGGCAGCTTCGAGTTCCAGAGAAACATATGCATGCCGTTTTACCCCGAGGTATCGAGGGGCTGCTCCCTGTATGATTTTAAGAGCTCTGACTCTCGCGACTCTTTCTCGTCACTCATTCCTCTCTCTCTCTCTCTCTCTCTCTCTCTCTCTCTCTCTCTCTCTCTCTCTCTCTCTCGATCTTATATGTGTACGGAATGTATGTACACATGTATGTACATGGAATGCATTTTGACGGACACTGTTCCGGTATCTCGAGGACCATCGATCGATATGCGGACAAGCTGAATTATTCACCGTACCCACTTCGACCCTTTCCACCCTTTCCGGTTTACGTCGTGGAAGAGTTAAGAGAATAATTTTACGTGATTTTTTTAAATGACGCTGGAAATTTTTTTTCGGTGTACATGCGAGCTTGATTGCATGGAGAACAGTACTTTCGTGGGAATTTTATTATGTAAAAAAGTTACAGTGTAATTGAAATTTTGGTCTTGTGTGTATTTTAAAAAATGGATGATATACACGATACTTGAAAGCTCGGAGAACGATTGTTGAGTTGCTTAGCGTGAAAGCGAAGATCGGAAATGCTGCAATGTCGAAGGAGATGAGCAGACAGCGCTAGTGTAGCTCATCGTCTCGCGTCTTGGCCATAGCCACGCACGGTGACTTCTACTACTGAAGAACGGTCGACTATTGGTCGCGGCGCGTAGCTTTTACGATGAGAACACGCGTGAAACGTGATTCGAATGCTGTACTCGAGCGCGGCCTCGAGTCCGTCTGTAAGTACGAGTGCATGCACGAGAAAGAGAGAAAAGTGAGAATTTTACGAAGTGCTGACTCGGGTGCGAAAGAGCCCGAAGTGGCCCGAGAGGAGGAAATAAAAAACGCACTTATTCTTAGTAGGCGCAAGCTCACTCGACGGCGCGTTACCACGGCTGAAGGCGGTGCTGATGTTCACCAGTGCACATAGAGTACGTTCGTGCTAAGACGAGTGCTGAGATGGAGGTGGTAAACGGAGGGAGAAGTCGCACGTGTTGATTATGAGGATGGAGAATCGGGGAAATGAACGAATACGCAACGCGACAGAGACGACCTCACCGAACGACGCATTACGACTGCTGAAGACCTTGCTGCTGTTGCTGATTTGTTCACCAGTCTACCGAGAGTTAATTCATGATGAATGTTGACAAGATGGTTGAGATTCAAATGGAGGATTTGGAGGATGATGAAGACGATGCTGAAGAAGATGATGATTAAAAGAATAGTCAGGATAGTCGATCAGAATGATAATGAGGATATTCCAGAGAAATCGCGTCTTGATGATGAAGATGTAGAATCAGAGAAAGAATAAATACGCAGCGCGACAACGACATGGTCACTGAACGATGACGACGATGAGGAGGACCCGTGCAAGAGGGGCACCAACGACAAAGAAGGGGGGAGGGGGGGGGGGGGGGGGCACCAACAACGCGAAGAAGAGGGAAGAGCTGTGGTGATCGAGGCGAGGAGAGGTTTCATTGTTTACCGGCGTGAGAGACAGAGAGGGAGACGGTGAAAAGAGTAAGATACCTTCGACGGAATGGAAGAGGAGCGCGAGCCAGCATTCAGGATGCGATTACGACTTTTCTTGGTAGGATCTCCAATCAGCAGTTATTTTTATAATGGCCGCCAGCACGTCTCTTGCTGCGGTGTAACAGGGGGAGGGAGGGATGAAGAGCGCAAGCAACGGTGACCATTGCATACCTTCTTCTTCCTCCTCTTCTTCTTCTTCTTCTTCTTCTACTTCTGACATCGTCTTCTACTTTTGAATGATCTAAACTATAAGTCATACTCGGCACGTCGGACAATATCGAATTGCTGCGAATTAAGTTCCGCGAGAATTTCCGCGTTACATGCCAACTATGTTGATTGCTCTTCCGGGTTTTCCTTGTCACGGCGTTCACTCAAATGAATTATAAACATTCCTGCAATTTTCCATCGCAGATGATTGGGCATTCTATTATTTCATAAATGTCAATTTTCGTGACTTGAAAATAAAGAGGGCCAATATTTTGCATGCGGTTACACAATTTACCGATTATAATTAATGCAATTGCCGTATTACCATTATTCTATTAAGAATTCGCTATAAAAAATTGAGCAAGCATTGGAGGTACTTGAGATTTAGTAATATATACATCGGTGTCCATCCTCGCGGTTTGTCACGCCCTCGATAGGAGCCCACCAAGTAATTGGTATATGCGATACAAAATGTTGCATTTTATGGGTTATTGCGTTATGGGCGGCGCGGGAGGCGCAGGGAGTGCCCAATCCAGTAACGATCGACCCCGGGACCTCGAGAGGCCTTTATTAACCCGTACGAATATAGTATTAGCAGTATAGTTGCTAGCTGTGGCGGCGATGAGGTGCGGCCGGCTCAGCAGCGCACGTCCAAAGGGTTTTAGGCCCAACGGAATCATAGGCACCACAGAGCAAAACCAGCAGGCGCGGCAAAACTACTTTTCTTGGAATCTCGCGTGACGACCCTGAAATTTATCGAACAGTATAAGCTCACGCGTGCAGCTCCACGACCGAACCGCGAATCGCACGCCGCATTCACGGGACACCCTTTTGCCCTTTCGATTTTTTCGTATTTTTTTTTTTCTCTCGAAGATTTCAATTCCTTTGGAATCGTGCAGCACGCGGCTCTCCGTAAGAAGCCAAAAGGGGACTGCAAACCTCCATTATTTACTTTCATGCATGTACCATATAATTGACTTGAGAAGTCTTATCGTATGAAATTCTTATGAAGGAATTTTCAAATTTCTTCCAAATTTTTTTTCACGAAAATAAAAAATAATGAAGAAGCGTAATTATATTTTTAATATTCTTTATTGCATGCATATTAATGCCCTGCATAAGAAGCGAGGCAAATTTTTTATTTCAAGCATGCACCGTATAATTGACTTGAGAATTCGAATTTTTTCATCACTGATAAGAATCGATACGTTTCCTTTAGCGAAAAATAGTACATTGTGATACTAGTACGATAAAGCGGCCGTTATCGCGCGGAGGTTAGGAAGCCGCGCACGAGCTAAGTCGAATACGACACGAGGCGAAGCCGAGTGTTGTTTGTAGCGCGAGCGGAGGCGAGTGCACCGCTTCCTAACCTCCGCGGGATGGCCGCTTCGTCGTACAAGTGTCACATACTATTTTTTCAAACAAATGACAACATACTGTCGCACATCTTCGTGACTGCGAAGCATTGCGTAAAATCATCTTGTAGATAGTTTTACACACGCCATCTGGTGCGTAAAGTTATCTAAACAATTCTAGATAACTTCTAACTCTAGAATTCTCTAGAATCTAAAGAATTCTAGATAACTTCTAACTCTAGAATTCTTTAGATAACTTTACGCACCAGATGACGTACGTAAAATTATCTGCGTTTATGTCAGCATAATGCGCCATCTTACGCACACTTTGCAAGCACGTAATGTGCGACTTTATGTGCATGAGTTACACAAAATTAATAAATCGAACTTTTACATTTCTAGCAGCATTTTCAAATAAAATGTGGTTCAAAAAAATGAACAGCACCCGAAACAAGTAAACCTACGTATTTCCATTTGTAACTTGGGTAATTAACTTAAGAGTTATTATTTTGTTAAATAATTATCCCGAGTTCTTTTGAACATTTTTTGGAAGCAATATCATGGCACGAGCGCATATTGGCAAACGCTATTCAACACCGACAAGAGATCGATCGATCCAATACTTTTCCGGCATTCGCTAATCGACAAGAGTCGAAGTTACACTACGAGCTGTCCGCACGCTCATCATACTATACATGCATATCACTATACCGAGCATACCCATGGCAAATGTGGGTTGCATGTCCGGATCGATGTATCCCACATGGAAAAAAAGTATATATCAGATATATAGCAAGATATATAATTGATATACAACATATATGACCGCAAAAGGTTCTATATCTCATATATATCTTTTATATATTCATCAGATATATAATTAGATATAATATCGTGATACATATTCGATATAAATTTACTATATGCTGTATATATAAGCAGATATGTGTCTACGTATATTTGATAATATAATAAACTTTTTTAATACTGCCTATAAAAAATATACATGAGTCATGTGTGCATAATATATCCAAACATACCATGTATCTATTACAAATGCACACTCTAAATTTGAAAAAGTGAAATTTTCGAGCTCAAATTTGGCACGCAAGTATAGTATTAATTCCTCTTCAATTGCTGTAATTTTGGAGAAAATATATCTATGTATACTGATTTTATAGAATTTTAAATTTTTTTGAAAAATGTCGTATACTCTCTAACTTTCGTAAAAAATCGCCGATATGGCTAAATCGTTCTTTATAACTAGAGAGACATTAAATGCTGTTTGGTATTGAATTTCGACAAAATCGGTAAAGCGGTTCGGATTTTATGGAATTTTGAATTTTTGTAAAAAATCAAAATTTTGGTATAAATCGCGTCGAATTTCAACAAATTAACTGAAATGTGCTATAAACGAAAAATAACATACAGTCCTACTGTGTACCAAATTTGGTGGTGATCGGTAAAGTCGTTCAAATATTACACAATTTTGCATTTTTGAAAAAATTGTGATTTCCGCTATAACCTCCGCAAAAGTTAAAAGTAAAACAAAAGCTTGTGCCTAATAAAAATGAGATGTGCAGGTGATTTATTCATTTACTCAAAACAAGGATGCAAAGTAGAACCTTGCACATTGTTTCCTCATTTAATTTTGCTCTTCACAAAGCTTCCTCTATGAGGAAGCCAAAATCAGTTTTTACACTTTTCCAAGTGAAAATAACTCGAAAAAAGTGAATTTTTAAATTTACACTTAAAAAAAGTGAAATTTGAACTTAAGAATCTATCACTTTTGGAAAAGAAAAGTTCAAACTTGCAAAAATTTATATTTCAGTTGTGCAATTTCGATTTTCCTGGACAACCGGCTTTGGATATTAAAAAGCCTGAAGCTTAGCCCAGTTCTGTAATACTTCTGCAGATTCTACCAAAATTGGAACACTTTCTGTCGAGTAGTTTAGGAGAAAATAGGTTTGAAAATTTTGGGCTGTGCTGGGAAAGTGGTGGAGGAAGTACCACTGCCTCTTAAGGATGCGTGTTACTCTGTTAGCCGTGCGTCTCGGAGCATTAATGCGATGTAAATAAACAACGCGTTCAGACAGGCAACAGTGTGCGTGCGCGCGCTCTCTCTCTCTCTCTCTCTCTCTCTCTCTCACTATAGCACTCAGGAGTTTTAGCGCCAGGACATAAACTTTTTGTTTTCTGCGACTCCCCATCTTTCTTCATGTATATCTCGCTATATTCTGCTTCGACTCCTACTATGCCATTTGGACTTTCTAAATCATCAAGTACTCGGTAGCATAGTCGGTAGCGATGTCGTTGTTAGGAAGTTAGGTAGGCAGGGTCGTAGGTTCGAATCTCGGTATAGGCAAAAATTTTCTTCGATAAAAACCGTTTTCCTGCATACAATAATACTGACAATGTATCAATAAATAATCCTCGAGACGAAATATATGTATTTTCACGTTTTTAGGAATAAACAAAAATAATTTCAAATTTAGAGTAGGCATTCGTTGTAGATTCCAGATATACAATTTATATATAGTGATAGGAGTGGACTATAAGGCACCTGTATGGGAGTAAATCGTCCAATCCCTTTCACGAAAGTCTCCTTGACTTATCCCAATTCATCCTAAGAGCTACGGAAGCGTAAAATCCTTTAACGAAAATATATTATCATTTGAAATGCATGAGAAATTTGCAATATACGATATTAATAAGTGCAATGAAATAAAAAATCGATCAACAATTTTTCCAGCTAGAAAAACTCAATTTTCCCCATTAATTAATTCACATTACAATCTCATTTTTCAACTGATTCAACCAAACGAAAAATTAACTTAAAATCATTTTTAAAAAAATTCTTGCCTGATAAAAATGGTACAGAAAAAGTGGGTGGCTAAGTTTCAACGAGAAGCATTTAAAAAAATTGTCTTAGTGAATGATTTCATCATTTTTATGTTCCGAAACGACAAGAAGTGGAGTTTCAGAATTTTTATTTTATTTTATTATTATATTATTTTTTATTATGGGAATTGGGTGAAATCGTGCATACATTAACACCAATTTACGAGACAAATTTCGTTGCATATTATATAAAAAGAATGTAGAGCCGCACGCGTAGCTAAAGGGTTACTCGAGATGAGATCTCTCCCTCTTTCTCTCTCTCTCTCCTGAAATGGGAGAAAGGGTCACGGCGAAATAGTTGCCGGGTGTCGGCTTAACTTTGTTAGCGAGGCCGTGTGTCGGCGGGACTGAGGAGCATTATCAAGCGAGTTAAAGGAGCGAGCTACGAAATTGGCATTGCGAGAGAAAGAGAGAAGAGAAGGAGAACGCGCCGCGTTGGAAAGTCTGTGGAGTTGCGGGGGTGGAGTTTCGTATGAAATACACGTGACATTTAGTGCCTCACCGGCTGGCCCGGACGGACCAGAGACGCAAACGCGCGCGTATTATAAATAGATCCACCCTCCGAAGCATGAGCGAGACGAGAGGAGACGAGAGCTCACGAGAGAGATAGGAATTAAGGGGGATGTGCCGTGCTATATGCCGAGCGCGCATCACCCAAAAGCTACCACCATCACCAGCAACACTACAAACCCGCACCAGTGCTACAATCTGCTTTATAATCTTGTTAGGATTTCGCGGAAATATAGGCGTAATTTACGATGCGTCGCGAGTTAAATGTCGGGACGCAAGGGCCGCGAAATTTAAGTGTTGAATTGTGCTTGATGTGCTCGCTGCTCTTGCTTCTGTTATACCCTTAAACGTGACCCCCTGTTTCAGGAGAGGGCACCTCATTATTAGGGAAATTAATTTTCGGAAAAAATTCATTATTTTATTGATGATAAATTGTCAATTTCCTAGTCCTCACCGCAATTGCCTAAAATTTCTTTTCGTAAGTAAACTAATTAAAAATAATTGTACCGTTTTTCGTTTTGATGGAAATTTTTTAATAAAATTGCACCAATAACTTTTTCTCTGGCCATCAAAGTTCGATTATATAAAAATTCTCCTGAGTTTCGTCCTTCCAATAATTGCCCAAAATCCACACGCAGCAGTCCCAACATAATACTTTTTTTTTCCTCGAGTCTAGCGTGCGTTATCTGACGGTCTCTCTCCAAATTGCAGACGCAGCATCCGTAATTTAATTTCCACCGGAGCAAACGAGCAGCGGATTTCGTAGTGTCGGGGCCTTGAGGGTGCAGTCGCATCCAAAATCTGTGTCTCGTCTCTGTGTACCGATTACGAGATTATGGGAGAGACGCTCCCGAGGATATATACATAGATAAGCGAGGATAGTGAAAACCCATAGATGCACATGGGAGAAGCGGAGAGAGAGAGAGAGAGAGAGAGAGAGAGAGAGAGAGGTGTGGCTCTCGTATGTAGACGCAAGGCGAACGCGTAATTCCGGGGCCTGGCATCGCTGCCCACGAATCCGAGAGTCACAATCCCAAAGAGAAAAGTAGAGCTTCTCTCTCTCTCTCCCTTCGGTTGGAAACGCCATGGGTGGCCCGTGGAAAAACTCACCGGACCACACTGCGGACTCTCCAAATGACGAAGACGCTGAGAGAGGAGGACAATAAAATCTTCAAATAATATTGCGAGCAATAAACTCGCGGCAAGCGCAACACCGACGACGTTCCGACGGTGCGCGTTGTATCCGAAGCTGTCGAGGTCGGGCCAGCCCCTCGATGCCACGCCATCGGCACTTCAATGCGGAGCACCAACCAGTGCCGAACTCCTTTCTCCCTCTCGCCTCCTCTTTCACTCTCACGGGCAACTCTTTTTTCGGTACCCTTTGATAGACTTTACGATCCGGTTTGATTCGCTTGGTCACCGTCGCGGGGAGCCACGTGCACTTCTCTCTTCCTGTTACTCGCCCCCCCCCCCCCCCCCCCCATTGGCCTCTTTTTGCATCCTCTCATCCCTGACGTCGTGTCCTCTTCGGCTTCTTCAGGCTCTTCTTCATCTTTGTCGGATTATGATTGTTCTTCGTCTTCTTCTTCTGCTGCTGCTTCTTCTTCTTCTTCTTCTTCTTCTAGGTCTTCGGTGAACACGCATTCGCTCCGGGCAGACGGAAAGTCGTTGCTTTGGTCGACAGCGCCGAAGAGGATTCCCGAGTCGGGCAACACCAGACGCAGCTACTCTGGGATTACTCTCTTCTGGTACTTGCCAACAATGTGGCGAAGCTTTGATGTGACGTAAAATGGCACGTTAACCAGCACCGCACGAACCGAGCGTGCGTGCGTGCGTGCGTGCGTGCGTGCGTCTATGCGTTCTTCACGCTTGGATATGCTTGCTGCATGCTCTTACAACTTTATTCGCAGCTATAAGAGCGAGAGTGTAACCCATATGGAAGAGCCGCCAGCGCGCTCACGCCACACGTGCGATTTAAGGTCTTTCTCTCTCGTCCTCCTGTCTACACGGAACGATTAAAGCAATCGCGTTTTCTAACGAATGCATAAAAACATTACACGCGTTAGAACTTTCAATTCAATTTTTATCGTGCACGAAATGTTATTAATTCTATAAAAAATGCAATTTTGTCCAAAAAAGTAAATGCAATTTTTTATAGAAATTCCATTTTCTTCAATTGCTGCGAACATTTATTTTTCAAACAATTCTTTTAGTCTCATTTTAAAACGTTGAGCATTAGAAATGTGTCAGTGAAGGTTTTTTTTTTACTACGAAAATTAATCACAAAAAATGCGAAAATTTTATTTGACTTCAGGGAAAATTAGGGCACGTTTGGGGGTCATCACCTTTCGGTGGCTCGTCCAGTGACAAACCGCGCGAATAACGCGAGAGGAATTGGAGGAGGTGGTGGATAGAATGAGAAGGTAAAAGGTAAAAGCTCCGGAGGAAGGAGCATCTGTGAATCGAAGCGGCTTAAGGCGGCAGGAGAGCGGCACCAACAGCAGCAGCACAGCACCACCACGAGGAAAGAACCCGGGCGGCGACGATATATCATGAACCCCCAGAGCGATCGGCGTTGTTGTGAAATATTAATAAGCAAATTAGTTCAGACTTAGTGCGCCCTACCAACACGAAAGCACCGGCGTGATGGAAATGGCCGGGAGGCCGCACAAAACACTCGTATTTCACTTCCCACACGGCAAGCCGAGCCTCTACGCCGGATCAGACAAAACGATATAGGAATGTAAAGGTATACACATGAGGAATCTCCCATACGTACCACAATCTTTTGCCATCGCGATAAACCACGATTAATTCGCAAATGCAAAATTATTGACCATTGTAAAAAAAACAACTTTCTTCAAATTATTACTAATCATTTTTTAAATATTCCAATTCCAATTAAATGTCGATTAAAAAAAATTGATTCCGACACATGTGTCAAATTATGTTCAATTTATTTATTAACTTCCGTTCATCTGTTTATCTTTTTCTAATAAAATGCGCTGATTGGATTTCTTTGATATTATTATTGGAAGCGATAATTGGGAATATCTTTTTTTTTTATTAAATATCCTACGTTTGCAGATTTAAAAAATGTATCTTCCGAATTCCTTAGTGCAAATTTCGTTGTGCGTGAAAATCACAAATAAGAAAATACAATTCGACACCCGCGATTACTGGTATTACAGTTTTTCCTATCGACCGAGTTCTGCGCTGAAAAGTATATCCCATTTTCCTTAAACACATGGACGGCGTGAGGGGAGCATTTGGTATGCGACTTTTTGCAGGTACTGAGAGTTGGTGAAATAAGTACGGTCTGACCAACAAGTAAACATTGTCCGGAGGTACGTAACGTTTTGAAAATATGCATAAACACACAAGTGTCCAAGTGTGGCATTGACCCAGGACGGATTTAGCACTAATCTTGAAATATATTATTTGGCACGTGTCATACGATGGCGGACTATTTTCGATGACTATAGTTGTCAACTTATCGTGACAATGCGTCGACAAGTGCACAGACTTGCGTTACCGAGTGACAAGCCGAGTTTTCTCGTGGCACTGAAAGGTGAACCACGCGAACCAAGGTGACGTCGGAGAAGAATTTGGCAATTACGTCACGACGGCGTGTAACGGATGATCTGTAAGCTGCAACGAAGGCGCCGCACGAGACGCCCGCAGAATGTGCAACGTCATCGGGTTAAATGCTTTTCGCGCGAGTTCGTGAGAGGTTTTAAGAGCGAGAAGGACGTACGTAAGCTACGCGGAGATGCCGAAGAGCGGGAAGGTCGACGCCACCGGCGCCTATTTCTCTGCTGGGTTTCGAGCAGCTCTACGTGGTCGATGGTGTCGGTTCCTCGCTTTTCCGAAGTCTCGTGTCTAATACACGTCTACTCGTGAAGGGTTAAATGCCACGGTTCGAATAATCTATTTTCTCGGAGTCAATTAAATTTAGTTCGCTGTGAATAATCGTCCAATTGCGAGGTCAAAATACTTGCAATATTTGCGGTCTAGCCGGAAAAAATTGCCTTGTTGGTTGCATCTTTTTATTTTTTAGTCTCCAATAATAAATTTTCATTAAATCCATGGATTTGAATTTCGTATTTGTCATTAATAAATAATCAGGCAATTTTTCTTTCTACCAAAACAGAAAACGGAGATCAAGTGACCAGATGGTTTTTCGACGACTGGCCAAGAAATCCTTTTTTTTTCTTTTTCAATTTGTTTTAAGTCTCTTTCGTTAAGGGGGTGAGTACAGGACGAGCTTTAATACTCCTTGGAGCATAATCCTTGTAATCCTGGCGTAATCCGGGTTTAAGGATCCTCGAAAATTGTCGGCGGGTGGGCCAAGAGCGAGATGGTTGGTCATACGACCATGGGACCCCCTCGATTCTTCGTGGTGCCCTTCCTCGAGCCTCACCAAGAGCCCAATTCCGCTTTCACCTTATTCCAAGAAGCAAAAGCTTCACGGGGCCAAGGTTTACGAGCAATCCGTCAAAGACATCCGTCACAATGACTCCACGACTAAATTCCAACCGACGAATGGCACAACCACCATGACCATCCGATGACCGTCTCGGGGACTTAATTTTATAGAGGTACACGGAGCAGGCGACGAAGGATCGCTCGACTGTATCAGCAACACGCTATACTTATTGTTATGCCATAAGCCAACGCCTACAATAAACCTCCAATAATAAATACCATGCCCTCAACGCCTGGACGAACACAATTTTATATGGACTCTATGGACGTGACAATGCGGCTCTCCATATTTTAATATCTTGTAAAATTCCAATGACCAAACGAAGGCCCGTTAACGTTTTCGAAGGCGGGAACGTTAATGACCCGATTTAAATGGCCGACGAAAAGTCAATAACCATTTCTCGAGTTTATGGGAAAAAAACGTATGTTCAATTTATAGGAAAACTGGGAGGAAAAAAAAAAAAAAAAAAAAAAACAGTTTTATATTTTTGTTTAAAATTTACAGGACAACTGTTTATTTTATTTTTTTATCGCTCTGTTTTTGAAAATTGATCGGCATTTCTACATAATAAAAAAAATATACTATTTTCGGAAATACAAAGGTACAATTTATGCTGCCGACGTAAAATTAATAATGAAGAAGTTGCGATCGTTGCAGCAGTTTGACTTTTGTAAGCGTCGAATGAATCATTTGGCTTGAATTCACTGATGAATCGTGACTTTGGCGCACAAGCTGATTCGATGAATCGACTTGGGTCCAGAATTATTTTCGCAACAGTTCGTGCTCCGATATCTTTTTTATTTTTTATTGTTTTTAGGAATGTGTATAGTGCAGCCTCTGTATGAGGTTTCATGCAGAAAAGTCAATTTGGTTGTGTAGATGCGGTTTTATACAGAGTGACTCCTAAACGGATCTTTCTCTCTTTCTCTCTTTCTCTCTCGTCGAGTGGCCTATCCTCCGGGATACTTTATGACCGCGTTACATCATAAGCTAGCCGCGTCATAACTCACCGAGGACTTAGCGTCCATTTCTCTGGTATAATATACGTCCTGAAGCGTGTATTTTACGTTTCTCTATTTCGCTCGCTCTCGCGACTGTGTATCACCCTTGAAACGGGCCCGTGAAAGTGCCGCGATTAATCAAATCCTCAGCGACAATTCGGTGCGAGACATCGTAATTGGTGACCCTGAATATGCTATCAATTCGTCATATCTCTCACGTCTAGTACATCTCACTCATCCTTGCGCCACTGGACCATAGAATCCATAGTGTCCATAGAATTTCATCGATGGCCGTCACAAAATGGATATATGCATATATATATATATACATTTCGGCTCCATTGCTGAGGCAAAAGAGTCGGAATTGAAAAGTAGAACGGTGCCATCAAAGGTCTGCTTTGTGTGGCATTACCTTTTTTTTTTTTGGTGGGAGGAAAGGTATTTTTGTTATTCTCTGGCTCTTGGAATATTCGATTTTAAGGGGCCTGGTTTTTTACGCCCCTCGCAGGACTAACATCGTGTACCAATGTTTTTTTTATACATACACTTTTTCATTTTATGCTGTATTTTTTTATAACAATTCTAATGTTTTTTTAAATCAATTTTTTTAAAGTAAATCTAAATTCAAGAGTAGAAAAGTGGTGTTCAAGGTCTATTTCCCATGGATTTTTTTCCCGCGGGAAGTAAAGCAATTTTTCTTTTACTCATCGGGCCCTTCAAATATACGATTTGCACGCCGCAGTCGTACTTTCGTTATTGGCTTTCAGTTCTTATTATGAATGTTTGGCTTATTTTTTTTTTTTTTTTTTTTTTTTTTTTTTTCTTTTTTGAACAGTCCGGACAATTTTGAATATTTCTCTTCGACTGGGTTTCGGTAATTGTTGCGGAATACGAAGTGAAGCTCGTCGTTCGAAACGGTATTGAGAAGTAGGGTACATGTAGGTAGCAGTCGCCGTACGATATGCCGTGCCTGCCAGCAGTTATGTCCCTCCATAGCGAAATGGTACGTACGTGCCCCGAGCGCAAAATACGGAATAATAAGAGAAATATCAAGCCCCCGGTTCACTCGAGGCCACTCTCAGGGCATATCACGTCCTCCCTCGGCCAACTCTTTTGTTGCAATAATGAAAAAGCTCCCAACTTCCATTGGTTTTGCATACCTAACATTTTCCGTGCCTGGGCTCGGCGAAATAAGACAATTCGAATGAATGAAATCAATATTTTATCGATCACCACGTGAATATTGACTAACTTAAATTTTCATAATATTTCTAAAGTCCAACAATGTTTATTCCTTCTCCTATTGCGTGCCAAATATTCCAAGAAATTTTCTCGTTAATTTAAAAAAAATGGTGACAATATATTTCCATATTACACTTTTTTTCCAAAAAAGAAAACATTTCACATTTTTAAAAAACGAGGAATTTTATACTTGCTTTAATTTTACAAAATAATTCTTTATAGTTTCCAAAATGAATGATAAAATCCTTAGTACACAAAAGAATATGTTGTTTTTTTTATGGCGTATGAATACAGGAAAGAAAGGCCCTTTCGCACTTGACGCTTTTGATTTTACAGAATAACGTTATTTTTGTTGGGTTCCTAAATGAATGTTAAAATCCATAGAACACGAGGAACGATGTTTTCATTATTTTTTAATGGTGTACGATATTTATGTACAGGAAGGAAAGGCACTTTTACACTTTATTGTAAAAAAATAAAATAAAGAAAAGTGAGGGTGCATAGAAGTTGCATGTAATGTTTGTACATGCGGCACGCACGGCGTTAATGCAGTGTGTAGCGAAAATTGTTGGTCGGGTAACTCATGTTCGTCGAGCGGACGATGCGTCACGGTAATAACGTGTACTTTTGTTCGTAACCACGCACAAGCGAGGATTGGTCTGGGCCAATAAAAATGTGAGTAATGCCGTTGCATTAACACTCCCGCGATCTTATCTCATCTCATCGAAATCCGTTGTAGCATATGTATTACAGCTCATGAGATATACGAGGGGATGAGTTATTAGAGATATCAAATATCAGGACTCGTGAGATCGTAATATCGTAACGAGGTTCAGATATCAAAACGACTTAAGAAACCCGAGGACTCGAGATATGATTAAAAAAGGAAAATTAAGCCCCGGGACGAGAGGGAGAGGCTGTAATAGGTGCGAGCCAACGAGATTTGCATATTAAACGCCTCGAGATTTATAACTGGCTGTTGGCGAGAGGCTCACTCCAAACGGTGGAGAGGCTCGACAGTATAGAGAATAATGCGCTCCGTTGAATATTATTCGTCGAGGGTGTTCCTAACCGACAAGCGTATTCCCATGGCAAAACTGTCTTGTTAACTTAACGGCGAATCGATTAATGATGTCAATTTGGTTTTCCCCAAAAATATTGAGATCCTATATTCAAAAAATAAATAAAAACGAGACTTAATATTTATTATTATTATTATTCGGTTAATGGGGGAACAAAGCTCTGGAGTAATGTATTTTTTATATATTTGTAATGAGGTCTATTTGCTTTTTGACAAAGGAAAAAAATGTAACTTGTAACGAGTTGTAACGAGAGTTTATTGTACCTTATGCGAAATCTATCACACGATACTTAGGGGATCATTAAATTTAATTACAGGTTCATTATTTTATTTTTTCTTTCGTTTGTGCAATAAATATCACACTGCAATTTCGGACACGCCATGTAAAGTCATTAGCGGCATTCGGTAGACTAATAACATTAATTATAAATGTTGACTTCTGGCAGCTCAAAGTCGATGTTCCTTGCCACGAGTAGCCAGCAATTAACCTGTAAGCACCACTTTGGTCCCAAGAAGATTTCCAGTTGTCTCCTTTTTTCACACACAACCATTCAGGCATTTACTGAAACTACCCATGCTTAACTGAAAATTAGCATAGGAAAACATAGGCAAATTGTGGGGTGGGGGAGATGCCCTGCAAATCGATTTTTAATTTGAAGACTGAGAAAAAATCTCGACGCTTCTGCCAGTGAATTTTCATTTTTTTTTTGTGATAGGATTTTCTAGATCCGTTTTGACATTCCTAATTTTACTATCAACTATTCTCATGCCACCATAACTTTTTTTTTCACAATTATAATAACTATTAATAATTGGTGAAAAATTGTTTTTAAAAATTTCTTGTTGTTGTCACTTCGTAATTAATAATACCATAACACCATATTTTTCTGTCGGGGTAAACCTGCAGGAAAAAATAGTTAAATCGTTTTGTACAGGTGTAGAACAATCGAAAGGGGGGTGAAGGGCGGTGCATGAGCAAAGTATTTGGGCAGTGATGATAGGAGCACAAATTGGTGGTGGCTGAAGCGATATAAGCACCCGTGCCCGTGGCAGCGAATGGGTGATGAATGATCCAGCGCGTTCCTCGATCCTCGAGCCTCTCCCCTTACCCTTTCGGTCTCCCTTACCGCGCGTACGGTCAAGAGTCATTTCGGGCGCTACACGTTAAGTGTTGAATTATTGTCGAATCCCGAGCGAGTCGGCACAATAGAGCGGAGCCTGCGGGAGGGCATCACCAATCAATAGGATGAGGCCCCTGCGGTATACACTCCGAGTTCCCCCGCGACACTCTCGCTGCTGCTGCTGCTGGATATATCAGACGCAATAATATATTTCACGCCTTCGATGCGGGACCAAAAGATCGGATCGCTCGATTAAAATCAATTACTTTCGGATCGGAGCCGTGAAGCAATGGACGTTGAGCTACAGCTCATACTTCTTATCGAAAAATACCAGCCTGCTCAATCAAAAGCACACCCAAAATTTCAACGATTTATGACTTTTTTTTATTTCATAAAAATTCTTCACTTTATGTGCTGTCATTTTATTTATTTATTTATTTATTTTTGGCACAAGATTTTGTGTATGCAATTTTTGTAACATTGAATTGCAATTTATTATAGTTGTCTTATTTGATGAAAAAATGTAAGTTATGAAAATCATTTAGTTTCCGTGGCACAATTTTTTATGTGTATATTGAACGATTATTTTAGCACTATTTAGTTTGCGTTAATGGAATAAGTTTTTTTTTTTTTTGAGTTCACACAATTTTGTTATATCTATGCAATGAAAAGAATGTACCTTGACGAATAAAATCAAGTTTTTTAGTTGACTGATAATAGGATAAAGTACGAGTAGACATAATTCATGCTATTATTAGTAAACCATACAATTTGGTGTAAAGACACGTTTTAGGAAGTCTTCGGTTACAACCAAAGGACTCTCTTAATTATCACGTAGCCACGTGAGGAGGGAAAGTGGAAGATACACGTGGATAGTCCAAGCGGTCTGCAATAATAGCTTGTCTCCGTACCAGAAATGTACGTGTGGCCCGCGTTGTTGGTGGAAGCGAGCGTAGCGGTTCGCGAAGTCGCGAGCGGCTGATTGATGGACGAGTCGCCATGTTTATAATTAGAGGCCGACACGTTTCCGGTGGCAGGCGCGAGCGAGAGACTCGACGATCGTCTGTCTGAGCAGCGTTATCAAATAACGCGCGAGAGACGAATTAATTTTCAATATGACATGAGCCGCTTTTACGAGCTTAGGTGCATGGCTCTATTACTTTTACGGAGAGCGGAAGAGCCTCGCCAATCGGATGTGGGTCTTACGCATAGGCGATCGACCATTAAATTTCTTGGTTCTCATAGGAAACACGGACTAAAGGGTTTCACCATGTGAATTACGATCCACGTGTTCAGGAAACGCGCTCACGCGATGCGGGCCTATGAAGTATACATATATATATATATTTATTTATTTATATATGTATATGTATGTGTTTATGTATTTTGTCGCTAGTCGCACGTGCGCTTCGTAACCTGCATCCAATTTCGTCCTTTCACACGCTCAATGTTCGCGTGTTACGAATAAAAGCACACGATATTTTTATTAATTTCTTTCCGTCTCTAAACGCGCGGAGTGTTATGAAAAACGGGGAATCCGTGAATACGCGCTCGCGCGTATAGATCTCGTTAGTGGTCGCGACACCGGAATCTTGTTTGTCTCGCGGAGTACGAATATGTCACGTGGAATATATCGTCGAGCGAGCCTTGAACGTTGATCGACAGTGTCAATATTTGCACAATTAATTCCTTGACGCGCGGACATAATCGCGGCTCACGTTGTATTCAACGGCGATCGTGATTGCTTAAGTAAGCCAGCGAGTGACGCAGTGACTTCGCTATAGCTTTCTTTGCCTCGCTCTGCAACGTTGATTTTACTTCGAGACGCGGAAAACGAATATACATTGATTTGGGTGGAGATTTGACAGGAACTAGATTCAATCTAGCACTTGGCTAGTTCTTCGTATTTAAAGCGTTTGGAGTGAAAATGATGACTTTAGGCTCGTCCGGTTGAATATTTATATCTGATGTTTTAATTTAGAATGAAATTGAACCTTATCATTCAATTAAAAGTTGAATTTATATACGTTTCCTGCCATCTTAATTTCATTTTCCAACCAACTATTCTAATCTTACCTTTTTCTTTTGAACAAAAATTACATGAATACCATAACATTTTCCTGGGTGCCAAATTGTGCCCGGAAATAAATCAAGCCACCAAAATGTAGCATAAAAAATGGAGACTCACCTCGCTTCTGCATGAAGCTGAAGAGGTCGTCGAGGAATTCCTTTCGCTTTGGATCGTCATTGATCTCGTACAACTGCAACAAACAGATAGATAGACAAATGAACGAATGATTAATTCACAGTCTCATTAAGAGAAAACCATAATTACGAAGGCATCGAGCCTCAGCCCATTTTTTTTTTTTTTCTTTCTCTCATTTCGTTTACTTTTTTTCCAAGCTTCGTCTCACTGTTTCGTACGATGGATCGAGGGATAACGAGGGTCGTCTTCGCGCTCTATACGCAGTGAGCATAACGCGGAGGAGGAGAAAAGCTCTCTCTTGGTATATTATCGAGGTATCTCCTTTCCTTCACAACCTCAGACAAAATACATATTATACTTTAACGCACAACAGGCAACTAGGTAAAAGTAAAACGTAACGCGCGCGCGCCAGCCGCGGTAATAAAAACAGGAGTGAAACGAGCGTGCTCGTAGCGACAGACAGATTAGTTAGGCCCGATTATAAATGATTCCGTTTAACCCATCGTCTCTCTGCTCTGGCCCGCGCTGACCATTGCGAGAAAGGGAGAGAGAGTGAGAGAGAGAGAGAGAGAGAGAGAGAGAGAGAGAGAGAAAAAAAACGAACACAAGTATCGCCCACCAAAGTCTCTCTCTCTTTCTCTCTCTTTTTCTCTCCTGAGCCCTTCAGGCGCTCTCGGCCGGGCGTATTATCATATTTGTTATGTATGATGTGCTATATCTAATCTGAAACCCTCTAATTGCTTTTATAATACGATCGTTCCTCTCCTCTTGCTCTCTCGCATTTTCTACGCTCTTGCCTTCCAACTCTCGCGTATACCCATGCGTACCACCACTTTTGCCAATGGGTATCGAGCTCGCGGGTAACTCCTCGCCTCGTTCGCACATCCACTCGACGTATTGAAACCAAATACGATCGATACGGTCCGGGATCGATATTTCAATGTTCTCCGGCGCACTTGAAAACTTGGGATTCACGAGTTTTCCAGCTTGTTTCGGAATATTTGTTTCCAGGTGGATATTAATTATGAAAATTTATGGATAATTGAACGAAAAAAAAAAAATTTCACTTCAAATTTCACAAAATATTATAGCTGACTTATCAATATCACACAAATAATTCCATTAGATTAAAATTTTCCGGTTTGTGTGATTTTAATGTGTCTTTTTTTTTTTTTCAAAAATTTTACAAAATCATTTTTCTATTTTTGGACATAAAACTATGAATTGTAAAAAAAATTGCACAATTAGCATAATTTCTCTACATAAAAAAAAGTAATAAAATGTCCATTGAAATTCCAGAAATATCAATTTAGTGTGTGCCCGAGGCGGAGTGGACACGAAGAGGAAAGCGAACAGTGACATCGATGCCTTCGGGGCTATCAGGAAAGATCGCCGAGATGGCAGCGCATAGCGATGAGTGCGATGCAAGGTCAACGCGCTCCGCTCATTCCTCGGTGGGTATATCATAGACGATTAATTTTTTTCGTCCATGGGCAACGCCCCAGTGCAAGAGAAATCCATCTAGCGGGCACAGACTCATGCACGAGGGATCGTGGAGCATCGGTGAAGGGGTCATTTTGTAACAATTTTCTTTCAGACGTTGTTACTTTTTTTTTACCCTGGGTTCGCGAGGGGGAGCGATGAGCTCGTTAGAGAACGAGAGGAGTGAGGGTGGGGGGTGGGGGGCTTGGAGGCGACTGTATATACGGAGGAGGTTCTCTCTGTTCTTCAGGTTCAACCAGCGCGCATATTGATTGATCTACGGGTTAGGCGGACTGACGGCAAGAAGCTCAGACTCGATGCCAAAGGAAGAAGGGCAGCGAGACGAGAGGGTGGGGATAGCTAGGATCGAGAGTATTCATCGAGTGAAGATAATATTAATTTCGATCGAGAACCTTGACCGAGCCGGGAACATTCTTGCGCGAGATAAATGTGTAATTTAATCGGGGCAAAGATTTTTTGAATCTCCGTTGTACTGAAAATCCAATTTTCATCAATTTTTTAGGACGTTGGTAAGGAGATAGGATAATTTTTTATTTTTTATTTTATTGCATTCTGAAGAATCCCACGATAAATCGAAAAGCTCTTTTTTCAAGTGTCCTTGAAACTGATAACATTTTCCGCTTGAATATTAGAAATTTTTCTCCAAGGTCGATAAATTCGCCGCGAGTTAAATAATAGACCGCGGTGAAGAATAATTTCCTCGAAGTCAGTAGCATGCTGCCGATAAATCGAAAAGCTCTTATTTCCGAGTGGCGCTAATAAGGTATTCCGCGAACGCGAATATTATGATTCTTTATAGCCCACGGAACAGAGTCGACATCGCGGAGCAACGAAGTCTCCGGTACGAATGCAGTCACGTTTCGCGTCGTAATAGTCAGTTCCGTTGGTGGAGAAGTGGCGGCGCGTGTATGTATATATATATATATATATATATATATATATATATAGATATATGTATAGACGCGCGCGCGATAGGTGTGGAATCGCGAGCGCGCGTCAATAGTGAGATAGGCGCGCGATAAGAGCTCGGGCTCCCCGGACGGTATGGAGATTTTCATAGGGGCGTAACTATACGTCCTGGTTATATACATACACACACACACATATATATAAGCTGCGGACCGCAAAACTCGTAGTATGTGTGTACTCGCATCGTAATGATTATAATTGCGCTTGCTATCTTCAATGCCTGGAAGCGGGTAATGGTGGCCGCTATTATGGCCGCTCGTATAATGCGCAATCTTGATATCCCCACTAACATTGGCAACTGCAGCCACCACAGCCAATGATGGCCTATAGTTGGGTATAATGGTCGCCCCTCACACAATATGCACGGGGGCTTTCTCGCAAACAAAATGAAAGAGAGACTCCAGCGTGAATATTGATGCTGCACTATAGTTATACATATATATAAGCATTACGGTAAATAAGCAGCGTCGAGTAAATTTCTTTGTGCGAAAATACTCGGCATACCTTCATTTGTATACACACACACAGACACACACACACACACACACACATACACATATATATGTATATACATAGGCATGATAGCAGCTTCGCATCGATCAACACAATCCGCCGAGTCAGCCACCCGAAACTACTTTTCGGGCGACTACGACTCGACTATCGGTCCGCTCGATCTGCCAAGGTGGAAAACGGTCTCTGTGTGTATTATCACGCGAGAGACTCGAGGCCCCGGAGTCTCGCTCGGGAATCGCGCAGCCAGGAGCGCCCTTAAAAAGGTTTTACGGCCGGAAGTTGACCCCCGTGCTCTCATACCGGGCGCGCCTACCGCGGAGCATAACCTCCAAGCCGAGATAGATATGCTACAAAAGCAGCGAGCCAACTAACCGGGCTTTTGCGAGTCGTCGAGACCTCGTCCACGTCCGATTACATAATTAGGGTAATAAGCGAACGAGCATCGAGCTGCTACACGACCTCTCGCAGTGATTATTATTATTTTTCCCTTCCTCCCATTATTAACCGCGGGACATGGAAATTTGAGGCTATCGTTATCATACACCGGTGCCATTGTATGTCGGGATAAGACGCGCCACCAGGTCCAATGACCTCTGCGACCCGGCGACTCAACGTTTTCTGTGATTCATTCTCTCACATGCACAAGGTGCAATTCCATGAAAGAATGAAATGAAGTTCCAAAGAATTATAGAGATTAGATTGAAATTTTAAAAAATTTGAATTACCGACTACCGCATGTAAGAGTTAGAAGCTGGAGAGAGTCACAGTAGTTAATCTGTAGGAATTAATTATTACAAAGGACCAAAAAATGAATTTCTCCTCATCCGAGGAGAAATGAAGTTTGAACGAATTATAGAATTGGAATGAAAAATTTGCGTTACCGACTACGGAATGTGAGAATAAGTCGGTGGAGAGAGTGACAACAAGGTCCGACGACCTCTGCGGCCATGCGACCGACAGCGTCTAAACACTGCGCGATTCATTGTTTCGACTGCGAAGAAGCTACAGTTCGGTGTGCGAACTGTGGTCTCTGCAGGCATATTTACAGACAACGAGCGATGAACTCGTGCATATAACCACATTATGTACCTGCTGCCATTTATTTATATATATATATATATATATACATGTATATACCCTCGGCAGGCGTAGATGAACTACAAAACTACACATAGACCTATCGTCGTGTTCGCAAACGTACTACACGCGCTTTTACAGATAGCAACAGCAATAGCAGTAGCATAGCACGAGTATCGGTGCTCTCGATCGCCCGGAAGACGAGCGAACGCGCGCCCGGTTATCTCGATCTCATTCTGGGTGTGTGTGTGTGTGTGTGTGTGTGTGTATTTTTTTTCTTTTTTTCGCGTTCTCAGCTATACTTGGTCTAGTAGTGAAGTTGCAGGCAGGCAGGAAAAAGGCCGCGCGCGCTTCGATAATTGTTGCTCGTAAAAGGTAGCGAGTCGCACCCCCGAAAGGCGGAGAGAGGCTATACACAACTGCTATATACTCGTCTCCGCATCCTTTTCAACGAGCGTCCACGCTCGAACGCTCGCGACAAGAACGCTCCGCAATATGTATACAGTGCGGAATAGTTGCGACCGCAGGCTGAAGTTTTTTCTTCTTTTTTCACTTACGTACTTTTTTAGAGAAGGATTTTCTTTTCTTTTTTTTCACAGGAAAATGTATTCGCATATATATGTGCAATTGCACACCCGAAGCGTTCCGAGTCAAAGTTAGTTACGGCGCGTAATAAGAGTGTCTATTACACTGTACTTACAGTGTGTTACAGTAACGCAGTACAAGTACGCGTATCTTCTTCCTATCAGTGCTCTTTCTCTTCACTGCTCGAGTTTATTGCTGCGCTGAACGGGGCCACTTGGCCCAATGGCGGGAATTCGAAACTCTTCGTTTTCTTAAGATGTGATACTTCCCCCACCACTTTCAAACATTTTGAAAGCTATTTTCACGCCAAATACTCGACAGAAATAGCTCAAATTTTGATATAATGTGCGGAAGTACTGCACAAACGGGCTAAGCTTCGGGCTTTTTGATATCCAAAGACGTTGGTTTAGGAAAATCGATAAACCAGAAAGTGGGGTGGGGTGCGAGAGTGAGAGCCCTATAGGCATTTAACATTGGTCGAATAAATTTTCACCGGTGTATCACTGAGCGTTAAGAAGTCATGAGAAGCATTTTTGTAAATTTATTTCGGCGATCATATCGGTTTCTTTAATTTTCGTGATTCTCATGTACTTAATCGCAAATTTAACACATTCATTGATATTGGCGAGACTATATTTGATATATCACTTGGTGATATGGAAAAAATATGTTCACGTGACAAAACGTCCATATTTCTGGGCTATTAAAATTAGCGCCGAGTCGTCGAAATGGTTGTTATTTGAAAAACTGTGTTAATATCGTCGTTTAAAGTCCAAGGCCCGGTGTGTGAATGATTTGGAGCGTGTTATCGCACGATGTGTATATCCGCAGGATATTACGGCGTGAGGCAATAACTTATGTAGGCGAATAACAAATCAAAGCGCGACAAAGTCCGCGGCGAGATTGACCGACAATGTTTTCCTCGCTGCCGCGCTCGTCTCTGATGAGTTTCGCTACTCGCTCGAGCGGTCAGCCCGGGGATAATGGAAGCCGAGCGAGCGGTCAATCGAGAGATGTCAATAATTGCAACCCTCCCGCCGGATGTACACTTGGGAGAAAAAGCCTCGGGAGTTTAGTGAATAGAAGCGGTGGGATGAGGCTCTGATTCTCTGCATCGTCGCTCCGCACAACGAAGTCGATAGCTTTCGCGCGAATTCCAATTATTCCGACAAAATCAATCGACGGGAGGTTTATCCGGTCGACCAAGGAGAGTAATCCGATAAAGATTTCTATCTCGAGTGCCTCTTTCAAAGAACTCCCTGCTGCAAAGGTACAAGACCCTTCGATATCGATTCTTCGGTACACAAAAAAAATCATGGAAATAAAATTTAAGGGAAATAAAAAATCATGCGAAAACAAAATTTTTTTATCGAGACGAGGAAATGCTATTTTTCATAAAATCGTTTATAAGATTCATTATTATTTTCGTTATGTACGCACTTGCAAAAATTTTTTGGTAATGTGTATGTTATTTATTAAATATTGAATAATAATTAAAAAACTGGAAATCCGGGATAATTAAATTTTTTAATTTTGTTTAGTTTCCGGATTTTTTGTATTTTTTTTTTGTTTTTCTTCAATCAAGGTGATTTTGTGTTCGACCTATGAAAAAATGTTAACTGAATATTTTTTTGGTATCTACTACAAAAGGCTTTTTCAGTAACGAGATAAAAAGTGCGTGTTTAAAGAGGTGTTGAGACGTTTTTCGACCAGGTCGATGGCATTCGTGACGATAAACAAGCAAAGAAAATAATAAACGCAGCGAAGAACCTTTGACAAATTCAAGGCGATTTGCAAATTTTTTTTTTTTTTAACCAATGTTTACTTCGTGATGGGAACGTGAAAGAGTCTGTCAGAAGAAAAGTGGGACTTGGGTATCCGACATTTAATACCGTCAGATGTCGGCGATCACAAAGAAATAGGAAAGAGAGTGTCTCTCGCGATGTGGGAGGAGGAGAAGGAGACGGAAGGTCCTCATCGCGCACCGAGGGTCGCCACCGCGAACCCGAAGAGCGGACTTTTATGCTCGTAGCTGGAAATATTAAATCGCGCCTAAATACTTTTTATGTCGACCGCCCAATAATCTCGAAGGATTGACTCTCCGACCGGTGACTCCAGGCGATCCGGCCAATGATTCCGCTTCTTTTTTTTTTTTTTTTTTTTCTTTTTCTTCGACCTTCCTCTCCCTTTTTCTCTCTTCTCTGTGATCCCTCGAGGATTTCAACGCTGCAGCAAAATTTTTCCTCCAAGAATATTGCGTATCAACCATCGAGTCATTTGGGAAGTGATGATTGAATATTCAAAAAAATTCATTTACTACACTGAAAAATATATAATTATAATTCGAAAATAAAATGATGCGATTATTCACTGTCACGTGAAAATATTTTTTCTCACTTCCGGGCCGAAAGCGAAACTTTCGTCCCGCTGCGCGGAACGAAGTTTCTGCTTTTCGGCTCCGTCTATGACAAAAATCGTATACACTCCTCGGGCAGTAAATAAAAAAGCCTTAGATCATATGTTTGTCAACCTCGGCTTCGCTTCGGCCGACAATTACATGTGATCTGAGACATTTCTTACTTGACTGCCCTAGGTGTGTAATATACTATTTCTTTATACCTCGGTCGAAAGTACGCATATTGTGCACCTTTTCCGGGCAGAAAGCTGAAGATTGTGCATTGGTAAAGCTACGCATACGTCTTTTGTTACAGCGGGAGCAAAAACTTTTTCATTCGCACTGATACAGTGCCGCAGAAAGTCTAACATTTATGCGTTGCTAGGGAAGCGCATGCACAGTCTGCTGTGGGCAGTGGGCAGAAAGAAATTGGTAATGCACTGACATCGATACACGAGGCGACCGCCAGTCTGCAATCGCTGTCACTCACTCCATTGTTTTTGTTATATTTACGAATAGGAAGTTACCCATAACCTTTAAGTGAGAAATAATTAGCAAGAAAAGAAAAATGAACGAAACATTCCCATCCGAAGAATCAATGAACGAAGAAGAAGTATTAAAAAATTTAGATGCAGAGGTGAAATGAACATTTAGAACCTAAAGTTTTTAGAATGTCAATAAGCTTCAGGAATTGTTGTTTAACTATGATTATATTTACCTTTCTTCTTTATTTGATGCCTGCCCGCCGACCAGCAGCACTCGCTTCGCTCGTGCCACAAATATCGGGCAGGCATCATACATGCAATTTATTTTTTTTTATTTTTTTTTTCCGTACTTTCGACCGGCTATAAAGAAAAATAGTATACACCACACGGGCAGAAGTTTGAAAGCCCTGCACTACGAGTCATGATGCCCGAGGCGGAGCCGAGGTCCAACTTTTTGCCCTTGTAGTTATATACTATTTCTGCAATCTCTTAAACTTATTCATCTTTCATTGCCCCTCGGTTCAATTATTCAATTTTCGCCATTTGGGCCATGCGACCATTTCGCTAAATGGACAAAACGGCACGACAAAAATTGCCACCCGACAATTAGAGAAAAAAAAAAAATCGATTAAACAATCTCCTGTGAGAGAGTGCATCAAACGACCTTGCCACTTGAGAAGAGAGTTAACGAGAAATTCGAGATAAACGCTTTGCGATTTAATTCGGTAGCTCGTCCAATTTGATCGGGCAATGCGATATCCATGTATCGCGCACGCACCCACTCTACCTTAAAAGGTGGAGGACGAGATATAGGAGGTGCCAGGACATCCAGATATAAATCGGTCCCTAATACCATCGTGAATATATACGTACATAGTGTGTGTGTGTGTATATGTATATATATATATATATATATATATATGTGTGCCTGTGTGTGTATAAATATATGGAGTTAATAGGTGGAAGTGAGGAGTGTGGTCGGGGGCCGTGCTGTGCGAATCAAATATAGGGGGGGCCGTGGCGCTCGATTATAATAAATCAAGGCATAAATAATGCCGGGACGTATGGCCCGAAAGGCCCAGTCGGCAATCGAATATCTCGGCTCTCGCAGCATCATCATGCAATATATACCGCGTGTAGTGGTAATATGCGCTGGCTCGCTTATACCAAACGGTCAACGGGTATTAATGATCTCTCTCAGCGCGCTCTGTTCTCTCCTGCATTTATGCAGCCTTCGGGTAAGAGAATATCGCGCCTATCGCTCCGACGTATATACCGAGAGATACAAATTTCGAGGGATATCGCTCTCGGGGACGCAGCGGAATACTCAAAAGGCTCCGTCCGGAGATTCGATAGCGTATCGAAAAGCTCGATTAACAAATTTTCACCGTTCTCTATCAATTTTTTTTTTTTTTTTTTTTTTTTTTCATCCAAAATAAATGGAGAATTTAAGGTTTCATTATTATTTTTTACTCTCTGCACATACAAAAAGTGAAATTTATGTGATAGCGTATTTAACGGAAGCACATGGACGCATAAAAATTGAGATTAACAAATGTTCAACTTCCTCCATCATTTTTTGTTCCTAATTAAGAATTAATAGGAGATTTATTGTTTTATCTTTTTTCTGGCTCTACGGTGCAACAGATTTTTTACAAAAAATTTCAAAAAATCTAATTTCGGCAATTGATTCGATAGCGTATTTAATGGGAATATTAATAAAATGAGTCGTTCGAGTTAATTGTGATGGAGAAACAAATAGTAATTAACTCGAATGAGCATAATCGACAACGAATTCGATGTCTCCCACGCACGGACAGAGCTCACATTGTCTCGAAGGGCAAACTCGCACGTTCGCGCAGTGTCATGGGAATATACTTCCATAGGAAAATAAAAATAGTGGAGAAACGAGGAGAAGGAGCGATGCGAGAGATGACACGCCGGTGTAGGTATACGCCGGAACGTACATGCGGCGCGAGATCGAGTCAGCCGAACCGCTTATTAACGAGGAAGCGAAACAACTCGCACTCGTGCGCTAATCGAACGGGCAAACACACCGAGGCAGAAGCTCTCCGAGGCAAAAGAGTACGAGCGCAGCAGCCTCCTCGCCTCGCACGTACCTCCGCTCCACTCGAATCAATCCCACGAGCGGACTTTTGTTCCTAAACGATATTTACAATGTCCACGGTATCAAGTTTTCTCACACGCGGATATACACCACTCGAGAATTCTTTTTAGGGCACTCAGCAGATAAACGTGGCCTATTAAGTCACGTTTTCACCGCATTTTTTGTCACACTAAAAAAAGGAGAAAAAATTTTTTCGACATTTTCACTGATAAAATATGCGTTTTGTTTTACTTCAGTACATCTTTCTTTTTACCCTCGACGACTTTAGCCACATTCTTTTAGCGTTAAATATTAGGCCATTAAAAAAATGTTCTCGTGTTGCTAAAATGACAATTTTCGTTTAAATTGTCATTGAACGAAATAAAATACAAATGCGCATTTGCCAATTGGAAAATTCAAGCCTTTTGGATTATCGGGTCATTCCTCAAAAGTGCAGTGTAAAGTGCATCAAGCAGATTATCGTGATTTAAGGTTGTTTCAGTAACGCGGCGTGGTCTCTCGAGGTTATAGCGCGAGAGCGAAGCAATAATACCGCGGGATGAAACGACGGCAAGCGCAAGGTACGACGCGCGGTAGTACAACGCGGCGTTATACGTTATATGTGCCGGGATAGGAGGCGGGAAAGGGGTAAGGAGGCAGTTAGCGCGTGTTTACACGACAGCGCTATGTAGCCGGCGACCCCGCACTGCGAGCTCCGCACAGGCTGTCCCGCCGGGCGAAGTGAACGTTTCTATTTGTCCGAACACCTCGCGCCGGCTCACGATCTCCTATCTCGCTTTGCCTCTGTTGCCGATCCTTTTTGTTTTCTTTTTTTTTTCCCTCTCTTCCTTTCTTTCCTTTCTTTTCTCTCCCTTTTTCTCAAGCGAGTCTCCCCCACGTGTCGAAGGAGCTTAAGCGCGCTCTGCCTTCGCTCGGACAACAAGCCGACCCTCGGACGCATAATGACCCTCTACACTCGCCAATGGCGAACGTCCCGCGCTCGCTCGAGCGTACGTTAACTGGAGCTGCTCCCTTTCTTCGGCCACCACCAACAGATTGATATTTAAATGCGCTACCGCAATTATCCAGAAGCCTCCAACACCCTCTCCCCCTTTATTCTCAAGTAATGAAATAATAACGAAGCGTTTGCCAACTTTGAGCTATGAAAACAGGTGAGATTCCTCACTTCATTATGATTATTATGATTATTATCGTAATCAAAATACAAAATTTGATCGGTTGCAAGAAAATTAACTTGCAATTTTATCAATTTTATTTTACAATGTTTTGCAAAGCGCAATTTTGCTATTTCTCTATTTCATTGCCAAGAGATGAATTTTTAGTGCTATTGAAAATGCGTTTTTATGTGAAATACTTTTTTCAATTAAAAGAGGGGAATAATAATTATTACGTGAATTGTACTAAAAATAGAATGAAAATTCAATGATTTTATTTTACAGACACATTTTTAAGTGAATAAAACAAACCGTACGCTTATCCTGATAAAAAATGTATTAATTTGGAGACGGAATATAGAAGATAAAAGACTTAATGAAAATTTGATGCAGGCTGTGGAAGAGTGACGGGTCGTAGTGATCGTAAAATGAAATTCAATTCGTTTGGAAAGAGAGGATCGAAGTACATGTTGCAGTAGCGGCGACTGCCGGATGAGTTGGAAAATTTTACGAGCCCCACGATCAACTCGACTCTAAAAAGCCATGTTTACAGGATTTTCGGATGTAACGGAGGGACGAACGAGCGAAAGGGGGGAGGGCGAGAGGGCCCACGATTTTATTAATAATTTTAATAGCGGACTCCCGAGACGCACCGATCTCTCTAACCCGGCAACCATAAAACCTTCGCTACCGCTGGCACTCCCGGAATCCGGCGAGCTCTTGGCCCAAGCAAAGCCCCACGAATTTGTTGACGAAATTCAAAGCGCGCCAGGAGCCACCGAAACATCATCGTAACATCATTTTATAGGGCGGTTCGGCGGGTTCAGAAGAACTCCCGGTTCGCCAAGGCCTTAGTAACTTCCACCTCCATTTTCTCTAATTTTTTAAATCCACATCCTCATATTTTTCCTCAGGCCGCAAATTTTAGAGCATCGAAAAAAAAGAACAAATAATACCCCAATTACCGGACATGAAAATCAGCACTTATGTACATATTTTTAAAATTCTAGGTAAAAAATTAACATTCTAAAAATGTAAATTAAAAAAAAATGTACATTTTAAAAAATCCAGTTACAAAAAAAATTAGTAACTTTAACTTCCGGTAAATTCGTACAATTTTTTTTTTTTCTACTATTCTTCTGGGGATATTATTACATTTATTAATTTCATAAAATTTGATTGCACAATAATTTTTCAATATTTCTTTTCGCCTCGTTGTCGCCTAAATTTTGTGACGATTGTTTCGAATAAAATTCTTCGGATTAGCGATATTTGTTCCAGGTAAGGAAGCCTGGAATTTCCGATAGAGATTCGACGAGGATTTTTAATAACGATCGTAAAACCGATCGCTCGAATATTTCTCGGGATCAGATGCGAGGAAGTGGGCCTGATGAACCTATACGCGGTTCACGCGTCATTATTTTTATTAATAACCCAAGGGCCCCAACCTGCCAAAGCTTTTATTGGAGATAAAAAGTATGGTATCCCAATGATCGCCGCGCACACAACTCCCGCCGAAAAGTACACGAATGCACGTACGTACAACGTCACTATACACCACTAAACGTCATACACTTTCGCCCTCACTGAACTCTCTCGAGTTATGACGCGGGCGTTTAACATATAAATGAAAATCAGGCCTATAAAAGTTTTAATGCCCGCGATTATATTTCCCTGGGGTCTGGTGCTCGAGTGCCCTCTCCCTCTTGGTCATTATAACCACATCGCACACGTACAGTTCTCCCGCTCTCCCGGACGGCCGCCGATTCTATTTTGGTTTCCTTCTACTTTCAACCCTGTAACCTTTGATGTTTTTTCTCATCTCTCTCTCTCTCTCTCTCTCTCTCACTCACTCTCATTAAACTCCCCGGCTCAAAACGTGTTAACTATTTTTGTATCTTGCCGACATGCTTGAATCAAATGATAGGATTTTAGAATCGAGAAAAATTGGAAAGAACTTTCGTATTTCCTGCCTTACATTAATATTACGATTTAATCCCAATTAATGTTTTTTTTTTTATTAAATTTTAATTAGTAGTAATTATGTAAAAAGAAAAAAAAATATGTAAGATTTTCGATATACGTTACATATTTTACATGATTTTTTAAATATATTCAAAAACACATAATATTAAAAACAATTAAATTTTTATGGAAGGTAAAGTAGATATGCCGGAGGCCGGTGCAACAGAATCTCGGTGGGAGAAATCCGAAAAAAATAAATAAAAGTTTGTTTTTTTTATGGAAAATCGAAGACAAACCTTTTCGAGAAGATTGTACGACGCTTCGCCGAGATGTTTCATGCTAGTGTCGCGCTTTTGCGGGGGCTCGCAAATCTGTTCGGAGGTGTGGATGTTGTCGTGTAATACAAGTCGTTCAACGATAGTAACACGTGAGTAACAACTTTGATAACCCGAAGAACACTGAGTATTGGAGCACGCTAGTATTTTTATTATTTTAAGTAAACACGTTTAGTTTCCTATTGCTCTTCAGATATCCAGCTGAATGAAGCAATTAAATTTTTAAGACAATGGAAATTAAAAAAAAACTAAAATTAAAAAACAATCTCCGAAACACAACGCGAAATGATGCACTTTTATTGGAGGAGACACGCCGAGTGTTGTGTTGTTGTGGATGCCCTTGGCCTGACGAGGCCTTCCATTCGACTGACATGCCGGATTCCCCGAAGGGTTTTTCACGGCAGACGTTTCACGCCAGGCCCCATAAGAATCCCTCTTCGCTGCTCTCTCTCTCTCTCTCTCTCTATGGGTCTTGTTTCTCTTGCCCCCACCACGTCTCTCTCCGACGCCGGACACACCCGAAATATCATTGGAAAACATCTTAGAGTTTGTCTCCCTACCCGGGTGGCCGACCGCCCCCGAAGATGCGAGCCCTTGGGCCCTTCGCCAGCCTCACTGCTTCACCGAACGTGCCTCCTCGCTTAAGATATCCCAGGTATGTCTTATCCGACAAAAAATCTACTGTTTATTGCTAATCTCGGCGGCTCTTCGAGAAATCCTGACACTCGAACGAGCCTCTTCAACGAAGCTACGGTCAAACCGGAAACCCATGGCCAAACGGTGGCGCACATTTCGACAAAACAACTCGAGACATCCGTTCGGTGTTGGTCACTCATTCGCTGACCTAGCCACCATAGAATTATCCAATTTGAGCAATTTTAATTTGAAAAAAAAAAAGCAATATTTCTTTACTTCTCTTATTTCTATTCAATTCTCATGGGGAAATTTAACGTATTAAGGAAGTTACCACCCTTTACCTTGAGACTAATATATGTGAGTCCTTTACGTTTTTATATTTACCTGTCTGAATCATTTTATAATCAATAAAATAATTAATTGATTGAAATGAGGAATTTTTGTTGAGGTCCATAGTATTATCAATATAGTTCAAAAGAATATAAGGCAATTCTCACGGAGAATGAACATTTAACAATTATTACCAGGCAACTAAAAATTCCAATCAATAGCTATATGCACTCGATAATTCCTAAGCATGTAACTATGAGTATCCATGCGCAAACATCAAACTATGAGGAATGATAAGAGAACAGTTAAGGTTTCTCAAGCTGCGGAGGGTCGAGGATGGAAATGGTGGGTGTATTAAAAGAAGTTATAGCACATTATATATCCATGGATTACAGGATGCCCTGAGCGATGTGCCGACACAGGCAATTCGGCATATAATTCAAATGATACGTAAACGATATGTTTCTAGCCCGTGTACACCTATAGTTTCCACGATTTCTAATATGCAATCACGAGAGGAGAGTGTAATCCTTTCCACGAAGTATCTGCGCGGCTCGTGATTAAGCTGGCGCCGTGAGTCGAGAAATAGAGTGAGAGAGGAAGCGCCCGCCGGGTAGTTTGAATATCGGACGCACGCGAGATCCCTCGATCCCAGGCGAGTTTGCGCGCCGTACCAACGGTTTTAATGTATATCCTATATATCGCATACATGCTCTATACAATTCCGCGAACGGGTTGCCCCAAGTGTGCGATTACGTTGCCAGGACCGCCAGCAGCTAGGTCCACGCGGTAGTTATGCAACACTGCGTTCCACTATCTTCCTCTCCAAGGATCTTCCTCTATTTGCAAATTCCAAAAATCGCCATGTCGTCGCCTCGATTAATTGTCATTTCTTTATCAGCATCATATCACTTTTTGGAGAAATTTTTGGAAATTCAGTGAATTTATTCATGAATTCAATAAAAATTTATTGAATAACGCAATTAATATAATACCTTGATTATTCGTTAAATTGGTTTCATTAATTTGCGACCCTTTTTCGGTTTGAATTCATTGAAAAATGTATCGATATTCATTTTCGATCGCCGTTAAAATTATTTTTATTTGGGAAAATCTGAACAAAGACTCGTGGCCCTCCGCCCGTGTACGAAATTCATGGTCCTTAGATCGTCCTTCTTATATCTGACGATTTGAAAATTCTAATCCGGGATTCGAGGGTGGGGGATGTACCTGGGTTGTGCTCTCACCCCCCCCCCCCCCCCCCCCCCCTCGGTTTACGGATAATTTATAACTTACGAATATTTTCGTCATTGTTCTAGAAACGGTGATTTACACGAGGGAACCGACCGCTAAGAGCACCGAAGTGAGGGAGGACGGATTAAGGTGGTATAACCTTCTTGGCCTCCACGCAGAGCGCTTCTCTTGCAGCACGATTGCTCCTAAACGGTATACACCATAGACAGAGCGCCGGTGATCACTCGGGAATGACCCGAGGACGACAGGTTGCCCGTCCGTCTGAAATGCAATTAATCAAGCTCAGAGTAGGATAATACGATGCCCGAGCAACCGGAGAGAGAAAAAATAAAAGAGAGGGCGAATGGGTTTGCTCATTCCTTGTCCCACTACAGGTTCCGCTTGCCCCCGAGTACACAGTCAGGTAAAGATCAAATTAGCCTTCGAATGCTCAAGAGAAACTTCGAAGAGCAACGAGCCATTTGGTCTACGAGATAAAAAATAATGGGAATTTATTTAAGCAATAATTGCAATAAATTCGTCTATTCTCCAAAG
Organism: Clistopyga incitator; assembly: GCA_947507545.1. Taxonomy (NCBI): domain Eukaryota; kingdom Metazoa; phylum Arthropoda; class Insecta; order Hymenoptera; family Ichneumonidae; genus Clistopyga; species Clistopyga incitator. Next base: position 314,525 of record OX382174.1, on the reverse strand, counting down.
GTGCCTCGAAATATAAAACGACTATATGACCGTTTAGTTTATTGGAAGCCAGGTGAGAGGCCTCACGGTCTATAAAGCCATTAAATGTCTCGCTCTTGTTATAAGTTACTTACGAATTCCACGAATTCGGGTTAGAGAACATCGTTTGTGCTTTTTTTTTAGCCGATGACTTTTTATTCGGCTTTGGGATTTTAATGGGAGTATTCGTCGCTGGCGAAAAAATAAGGCGAATTATTTAAATTTATATTTTCTGAGCATGAAACGTGGAGAAATTGGAGAGGATTAATTTTAGGTCACTAAGGTTGATTTTTGGCCATGTAAATATTTCATAATTACGTAAATTCTTTCCAAATATTCAAATATTGACTGTATTTTCAAAGAAAATGTTTCTTTTTCTCAAATATACTGTTTATCGTAACAACAACAAAATTTGCTCTCAACGCATGTACCCTAGTTGACATTACATCACAAACTATGTCATGCCGTGTTGCATTCATTGATTTTCCTATACTTGCTTGCATCGGCTCGTAAAGTCTAAATTATTGATCGGTTTGAATAATCTTCAAGCTAATCGACCTGGTTACAATCAGGTGTTCAGTTCAGCGACCTATTCGATCATCCCCTAATTTTACACACGAGTTAGAGCTAGAAGTTCCGACACCGATCTGAATTCAAATTTTTTTTGCAGCCACTATTAAAAAAAGAAAAAAAAAGTTCACAAAACTCGAAAAAATTATGATTTAATTTCTCCATGTCCCTGGCAATGATTTGCTCTTTCTCTGCACGTGCATGCGTGCGAGGGGCGCGCAGGGGAATGTCACGTATTTATTACCACTCTCTCTCTCTCTCTCTCTCCCCCTCTCTTTCTTCACTATTTCTTTCGTGACATCGCTCGTGTCGAGAAGGGATGAGCACAAGTGGACCTCCAGGCGAGAGTGAGAGGGAGTGTTTCTCTTCAAGAACGTGAGCCAGCGCGTGCACACTCGAGATATGAGTCTCGAGAGTGTCCGGGAGAGTAAGTGAGTGCGCAATAAGTAGGCAAAGTACGAGAGCGCTTGTGACTCGTCGACGTCGCCGTCCTCCTCATCGTCGTCATCGTCGTCGTCGTCCTGTGCACGCCTCGGCGGACACCTGTACCCAACAGGTTCGTGGCGTTCGTGTCTTCGACGTCGCGAGCGCTGAGAGGCAGCGCATGCATCGCTCGCTCGCTCTCTCTCTCTCTCTCTCTCTCTCTCTCTCTCTCTCTCCCTCGGAGCATCGTCCATGCACGCACCGCATCAATTGCACGCGCTGCTATTGCTGCCAGTCCACGTGTAAACACACACATCGAGGCGACGGACGTCTCAGCGACGGATAAGTACGTACCCGATATAAGAGTCGACGCCTTAACACATACAGCATTCGACACGAGAAACGCAATAGGGTGAGAGTAAGAAAAAGCGAGTATCGCGGAACATCGAGTCGAAGAGGAGAGAAGAGCGCGCACACATGTGGGCATTCACATTTCCACCCACTCAAACGTCCTTTCTGCCCTTATTGGATTATTCGGCGTGAATCGTAAATCTCGAAATACGGCGACACTCCGCTGCCATAAACACCCCTTGTGTTTCTCTCTCTCTCTTTCTCTCTCAATACCTGGGTCTCAGCTGTACATTTACAATTATTCTGTACTGTGCCTGGATCTGATGTTAAAAAGGTCCGAAATTAAAATGTGACGGAAGAATAGGCGCGGTCAAAGTGAAAATAATTGTCGCGACAATTATTTTCCAAATAACCAGGATTTTTATCAATTCACAAAATAATAATTTCGCAATAATAATTTGTAGAAATCTTTCGTTATTATTACAAAATACTTGTGGTCAGTTTTGGATTGAAAAAAAAAAAAAAAAATGTTAAACTCCAAATCAACTTACAATTGTTTAAAATTTGTTAATTCACTTGCGATTTCAGCTATGTTTTTTGGGATTAAACAAATGTTTGAATGATATTGACAAGTAGGCTATGTTTAATTGTGAATGCAAAGGAGCATGATGATCGTTGAACTAAAGCGAAAAGTGAGGGAATATAGGGGGGAAGAGAGTCGGTGCGAATGAGAGACGAAGAATGGAGTCGAGAGCACACCAGAAGCGAGGAAGGGGCTCGTCCTCAGGGCGAGAATAAGAGAAGCGATGGCGTGATAAATGATCGAGTATTTAACACTCTTTACGTATTAGCATATAAACTACGGGTAGTCGATAGATCTTCGTGGCAAGGCATTAACAGACAGGGAGCAGATCAGTGAGGCTGCGAGTCTCGCGGCTGCGCCGCTTCAGGTATTTCGAGTGTGTAAACGAACCTTTCGCGCGGCTCATCTCTCTCCTCGTATCGTAACGGCGGTACTCATTGTTTCATCTTATATACAAATGGAATGCCAGGGTCTTTGAAACCCCGGCAGCAACCCTCGATACAAAGCGCACACATGAGAATAAATATTTGTCCAACGACAAAGTATCTTCGAAATAATGTCCAAATTTCATTTTGTTCATTCCAAAATTTATCGAAATGCACTTTTACTAAATTCAACAGTCACTCGTGAATTCATTTTTTAATCACTCGAATTGAGTAATTGCAATTCATTTTCACAATTTTCGAAAAATCATTCAAGAGGCTTAATTAAGTGAGCGGAAGCTCAGTGATAAAATAATAATCATATATAATACAATTCGTTATCCGAAAAACGTACTTTGCTATCAGTCATCGAGATGAGGAGAACAAAAAAATCCCGCCCGCCTCAAATACATATTAATCGATTCCGGAAGTGAACGGGATAATCGGCATTTAGTTTATCTTGAATAAATGCCGGAAATCGTGTTATACGCGTGCGTGAAAATATCCGGGACTATCGTATCTCGTATCGTGGATGGTTTATAGCCCTTGGCGTTTATGATATGTCGGTCGATTAGGACCGAAACGTGAGCACAGTGCCTGCGACGTAATCGTCCCTTAATAAACCGAGAATGAGAAAATAACAGAGTACGTGTATACGTGTATATAGCTAATAAGTATCAGGGCCTATACGGCAAAGAGGGAGGAGAGATAAAAGTGAGATTTGCTGATTAATTGATTAGGGAGGCGCCAACGCACGCCCCGCGCATTACACAACTCTCAAACCCCGTCATTAAGGGACGCCTCCCTCTTTTCTTCTTCCGCCCTCTCTCTCTCTCTCCCTCTCTCTTCTCGGTGGATGGATTATATATTCTACTTGTCCGGTTGATACACATGACCGCAGATCAAAGTTTGGTGCGCGTGCGGCTGCGCTTACATCGCCTCACGCACACGGTCACGCACACCAATCCAATCGCTCCCTTGTTTTCGTGAAGCGGCAACTGGCGCGCGGCGTACGTTGCCCGCTAAGAAATATTGAGGAACGCGGGGCGAAATGGAACGCCGGGGTAAAGTGACACACTCTTTTTTTTTTTTTTTTTTTTTTTTTTTTTTTTTTCTTTTTCCGTTAATGGGACTAAGTGGATTATTCAAAAAAATTTGTTAGTTCTTAAAAATTTTAATCAATAAATCCTTCGAATTAAAAGAAAAAAAGGGGGTGATGAAATAACCAGAAATTCTGCCTGGCTCTTGAAATTTCATTTTACCAAATAACTTTTGAGAATATTTTATTTTCGAAATGTCAAGATTAATAAATAAAACAATTCCTGGGAACTTTGAAAAAAGAAAAAACAAAATGCGGAATTAATTATTGGATTTGCGTTTTTGGGTGAAAAGCGGTAAAAATAGAGTTTCGGTAACGTGATAAAGTCATTTTTCGTTTGGACGTCTCATTTTGCCCCATGTTCCTCTAACTGAGACAGTGCAGCGTGAGAATATAGAGAGTCTCGCGCCAGTAGCCCTAATAGCTTCATACACACCCTCGAACACATCGCCATAAGAAACTGCTCACCCTTGGGCTACGATTTCATGCCACCCTTTCTCTGCGACGCCTTGTTCTCCAAATTGATTATATCGTTAGTCCTTATCAGGCGACATCTTTTCTGCTCGTTTTTTTGGGCTCTTTTTCATTCGTTTTTGCCGTCGCGTGCAAATATTATTTTCGGAAACACCTGCAGCATATTTTAATTAATCCTCCCGAAGTTCGGTAACTGAGGAATAATAACAAATAAACAATACCCGATATTTGCCATACCCAAAAATATAATTGAGATGTTTACTTTTTATATTTTCCAATTATTTTACTTTGCATTCAATTTTTTATATCGTTAAGAATAAAATAAAATAAAAAATTATAGAGAACGACAAAAGAGAAATAAAAAAAAATGTTTTCTAATACGAGAATCAACGGGAGAGGAAAAGAGTGTACAAAAATGTCGGTCCGTGACCGCAAATCGCCTCCGCGACAAAACAATGTTGTCGAGACGTGGCGACAGGCCGCTATTAAATATGTTATACACACCGAACACATTGTTTCACGCACGAATCGTCCATAGCAAAAGCGGCCATACGTGCCGAGAACTCGGTTCACCATCAACGTGCTCAACATCGACGCGATTGACTGGCAATCGTGTCGTCCAGCAGCTGGGAAATCCATTTTTGCGCCTTTACACACTCGTATTGAATATAAAATTCCAAAAAATGTCAAGTATAAACTGAAAAATGTATTAAAGAAACCATCGAAACCACTTGAAAATTCAATATAAAAAACACCGCCACTTTAAACTCCAATTCTAAAAATTCCCAAAAATGAATGTACCTGAAATTTAATAATCCAACGAAAAATTATGTAAAATTAAAATTCATCTTAAAAACATTTAAAAAAAAGAGAATTAAGATTTCCAAAAGTCAGAAATACCAGATTGCACATAATTTTTTTTAAACCCTTAAAAAAGAAATGTCACATCGACATTTCAAATTCACTTTTTTAATAGAAATTTATGAATTTTGGTAAGCTTCGTACGCTGCAAATATTGTTGACACTAATATTTCGAAGGAATACAAATAAAAGAAAGTATCGTTTATTTTAGCGGTCGCGACCCTGCAACGAAAGTTCGCGAACCATGACGAAGTCTCAGGGAACGGGAAAAAGAGGACGAAGCTGGCCACTCGAGAAGCGAGAACTGCGAGCCGCACCTGGAACCCATTACCGTCGGATAACAGTTTCTTTTGTCCCTGGTACACGCGGTTGGCGCTGCTGCTGCTGGTGCTGTTGGGTGCGTGCGTATTAAAAGCCCGGCCGACACACTACAATGCAGCGTAGAGCTCGTTGCGTATATTCCGAGTCGCGAAAGCGAGAAACTGTGCGACTTGAGGCTATTGCTACGCGGCAACAAGTAACATTGTTTGAAAGCCGGGACTTTGATCTGAGTCCGGTTGGCGTACATCAGCCGGTTTATGCCTACCTAGAATCGACCTCTCCTTCCACCTTACGAGCGCACACACGCTGCTGTCCACCCTCGAGTTCCGCGCGGCTCTCTTGGAACCCATCGTCGCGAACCCGAGCGTCAATCGGTTATGCTAAACATTTCGACTTTTCGTCTCGGAATATTACGTTTCGTGCGCCACCTTTCGTCATATTTACTCCGATTAAATCCGATACCGACTATAACCCGGAGAAATTCTCTTAAACTTCATTATTTCAGTCGGATCGACTTTTCGTGTGACGTTTTTTCGAAATACATTTCGTATCGTGTTTTTTTTAAATCTGATTAAATCCAATGCCGATTAGAACCCGAAGAAATTCTCAAGTAACGAAAGCTTGCGAATTTAAAACTCAATTATTTCGGTCGGATTTCCTATTTGAGGATTTAATGGGAATTTAATTATGGCTGGTATTTTATTTATTGTTATTGTTCACGGAGTAAAAAGATTATTTGGGCCAACCAAGATATTGGTTGACACAATCAACCAAATTTTCTAATTCCCCTATAACTCAGCTTAGTTGTGACAACCAAACAGTAATGGTTGCACGAACCAAGCCTTGTTAGTAGAAGCCCTGTCAGTTGCGGCAACCATCAACGATTGCCACCCTACTTATTTGAATGGTTGATATTGGGTTGGCAACCAAGTCATTGCCGATTTCAAATAAGAAGGCAAATTCAGAATTTTTGTTTAAAAATATAACTTTATTCAATTAGATATTGCCCGTTCTTGTCCATGACCTTTTTCCATCGTTCTGGCAGCGTAAAAATTCCCCGTTCGTAAAATGTCTGGTCTTTTCTATTAAAAAACTGAATTAGGTGTGATCTGACATCATCCGCGTTGTTAAAAATTTTACCATTTTGCAGAGTTTTGCATGGAACGAAACAAATGGTAATCCGAAGGCGCAAGGTCAGGGCTATATGGCGGGTGTGACAAAACATTCCAACCCAGTTCCAATAATTTTTGCCGAGTGACCAAAGATGTGTGGGGCCTTGCGTTATCATGATGGAAAACAACACCCTTCCGATTTGATAATACCGGCCGCTTTTCTTCAATTGCATCCTTCAGTTTGTCGAGTTGTTCAACATACACATTTGAATTTATCGTTTGGTTCTGTGGCATGAGTTCAAAATACAAAATTCCTTTGTAATCCCACCAGACTGACAACATAATCTTTTTTTGGTGAATCTCTGCTTTTGATGCTGTTTGGGCTGGTTGATCTTGCTTCACCCACGATCTCTTGCGAGCAATATTGTTATAAACTATCCACTTTTCGTCGCCGGTAACTAGGTTCTTCAGAAATGGATCATTTTCATTGCCTTTCAGTAGCGAATACCAGATGCGTCAAATGAATTTCCTTTAGCTGGTGAGGGATCCATAAATCAAGTTTCTCGACATAACCAAGGGTTTTTAAGGGTTTTTTTTTTCAATGCATGTATGCGACACATTGAGCTTCTTTGCAATGTCTCGTGTTGTGCTGTGACGATCTGAGTCGATAATGGCCTTGATATGGGTTTCATCCACTTCGACTGGGCTGCCAGATTGTTGTGCATTTTTCAGTGAAAAATCACCGGAACGAAATCTTTCAAACCAATTTCGACACTCCCTTGCTTTTAAGGCTTCATCTCCATATACGGCACATAACTTCTTTTGTGCTTGCGATGCGTTCTTGCCTTTTCGGAAGTAATACAATAAAATGTGTCGGAAGTGCACGTCCTGTTCTTCCATTTTTAAATTGGGATAAAAACAAAACTAAAGAACTAATCGAAAATTTTTTTTTACTAATTAAACGTACAGTAAGAAAAAAATATAGGTTAGATGCTCTGGCCACGTTAACAAAACAAAAGAAAGGGTAGAGTGAATCTATCGACAAAAACGGCAATGACTTATACAACTATTCGAGTGAGCATAATGCATTTTGGAGGTTATATGGAAAAAACACGCATTAGTGTCGATCCTTCACTTTATCAAATTTGATTGAATATATAGTACTGTTGACGCAAGAATAAAAAGTGAAACGTTTTCTTAAGTAATTTTTATATTTATTTTAGCCAACTATGAAAATATATTTTTCATTTTGATCTTGTCGTAGAGTACACTACATAGAGTTCCACTACACAGTGAACAGGTTTCGCAAGGATTCAATGTTCTTCGAAGGTCTAGGTTTTAATGGTGTAGTGGAAAAATCCCGCGGCTAATCGCAGCTTTTTCATATTTATTTTGCCGTACTTAAAAATATTCAGTATAACAGCCTGAAAGGCAAATATGTCATCGAGTATGTCGTTCTCCAACATTTACATAGTTATTACATGTGACAAATTACTAAATGTGCGATCCACACAGGTGATTAAAAAGAAACATTGTAGATATGTAAAAAGTAAGTGCAGTGTTAAAAATAGAGAAGCAAGAAAATTTGCTTTTTAGATTACACTTTTGCATATGCGATAAATTGGAAAAAAAAAAAAAAAAAAAAACACGAGAAAATACAGACGAGATTGCTACGAAAGCTTAGCTTGGCCGAAGGAAATCGGTAGCCCGACCGGCTCATGGGAACTTTTGCACCTTGTAATAGAGAAGCAGAAGTGGATTCAATGGAGCGTAATTGGAGTTAATGCGATCCGCACCCTCGAGACAATCGAACCCCTCTCGGAAGAAAAGAGCGTAATTCGTCCGCTTTTATTTCCTCTGTGTCTCGCAGCCGTGGAAACAGCCGGATATTTTCTCTAATTCTCCTCAACACCGAGAACTTTCGCAACTCTCTAAAGGCTCGACGTGTACCCCGAGCCAAGAAAAAGAAAATCGACAATCGTTCGTGGAAATCCCGGAAGTTCATTCGAGTTCCAGTAGCATACACTTTATAGCACTGTTGATAAAAAAAAATGCACAAAACAAAATCAAAATCCAGAATCAGTAAACTTAATTCTAAAAAAAAAGGAAATCAGTAACAAACGTCCGACAAATCCCGGAAGTTGATTCGAACAGTCACATACACTTTAAAGCATTGTCGATAAAAAACATTTTCCACAAAATGAAATAAAATGAAAATCCAGCATCAATAAATTTAATTCTGTCATCATCAATCCTCTCTAAATATTCGGCAACTGCTCAACATGTTTCTTCGCAACCAAAAAAAAAAGGAAATCGGAAGAGTTCCACAAATACCGGAAGTTGATTCGAACCCGAGTCCACACCTGGAAACCCATTCAGCATTGTCGTATTCCAGACATTATCGGAACTATGAATTTCTTGGTTTCTTTGGGAAAAAAAAAAAAAAAAAAACCGAATAGAAAAAAAGAATCAGACATCAATGCACGCAGTGTACGATAAAAGAGGGGAATGAGGTGTTCTCGTTGGCGAGTCGCGCGACGAAACAAATTCATGCAGATGATGAGTGCCGGTCCGAGAAGCGGTGCCTGGAAAGAGCTACGCCAGCTCTTTCTCGCCCCCCCCCCCCCCCCCCCCTCTCTCTCTCGAAGCGAGCTCTTTTTATTCGACGTCTACGGGCAATAAAGGAATAGCGTATTACGGATTCACGGGGCGATCCCGGCAGCGTCCATTATGCCTCAGCTAATAAGATGCGAGGATTTAAATCACGCTCGGTCGACGCCGCCAGCAGCAGCGCCAGAATCAGCAGCACACATCGTGGCGTACTCGTGCGCACGAGTAGCTATCGAACAAAGAGAATCGAGATTTGAATAGAGAGTCTCCTCTCTTCTGGACACAGAGCGTCAAGATTTCAATTTGTCTTGATTAGTGGCGACGTGAATATTTTTTCAAAATTCTCTCGGTCTTCTTCTTCTTCAGGGTGTACGTACGAGCGGTACGAATTTTTCCCTCTTCGTCGTGTGTTCCCTCGAACTGTTGAAAATGGGCCGGTATATCGAGATCTATGAATATGCACCGCGCGCATATTCATCGCAATCTATGAATATGAATATGCGTGGATAGATCACGTACGCACGGAGCTCCGCCGCTCTCATTCTTCGGCGTGGCGTTGTCGTCGCCCCGTCTCTTCGTTCTCGGTATTGTATCGAGGATATATTTGCTGTCTTGTCTTCGGCGATCTTTCTCTCCCCCCCCCCCCCCCCTCTCTCTCTCTCTCTCTCTCTGTCTCGAACGACGCGACGAGCACATAGGATGGTACCGGCCAATCACTCGCGGGTGTTGGACGCCGGGAGACTGCATGATTGGCTTGGTAAGCGTAACCGGTGCGGAGCTTCATTGGCGTGCTTATTGCGGTTTCCGATTATTTCTCGTACACTTATGGGGGTACGTGAGAATTTTTTTTTTGTATGTGTGTGGATGTTTGTAGAATTTTTTAAGCGACTTCGAATTATATCTTGCATGTTTATGGGGGTGCGTAAGATTTTTTTTTTTTGTTAGTATGTAGAATTTTTAAGTGTGTTTCTGTGTGATCAGAATTTTTTTAATGCATTCCCTTGCAGAGAAACACACTTTCTACGCACGTGTGCAAGACTGTGTGCATGTGTGGCTATTTGTGCTGCCGCGAGGGTATATTAATTACGAGGATCGAGATCGTTCGATCGCGAAGCCACGGACGGTGGGTCATTAAGCCATCGATTAAATGTGAAGGGTAAAGGTTACTTCTCTTATCCCTTCCTCGTTCTCGCTTTCTTTACTCTACGCCTGTGTGGGTATCGAGGTTCTGCATTTGCCTTCGACTTGATTACAAGTCGTTATTATTCCTGTCCGAAACTTTTTTTAGAAAGGCGGATGCGATGAATTATTTTTCACTCGTTTATCTACACTCGGTAACGAATAAATAATCGTTTGAATATTTAAAACATAAATGTCTTTCATTTAAAATATTCGATTAATTTTGTTCACTTTTTTTTCATGGTTAATTAAATAATTTTATTGGACGTCGTCTGTCACGATTATTTTACGGCTGTGTTAAAAGTCCCAACCCCAAAATCTTATCAAGATCCGCAAATCATGCCCCAATTTGAAATCAGCTTGATGACAGCTTGATGACAGCATTATTAAGTTTACGGAAGGATCGCCAAAATATAGTCTCGTTTAGCAAGGCGCTAATTTCATAGCTACATCAAAAGTTCCACCCCAAAATCTTATCAAGATCCGTGTTCCATGCTCCAAGTTCCACATCAAGAAGCCCACAGATGATATCAACGTCACGACAGGATTATTAATTTGACGGAGGGATTGCCAAAATATTTCCCTCTCAGAAAATAGTCTGATTTAGCAAGGCCCTAATTTCACGGCCTCATTAAAAGTCCCACCCCTAAAATCTTATCGAGATCCGTATATCATGCCCCAACTTCCACATCAAGTAACCCCCCGATGATATTAACTTCACGACAGGATTATTAATTTGACAGAGGGATCGCCAAAAAACATTTCCCTCTCAGAAAACAGTCTAATTTAGCAAGGCCCTAATTTCACGGCAATATTAAAAGTCCTACCGCAAAAAATCTTATCGAGATCCGTGTATCATACCCCAAGTTCCACATCGGGTAGCCCGCAGATGATATCAACATCATGTCAGCATTATTAATTTGACGGGGGGATCGCCAAAAACATTTCCCTCTCAGAAAACAGTCTAATTTAGCAAGGCCCTAATTTCACGGCCACATTAAAAGTCCTACCCCAAAAAATCTTATCGACAGCCCTGTATCATGCCCCAAGTTCCACATCAGGTAGCCCCCAGATGATATCAATTTAATGCCACGAGTATTAATTTGACGAAGGGGCCAAAATATCCTCTCATCCGTTTCAGCAGGCCCTGCTTTCACGGGTGCATTCAAACTTCCAACCCCAACGAAAGCCTTATCGCCATCCGCAATCGACGCATCCACAGATGATATGAACGTCATGACGACAGTATCAATTTGACGGCAAACACGTGAGGGCTTTTCTTCTAAACGGTTCGCACGTTCAGAAATCCCGTTGACTAGCATCACAACCACCAACATCACCCAGGTAGCAAGGCCTATTGCTCGCGCTTGTATCGCGGCTGTATCTTAAACGGCCGCGGGCTTAATTCTTCGACGCACGAAACCACCTCGCTACAGAGATCCTAACCGATACCCTTGAAAAAACGTATCGTGTTTAAGAAGTCAGCGGCATTTCTAATATGCCATGCGAGCTTCGCAGGATGCCAAGGTGGGCGAGCATGCAATTCCCAGTCTATGGTGTCGGGCACGACTCGTGAAGGTGATGTTTCGATAGAATAAATACGTGTTAAGAACTCGAGCGATAGATTGTAGTGATGGTCGAGTTTGAAGAGAAGAAGAGGAGGAGGAGGAGGAGGAGGAGGAAGAGGGTGAGGGCTTGCACCTCGAGTATATGCTACAACGATTCGAGAGAACTTTGCCGAGGTCCGCCAAGTTATGGCCGCTACATCCGCTTCCGTCCCACGGCCCTATTCTTTTCTTATTTCCCATGTAGAGCCACACTCGACTGATGTAGCGCTAGTTTTGTACCGTGAGCGTGTATACCTCTATAGTACGTAGTTTTCTAGCCAGCTTCATTCCTACTTGCTCGCGGGCACTTAACGGTTTACGAGCCACGATGTATCAGCTCCTCGATGGTCTTCGACCTGCCACGACCTACGCGCCCTTCGCTCCCCTCGCCGCGGCCTCTTCTCCTCGCTTATCCTACATCTGCTACGATCGTCAAACTCCGATCGCTTCCAATTACTCCAATTATCCTTTACCGAGAATACGGAGATTAATTTGTGTTGGCCTTTTTTTTTATTATTTTTTTCTTTATTTTCTCCGTTAATAGAGTGTGTGAGTTTAGATGAGAAAAAAAAAAAAAAAAAAAAAAAAAAAAACAATGGGAGCCTTTCATGGTATTTCAATTATTTGGATTTTTATTATCCTGCTTTATGAGAGGCGTAATAACAGCCGTCACGTGATTTTATAGCCTGATAATTGATTATCGGAAATCGCGGAGTTCGGTATTATAATATTTTCGTGCTTTTCTGCTGTTGCTGGCTTGGCAATTTTTAAAAAAATTTCATTTGTCTGCTGGTAAAAAATGTTGGGCTTTTTGCTTGATTTATTGTCCATCGATGGAACTCTTTTTAACGAAAAATTTTAAAAATTGATGAGATTTCCTGGTACAGATGGATTCGTGTACGAGAGAGTTCAACGTGTTTCACGCAATAGCCAGCAACACGGAATACATAACAGAGCCAGTGAAGAAATAAAAGTAGAAGGGAAGAAGGAGGAGGAGGATGAAGTTTAGCAGCTGGAGTGCACGGCGGCAAGGAGGCCTTTGAGAGCTGTCCGCCCGCGCCGCACCCGATTTGAAAAACAATCTTTCGGCTAGAGCGTGACGTTGTTTTCAAACATCGTTCGCCTCTTTGCGAGGTACCTGCCATTCACGAGTTTCCAGTAGCACCCATCAACCTTACATTACACGTATATTTCTCCCTTTATACAAAACGTCGATTTTGACCTACATTAAGATGTCGACGACGAACGGAAACTTAAAGGAGTGTTAAAAAAGTGGCAGCTCTCAATAAGATGACATTTTATCACATTTTTTGTCAATCGGCTACGAAAATATTTACAAATAATATACAATATCCCAGCAGTGTATAACACAGAATTTTTTAAATAAATTATTTTACAAAATTATTTTACAAAATTTTGTAAAGTCAGAATTCCGGTAAAACAAAATCAAATCAATATTTTTTTTCCTGGTAAATCAGATTATTATTTTTGCTAATCTTCTGTAGTCGAATAAATCAGTAGTCATAAAAAATGCCCTTTTGCAAAAAAATATTACCTCGACTGTAGAAAAAAAGTGACAGTAAAGGAAAAACGACTGATCATTCACTATAATTATCGAGTGACATTTAATGTTCAGAAAGAAAAATTTACATGAAAAAATTCCTAACGAGCAGATTTGTTTGTTTGTTTGTTTGTTTTTTTTTTTTTTTTTTTTTTTTTTTTCGAGATCATTATTGAAAGAGCGTTTTGTCTACGAAACGTGACGAATATACTGCCGATGTTCCAGAAATAAATAAAAGTCTGTCTCTATATTCTGCTAGCGAGAAGCACGAGACTCGATGCCCCCCCCACCCTCTCGTATGTGTAATATCGGCGAGAAAACACGGAAAGGGTACTTTTCCTTTAGGACGAGGGACGGAATCTCCCTACGCTCGTCTCGTATTCTAAAATTAGGTGCCGCGTGTCGTGCAACAATGCCGGGCGCGCGGGGCATCGCGAGCATCTGGACCGCACTCCGCTCCGCCAAGCGAGGATCACCGACGTGCGGCCATACTAAAATTATCTCACCAAACGATCGGGTGCTCGAGTGGGCCTCTCTCTCTCTCTCTCTCTCTCTCTCTCTCTCTCTCTCTCTCGTGCACTTGAAAACGATCACCTTTCTCTCTTGGTCTCGTTGCTCGTTGTCGTCGTAGTTGATGCCTTCGCACACGCGTGCGTCGTCTTCTCGTCGAAAAACGAGAGGCGCGTGCCGTTAGCGCGACAGAGCACGAGCGTTTCGTTATCCCTCCCGCGCCGGCTGAGGCTCCCCGGACAGGCGCAGACAATCATTCTCCGATTCTCCAGGAAACTCTCTTCAGGATCCAGGGAATCGGATTTCCACTTGACTACAAATATACCGCTCCGCGCATTTTTGTATCGCTGCCCATTATAATTGTGTGTAATTTTTCGGGCTATATTTGGCAATGTGAGAGAAAATTAATTGTATCGGTAAGTAATAGTGAAGTAATTTTACCATAATTTTGCTTCCTCATAGAGGAAGCTTTGTTTTCATGAAATTTTTTTTTTTTCGAAATTTTCATGTCAGTATGCTTAGTATCACCTAAAACGTCGAGAAAAGTGGTGTAGAAAATGTGTCCGTGTGTGTGTGTGTTTCAAGGACCGAAAATTCAATCGTCGATAACTCGCGAATGGCACGATCGATCAAGCTCAAATTTGGCACGCAAGTAGAGTTTTAATTCCTCTTCAATTGCTGTAATTTTTTGAGAAAGTATATCTATGTATACTGATTTTATAGAATTTTTAATTTTTTTGAAAAATGTCGTATACTCTCTAACTTTCGTACAAGTTCGCCGATATGGCTAAATAGTTCTTTATATACTTATATACTATCTTTATAACTAGAGAGACATGAAATGATGTTTGGTATTGAATTTCGACAAAATCGGTAAAGCGGTTCGAATTTTATAGAATTTTGAATTTTTGTAAAAAAAATCAAAATTTTGCTATAAATCGCGTCGAATTTCAGCAAATTAACTGAAATGTTCTATAAACGAAAAATAACATACAGTCCTACTGTGTACCAAATTTGGTGGTGATCGGTAAAGTCGTTCAAATATTACACCATTTTGAATATTTGAAAAAATAGCGATTTTCGCTATAACCTCCGCAAAAGTTAATAAAGTAAAGGAAAAGTTTGTGCCGAATAAAAATGAGATGTGCCGGTGATTTATTCATTTACTCAAAACAAGGATGCAAAGTAGAACCTTGCACATTGTTTCCTCATTTAATTTTGCTCTTGACAAAGCTTCCTCTATGAGGAAGCCAAAATCAGTTACAATACTTCCTCGCAGAGGTTGCTATGTAAAGAGCAAAATCAAATGAGGAAGCAATGTGCAAGGTTCTACTTTGCATCCTTTTTTTTTTTTTCAAAATTTATGGACACATTTGTGGCGCGAACTAAAAATGAAAAATTGTCACTTTAGTTTCTGACACCTTAATCTTATCTCATTTTGAAAAAAAAAAAAAAAAAAAAAAAAATCATATCCCACGGAATGATGTAATGTTTTGAAGAATAGTGGACAATAAATACCTTGAAACGATGGAATGAAAATTCGAATATTCTATTATTCATCTAAATAACGGGGCCCTCTTTTATCGATGAGGGGGATTTTTAAATAGGTTTAATTTCGCTTTCTGTGCGGAACGCACGATTCGTAGCTGGAACTGGAGTTACATTTTGCGAGAGAGACGAGCATGCGTTGCGGGTAGTCGTCGACTTCCCCGTATCCCTGATATTTATAATCGCGAAACTCTCTCGCGCCGCATTAAAAGGCCCGATTCTCGGATTAGCGGAAGTCGAGAGTGAGAGCAACGACAGTCTTAGATCTCAGACGGGAGACGACCGACACATGTCGTGTCAGGGCAAACTATCCCGGCAACACCGCGCAGAATGTAGTTCAACATCTTCGGCGCTTGGCCTCCTCGTCATTAAGCTCGGCTCATTTGTGTTGCGGCCACATTGTTTTAGAATAGTTTGTAACTTTCATATACAAAGCACATACCGACAGCAGTGGGCGCGCGGTCTGTGAATGGCTTCGGCGGTCTCCCAAGTTAAGTAGCTTCTCTCGCGGGCAGTACTTGGAGGGTGACCGCTTAGCGATGCACCACGACTTGCGTGCTAACTGTTGAGCGGGAGGCAGTTTTTCTGACTTTCTGATGTATTCTTATACAGCAGAAAGTCAGTAATATATAGCCGCCTGTATCGGCGCAGGTTTTCCACAGTTTTCCTGTGCCCTCGTGCAAATGCCATACAGTAGTGCATTAGGAAAGAGTAGCTGGGAAGAACTCAATAAAAAAAAAAAAAATGGAAAGGGATAGAGGAACTCAATAAATGGAAGAGGATTAAGGGGATTGGGGAAATCGTAAAAACCTCAAGAAGGTATACGAAGGAATACAAAAAATGTTTAAATAAAATAAAATTTTAAAAGAATATAAAGAGCACATGGACATTAGGATATGGGCCAAACTTTTTGTTTAATCCACAAGAATTTTCCTTTTCAACAGTTATAATAATAATAATAATAATAATAATTTTTTTTTTTTTAAATAAATTGAGACAGTGATTTATTGACGTTATTCAATATAGAAATCAGAATTTGTATGTAGTTACGAGGAGCAGTTGAAAAAAAAAAGTTTTATTCTTTGGTTGAGCTCGACGATTTTTGTAAATCAAATTGAATTTTAAAAAAGCACATTTAAAAATTCCAATCAATGATGCATTAAAAAATGTTGGCCGGATAAATTTTTTAATCAAAGTCCAAATTGATTGAATTTGAAGAAAACCAGTTTCTCCGAGATTACGAAGCTCATGATCGTCTCGTTTAATCCTATGCGGTAACGGAGCGAGTCGCGAGAGAAGCGCGAGCAATTAAGCAAATTACGCGGCCCACGCGTGTAACATACGCACGCCCGCGCGCTGCTCGCTCGTTTGTAGCAAAGCGCAACGAATTGGATTCAAGCTATGCATTCATTCATTCATTCGGTCGAAAGTACATGCACCACGTGTCCGAGTGAGAAAACGGAAAAAATGAAACGAGAGAGAGAGAGAGAGAGAGAGAGAGAGAGAGAGAGAGAGAGAGAGAGAGAGAGAGAGAGAGAGAGCGAAGGGATGAGACGAAACGAGAAGAGAGGATAATGGGAGGACGAGAATTCCAGCCTCGCGTGTCCCTTGCAGAGACGATGCCTTCAAACTCGCTCGCTCCCTTTGCATATCAACCCTCCCGCTCATGTACAATTCCCGGCTTTGTGTCCTATGAAACGTATAATTCTCTCGGCTTTTTAGCATTAATATATAACGTTGATGCGTCTAACCGGTATATCCAGTGGTGTGAACTCGCAGTACGAGCTCACGGAGCTTCGAGCTGCAATAATTTGCACGTAATCGCACAAAGTCTTTTTTCAAAAATGTTTTTCTCTGTCGAAGACTCGCCAGTGAAACGCACTCGGATAAAAAGGATAAACGTCCCATTTCCGTCGCGTAAATTCTCCATCTGAAATGCGCATTAATTCTTTATCGTTAACCGGAAAGCTTTGTATCCACTTGCGTAGACGATGGTAGGAAAAAGAAACTTTGGCCTTCCAGTCACCGTCCGCTTGATAGCATATTTTATTACACGCGGAAAAATTTGTTATCAGCAACCATAAAATTGGACCTAATTCGCTGCAGAAAGCAACGGATAATTCTGAGTACAGAAAAGAAAAATCAACTGGAAATTAATAATTGTCCATCTGTCGTTGAAATTAATGACTTTGAAAAAAGGCAAATATTTAAATTTTCGTGTAATTGTCAGCTGTCAATTTTTGCCAAATTTGTAGCGTTATTAATGAGCTTTATGATGAGATTGAAATAAAATGAAATCAAGAAAATAGAATAAGTATTGAAATTCGGAGTGTAGGAATATCATATTATTTGGAAATGACCCTCTGGCATTGTTGAAGAGGGTGACACGTAAATGCGTGAAAAGAGGGTAAATTGAGAGCAGTACAGCAACGACAATCATTACTTGCGGACAGCTGCCATCGCACATGCACCCCTCATTATAATACCACAATTTTCATACGTACACGCGCTCGGAGATATTGCACTCTGTCTGCTCGACATACACCGAAAGTGCACTCGGTGAGGAAGACGAGGCGGAGAACGAGGAGAGGAGTCTGTCGCTTTCTACTTCCTCAATTATCTGCGGATGAGCCGAGCGCGCGCGCGGGCGACGCTCTCGAGAATCTAGAGGCCCAAAGGCGCCACGACGTTGAAGAGTAGCGTGGTTCACTCGGCATGTACGCGAATTACGAAAATTAATTCGTTGTGCCTGAAGAAACGACCACAATTCCATCCGACAAAGTCTTTTCTCAAAATTCCAATGATCTCTTTAAATACGAATATTAATACGATTTACTCTGCGACTCAAAATGATATCGATATCAATATTGTACTCAAAGAATAATTTTTATTACCCGCATTTGAAAAATAAAAATAAAAAAAAAACCTCGAATTTAAATAGCAATACAATATTTGATGCCAGATAATAAAATGTGATCGTACACAAAAGTTTGAAGGATTTTATTTTTACTTTATATAAATATCTATAGATCAGTAAGGATTCGTTTTTCAGAGTGACTCGAGTGAAGAGGGTTGGAGAGGAAATGCAAGGGAAAAGATTGTTCGAGAGGTCGCGAACTCCTGCAGCACATCGATATCTTAAAGCGGAATAAAAAGAACAGTGATGTATGTTTGAGGGTATTGTCAAGTCCGTGGATGACTCGTGAACCGAGCGACGACTTTGAGGTGGAAATTCATATACAGCGTGTGTAAAGCACGAGGGAGGCATATTCAAAGGCGGCTCGCGATAAAAAAAGCGTAGCGATATTCTCTTCACTCGGCTCTTGGTTGTAGTAATAAAGAAAGAGGCCATCATATATAGGAAGAATGTCGCGCGACCGCGAACAGTCTACTATACAAGCTCTTGATGGATGAACTCTGGCTCGCTTCGGGGACAGTCGAGATTCTATGCCACCACCTGCATACATTATACCGCCGTTGTGTACTATTATATTACATATGTGTATAACAAGAAGCATAGCCTCACACGTGCGTCACGCACACACTTCACACATTTTCAGACACACATTCGTCTAATCCTCGTGCACTGCATTTCGTCGAGAGATAAAAAATAAAGCGAAGAAAAAATGGCCCGTGTAATAGTGGAGGAATGTCGCGTGAGCGTGAAAAGGGTTTTTGTCATATTTTAATAATAAAGGACGCGTAATACGTGAAAAATGAAAAACTCGCGAGGAATTATTAATGCCGACGGTGCGTTGAAAATTCTCAAGTGTCACCGAGACCAAAATTTATCTCTCTGTTCGGGCACCGTAAAAAAAAAAAAAACAAAAACAAAACAGAAGAAATGTATTTTGTTAATTTCGTGGGTATTTAAAAGAGGGCAATCATTCTTTCAGGCTAAAACTATTATTTGTGCTTCGAAAAAATATGAAAACACGGGTAATAAAAAAGCTGATGAATAAACATACATTATTTTTGTTTGTATTTTTAACGAGGGTTACAATGTCTCGATTTTCCTTGAGTAAATTTAAATTTACTTAAGGAAAACGGAATTGCCATTTTCTTGGGATTGAAAGTTCCTCAAGCTCGTCTTCATTGTTTTCGACGCAGGGACGCTTTTGGACGTTATAAAAGTTAAATAAAGTATTCGTTCTAACGAAAAATCGGGTGAACATCTTTCAAAGCCAATATTAAAATATATATTTTCTGAACTTAAGGAAAGACATTTGTTAAATGCCTTTGCAAAAGTGTTGGTTTTGAGTCGGCTGATACTTGATGTATGAAGCGAATATACAAAAAAAAAAAAAATACAACCGACGAGGATCCACAACTTAGAGAGTTAATGGCCCTCTCGTAAATATCGCTGAATGAGCACCGGCGACACTAGCACCCACATCATTCATTGAAATTCAAATGACGTACCCTTGGCTCAGCGAGATGCGAGGTGAGAATGTACATACACTTTGCCATGTCGCGCTCACATGTATTTGTGCTTGTCGAGCACGCATACATAGTTGCACCGGTGATTGTCGTCAGTTGCACCGAAGCTCAAAGCTCTCGGTGTTGGCCATGTAACCTATGACTCGTTGCGACGCGACACAGAGCGAGTCAAACTATGTAACCCAAAGCTGTGATACCTGTGTCGAAATTATGATGACTCCCACACAAAAGTTTGGAGTAGAGAGAGAGAGAGAGAGAGAGAGAGAGAGAGAGAGAGAGAGAGACGCCGACAATGAGTTGGTCACACGCGGCAACGCTTAAGCTTATACATATGCTTATTGTCGCGGTATTCGGTCGCCTTCCTCTTTGAGAGTCACGAGGAAGGGGAAAAGTTTATTATAATAGCGGGAACTCGGCCGATCCTTCGACACCGTGACCGTCGCCAACGACTACGGAATATAATGCCCCTTTGGTATGGTAACCGAGGTCAAACTATATAAACTCTTCAGGTTCGTGCGTGATCATCGGACCCCCAAGCATATTCAGATGGAGATGTTCTTTCGGATCGCCGGATTCGATATACGACGATTGATTAAGACAAAATGGTCTCTGTATATAAATGACTTTGAAAAATGTGGCATTTCGTTTTACACAATCTCTACTTTTCTTAATCTGCCCGAATAGCCTGATTATTTTCCGAAGTATTTAAAAGTAATGCTATTTCATGACGATATTTTGAATTTTGATAAGCAAGATATTTTAATGATGGGTTCAAGAGAAAATTATCCAGAAATTTGAGAAACTAAATTACCAAATTGCTATCCATCATTCCCATCCTCTTTGAGTAAAATTGACAGAAATTTCAAGCTTGTTACACAGGGTACACTATTTCTTGTTTTATTTTCCTGCACATCTGATATTTCGAGCAGCAAAACAAGCGAGGTATTCGAAAACGACTGTCCGTAGCCCCTAATCTGAATGTCTCCCTTGAACGGATAATGATAACATTGAAAAGGTAAAGAGGCTCAAGGGGCCAATGAACGTCGAAAGCGCGCGAGTCGAGCGCGCTGAAAATTGGTCCTTTCTGCGATAAACCGCAGCGATAAGAATTTAAGGAAGGCTGAAACGAGGAGGAGGCGATCCTCGTGCGACTTGACCATCGGCTCGTCACATCCTGTCGCGGACGGCAAACGAGTCACTGGAATAAGTGGCCAGCCAAGAGAGTTTTGTCGCTAGTAGCTCACGGTGTAACGAGCCATCTCACCACACCGAGTGAGTAACGACAAATGATAATATCCTCGCGCCTATCGCATCGCCGCTCGCCCTACTCCTCTGGCGTTTCGCGGCTCGTCGATCACCTCTTCATGGCGAAGCCGGTGCATCCTCATGGCGCTCGAGAACCATGGGCGTCATTCTGCCAAACATAATAAGAAAAAATGTAAATATACAAAACTCAACGTACAGCAATAATAACTCAAAGGAAGGCAAAATAACAAAAAGACAAAGTGAATACGAGAGCGTCGCAACGCAGCCTTGCAACCATTGTCTTTAAACGAGGATGGAAGCCACACTATTGTCGAAGATCGAGCCGTGGAGATCGCCCCGGAGAGATCGCCTCGAACAATTCTTTCTCCTCGCCAAAACTCAAGAGAGAGAGTGAGAAGAACATTCGCTACTTCTGCTGCTTTTGATGTTTTGCAGCTCGCCAATTTTACGAGGGAAAAATCGGGGCGTAAAGGAAAAAAGACGATGAGTCCGTAACCGACAGAGAGCAGGAGAGAGAGAGAGAGAGAGAGAGGGCAGAGTATTTGTTACAGAGTACTGAGTACCGGAGGTTTGTAATAGTGTTGAGTTATATACACCGGCAACGAGGCTCCGAGAGGATAACCCTCGCTCTTGCTGTTGTACGTCCCGTAAAATAGCTTTCAACGCGGGTAGGTATACAGTATATGTTCAAGCACTTCTGGCTTTGCGGCTATTAGAGGCGTTTACTGCCTTATCCAATTATTGGACAAATATCTATGGTATCGGGGAGTTAACTGCCCTCCGGGATACGGAGATGCAAGTATATATTGGCTAGCTGGAGTTCCACCAATGTGCATCATACATCAGAGGCTTATTGTATTCCAATTCTGCTTTGAATATGTATTTTCATACAAATATAGAACAAAATTCACAGATAAAGTTAGTTTTGTTATTTGTAATTTCGGAATAATAACTTGCTGCGGTTATGAAATAATACGTGAACCTTTCGGTAGCTGCAAGAGATTGCGTTTGACTTCATAACTTCAGTAAATAAAAAAATGAATAACAAATTTGAAAATACATCATTCAGATGAGTAAATGTATCGCTAAATCACGGTGCTATTGCGAGAATGAAAAAGTACTGTTAATCGAACAAATACTGGGCATACTGGTCAGATTTTCGCTACACATTGTCCTATACAAAATGGTTGGCGTTAAGTAATCTCCGGGAGGCAGCAATTTCTGCTGTCCGAGTGACAAATCGCCGGTCGTTAAAAAGTACGGCGAAATTCCGTGTCATTCCTGTTTCATAACTCGAAGTCACTGATAATTTAGCATATATTTTCAATTGCACGGGTGAAATATCCCTGGATATCAATTGTCATAAATCTCGGGGCTCTGAGTCATCGGCGCATGGCCACCGGAAAATTTTCAAGCTTCTCGAAGGTCGAATTCAGTGCTATCTCACTATTAGAACGTTTTGCGGACGTCATTGGCTACGGGTTATGAATAAAATGTGTGAGTGATAGGAGCTCGCTTTGCCAGTTTAACAAAGTATACCGATTCTACACGTGGCATTGTATCTACAATACACACTACACACTACACATACGACACACCAAGAGGCAGGTCAAAAACGGAAAATAGTGGAATTACTTTTTACTCCACGTTTTTTTTTTTTTTTCCACCTGGTTTAGCTGGGCAATTTCTTATTTTACTGCCGCGCTCGCGAGTGAGAGCCGCGCCCACGATCGACTTGGCTTATCGAACAGCACGAAAGCGGTTGTTCTAGGGGATGTCTGCAGGTGCGCCTGTTGGAAAACGATATAAACGAAGAACCTGAAAAAGAAAAGAGAAGACAAGAAGTGAGGTAGCGAATCGCGAAATGAGGAAGAGCCATTGTTCGCATGTCGTACAGAGATGAACACACGAACTCAAAGTTTTGTGTACTGTTTAACAAACAATATATGTACTACCTATATTTATGTAGGCAGGAGTCGCTATGCTCCTATCGGCCCCGTAATCGCATGATGACAATGCATTAGCATGATTACATTGATAACTCCGCGAACTGCACGTCGGCTGCGCATACTACAACACATATTTCAAATATGTATATCCCAGTGTGATTGCAAGTAGGCGATAGGGTGTACCTAACGTGTACGACCCGTACTCGGTGTCAATGCGAACGCATTCAGCGTGAGTACATATATTCTTCGGGTTTCCTGCATACGAGGCATTCCATATCAATTTAGCAACAAGAAACAAATTTAAAATAATTTATTAATCAATGGTCAGCAATTTTTTAGATACTTGAGCAGGAAATATATGAAATCCTGTCGAATATTCAAATGAAAAAAATTAATTTCACATTTTTAGAAAACGAGCATATATTTTTCAATTATTTTTTCCGTTGCGATATAATTTCGAATCAATTAATCAAGTTTGAATTGCATTGTATAATAATATTTTTATTATTCACCATCATAAAACTCCTCACATTTTAATAAATTGTAATTTCACAAAAAACAGATTGTTCCCAACATCTTTACACGAGTAAAAAATATAAAATAAAGTACTTTATTAATAATTAGAAATATGTCCATTTGCCGCGTTTGTTCGAATTTTATATCCTGATTTTCAGAAATCATTTGAATAAAACGTTGTCTTTTTAAAAAAAATTTATTTTTGTATTTCAAATACTGATGTGGAATGCCTTATACGTGCATCACTCGATCATCGGTGTTTTAGTGGCCGTCGGTGTATTTTGCATTTGTGTGGTGTGCAGAGGGCCGAGGAAGGGCGGCAGCTCTTGCACACGATAAACTCACACACACAGAGGATGCATAATGCACACATGCTCACAGCATACAAATACAATCGAATGTGAAGCCGGTGTAAAAGATCGCTCGGCTCACGTATATGGGAGCGAAATAGCCAGCAATTTGCAGGTTTACGAGTTATTTCACAATGGCTGCAAAGTATAGTGCTACAGTATTACAGCGAGAGCGCGGGCGCGAGCGAGCTGAGGCTTCTCGTCATAGCCCGTTGCTTGGCTCTTGTTGGTAGCACAAACTCGGAAGGCAAACCCACCACCACGATGACGACGACGAAGACCAAGACTTGTACTATTACCACCACACGATGAGGACAATATTCCCGCCCAATGTACTCTTTTCATGTGTGTACGTATACATATAAATACAATACTGTACATAAATATACATATGTACACTGGCAAACTTTCCACAGTCTTAAAGTATGTGTAGGTTGGTTACAATATGTAACATTGTGTCCACAGTGGAAGGCGATGCGTCGGTATGGCGCTCCGGACTGTATTTTATATCCGAAACACTTTTATTTAGGCCGAGCGTTCACCAAAAGGCAGTCTCCCCCCTCGGCGCGTTCCTCCGCCCCTGAAGGGGCTAAACGTGAGTTGATGCTGGTGCTTTTGCTGCTGGCCGAGCTCGGGGTACCCTATTTCAAGACAATAACCAACGGAGCATAAAACTGTCTGAGGTATTCTTATCCCCCGATTAACCGGAGACGGGGAAGGGCTTCTTCTGGACCAACCAGGGTCAAGAAAGGAGGCATCAATTGCCGGTGGTCGCGATGCCCCGATAGCGACTCCTAATCGCATTAAATAATGCTGAAGGAGGCTTTTATGCACCACAAGAGGAATCGGAAAAGGGAGCAGGAGGAGGAGGAGATTTTCACCACCGGTAGCCGCGTCCAGTTAACAAGAACGCCAATAGGCCTCGTTATCGTCGAACGTCTTTGTTTTTCTTCACCAATTACACCGAGCCCTCATTACCCTCGGGATATTATTCGAATACTCTAAGCAGTTCACTTTGTATTGTTTTCTTTTTTTTTGTGGACTATTTTGTGTGTTTTTTGAGGATTTTTTTGTTACTTGTTTTAGAGACGGTACAAGAATGCACATTCGGATGCACATTGTTGGAATATTGCATAAATGTTCTTGGGGAAGTGCTCGCAAAATGAGCTTCGCGCATCATATTCACGTAGCGCCGCTTACACCGAGAGTTTGAGATAATAAAATAAGAACATACGGGAGAAATGAGAGAGAGAAAAAACACGAGGCTGGAAGAAGAGGAGAGGAAGGATAAAGATTAAAGACCCTGCAACAAGTACGCCCCCACGGAATGATGGATGCGATGCGGGAGACCGCGAGAAAGAGTCGAAAGAAGAGCGGAGCCAGTTCTCAGTTCTGATGTTCCTTCACTTCTGAGTGGGTGGAGCTTTTCATTTTCGTTTCTCGGCCTCGTCATATTACGAACGGACTCGCGAGCTCTTCTCTTTACGCTTGCATGTACCACTGATGTTTCTTGCAATACGAGTTGAGCATTATACTGGTCACCGGGGTTATTTGGGTCAATCTCCGATATTTCTCAATTAAACTGATTTTTCCAGTGATTTAATTCATTGGCTAACGATAAATTGACAAAAATATTGCGTTGAATTTAATTGACGAAGCATTAGAAATAAATCTTCGAGAATAAAACATTGCCTCAAGCAAACTCGAGTGATTGTCACTTCTTGAATCTCAGATTATAAAACGGATGAATTTTTTATTTCAATAAAACGAGCAATAGCTTCCGGTTAAAATTAGTAGCCACATATATTATTGTACCGGAAATTGTAAAATAGTGGGCCAAGAAGCCCCGGGGAGGCAACGAACCGTCGCGGAGAGGGTGCGATATACCGCGCGAGGCCTTTTGCAAAAGTTGATGGGCGATTTTAGCTAACAGCACGAAAAATAATAATGCGACGAGTAATATAGCGGGAAGGACAAAGCGGAAAGAGGCATTCGCGCGCGTCAGCCACGGGGACTTAATGCCGCCAATCTAAATGGTAATTCAATACCACACCCTCTGCGCATAAACCGAAAAAGCTCGTGGTGTAACCTTGGCTGTTGATGCGCTCGGCGCCACTGGCGCTCTTACGAGACTCGGGCTATCGGAGTATAGAAGTACCGGCGCAACGGACAAAAACGCCTTAACAAGCCTCCGATCCCAGAGCTCTGAGCTAATGTTCCACAGAAGAAAAGAGAAAGAGAGAGAGAGAGAGAGAGAGAGAGAGAGATCAGTAGCATGCCCTGAGTCGGTGAATCCCCTCCCTTAAGGTGAATCCTCGGTGACTCGGACGAATCGCACCGTTCGTCCCCCACACGTCCACGTGACCACATACGCAGAGCCTCATAATTAGCCCACGGCCGCCACGCCGCGCGGCGTAAAAATAATAATTAGCCACCATTAATTGCATTAATTAAAGTCCCGACACGTTTGGAGCCGTAATTGGACCGTTTGGTCGGGACATAACCACTGGGCAGCTCCTCTTCATTCGCCAAACTCCGCAGCAATGAACGCCGGTGTCTTTCTCTGTCTCGAATATACGTTAATTAAATAATAGAATCTTGTGTATAATATGTATATCGTAATAGGCAGACATTTAGGTACTTGCCTGACGCACCTGTTTGAACTGCTCCTCGAAGCTCCAGCTGGTCTGCTGCTGATGTGAATTAGCCGGATTGTTCTGAGCACTGTGACCCCCAGGATCTCGGACGTCGCTGCTGTTTCGCGCGCTTCCCTGCGACGATTCGCTTGAGTGCGAACTCGCCGACGAGGTCAATGCGTTTCCTCCGCTACCACCGCCTCCTCCGCCTCCACCCCCGCCACCGCCCCCACCGATCTGGGGATGACTGCTGTGGGAATTGTGCTGTGGCGTGAGGAACGCTGCCGGTGGCGGAAACGAAAATGGCAGATTGAAACCACCACCACCACCACCCATCGCCGCCTGGAGAGCCTCCAGGCCG
Organism: Clistopyga incitator; assembly: GCA_947507545.1. NCBI lineage: Eukaryota > Metazoa > Arthropoda > Insecta > Hymenoptera > Ichneumonidae > Clistopyga > Clistopyga incitator. Next base: position 287,758 of record OX382174.1, on the reverse strand, counting down.
CTCTTGTTGCTCAGAATGTCCATGTCCGTCTGCTGAACAACAAAACATTGTTTTCAATTTCATGCTATTTTTCAAACCGACATTTTTCAACCTGGCAAGAAACCAAAAATTCTTCACCCCTGATTTTACTGGCATATATGAAAACCTTAAATTTTCAGCTTGGCAAACAAACTGCGACGAGCAATTACTTTGAATTTGTTCACACTCGGCATTTACAACTCTGCTTGAAAATTCGTAATACTTCTGTCGTTTGCTAACTAACCTCCATTTTGAGTTTGGACAAGAAATGTGAATGGTGGGTGGTCATGAGACTGTTGAGATGAGTCAATGGTGTGGGTGTGTTGGTTTGGCCAGAAGTGTTATCCTCGGAGGGATGATTGTTGGCCTGGAGAGGTTGCTGAGGGAGTTCTTCGCCACTCTCCTCGTCCTGGAGATCCGGGTCCGAAAGATCCTCTTCCTGATGTGACTGAAAAACCAATAATTACAATATTTATTATTACATCCGCATAGCACGTATATTTTTTTATAATTCAACCGGTGGAAAATTATTGCCTCGGTTTGGCCTTGCTAATTGTAGTTTATTCGCTCAACTTATAAGCACGCTATGCAGCAACAAGTTATTGCATAAGTGATAATGGTCGTTGCAATGGCGCGGACAATTTGATCGAATGTAATTGCATCGCCGAACGATTCAAATGCTTCCACTGATAATTAACACGATGCACATTGATATCACCCAACCAAGTGCAATTATTTGCCTACAGATAACTGCACTATATTTCGCTACGGAAATTTAAGTATCGACGTTACGAAAGAGAATCGCTAGAAATAATAATTAAGCAATCGCATTGTCCCCATGCAGAAAAACAGTCGATAACAATGCTATTATTATGTGATCGTATGGTCTCGACACGTCGATCGCATGTACCGAACGTCCCGCTTATCTACCCAACATTATTATCCATCGCTGATCATCAGACAAGGTATTTTAAGCACGTGCGACAATATTTACTCATCGCGCAAGGAGCTTTGATGAAAGGAAAAATAATACACTGAGGCCGCATACCAAGATCCTATTCAAACATCGGGAAATCTCTATTGTGGACTCTTGAGAAATACTTTTATTCACCACTTGGACAAAATCCTGATAGTCTTGACACACTATTCACATTATCATTTTCCAACGTTACCTCAAAAGGCTCTTCAGACTTTTTCACGTTGAACAAAAGAATTCCAAAATTTCAGTACGTTTATCAATAAATTATACCATAAAAATAAACGCAAAAATTTCCGAATTTTCCGATAAAAATTCATAAAGACCTTTTGAAAAATCGCCATTTATCGAATGTGGTCGTTTTTTTTTTTTTTTTTTTTTCGATTGACTTTAATTACTCACAATGAAATGACATAATTCAACGAGACAGGAATTGAGAGTAGAGCAATTTGAATTCACTCGACAGGAAGTATGATATCCGATGAAACAAATGAACAATCTGGCGAATGAATCATGCATCGCTTTGAATAACTGATGCACGGCAGACGCAGGGATCGAAAGAGATAAAATAAAACCCGAATGACCGGAGGTGGGCTAAATATACACATTGTCGAATGACAAATAGACGGGATTCGAGGAGGAGAACAAGAGAACTTCCATACCGCAACGATGCTGTGGATTCTTGTCCGGGAGATGAAGAGACGAATAAATCAATATCGAATGAGGACCGGGTCCCGGGGTGCGTCGGGACTTTGGGCGTGTAACGTACCCGCGATGACCAGGTAAAAACGTGTCACTCTGGACAAACAAGTGGGCGCGCTGCGTTTCCTACCGAAACCCCTGAGCTCAAAGGGAATCACACCCACGTCGACGTCTATACGCATATTTCTAAGATCTCTGTGACTGACCGACACACCTGAATCCATAGTTTTTAATCATCGCCAAAGGATCACACTCCTTATTTCCGATATTCATTTCTGTAGCGCTCAATATTTATAAGATTTTTTTTTTTTTTTTTTTTTTTTTTTTTTTTTTTTTTAAATTCAAGGTAATGCTTGCAATCTATTGTGTCAGCTGAAAAATTTGTGTCGCTTTTTTAATTCTTAAGGAGGTCATATTGCGACAAACATAATGAGGTTATTAAAACGTATACACTGAGGGAAGAAAATTCAAATTAGTGAAAAATCAAAGTATGTTGCTGTATCTATTTTCAACTTTGTTGTAAAAATCTACAGAATTGCATCAATATTCGTTGAATGAATGATCATTGGATGAACGGAGCGTAATATCAAATTGTTGATGGGTTGAAACAGTGCCCAGTGTTAATTTCTCGGAGTAACGTCAGTGACTCCCTCGCATTGGACATTCGGTACAGTAGCAAAGAGCTCGTGACCGAAGATTTAAGGTCCCACGTGAGAGACAATGACTAAATTTAGAGTGAATAACGCGGGGGGAGGACGGAGAATGACCGCGAGACGAGAACCTGAGGTGATAACCCGCGAAAAGGGAGATTTATAACCGCACGAGCTCCGGAGTCCTGCGAGTACGCCAAGGGGATCGTTTTATTGTTGATACTTAATAGTTTTCGTGAAGCAGCGCAGAGAGCGCGAGTCTCGCATAGTTTGCTCGATGCATCGCGAGAGTCGACGAGGTCGGACTTTGCTACTAAATCATCCCCTAAACGCCCTGGGCGCTTTCTCACTTCTCTAAATCTTCTAATTAACGCTGGGCACGCATTCGTTCGCAGCCTTAATCCTGACCGCCGCACATTGCCCTATGCACAAATCTATATGAAATTTTCCCGAATATCCTTTTTTATAACAACAATTGAATGCAAATCGAAATTCAGATTATTGATTATCTAAGAATCAGTAAAATTAGGAAAGGCGTGGAATTTTTTTTTTTGTCCCCCAATGTAAAATTTATTGAATTTACACACAAGCTCATGTACTTGAAATTAATTAATTTTGTCCAGTAAAAAATGTGTTCCATGTCATTATTTCATCAATGGTATACATTCTACTTATATTTGTTAATTCAAACTCACTAAACTATAATTTTCTTGGATCACATAAATTTTCGTTAAGATTGTCGCGTTGTTATTTGGAGGGGTAAAAAAACGCACATGATCGTATCTTCCCGTGGCGTTACAAGTTGTGCCAACATCTTGGAATTATTGCGAGCGAAAAATATAATTTCGAGTACGATGCCTTTGGCCTCGAGCCGAGTTATCTTAGCTGCATATTTATATCGCTTAAATCAGTCTGAAGGAGATTGAAGAAACAAGTGCCTTTACAATGTCGTTGTCGCGAAAGAATTTCGCCGAGTTCCCAACGATGAATGGTTCACGGGGGTTTTATATCGCAGAAATATTAAAAAATAATCCAAGAGGCATTCGGTACACGAGTTGAGCTCGAACCCCTGCAGAGTTCCCACGTGGACGTCACGACCGCTTCATCTGGTGCTCTCGTCTGCTTTTCTCACTCGCTCGCCCAGAAGATGATGTCGCTTTGCGTGGCATTCTACATGTGGGACATTCTATACCAACTCGACCTCTCCAATTTCACCCCCGAATTTTTATGTTATTGTTCCATCCCTAAGGAGCAACGAAAATTTTTATCAAATTTTATTTTGAACCGAATTTTCTTCAAAAACAAAAATTCTAATAATTTCACATTTTTACAAAACGTATTTTTAACATTAATTTTCAAGATTTTTAATAAATTTAGCCCCCGAATTGTTACGCTATTGTTGGATTCCTAAGAAGCAACCACAATTTTTATCAGATTTTATTTTAAACGGCCTGAATTTTAAAACCTTGCGAAATTCATTACTGTATATGTGAGGATTTGGGAGATTTTTTGTCGCACTTTTATCAATGCCAATTTATTTTAAATTTATTTAATGAAATATATTTGTCCCAGGCCGAGTTGGTATGAAATGCCCCATATGCAGCAACGCTATGGAATCTCAGACGCACACCGAATTAATTTCTCGGTATCTCGTGATAAACTACGTCTCGATTCCCGAGTCTCCTTCTCTCGGTTTGACGATCGATCGATTTAGATCGGCAAGAGATTATTCTAATACAGCATTCACAACTGTTCGTGGTCGATGTCTCTTCGATATTCCCATTGGCATTGATGAATCGGCAGGATCGGGGATTGTCGTTTCTCGGCTATACCAACATACAGCTCGGAGCTTGTAATGATGTCACGGAGAGGCTAAAGTTGTGTGTCGAACGCGGCTGAATTAATAACGAGGATGCGATATCTCTCGCAGTAATATATTTACTCTTTTTTTGTTATCACAATCCGCCCGCAATTACAATTGCGAATAATTAGTGAAAGGAGAATCGTGGCTTTTCGGATCTGTTACCTGTGGAACACCTGATAAAAATTTTACCGGACGTCCGGTAATCGTTGCATTGAAATATATTCCAAGTCGTTATTAGGAAGAATTGAAATTGGGTATTTGAACCAATTACATAATAAATATTCATTACAAAACCACAGTGAAAACTCTTTTTACGGATTTCTTCCACAAATAATTCAACATCCATTTTTTAAATATCCTACTATATAATATAAATATAAAAATGTATCAAGATTTCATTTTTAAAAACCTATGCATATTCACTGGGGGGAAAAAAAAGTCATGACGGCCCATTATTTTTATTTTCATATAATTGTGCATTTTCAAAGAAATAAAATGCTCATAAATTTTGGGTGAAAATGGAAAATGGGACATTAAAATCATGAACAAAATAAATGGAAAAAAAAAATTGAAAATACATAATGGTGGATTGTTACGACTCCGCTTCAGTCTGATACTTATTCGTTGGGTCGATTAAAAAACATTGGAACCTGAGTGAGTGAGACTTGGGTCATAAAGTTATTTTATCGGGAGTATGCGAGGCAACTCGGCGCCGTTGCCGCGTGCGCGCCAGATGACAGGCCGCACGCGGACGTTGTGCTTCTGTTGGTGATGCGGCTCTGAAGAAAGAGACAGCGAGAGAGAGAGAAAGCAGCAATAAAAGGACCGCAACATGTTCCCAGCATGCGCCGGGTATTGTCCCTCGAAAATCCTGAAGAGGTTCTCTTCAAGATGAGCGGCGCATGCTCACATATCACCTAAATATCTGAGTTAAGTCTCCAAGGGTAAAATACTTCAGGGTTGCGCACGATGATGCGCAAGATCTGAGCAGAAGACATCATACGGAGAAAGAGAGAGAGTGAAAGTGATAAAACGCTTCAGCATATATATATATATATATATACATATATGTGCATTTATATATACGTATTTACATTTATCGTTAGTATATAATACTGTACATCGCGGGAGTATCAAGTTCCTGGAAAACTCCCGGTGGCGATCTCCTCCGGATATATTTATAACCTAGCGGTGTGGGAACGCTGAAGAGCAGACGCGCGATATGCCCAACGTTTCTGCAGCAGCTCCTGCACCGCCACATTTAATTAATGACCCGCCGAGTTTGATCTGCCGCGTTACGGGGTGAGACACGAAGAACTTTCCCCCCGTAAATAATACACAGATTTCTCGTGGTACCCCCCGACATCCTGAAGAGCCCTTCGCGCCGAGATCGCGACCCGGTCTCGCGGGTTATTTCTGTATTTTCCCCATCGGTCGCCTCTCTTCGCATGTCTTTTCTATCCTCTCTCGTTGTGTGTGTGTGTGTATGCTTTTTTACCCTCTTCAGCATCTTCTTCTTATTCTCGGCCTCTTCCTCTTTTATTTTTTTCGGGGCACATAACGCGAGTGTCTCGTGCTCTCATCGCTCCCGCGTCTTTTTGCCGTTTTATGTATGTACTTTTGCTCGGGATACGAGCGGTGGACGCTCTTCGTGGGCCTCCCAGGAAAGACAAATGTTCACAAAGAGTCGAAGAGTCCGCACCGCGCGGCTGGAGCGCCCGGTGACACGCGCTCTCGCACCGAAACCCTCATATTCTCCACGCATTGCCACCACGAAGAGACGCACGAGCGCCTGCAGAGCTCCCAAACGCATTCCTACTTCAAGAATTCTCTCTGCTGGCTTCGTTCGCGGCTCATTCGACGATTATCTCGCGAAACACACCGTAATTCAGCTCGTTCCGACGCCGAGACACGAGTTATTTCGAACTTGACCCACATCCGCTCCTCAGGCTCTGATAGGAATATCGGTTCAACTTATCTTCGGTCACTGGTGCTAAATGGCAACGTGTGCGTGACCTTCGACGTTGCCATGCGATTAGTAAATTGGTAAACTGCGATTTTACTAGAAATATTTGTGTTTCTCGTTCTTTTTGGTTTGCAGATTGGATTGGATGCGTTTATATTTTGTGTCTTCGTATTTGATGCTGGTAAAAAAAGTTTGCGATCGGAGGAACAGAGAGTTGGAATTATTCGAGGTCAATAAACAGCTGACATTTTTTATCTCGATTTGAAATTTCTCCTCTTCGTCTTTCTATGATTTTTTAGTACCGTGACGTTAATTTTGGTTGTTGAGGGAACGTGAGTTCTCCCTGTAATCACATTCGATGAATATCAGATATCGGACTAGGTGGGTGAAAAAATATATATATATTGTTTTTGGCACCAGTTGCTCTCAAAGTAGGAACTCTTGAATACCCAATGACACAGTTCCATCATGCGAGTCCGGAAGCAGTGGGGGAAAAAATAAATAAAAACTTGATTTTAGCTCGGATGTTAACACGTTCCATCCGTTTGACTTCCCGAATCGCCTGATAGTTAAAATACCAAATTTTTCTGGCTCTCGAACACTCGAAAAATCCCCACATTGGATCACACGTGACATCATACTAATTGCGTTTGATAATTTAAAAAAAAAAGTATTCTCACTTTTGGGCGTAAAAAAAACTTCAAGCCCGAAACTGAAAATAATATTTCAGCTACAAATTGAAATCTCTCACTTTCAAATCAAGCAAAAGTGAAAATGTTTAATTCGACATTTTCCTCAACAACGAACTGCTTAAATCAAGTCTCCAAGTTTGCAATTTTTTTATTATTGTATTTATAAAAACTATCAACATTTCCCATTGTCGCTGGAAGGCTCGACATTTAGACTTGAAAGAGCTTCTAAAATTTGACCAGGATCACAAAACTTGATGACTTTGTGCCCTTCTGCGAAGATTCATGTTTGCAATTGTGCAGTCTAGTGCATTTTAGTGCGACAGTGGCAATAGAAGCCTGTGAGTAAATGCAAGATTCAGGGCTCGGGGGGTTACGGCGCAATATTAATAGCGTGGGTGGATGTGCGGAGCTTCGTGGAAGATATTGTTAGAACGTTTGGGGCTGGCGGAGAGCGCGTGAGTCTCTGAGAGCGAGAGAGGGTTGCGGAGGGGGGGGGGGGGGGCGGGAGGAGGCATCTCCTTTGCTAATGGGGTTTTAATGACGGCCAGCTGTCCGTCCGTCACGGACCTTTACAAAACCACTGAGGTATATTTCTGTATCGGCTTGCATCGCCTGGCGATCAGATCTTTCACGAGTTGTGGCATGTCCCGATGTTGGCCATCTCATTGGCCGCGATAATCTCCTCCGGAAAATACGTACTTGTAATTCTTGCAAGAGCCTCATCCTTTTCTCCTAATCCAATCCTTCCGAAATTCCGTGTAACGCAAATATTTGTACCTGAACACTTTTCGAATTCCTAATCACACCATCTTTTCGTCTTCCGCGCCAAAATCTTTGAAACGTGAATGTTAATTTTTTTTTTTTTCAAAACCACAAATTTTCAACTCAAACGACAGGTCAGCTTTTTTAAATCCTCAAACCCCATAGATTATTGGTAGCGGTTTCTCCATTGATGTGATCAAGTTGACACATCTGAGCATCAACGATACCTGTTCACTTTTTTTTTTTTCATTTATAAATTATGCAAAACGTAGCCAGAGAAAATGACGATAAACTGACGTTACGTTTCAATCGATGATTTATTGTCATACTGATTTCTGGGCTTCACCGTCACTGGCCGATTGATCCAGTCGAGCAAAAGGAACATACACAAGTGTGCAGTTCTGTGTGTCTATGGAATATCGTGTCTGTAGTCGTATAATACACAGAGTGAGCGGCCGATCCAACGCCGAAGAAATTAGTTGGGTGGTCAGTCGGTGAGATAGAGCGAGAGAGAAATGGGGAAGTTACGGCGGGATTTTATGGGCTATTAACCTACCCGACTGGATTGTGCACGACATGGAAATCCCACTCTCATACTCGAGCAGTGTGGATTAGCTAATACCGCGTGGCGCGACCGATGGAAGGCCGTTATGCGGTGCCGCAAGAGTTTGCACCGTCGTTGCTGCTGCACGTCGAAAGCTTCGACGGTGCTCTCGACTTGGCACTTTAGCTTTGCTATCCATTGGAAACTTAAGACGACGGAAAAAAAAAACGAAAGTGGCGTCCTTGAAGAGATAGGATATAATCTTTATTGAAAAATGGTATGAAAGAAAGAGATGCTACGGTCTGGAATTTCCATTAGAGCGAAAGACAAGACACCTCGAAACGAAGAGTGAGGCCCCAGTCAGGTCACCTTTTTTCCTGACGTACCCTTACGTTGTTCCGTCGACTTCTTCAGGATCGAAATGACTCACTATTCGACCTGTGATTTTTCAAATATCTGTGGCTTAATTTTTGAGCAATTTGAAGTTTAGTTGGCAATTTTATTGATCCGTCACGTTATTCTGTCGCTTCCGGATCGAAATGACTCACTGTTTGAGCTATGCTATTTGGAATATCCGAGGTTTAGTTTTCGAATAACCCGAAGTTTAGTTGATATTTTCATTGATTGATTCCTAGGAATGAAAAACATCCAGGGAGGCTATGTTCTGGAATTTCCATCAGAGCAAAAGATATCCTCCTCGAAACGAAGAGCGAGGTTCTGGTCGGGTCACCTGTCGACATCTTCAGGATCGAAATATCGTAGCATAGCTCAAATAATAATAGTTGTCATCTTTATATCGGATAATTTCACTGCTTGACGATAAATTACCTGAACATTTGAGGCCAGGAAAAACAACGAGAACCACGAACGTTGGCCAGACGTGTTGACGCGGATTGACACACGAATTAAAATAGGAACAGCCAGCGCCGTACGAACTTTCATGCGACTCAAACGGACGAAGTGTCAAAACGCCCACAGACTCATCAACCGGGGGAACGGATGCTCGCAGCTGATACAACAACAAGGCCAGCAATTCGAGAATCAATCACGATCCAGATTTACCAGATCGATATTTCCACCTCTGTTATGCAGAGATAATGTACAATTAGTTAAGTTAAAATTCTTTCTAATATTCAATCCTTCATACGTCAAAGCTACTTTTAGAAATTATCATTATCTTTTTTCAATGTTCTCAACAATTTTGAAAAATCACTCAACAATATTTTTACCCACAAGTGCATCTCTCCGTGTAATAAAGACGCAGAATGAATTCCCAATAAAATTGTACCCCTCTAATTTTCTCACAATTTTTAAATAACGAAATGTTTTAAAAAATATTTTAGCAAGATTCAATTCACTGGAAATTAGTTGACATTTAACGGGCTAAAAAATTACGTCGTAAAATCGGAAAACATAAACAAATAAACGCAGTTAAATTGTGTTTTTTTATTATCCGAAAAGTATTTCAGAGTTTAATGGCCTATCATTTATGTTGAAATTTGGGGTTTTGTAAAACTCGATTTTCACGGCTTCTAGACCTTGAGGAGACAATCCGTGCCTGAAGAGCGATCCCGAGGATCGAGGAGAGCGGAAAAAGCTGAGATCCTTCTCGTGGGTCGTCCGAAAGCAGGAGCCCAAAGTTGGGCCATCTGTCGACCACGTGACAAGAACCTTCCGGAGACTATGTATGTCCTTCTCTCACGCCCATTTCGATACTAAATAACGAAAAGTGATTTTCCTCAGTCTTACGGATTTTCCTCACGACAGAAGAGAATTTGGAGAAAGCGTATAGCGAGTGTCGCTCGGAACAGGGACGCTCGATGGGCCACAAACCATTTATCCTGACTTTCGGGGAATCGAGTTGGGGTGGGTCGAGACACAATTTCGTCAGCAACAACATTTCCTTTCATTCTCTTTATCGCAGTGACGCCGCCGGTACGAGCATACAACAGAAGCCAAGTGACACTCCTAACCGCTTCATTTTAAGTGTTTTCGGCTCGCACAATTTGTCCGTCAGTATCGCCATCTCGAAAACCGGTCGCATTCTTCGACCAAAAACCTCACAATATTATCAGACATTCTGGAATTCCAATATACATCGCGGTCAGATAAAATATAAGACAAAATCGAAAAATCCTGGTCGATGAAAATGTGTATCTTTTTTTTTTTTTTTTTTTTTTGTAATTAATTATCATTCTCTGAATGTTACAATTTTTTTATTTCTGTATATTGCGTTACGAAAAAACAAACTTAATACGAATTTCCCGTACCCAGTTTCACTGGAACTTGATTTTAATCCAAAGCTGGAAGGCTTGAGTGTAAAAAAAAATGTAATCGTCCTATTTGAATACATAATACATCGTGATAGTCTTCATAGAATATCCAATTAAAATTTAGTTAAGGGAGGGGAAGTAAAGAATCATTGAGTTCGCGAGTAGATCGGCAAGAAGAAGAATCAAATTTTTATGTAACAATTCTTAGGGTCCCGACGTTCCCTTAATTTGCTCAGCCGCCATGCGAAGTGCTTTGCAAATTATTCGTCTTCCTGTGGCTAACGCGTTTGCGTATCGTTTTGGCCCACGCGACGATGCCTACGCGTTGGTGTATGAAATCAAGGGTCGACAGGACGTCTCGCATGAAGCCACGTTCGGGACCTCAACGTGTCATTATCGTGATTCGAACGTGGGTGGTTGATGCACGTGGTGTGTCGCATATTCTCTTTGAACTTGTGAAATCTACTTTGCACCAAGTAATCCAAAGTTTAACCCTTTGAAGGACAAGATTTTTTCACTCAACTCCAATTTTGGCTCTCCGTACCTGAAAAATTATTTTTTAATCCGCGCATTTTCCACGCGTGGACATTATTTTAGCTACCCCTGTAGAAAAACAAAAAAAATTATCTGATCATTAAATAAAAAATAACTACAATTAATAAATGAGTTGTATATTCATATTCAGAATTAATAAGTAAATTCAGTATTTTATGTATATATTTGTATCTGAAAAACTTAATGAATCTAATAATTTACCAACTGAGCCGATTAATTTTCGGTAATAAAAAAATTTAAAAATACAAATTAAAAAATAAAAATAAATCGGACACATGAACCAGTAACGATAAAAAAATGTCTCATATTTTGTAGTTGAAAAATATTATTCGAAACCGTGAGATTTTTGTTGAAATAAAAAAACAATAGAACAAATAAAATGAAGGAAAAATAGGATGTGCAGTTTGGGGAGTATAAAAATCCACACAGGGAGATCACAAAGCCCCAGGGACATACGAGTCCGGTATTCCGAGAGTTTTTGGTAGATGAAGAAGCTGGCGTGATCCAAGGTCGCGGGGAAAGAAGAGGAGCCCGATGATCGCGTGCCCCGGTAAAGAACGGGAGCCCCTGAGACGTTGTCTTTTCGGCTCCCTGAATGAATAATCGTGGAAGCTGGCGAAATGATTGCACGACCCTCGGATCCTCGAACAAGAGCGTCTAAGTTGCGAGAGGATCACCAGAGCTCCACAACACCAGCATCGGCGTCAGTAGCATTAAATTTCCCGTGTGCCAAATTACGCCCCCGCGTGACCGTTTATTTAATATTAATTTAATGATACGTCGCGAGCGAGAGGATCTCACGATCGGCCACTTGGCTACCTGACAAAGCAAATTCATCCGCGCCGCGTGTGTGTGCTACGTCTCCTCAACATTCGGCGCATCTTCGTGGAAGGACTCGCTGCTGCGTCTCGGCTCTCCATCCAATAGACACGATTAAAACCAAATTCACTAGCTCACCGAGCAACATCCATTTTTCACCTTTCGAATTTTTACGACCTGTGCTTTGGAACAATCGCAAAAGCGAACGAGATGTATTTTGTCTCTTGATTAATTCATAAATTTCAACGTTAATGAATAAATCCTTTTCCATTTAATCCCTACCAATTAATCAAGCTCATTTTTCAAACGCAAAATTATCAAATTATTCACAAAATGGCGAAATAAAAGGTTGTTATTTAGTCAAATTATTATTCGAGTTTATTGTCCGCACATCCTCAGCTAAAATGGTGTTCCATTTTTTTTCCTTCGCTAAGAGATCCATGATGGTCGCATAAGCATCAGGGCTGCAGGATCAGTCCCTGAAGAGAAGGAAAATAAAGGAAAAACAAAACAAAAAAAAAAGGAAAAGAGCACTGCGAGCACATCGCATTCGCCACTAACGCAATAAACGCGCGTGGCGATAATATTCCGAATAATAAATATCGGGATGTAAATCCATTGGCAAAGGCGACGTCGGGCATAAATCAGAGGCCCTGCGGCGGCGGCGGAAGGGAGACGAAGAGGACCGAGGGTCTCAAGTCCCCCCGATACGTCCATCCGTCTGCTACACGTTCGTCGGTGAAGCCTTAACAGCAGCAGAAAAGAGCTGGTGTGCACTTATATACTGCATATATATATATATATATATATATATACACACACACATATATGTACCATATATCCTCGTAGAGAATCGCGTCGTAAACTCGTCAAACTCAACTCGCGAAATAGCATTAACTACCGGGATAATACAATCGTCGTTGCTGAGGAGCTGCAACGAAGAAGAAATAACGCGCTGAGGAGAGCGAGAAACTTACGATGATCGCGCACAGACAGAGGGACAGACAACACTCCGATAGAGAGAACGAGAGTCAATGGACAGAGCCGCGAGTGAGAAAATAGCGAGGGAGGCACTTACTCGGTGCTCCTTCTGCTGCTGTTGGGTGCTGCAGCATCGCCAATGTCAGGAGACATCGGTGCCCGCGCTGACAATCGCTAGTTATTGTGACAGCGCTACTTTAATGCCTTTTCTCACCTTCTCTCCTTCATCTTCTGCCATGTCTCCCTCTTGCTTGCTTCTCAAAGCTGCAGTAAATTCTCAGCACTGCTAAACACAATACTCACCGGACAATTGGGGATAATTAGAAATACGTTGCCTCGAAGTCACTCGCAAAACGGATTTTGTGAAATGTTTTTTTTTTTTCCATCCATTCTGGAAGTCGAGTTCGATAACGGATGGAAATCTTGAAGGGCACGGTAATATCGTTTTGGGAGAAAAAAATGATTTGTGGTAAATAATTTTTGGGTTGGAAAAACGTGGATCAAAAATTCTGGTACAATTTTTGTACGGGTTTCAACTGATATTTGTATAATTTGATATTGTGGTAAATTGTTCGTCTGAAGAATTGATATAAATGAATTTTTTAAGCTATAAAATAGGAATGTGATGTTGGAACGAAAGAAATATTCAAATTCAATTATCTACGATTCGCAATCTGTGGAATTCCTCGTTTTTCATTCCGCGCAGCTATTCTTACGTTTCCCGGTTATGTTTCTCGTCGGCGAAAACGATTTGCCCCATTAGAGAGTGAATAGCTCAGTTCGTTCACTTGCGAAACACTCGAGGTTTTGTTCGTATTGTAATGTAACAGTTTTATAATGTGTATAATAGCTGGAAGCGATTTCATAGTCGCGGCGTAAAGATCGATCGATCGGGATCGAGGTCAGGACAATCGTAACTTTCGTGCTAGTATTGTACCTTCACCTGGAGAACGACAAAAAAAATTTAAAAATTCAGGCACCGAGAAAAAAAAGGTATCAAATATTGGCCCATAAAAATAAAAACCAATTTTTTAAAAATCTATGTCAATTATTAAGAACCGTGATTAAATACCCGAAATGTTTATTAATGCTCCTAATTATTCGTAAAAGACTGAAAAACGATTATTTTGTGAAAATGGAGGAATATTAATATTCCGCAATTAATAACACTCGATATATATCAAAAAATAATTTGCACCGGAGAATTTTGTCCAAATTAATATCGTTATTTGGTGAAATATATATAATGCTTTAAAAGAATAAATTAGAGGCCTTGTTCCCGTCTCAGGGAGAAGTCAAATTAATCCAATTATATCAGGAAGGGAGCTGCAAAATAAGCGAAGCATCGAATTCCAGTTTCTGATTATACCCATACGAGAAAGGATTTCGAAAACTCCCGCGGTCACGCAACAATTCTCTTCACGATATAATTCGTGGAAGCTGCTGCTGCTGCTGCTGTTGCTCCTGTGTTGTCTCGTGTCCTTTTTTTTATTCCCCTCTCGATATATCTTTTTCATATTATTTTCCACCGTCCCAATTTTTTTGCTGTCGTTAGCCGTTGAAATGTTCGAAATTGCGATGGGTGCCCTGGGCAGCTGAGAATCCATGAAACATTGCAAGGTACGTCGAATAATTTAACGAATTATTTTATGTATAAAATACCTTTTCTTCTCAAAAATCAACTAACAATTTCTTTTCTTTTTTCCATCAATACATATCAATAAACTTTTGAAAAAAAAAATCTACTTGTCAACGAAGCAAATAAACCAAATTTCAAAGTCTACTGCTGTCAATTAATGATTTAAACAAAAATTATAATCATCACCACTAAACTAACCTTTACCCAAAAATCTATTATCTCCTTAACAATAATAATAATAACAATATCTTTGATATTTTCTCCAATTCTGCATTAGATACACGCACCACTGGCTCGTCACGAGGTGACGTATTTAATTTTCCTAACGACAATTCTCGCATAGCAAGAGTAAAAAGCATTGAGACGAATATAGTTTGTTGAGGGAAGATGAACGGGCTGACTGGCGCGGCGGAACAGCGCGTAGCGCCTCCGAGAATTATAGGTAGGTAGTCTCGGAGTGCGCGATAGTGTAGTAGCAGCGGCGTTAGGGAGGTTGGTACCTCTATGCGGTGGTCGCGAGCGACTCGTACCGTTCCCGCTGTGACGACTCGGTGCTAAACACGCGTGACGATTTAGACTTACAGCATACAGGCGTCGTCGTCGTCGTCATCGTCGTCGTCGTCGTACTCGAGCACGCTCTGCAGCGTGTACATACTCTCGGGAGTTAATTGATGGTCCTGACTCGGTGCTCGTCGCAATGCACGCGTCGCGCTCTCGCCCACACACTCTACAGTCGTACGCCATCACAAAGAAAATTGTTAAGGACGTTTGACCAATTTATGATCAACGATTAATCACCTGGACGATCAAAACTGAAGTCGCCTAACTCTGATGACTGGACTGACACCCAGATTTTTATTCCCACGACTTGTAATCATTATCTTATTTTACGTGCTGAATTACAAATGAATTGTGTGGCACTGACAGAGAACAAAAAAATACTGAATTTGAAGAAATAACGTGTTTCATTCAAATAGTCCTCGCGGCTTACTTCAAATTGTATTTTGTAACAATCGTCAAATAATTACGGAGTCGATGTAATTATATGAAAAAAATTGTAATCAAACAGAATAACTATCGCGGTAAATTTGATAAATGCCAGTAATTTGTTTTCGCTGCTGCAGTAAAATATTTCATGAAAAATATTTTTTGTGACTTTTTTTAAATCGTACTTTGTAACAATCGTCGAATAATTACTGAGTCGATGTAATTATATGAAAAAAAAACAAAAAAAAAAAAAAAAATTGTAATTAAACAAAGTAACTATAGGGGTGAATTTGATAAATGCCAGTAATTTTTGTTTCTCCACTGCAGTAAAAGAGGCCGGAACGGTCTCGAAGCCTGAGCCGCTTCGAATTCACGCGGGTGAATCGAATTTTCAATTAAAGTTTGACGCCCGCCGTGACACAATGGGCCTTCATTACAGCGCTTTAATTTTTATCGCTCCGCTCTGGAGCGGCTATGAGCAGGCGTTTCGCGCCCACGCTTCGCAAACCCTCGCGCCTTCGGTTATGCGTGCAAGTCGCCCCCACAATGCACCTGATGCGGTGTCACACAAAAACCCGTGAAAGACGAAGACGGGAGATTCTCGGAGTTGACGCGAACCGAACACAACCGCGGTCCATGGTGACCCTCGGAGATCCGAGCGATAACTCATGTATCACGGTGTTAATGGTACCCATATCAAAAGGCGGCCGAGAGCTTATCCAGTTGGTCTCGGCTCAATTTCGCGACGCGCGGCGCCCTTTGCCTTCGCCTTCAACCCTACAACCAACTTTTCTTTCACTCGGTCAACCCTCTTTCTCCAATAGGCCGACCGGTAAACATTTCGCCACAGCCAATATATAATAGCCCCCGGAACCACCGAAGATGTCTAATATCGTTGGTGGCTTTTCTGCATTTGATTCTTGAAGACCTGCCACGATGACCCTGTACAAAGTTTCGTTACGCCTCAAGGAAATGTCACAAAATTTCCAACATTTATTAAACTGCCTTAAACTTGGGTAGATTGATTAATTGTTTAGTTCCATGGCACGATTTTTAATTACTTTTCGGGAGAATTAGCACAAAGTTTTTCGATAAATTTGTGGAGTGGAAAAATTGTATCGATTGAAACAATGAAATATATTTTTTGGCCAAAGTTTTGCTTGGTATGAAGTAAAATCCGATATTTATAAGCCAAATTTGTGTACGAAAATGTAATTGATAACATGGAAACATAAGGGATTCCAAGTTCAAGGTCAGATTTTATTTTTATTTTATTTTTTACCACGAAGACAAAAATTTAGATGAAAAATTCGGGGGGGGGGGGGAAGATATATGAAAAATGTATATATCTTTATTGGTTCGATAGTCCATCGATAAAGTTGCGAGACCGAGTTGCATATCGAAGAACATGAAGAAACGAGATACGAAGAGTCAACGCGGGGCTTCTCGCCGCAGACTTAAGGTTGCGGGGGTGGAGGTCGGTACGAGCACGCGATCTATCGGCCTCCTCTCCGTATATGCACGTACATATTCACGCGTTTGCCGTGAACGTGCATTCTGCACACCGTAAAGTTGAAGCTGCTCGAAGTCGACGCGCAGTGCGTTGCATTATAACCAAAGAGTGTATCAACGCGGCGAGTTGGCATGGGTATCGGCCCATAGTCGACACGCCGGAGCGATCAGTCAAGCAGAAGGGACAAGGAGCGACCCTAAGGGTTCTGGTGCGTAGGATGCGGGGCGTCGTAGTCAAGAGTCGCCTTCACGTGGCTCGCCGTCGCATCCGCCGGAAATAAAAGCCCTGACCACGTGCGTTGCAGCCTTTTCCCTCTCCTTCCTCTCCCCGCGCCGCAGGAAAATCCTCCATCAAGAAAATACGCAACTCCTGTCCACGTGTACGCCCGCATAACACTTTATTTCCACCCCAGACCGGAACCATCAATTTGCATGGAAATTGTCCTGGCATTGTAAAGTGGTAAGAGGAAAAATAAAAGTGTCCTTCGAAATGCACATTTTCCTCATTTCTCCCGAAAGTCTACGAGTACATGTGTCGAGAACAACAAAAATTCCACTTTCTCAAAGAAGAAACTTCGAAAGGGTTTGCTTAAGCCTAGCAAAAAGAAAAGAAAAAAAAGTACTTCCTTTAAATAAGATTATACCGAATAATTGCATCATATTACAACAGAATTTGAGTATTTCAAACTCGATAAAAAATACATTTACTTGAAATAACTATAAAAATTGTTTTCAAACGAATTATCATTATTCGATTGAAAATATAATGGTAAAAGGAAAATTCTTTGAAAATCAGCAGCAAAATTGTAATTGCGAATAAATGATTGTTCGTTAATCGTCGTTCGATTGATTTTCGTTTTTCCTCTTACAGAGTGTCACACTTTTCGTGTGGGCTCAACGAAAAACAGGGAAGGAAGTGGCGAAGATCGTGGGAGTGTTTGCGGGTGGATCGATATGTATAGACGGAGGAAAGAGCGAAGATGTATACATAGGACACCGCAGCAGAAACTTGGCATGGTAATATCAAACGCGACAGAGCGACTTTTGTACGGGTTCTGTTAGTAATATGGCCATAGTGGCGACGGAGGAGGCGAGGGAAAGGAGCGGGAACCCCTTCGCTGCATATTATCCGATACCAATAATGCGACTAATTGAGTTAGTCGCGCACCCCTTAAGCTGATATGCAGCATCGTATTAGCATCGGTGCATGCGTAACGATTGCAGTACTCCTCTATTTTTTTTTTTTTTTTTTTTTTCAGCATAAACCAGTCGAGATTCCATAATATCCAAGTTTCCCCAGTGAACATCTCAAGAGCGATCACAAACACCAACAAGATACACCAGAAACGAGAGATAAATAAAAATAAATAAAAGCAATAATAAAAATAGAGAATAAAGAATATATTAAATAAAAGATGCGCAGCTGCCACGCGGTCGGTGCATCGAATACTCGCACCGAGTCCTCTTATATTATATATGCCAAGCGACTCGAGTACGATTATTTTCATCGGACGTGTGTAATTACATTAATTGTCGACTTGCGTCTCTCGGACAAATTGCTCCTGTGCAAAGCATGCATCGCATACGCGAAAGCTTCGCCTTCGCGAATAACGTACGAGGGTCCAAAAAAGTGTGAGGTTCGAGGGACTCGAGGCGGCGCCTCTCATTCTGCTTCTTCCTCGTGCAATCTATAAGCAGTGCATATGTGATATATAAATGTATGTATGTATGTATTTTCGAAGTGTGTTCATGAGTTGTAGTACACGAAGAGTGCACTCCTCTCTCTCTCTCTCTCTGCACAGCTGCGAACGTTTTTTCGCAAGGCCGTGTTGAACGTCTTCAACATCTCGTATGTGTTCCCAAATAATATATGTCTGAATAATATTATTACGCTTACGCGCGTAAAAGTGAGTAGTTTACAGGGACGGGAAAAGCACAGGCCTCTGCGTCGCCGAGAGAACACTTGCAACTCGGACAAGACTGCGCGCTATTAATTCATTTCGTGGCGTAATAACCGCACGCTGAAAACAAAAAGTTTCAGTGTTTTGGATTTTTTTTTAATGCCAAAAAATGTGATTGCTTTGAATTTTTGGGCAGTACTTGAATTAGTAAGTATTGTTAATCCTTTTTTTTTTTGTAAATGGATTATGGACCCCATTATTTCATGAATTACTATTCAAAAATGTTGGTTCTCATTATTCTTATATTATTCAGCTTCATATTCGAAATTCATGGTTATTGGGGAAAACAAAAAAAAATTAATACCCACGCTTATTTGACCGAGTGAGGAAAATTATTTTTTTTTAAGTACTTTCTACAAATTCGTAAGATGACGAGAAGTTGAAGAGAAGATTCGTCGAGGTTGGCGAGAATCTTTTGGCATCTCGGGCCGTGCATTCGGTTGGCAATTCCCGCGCATGGAATTCGGCTATTAAACTCGAAACCGTCGAACGACCTATAAAATTCGTCTGGGCCATAGCGTTGTCTGCGAGGAGCACGCATTAGTCGCTGCGGTTATGGTCGACAGCGGTCGAGACTGCCCGGGTCGGCCCGATAATACACACGTGGCCGAGTAGTGGCTATAGCGTGTACAGGTGTTCGGAGTTAGAAGTGCCGCGCGATTTAACCGCGAGTCGTACACGTGAGAAGAGGGACGAACAGGGCCGAGAGGAGAATCACAAATGACGAAAGCGCGCTGTGACGACCTAAGGCATATCCGTCGAAATCACGACGATCGCGTGCGAAGAGGAGCGATCATCGAACAACCAGAAATAAACAACGAGATATCGAGGATAACTGCACGAAGACGTCAAACTAATTACAATCCTACTTAATATCACTAAGCGCAGTCAAATTTTTAAGAGAGCCCCTGGGAAAAATCATTATGTTCCACAATTTTTATGAATCTATGTGTAAAAACGTGATTAGGACTAACTAATAAATGGTCCAAATTGTTGAATTTATTTTTCATTCATTTTGCTTCCTCATGAAGGAAGCTATGTTTTCATGGAAAATTTTTTTTTCGAGATTTTCATGTCAGTATGCTTAAAATCACCTAAAACGTCGAGAAAAATGGTTTAGAAAATGTGTCCGTATGTGTGTGTGTGTGTGTTTCAGGAACCGAAAATTCATCGTCGATAACTCGCGAATGGCACGATCGATCGAGCTCAAATTTGGCACGCAAGTAGAGTATTAATTCCTCTTCAATTGCTGTAATTTTTTGAGAAAATATATCTGTGTATACTGATTTTATAGAATTTTCAATTTTTTTGAAAAATGTCGTATACTCTAACTTTCGTAAAAGTTCGCCGATATGGCTAAATAGTTCTTTATAACTAGAGAGACATTAAATTCTGTTTGGTATTGAATTTCGACAAAATCGGTAAAGCGGTTCGGATTTTATAGAATTTTGAATTTTTGTAAAAATCAAAATTTTGCTATAAATCGCGTCGAATTTTAGCAAATTAACTGAAATGTTCTATAAACGAAAAATAACATACAGTCCTACTGTGTACCAAATTTGGTGGTGATCGGTAAAGTCGTTCAAATATTACACCATTTTGAATTTTTGAAAAAATAGCGATTTTCGCTATAACCTTCGCGGAAGTTACTAAAGTAAAACAAAAGTTTGTGCCTAATAAAAATGAGATGTGCCGGTGATTTATTAATTTATTCAAAACAAGGTTGCAAAGTAGAACTTTGCACATTGCTTCCTCATTAAATTTTGCTTTTGACAAAGCTTCCTCTATGAGGAAGCCAAAATCAATTACAATACTTCCTCGTAGAGGTTGCTATGTAAAGGGCAAAATTTAATTAGGAAGCAATATGCAAAGTTCTACTTTGCATCCTTGTTTTTAAAGTTTACGAGTCATTAAATGAGATATTCAATAGCGAATAATTTTTTAAATCCATACAATATTTAGTTTCTTGACTCTGATTTTTTTTCTTTTGATTACGAATCTCATTGGAGAAAGCGCAGGAAAGATTTAATTAAAAATAATTGAATATTTCATCGATTCCCGTTATTCGTTCTCTCGGTGGACGCGAAATAACATTTGTTCCAATCTGTTGGCTCTTAGTAACATATTATTTCAAGAGCTGTGTACTACTGTATTAACACTGTTCGTCGTACACTGTACAGAATAGCCGGGAGCTACGTTGACTGGAAAAGTCGCGTTCACGCACACGTGAACGCCCTTAAAATTATATATGCGCGAAAAGCGAGCGAGAGAGAGAAAGAGGAAAGAGTATAGCAAGCGTGCGGGCGCGATACATAGAGGGGGGCGCACACCGGTAAGTACATAGGATGAGACGTTTATATACCCCGACGCTGTCTATAACGCCGCGAAATACGAGACGCGTTTACGAGCGTGCACGACTGCGGGAGAAGAGTCGAGAGACGCGCGGAGATCGCGAGGTTCTTGTCGGAGAATCGCTCGCTCGCGCGCGGCCAAATAGTAGCTATAGTCGCGTATCCCTGCACAACTCAGACAAGAACGGGATGAGCCGAGCGCCCCGCGAGTCCGACCTCCGAAATATCTTGTAATAACCGAGTCGAGACAGACTCGACTGCTTTTTATTTTATTCTCTCGTTGCTGGTCAGCCAGTTGTTCTCCCTCCCTCCCTCCCTCCCTCCCTCCCTCTCTCTCTCTCTCTCTCTCTCTCTCTCTCTCTCTCTCTCTCTCTCTTGCTTAACGACGCACCTTCCATCACTGGAATTGAACTCTCCGCGGTCGAGCCTCCTCCCACACCCACTCCTACCCCCCCAGCCGCACACTTAAAAGAGCTGAAATATTCTCGAGATTGTAATCTCACTCGGGAATCATTGAAATCGTACTGAAATTTTTTCCTCGGCAGCATAAAACTTTCCGAGGAATTTTTGTTTTTTTTTTTTTTTTTCATATACTTTTTGTGTGTTTTATGAGGAACGGGATAATTTTAATTTTTCGTAATTTATAAGAATTTTTTGTTGCGTTTGTTTGACATATATATTTTTTTTTCATTCATCACGAAAATTCATGAATTTTCGACGGAGGTTAAAGTACATAAGTATAATTATTAATGTGCAATATTCGGTCATTTTCGCATGAAAATAAATGAAACAAATGAAAGTACGGCTTCCACGATCCGCAGCGACGTAACGGTTGCGAGAAACGAGTCCGGCCGGTCGCCACCTAGCGGCGCGGCGCGACCTACGGTGTCGCTGGCACAGTGATCTCGCGTTTTGCAAGAAGCTTCGTCTTTCGTGGCACAAAAGGTGAATCCATGTGGAACAAAACCTCGTTCCCATGAAATTTAACGAGCTTAAACGTAACAAAAGCTTTTACTTTCGTCTCAGGTAAGAATTAACATAGCGACGTCTCGGAATATAAGTGAGGGTTCAGGTCCTGTCGGTCGAAACCACAAGAAGAAGGGATGGATATAAGATACTACGCGTATTTGACATGTATGCCTTTCGAGTAGGTATTATTCCAAGAGTGAATTACAGTCGCTGGTCGAGGGTTACACTGGAGGTGGGCGTTAAGTATGAGTTTCTACGACTTTCAATAATCGTTCAATTACCGCATAGAACGAGAGCCCCGATAACACGCGTTCCTATAACAATAAACCGATATACCTACTTATCATAATGTGACATCGGAAAACCGTCATGTGACTTTGATATCTCCAACAATTCAAGAATTAATTCAATATTCAAAGTGCAGACAGCGAGGATTCGATATGATTTTTGACGGACGTTTCCGAGGCCGTATTAAATTAATGTAGCGGTTCTTGCGAATGTTGTGAGTATTACCTATACATAGAGCATGAAATTAAGTGGGAACGGAATTTTCTACCATCGGCACGTATTCCGCGAGGGCCGTAATCCCCTTCCGGGCAGTCCACAGCCCGTCAGTCGAATGAACAAAACGAAACACTCTCGTGCGCGCGCGCGCGCGCCATTAAATTAATAATTTGTGGTCGACGTGGCGCGGTCATTGTAAAATCCGATGTAATCATTATAATATGCGGGATTTTATTATCGGACTCGATGGGCGTATGCTAATTTACTGCTAATTGTATTCCACGGCGACAATGATGTCTCTGTAGCGAAGTAATCACCGTTCCGGCCGCGCTTCTCGGCTTACACATGCACCTCTATCCCTTCCCTAAGTTTCTCTCTTCGTTCGTTACATTGCTATAGTCACACGAGCGAACATTGTTGTTGACCGGCACTCGCGAACCGAACCGCGCAAGACATTCTCGTTCCTGCCTCTTCCTCGTCCATTTTCCCCTCGATTGTAGTTTTACGACAGGACATCATTTCTAGCGAATGCAATTATAATATCGCCTTTTCACATGCAATTGTGCGCAAGGTGATCAACATTTACTCGATTAAGCGAGTCACGACAAAATGGCCGCGCAGCGCTTCAAAATGGTGGTAATGGTGCTGCGCGCGCACCTCAGAAACGCAAAGAATAGTCTCGCGTTGTACGAGACAAAATCTGTCACACTCAATTCTACCATCGACTACTATCGTTCGCAAAATAATGTCAAGACGTAAATTTAAATTTACAGGCCTGCAAAATTATCGACTCCGCACAGCCAATCGTAAAATGTAATAATAATGAGTTGATAATTCTGGGATATCGACGATACGGTATTTTTTTTTTATGACTCGTATCGCTTCAACTGCGCACTGCGTAGGTTAATAGATATGCGACGTTCAACTTTTTGCTTGATTTTTATGTAGAGAATATCGTGATACTTCTTTTTCTGGCGCGGTGATATTTATCCTTTCACTTCTAAAATTTATCCTAAGAAGTGTCTAAAATTCGTTTGTCATAAAGGAAACTCTTTCCTCGAATCAAGAAACCTATTTTTTTTTTTAAAATTATACCCTCGTTAGGTAAATGTTTTCTTTGCAATTCCATTACAACATTGCATTAAAAATAATTATAATTTTTTGTTAGAATTAAAAAAAAATAATTCAACCATATTTTGAAGTCAATAGGATCGTTTTTTTCCGGCTATTCTTCTCGGGGCTTCCACAATTTCTCGTAACGCAGTTTCGCACCCTCGACAGCCGATGTCATGACCAGCTTTATATTAGTTGAGCTAGCGAGCACGAAAAAAATAGTGTCGCGACACGCACTGAAAAAAGGAAGGAAAAACTGAGAACTGACTGCGCGATTCGTCGACACGCGCGGAAAATTGGACGAGCGGCCCGGAGAATGATGAGCCGGCCTCCTGCCAACACGCAAGACTCGATGCTCTCTCTCTCTCGAGCGTATGGAGCGTATGGACGTGGACTCGTCGAGAAACGAACGGTCCCTCTGCTAATTCGACGAGTCCATATCTTTCAGAGCGGCACACACGAGCCATCGACCTATGGCGTATGTGTACCTAAGCGACAGGCGTGCACGCATTGAACTTGCCACCTAAGAGTGCCTATTATATGTTGAGTAACACATATCTTGTGATTATTCCGACGCCAACTAGCAATGCAATATTATTTCGACAATTTTCTGTGCAAAAGTCAAAGAACGTTATTAAACTTTATTGAATTTTTGGAGAGGGAAAAAAAAAACGTTATACGCAATTTTTCAACCATGCTAATAAGTCATTGTTGGAAGGTGTGAATATTTTCCCAGCTAATTTTTATTTTGACAACTATAAATTATGGAAATTTGGCTATTTACAAAGTAAAGTAACGATGAAATATTACATTTGAGGTATTTTGTGAAAATTTCGGAAAACTTTCAAGAACAATGTGAATATTATGACGCCAACTTCGGATGGTTGCTCGTTGAGAGAAAATCGTCGAGTATAAATATAGTCGAAATAAGGATTCCCCGAGGAGAATGCGGACCATTCGGGACCTACGACAAAGTCATTCTTCGAGGGATTCGGTGACATACGGTCGGCACGTGCGACGAGCAACTTCCTTGCGGCCAAGATATCGAGTTTTATCCCCTGTGGTGCCTACTTCAGTGGTACCCAACTACTACTACCTCATTCAATTCTGGAAAATAAATTCTTTCCACAACTATTTTTCACAGACCAAAAGCCCAATAGCATTATCCTCATCTCTCTATTATTTCTAAAAGCAATTACAAATGCACTGTTGGTTAATTTACCAGAATAGGTAACGAGCAAAGAACTGCTGAAGAAATATTACACAAACACATACACACACACACACACACACACACTCATACACTCATACATATGAGACTGGGCCAAAAAAAAACGAACAATTTTTTTTTAATGGTACTCTGAAAATATTGTTTATGACGACAAAAAAGAATTATCCCGAAAGTTTGAGCCCTTAATATTAATATTAAGGGGTGTATCATTACAACTATCGATTTGTATACATCTACCGTATTTATTACCCAAAACTCGTAAATTATGAATCTGAAAAATTTAATCTATTGATATTCTTAGCGGAAATTAAATTTCCTACAAAAAAGCTCTCTTAGTAAATTTACGTAGAACGAGCCGTTTCCTTGTAATCGTGCCTCAAACATTAATTTGTTTTTCAAATTTTTGTATGAATTTTTTATTTTTCTAACCACCAGACAAATTAATATTTTCAAAGATCAAATGATTATTTTTGTGGGAAATTTAATGCTCTACAAAGAAGATGTCTTGAAATTTTTCAGAAAATTCAATCCTTTAAGAGTTATTCGACATTTTTTATGTCGATTTTAACTATTTTAATGTCGAATAACTCTTGTAGGAGTGAATTTTCTGAAAAATCTTAAGACACCTTTTTTGTAGAGCATTAAATTTCCCATAAAAATAATCATTTGATCTTTGAAAATATTAATTTGTCCGGTAGTTAGAAAAATAAAAATTTCATACAAAAATTAAAAAAAATAAATCAATGTTTGAGGCACGATTACAATGAAACGGCTGGTTCTACGTAAATTTACTAAGAGAACTTTTTTGTAGGAAATTTAATTTCCGTTAAAAATATCAATAGATCAAATTTTTCAGATTCATAATTTACGAGTTTTGGGCAATAAATACGTTAGATGTAAAAAAATCGATAGTTGTAATGATACACCCCTTAATTTTAATATTAAGGGCTCAAACTTTCAGGATAATTTTTTTTTGTCGTCATGAACAATATTTTCAGAATACCATTAAAAAAAAATATTGTTCGTTTTTTTTGGCCCAGTCTAATATATATATATATATATATATATAGAAAACCTTAAGCCCTTCTTACTCATCCTGTGACAATATTATTATCGATCAACCACAAAATTTATTATCTTATTTACCCAGTGACATAGTGAAGAATCTGCGATGAAGGCAACATACGAAAAAAGTAAGCAAAGTAAGTAAAGCAACCGGTCGAGCACCGGTTGCAAAGAGTACGCCGTGTTATTACCGAGTACTTCGGTCGAATTCGAAGGCCACATCACCTTCCGCTTCAGCAGTTTTACTGGAATCCATGGAAAGCACCGGAGCAATCACGATCCAGTCGATTGAGTCGAACATTTACATACCTTCCCCCTGGCCCCCTCCGAACAATCACTCCAGAGCAACAACGATAGATATTAGCCAGTATTGTTGTTCTCGTAGTGAAAAAGAGAGGGCGAGAAAACACGAGCTCCCATTGTTTCGGGTTGCCAAGTATTTATGTTCCGTTTAACCAGCGCGCAATTACTTTAATGATCTCGCTCTCGAGTACGCGAAGCGAACGAACGATCGAAAGAGAGCTGTCCAACACTGGCAACAAGAGCAAGAGCGTGCAACTCAACTAATCCGGCTACCGGGCTTTCGCCGCGAGATTTTACTTGCCTCTAATAGACGACAACATACGTCTATATAACATGGATATTGAAACTAGCGTATCGGTAACTTCATATGCTAATTTATCATACATTCGTACAGCCAATATCTCTAAAATACTGTTTGTCGTTTATACCTTCGGTGATTTTTAGTGGGTGCATTAAATGTATGAAGATAAAATGATACGGGATGGGAAAATGGTTGCATCTTCTGGTTAGACACACGTAAACTTCATATGCCAATTTAGCATACTTTCGTAGCAGCCAATATCGAAATACTGTTTGTCGTTTATCGCCTTCGGTGATTTTTAGTGGTTGCGTTTAATGTATGAAGATAAAATGATGTCGGATGGGATAATGGTTGCATCTTCTTCTTGGAAACTTTTTACACCCCCCTCCTCTTCTGTCTATGTATCAACAGCAAAATAAGCACTCGGGTTTATTTCCCGGCGGTTAGCCTCCCTGATGATTTTTTTTTTCCTCTTCTCTCTCGTTCTGCACTCGACAAATAATATGCACAAGCATATTATTCTATCTCGTACATAGAGAGGATAGTCTTCGCTCCTGAACGTAAAACCGATGCGGAATTACACGTCGTTAAACGGATTCGAGTAATGGTCAGGTGATCGCTACGTTGCGATAGCTCACTGCTAATTTCAGGGTAAACGCATGTGAAATTATGATGACAAATGGGGATTTCTACATGAGGTGGTATAAAATGCGTTAGAGATTTACGGCGATTTTGAAAAAAGTGCCTTTTGCTTCTGATTTAGGGATTCGGTGAGCCGACGCGAATTTTATTTTCCCTGGAATTCCAAATTTTAGCATATGGTCACTATCATTCTTAAAGCGTATTTTCCATCGCGAGAAACAGAGAGAAAAATTTTATCTTCGCAACTTTTTTTTGAGCTGTTCACGAGACATTTTAGGTGACGAATACAATTTTTACCAATTCTGAAAATATAATTGTTGCCACTCGTGGAATATTTTCTCAGTGTGTGTGTGTGTGTGTGTGTGTGTGGGCCACGTGCGATTGTCATTCGGTGCAGTTGTAAATCGACTGCAGATGCAATCAAAGTCCAATCTGAGAGAAAACGACACGTATTTGTGATTGTTCAAAGAGCCTCACAAAAATAGACAAGCGATACTGACGTTCGATAGGATACCCTAACGGATCATCATAAAAGACCCTTTACAGTCCTGAAGGGATCGTGAGTTGTTCAATAGAAGTGTCCCTGGTGAGTTGGACAGCTCCGATCGAAACCCTCCGAGCAGTCAGAGATAAATATCGATATATACCAACAATCTATATCTTCACTTCGATCTAAGAACGACCATCATTTTTCACCAGGTACAAGTTCTTCTCCTCACAGCACATAATTTTTTATATTTCAATCGCCTTTTACAAAATTGTTTCTGCATTTAAATTACATCTAATGAATTTATAACAATTGCTTTTTTTTAAATAATTTTCCTGATGAAAATATCCAAAAATAATATTTTTGATAAAATTATTCAGGGCTAAAATTTTCAAAAATAAAAAATGAAATATTATAGGATCATTTTATAATCTTAGTTAAAGATCAGAGGAGAATAGATAAAAAATGTTGTCATCTGTCCAATTAAATCCAAAACAATGTTTAATTGTTCTCTCGGAAATTGGTGACTCACAATGAAAAGTCAGTCATTGAATATGTAAGCACGCTGGTTAAATTCTTGGTAATTGTGTGACGAGCCTTGGTTCAGAAAAGATAGCAGCGCGAGCAATTAACGCAACACTCACCCGCAGAGCCGGTTACACTGCGAAAAATGTGATCTGACTAAATTTAGGTTATTCTGAATGTATAACAGGACAAGCGACTGTTTATTTAAAAAAAAAAAGATGCGTGAACGCAATTAGAGGACAACCGACAACAAAGTTGCAGTTATTCTGCGGCGCTTCGAGTCGCAACTCTACACACGAAAATTGACCGTATTTGAAATGGTTGTCGACAAACCAAGAGATAACAATAGCTTTCTATTCGCAAAATAAAATAACCTTCCGACAATTGGAAAAGCGAAATTTTGAGTTCTTAAAAAAATGAAGAAAAAAACATATAAATTATAATAAAGCCTTAATTTTACATTCTCAATTGCTTCAACAATTCTATTATTGGCGTTTGATTCGGTAATTATTTTTGAAAGTTGACAAGTTTCTATAAGAAACTGACAATAATTTATCAATAATGATAACTATCAAAGAAATTCTAGGTTTGCAAAATTGTTGAAAGGCGGATCAGATTCAAATACACTTCGAATAATTCGTAAGAAATTTGTCAATGTGAAACGGTAACCTTCGTCATCAGGTACAAAGAAAAAGGCAAAAGAAGATTGCATACCTGGCCAAAGGATTTCATCGTGTCCTGAATGAGGCTTTCGTGACATTCCACCCAAAATAACATTTCGCTGTGTAAAAACGTGAGTTGGGTAAATTTCCAGCCCTACCCAAGGGTTATAAAGTCATCAGAGGATCCAGGCAAACTTTTAACCATTTTCGCTGTTTACCTGCGCAGTTTAGTAGCACCAATACAGGCCCTGAACTTTCAACTTTCTTTACCCACGTAAAACCTCATTGTTTCAATTTTTCCTGGAACCAAAACTCTGTGAAGTTGCTTATGCCCATTCGAGAGATTCCAATCGTCAAACAACAACGAAACTCTCTTTTTTCAACGATAAGACAAGTCACTAAAGGTGAAACTCAATAATTGCACTATTCTCATGCATTCAAAATCCCATTTATCTGCATATTTTTAGCGTGCACAGAACAAAAAGTAATACTCAATTTCCTGAAGGGGGAGACATTTTTTCAGAATTTCTTCAAAGAAATTATCAATCCACCAATTAAAAAAAACAACAACAACAACATTTTCCAACTCTCTTTCTCCCTCTCGTTTTCTCTCGTATCCAGAAGTCGGAAAATAAAACTTTTCCATCGATATTCGAGTGGCGGCGATCGAGAAAGGTTCGCGCGCCGGTATTTCTATATACAGAGTTAATACAAGACATAAGAGAGTTAAATCTGGGTTACGCGCTGCGTGACAGTGTGCGAATGTGCATGTGCACGTGTGTAATAGGAAGGAATGCTTAGACGCTCAAGTGTATTTGAAATATACGAAGTTGACCGTGTGTGTGTGTGTGTGTGTGTGTGTGTGTGTGTAAAACTGTAGAGAATATAATTCGAGGAGAAGGGGAGGAGGGGGCGGTTTGGTCTCCATCGGAGTATAAAGTTGTGGATAGTTCCCTCTATATATAGATATATATATATATATATACATGTTAAAAGCCGCAGGAGCCATTAATATAGTCACGGAATAGAAGCCTTGGCTAGGATCGTAAAAATATAATTGCGCTGGATTGCAACAACGTTATCTAGGTGCACGCCGGACTGGCCACCGGATAATGATACGTGAACGAACGAACGAACGAACGAACGAACGAACGAACAGTTCGAGGGCTAGTCGGGTGCAATCGGTGTCGACGCTGCGGCATCTATATACCATTTCGTTGCGTACATTATATTAAAAACTCCGTCAACACTAACAGCTGTGTACATGTATATGTACGTATGTGTATATGCGTATATTTATTGTACAGTTAGGTGTATAATAGAGACACACATAATCTCAATAGACAAACTGCAGAGTGCACTTAATTGCTTGCGCAAAATGCCATTCTACACACGAGTCTTTTTGTCGTTTCAGCGAGAGCATCGAGCTGAGTGGCTTAAAAAAACGTATGGGAAAAAATATCGAAGATTCTAGTTAAAAAAACAACAAAACAAAAAAAGTAATTGATTTTTTTTAGGTATCCTGATTTTTTGATGACGTGATTATTTAATTGTGTTGCTAATTTTCGAAGGGATATTTTGTTTTGAATAACTGTGTGAATTTTTGTGCTCGTTGAAATGCAATTGTGTATGTGCTCTTAAATGAATAATATGTTGAGACAAAAGTTTAATGTAATTTTGCAATGTTAGGATAGAGGGTGTTTTTATTTATGTATTTAGAGACAAAGCTTCGCTATGGAGAATGTAATGTCTGAAATGTCGTGGGACCGAGATAGCGTATAATCGTCGGGCACGATTATTATTTAAAGCCGTGAAGTTATTAATAAGGATCGTTAAAAGACATGAGCGGCTTTGTTCGAGCGATCACCTTGTGCTCAATCGGGAAACGAGCTTTTCGAAATGTTTTACCGTATTACGATTCTTTTGCGGCCTCTTTTATTATGGTTTTTAATATTTTTATCGTTGCATCGTAACGCGAGTATTCCGCTTTTGTACGCTGGAAAATGTCTGAGAGGGAAAATTTATGGGATTTTCATTCGAATGGCGGAGGAAAATTAATTGAACGATTTGGTTGGTGATTTACAGTGACGATAAAACACAAAGAGGCTTGGATCACTGTTGATTTTGGGCAAATAGCCTCGCTGTACTTTTGCACCCCGTGGCCAATGAAAGCCCAAACACGATTACGTGTGTCGCTAGGTTTACTCTGACTAATTCGCGGCATCGAAACCCGGAAATAGCTATAACCGACGTATCGGCTAAATATGCGATGGTACTTTCCAGCGCCTCGGGCTATTTGACAGGAACCACCAATCGATTTCGCTTCCCCCCTCACCGCTCGATCATCTTCTCGAGAATTCTCACACCTGCACACACACACACACAGCAAGTTTTTTTTTATTTTTATAAAATCGTAACTCGTAAATTCAATTTGATGTACAATTGTGATATAAACTAAGATAATTAATGTCGGCAATTTTTTTCAATATACCATACTTTAACAGTAAAATTAGAAAAATGTGCCAAAAATCAAAGTAACATCGCCCTTGTACAGTAAATTTTAAGTAGACTTTGTTTTACAGTGCATACACACGTGACGTAAATTAACGGAAAAAATATATAAAATCAATTGCAAATATTATTTTCCCTCTCAACCTCAAGTATCGAATCGCAATACTTTCTAACAAAAAAAAAAAACAAACAACTCCTGTGACAAATTTTATTCAAAAAATCTTAAAAGAATATTATCAATTTATTATTTCAGAAAGGCGAAGTTATTTCTTAAAGTTGAATTTCATCAGATTTTTCTTATTTTTTAGAATGAGCCTTAAATTATTTACAATTATAATACTCAAAATTGGGAGAGCAAATTGTGCTTTTAATTGCTTATATATATATATATATATATATATATATTTTTTTTTTGTTATAAAATTTGATTTAACAATTATATATGTATATATATGCCGACACATATACTTGCCAATACTCGTAAGATCGCACAGTTAATGGTATGGTTTATGTACTCAATGACCGAGGACGAGAACTTATGTGTGTCGGAGGCTCGGTCCGCTTCACCGCTCGGCGATGACACTTGCCGGGCGCGCGTTTCGTTAAACACAACGGCATATACACGTCCATCTATACAGGCAACTTAACGCCGCATACGCACTTGTGATGAAATTAAATTAAACGTCTCCCAGGAGGCGAGAGGGGTATTCCAGGAAGCGGGCAGGTATATAGAGGGATCGAGTCGATGACCCTATACGCTGACTCCGCGGCTCATGCTCTCGACCCGGCTAACTACAAGTAGAGTCTCATCTCGCTCCCGCAGTTGGTACATCACGAGGTGTGTGCGTTGTCCGGGTTGTGCTCAGCCCAGACAAGCTGCGCTGCGCGCCCATGAGTTCCGAACGTTACAGCACACGTTCAGCAAACCGGGGCACAATGGAACATTTTTTTTTAACTTCGCTGACGAAATGAGAGACGAAAGAGTGTCAAAGATGTCCTCAGGGAGAATGTTTTTGTTCTTATTGACATTTTCAAGTTCGCGGAAAAGTTATTTAAACAGTGATCAATAAAGGTTTTCCGAAAATGGTTCAGGAGCTTTGTAGATGTAATTGACATTCAGTAAGGAATTTCTTGATGGTTATTTGATTTTTTGGTGAATTTTTTAGATCAGCTAAAAAAATAGCAGCAGTGATTACATCTGATGATGTGTTCATTGTTTATTGTTGCGTGAATCATAGAAGCAACTATTTGGCATAGTTAAATTTTCATCAATTTTTTAAACGTAAAACGTTGAATTTTCGATATTGCGAATCCGATTTTTTAACACGTTGACTGCCACGCGTGTTTACAACAAAATCCCCGTCAGGCCACCCGTGCCACTGTAAGCCGAATACGGGTGACGTGGCCTGATGAGAACTTTTGCTGTCACCCGAATACGGGTGACACGGCAGTTAACGTGTTAATAGGAAAAGTTTGAACATTAATGGTTTTTAGCATAAGTATGAAGAAACGAAACGATAAAAATGTCTGTAGCGAAGTTAGTTTACTTTTGGCTGTGCCGTTTTGCCCCGTTGACCCTTCCATACATATATACGTACGTCTCGAAGAGACACGAAGAACTCGAGCTACGGGAGAAGGTTCGCGCGGGGCCAGCGCGGCGTGCGGAGACGAAGTAAAGTTGATAAGTCAACAAGGGTCGGCCGCGCGACGCGCAACGAAGCTCCGCGCGTGTTTGCACGAGTTTGAAGAAACCCGTTCTTCTTCTCGGATCGTTTTTTTTTTTTTTTTCTCTCTCCTGTTTGTGATGCCCTGGGAGCGAGAATTGCGCGGGACGTGGGAGGGGTATCCACCATTGGCCATCACGCCAGTTTACTTAGGACCCCGCGATATATAGACCCTCGATATACGCCCGAACGCAACCGCACTCGCCGGTCACTCGCTCAAATTAAATATTCAACCGAATGTATACCGAAAATACAATTTCTCGCCGTCCGATGCGCCGCCGCAATGCCATTAGTCCTGTTAGTCACGAGGACACGAATATTGGTTGATATTGAGCTTAAAGCGTCAATATAGAATACCCAAATTATTTGACTTCGGAGATGACATCTCAAAAATAAATCACAATTCAATATGAAATATGACATATAAAATATCATCAATAAAAAAAAATTAATTATCTAGTGTGAAATATGACGAATGTGGCAATAATGATAATAATATTGGTTGCCATTGCGTATTTCAAAATGAAATTTGGCACGAAATTTTCTTTTGAAATTGAATTTGGTTGAACCTTATGTGGAAAGTGGGCGTCATCGACGAGAAGTGTGCGGAGGTGTGCATCACCTTATGGACATAACCGTCCGCGAATTACCCCCACAGTAACACACAGATCAAACAGCTAAAAATATCTCATGTGTATGCTGACCCGGTAAAATTCAGGTACTTAGCATCGGTTAGCAAGGTATGTAATATACGTCAATTTATGATGAAACACGCCACATCCGTCGATACACCTGCCTGACTTTTCGTTTGATCTATCCATCAATCTGCTTGTGTTTATATCCAACACCCTTGCGAAATGACAATAATGATAATGATAGTAAAAGATAAAAACATTTACGTCAGCGGAGCCTATAGATGCATCAACGTAACGAGGTTTTATTGAAACAGATTCACAGTCTCACGTCCGCGACAAGTTTCTTTGGTATCGCGTTCAATTTAATTCATCACCAAATGTCCACACTGAAAAAAATGTACGGCTCTGCCGACCGAATATCTGACTGCTAGAGCTATTTTCAAGTCTGTCGGCACAGCAGTGTAACTGCCCAGTTCCAACAGCTGAACCCTTCCGCTTTACGTCGTCCGCTCGCAGAAGCGAAACGGTATAACTGTAGGAAGTGAACGATGGCTAACTTCCAGCGATCGAAAAAATGTTGAGGTTACGAAGGATAGCCCGCGTCACGATCGAGCTGCGCGAGTATTGCCGATCGTCGCCACCCACGTTTCTAGCGTACGCGCAACGCTCTTCCAATTGAACGTGTACCTCCTGCACCGGCGCGTATTGCTCCCACAGCTATACTGAGATTCTTACAGCACCCGACTAACAAAATTTCTCCAATAACTAAAGCATACGGTTCTGAGTACTCTCTCGCATGGATATAGTAACGAATACAATGCCAGCAAAAGGATATTGCTGCTAGAGCAATACGCATTGGTTATGTAAGTAAATTCATGGTTGTAAAAAGAAATATGGACGTAGCAATACTTTGTTTTGTTGCTGTCGCTATAAATTTTTCTCAGTGCAAAAAAACAACAAACGCGCGAAATCACCTCAAAATTGAAAAAATTGTCATAAAAGCTTCACCACAAAATAACGCAGCCTACCTTTGCCCAAAATTACCCTAAAAACTTAAATATAAAATACACAAACGTAACAAGATAAAACTCTCAGCCAAAATGATTGATCCTCCATTTTCGAATTTTCCCAAGTTCACGATTAAACAATTGTACATGAATTTTTTTTTTAAATTACATTATCACTTGAGCGTATCCTGAAGGCAGATTCACAATCCCCGACACAATTAAGTAAAGCGAAAAATTCATCGTGAAATATCCGTAAAAACCGTGAGTTAAAACGCATTAAAATCGGGTGAGAGGTTTTGTGTCTACAGAAATGCGTTGGTATGTTGTGCGTTAAATTGGCGTTGTTCGGAAGGGCATAAAGTCGTACGTCACGGCTGTGACCAATGAGAAATGAGACACGGAAAATAATACGAAGACACTGCAGTACGGTCACGACTTTGGTAGAGCGACGCGTTGTGTACGTTTGTGTTGTTGTTGTCGTTGTACACGGTGGAAAAAGAAGCAGAAAGAAGAAATGCCGGCTCGTGCCGGGGGCTCTATTACCTGCGACCTCCGCCGTATACACTCGAACGTATATATTCCGTTGTTGTTCTCGGCATTGCCAGCCGTGGACCTTTTCCGGGAGACTGACGACGACCGCCGCCTCGTGTTCCTCAACTATGTTGTAGCGAGAGAAACGAGAGAGAGAGAGAGAGAGAGAGAGAGAGAGAGAGAGAGAGAAAGAGAGAGGACCTGCAGAGCCGCGGTAGCCGCGCCGCTTTATACACAGAACTCTCTTGAAGCGCACCCCGGCGAGGCTTAATGGCCCTTCGTACCTTTTTCCAGGCAGCAGGGGTGCGAGAGCCAATTGGGTGCTAACCATATTGTCAGGCCCACTTGACTCGAGAAGCCAACTACAAACAAATCCGGATTGTGCTCGCACCTTTGATGCACCCCTCTCACGTTTTCTATCGAAACTGTCGACTCACTTTAATCGAGAAACCGGAAATGGTATTGATTCAACTTGAACCTTGTGTCGTTATTTCACTGCTTTTTACCGCATTATCAATTAAATTGTCACGACTATTTTTCTACTTTTTGAATGAACGTATTGCTGAAAAAATGACAAATGTTTCCGTAGGTGATCTCATATCCGGTACGGAAATTTATAAACCGCGCAAGAATGACTGTGGTAGATTAGCAAAGCCTAAAAAAAAAAAAGCTTCTTTATTTTGGCCATACTCTCGAAATTCTAATTCTCAAAACATCCCAAACCAAAAATATCAAAATCTAAGTTCCACAATAAATACAGGGAAAAGAATGGAAAAATTACCCGCACTATTAATCTTTACAATTCAGAATAACATTTATTCACCCCACATTTATTTCCCTAACGCCACATGTTTGTAATAAAAGAAAATATATATATATATATATATATATATATATCCTGCACTCTCCGTCATTGAACAATTATCTCGTGGTTAATTATTCAACGGATGAACTGCATGGAGAAAGCGATGCCGACTCGAGTGCCGTGCGGGCTGAGATATCAGAAGCTCGGATCTCGTCGAATAAAAGTGGGCGGTCCTCCGCGCAGCGAGTAACCGACCAATGGGAACCTGGTAACCCGTCCGAGTTTTCATTGCGCGTCCGTACGTCGGCGCGGCGGCAGCGCCACTCACGACATTGCCATCGAGTCGGTCGAGGTGGCGGCGTCGGTGCGCACACTATTCTCCCACCATGCGCGCCTCTTTTGCTGCACGTATACATGCAGAAGAAACTCCGGCTTTGAAAACTGCAGGCACTGCACGTAGAATAACGAGCAACTTGGGTGACGCGCGGCTGACGCGCGGCTGACGCGTCCGTCTCATCGATACCAACGCAACACGATTGTCTTACTTACTACGCTCTTTCGCGTGTATTATAATATCTCGAGGAAGCGCATCGCTGTTGCTCGCGCGCTTGGCCATTGACACCGAGCCCGACGTCGTTCCTCGGCTCCGCTGCGTTAAGCCCGCACGCAGACACGCCGCGTTAACGCGCTCGACGCTGGTACCGCATCGCACATCAGTGCAATTTCAGACACGCGATGTCACAGGCCCGATAGCAAGAGTGAGGCGACAGCCCGAGCGCAGAGCAACGGAGATAGTAGGGGACGACGGTGTACGTAATGGATTAGAGCATAACCAAGTGCCATCTTAATTCCCGCGGAAGATAAAACCAACTCGCCTAGTAGGAAAGTCGCGAATTGAGAAATTTTTTTTGCTAGGTTATACATAAACATGGAAAAAATTTTCACGTGAAAAAAAAAATATATATATATATAAATATATATGTATATATATTTTTTAAAATAAATATATATAAATATATATATTTTTCGTTTATTAGAAATTAAGATAATTTTTTTTCTCCACTTTTAGGCTAAAAATATTGTGCCCCGTTTTTTAGTGTGATTGGGAATAAAATTATTTGAAAAAATGTTTTTCTTTTCTGTACTACATTATTTATTCTTGTTATTTTACTTATAATCTGAATTTGTAGAATTTGAGAAGAATCGTGACGTTGATTTAATATAAATTAACGAAGGTTTGAAAGAAGATAAATGAAGATAAGTGCTAATTGGTTCTAGGAAATTGTTCTGTCCGTCTGTGGGGTAATGCGAATTTGAAGAAGGCATAAAATGGAAAAATTGCTCGAGCTCTGAAATAGCGAGACGTGATCCGTCTTAAATGAGCTTGTCTTGAAGCAAGGTCACGTCGAGGGTATAAAGCGAAAAAACAGACGCATCCGCAAAAAGAAGAAGAGAAAACATTCTAAATCATATATCGTACAGGTTATATAGTGCGGCAGGAAGACGATACAGCGGACGCGGCGAGATAGACGCGTTCGCGTTGTTGTGCCTCAGAAAATTACCTCCAAAATCTAATTATAAGATTTTTATAGGGCTATCGTAAAACTCGGAGTGGTGTAGTACCTTCGAATTCCGTCTGAGACTCCGGGGGGAGTAGGCCCGCCGTCCGAACTTATGTGTGCGGCTGTAGTCTCCACTGGCTTTGCAGATTGCCTACAGCCGCCCTCCTCTCTATCTCTTTTTCCTCTGTCCACGACCGCTTATGACGAACCCCGTATTATGCATTCGCCATGTTTCTCCATCGTGGCAATGTTATATATGCGCTCAACACTCCTCAATTTCTCGACCGCAACACACCACAGGGAATATCGTTAAGCTTCCTTCAATATTTCCGACTCTCTTTATTGCCAAATTTCCTCCAAACTCAAGACAAGAAACTTCGATTGAGAAAATCGCTAAATTGTCTCTTCAATATTTTTCGAGTAAAAAAGTCTGTAAGTTTACTTCAATGTTTTCGGGTAGAAAAATCGTTAAATTTACTTCGATATTTTCCAGGAAAAAAATCGGTAAATTTACTTTATTACGAAACATTTGTCAACTAATTTAAATATCTCAAGTAAAAATACCGTTAATTTTTTGAAAATATAACATCTAAATCAACATCAAAAGAAGAATATCACTCCGTCAAGTATTATTTATTGGAATAATCAGTTATCCGATAAAAAAATTCACCAATTACTTTTCAGCGAAAAAAAAATCGGTAAATAATGGTGGAAATTATAAGAGCGGTTGTGTAATAAGTGGAAACAAGAGTGTATGTGATATCGGAAAAAGTGAATTCCAATCGAGATACAAGAAATCGGGAACATTTTAGCCGTGACGTCAGGACATGGCGTCTGCAGGTGAAACGGGAGAGAATCGGTGAGCGCAGGATTGCCGCGGAGTCAGGAGAACTCGCGAACGGCATAAGCCGCAGGTGAGAGCTCCGAGAATATACCGACAGCGGCGCATATCGCTGCGGTACCGGATTGGCCGAAAGGCCAATCCCCGCCCTTGCCTCGCGGATGCGAGGGGAAGAACCGCGGCTCGCGAAACACTCCGGTCCCCTCGGCCAATCAGATAATCGTCCCTCGATTCGCGCCGGCGTCGCGGCCAACAGACGCCTCCGCCGCTTCAGCTCCGCCAGGCAGCGTCAATCTCTCCGCGCCGCGTGTATCATTCTATTCTTCGTGTCACAATTCATGTACAGATAAATACCCGCGCCGGAAAACACGAGAGACAGATTTTTATCGGAACTTGCGTAATACATCGATCAGCAAGTATTTGCCGATCGATGTCGAAGAGCGAAGGAAAAAAAAAGATCCGACGACTCGACGAACAACTGGAGAATTTTTCTTTTACAAATTTAATATGTCCTCTGTGGATTAATTCAAATTTATTCGTTGTGTATCGTTAAAATTTGCGTTGGGGAAAGTTGGATATAAATATTGTATCGAAATGATTCATTTTTTTTATTCGTACTTTGAAAGAACAATTTGTATAATAAAAAAAATCGTTAGTTTGGAATGATTAAATTCCTTTTTGTTACTTCGGACGCATATTTCTAGCAATTACTAAAGAATTACAAGTGATAACTAATTGTGAATGTACTAAAAAATTCTCTCCGTGTAGAAATGAACCATAAACATTTGTATTCAAATGTTTAAGGGAATTATTATTTAGATTTGTGGTGCTTTATTTTAGGTGAAGAAAAAGATGTATTTTTTTCTTTTCAGGCAGAGAAATCGCGTGAGTTACTAAAATCAAAGCGTGAGGATTAACGATGTGAAGAATAATAAAAATAGGTTCGTCGGTAAGCTGCCACTGCGTATTTTTGTAACAAGGATTTGGTCGTGTCAACAGGTTCCATCCATCAAAAGGGGGGAGGGGGCGCCGTGTCAATGACGCGTCGGGTTGACCCATAAATAAACATCGCTTCTCTCGACGTACAGTCGTTGCGACGAACCAACGCGATTACTACATCCAGATAAATGCCTGTCTACTACAACGTTGCGACGGGTTATAACATTGTTATAGTTTTACGTTACCATGGATCATAACAATGCAACTTCGCTAGTGATCGCATTACATGAGGGAAATTTCGAAGTATGAAAAACAACAGAAATATTATAATTAATTATTCAATTCATTTGTTTTTAAACATTTTTAATAACGACTTGATAATCATGCTTGTGTCAACGAAAAAGTATTTTTTGTCAAAATATTGACGGGATCAAAATTATATTACAGGAATTCTAACAATTGTTGAGATTATTAACGATTTTTTGTCATAAATTTTCATTTAATAATCGATCGATGGATTCGAATAAATTTCATAATTGCAGAATTTATATAAATAAGTGATCCATTCATTTAATCGACCAAATATTTTTTAGATTAAACCGGATATTTTCCTTACTGGCTGCAATCGTTGATTCAGTGCGAAAAAAAAAATACGATTTTTTTTCTCACTGTAATTACTGCAGAAGCGGAAAAATCTATAATACTCTACAACCGTTAGTTACAGACGATTATTAAAGAATAATTTCCAATGCTATTCTATTCGAATGGTGATGCATTCCTAGTTCAGATGTAAAAGTAAAGCGGTTAAAAAATACAACGGATTATAAAGCTTTCTCGTGGAGAAATCATGTAATAATAACTTTCCAGATAAAGTGTCGATGATTATACCGCATTCCCGGTGAAATTATTAAGACCTCAATAACTGCAATTGATCGAGTCGAGATGATAAGAAAAGCGCAAAACTTGTCTCATACTCCAAGGAATTATGGAAAGTATTAATGTACTTTGACTAATTTCATTAATATTATCCTATAATAATAACCTACAGTACTTGTGAAAAAATTCGTCTATACCTCTAACTCTAATGCAAATTTTCTTTCAATCAAATGTAATTTTCGGAACAATTCACGGTTTTTTTTTTTTAACACATAATACTCTATAAAATGCACACATTTTCAAACACACACACACACACACACACACACACACATGAACATTCGTAGAAAATAATCGACTAAGTAAAGTACAGAAATTCACGAAAAATAAAACAAAGTATACACCTTGAGAGTTGCCTCAGTATAGATTTTTTAATTGCTACCTCTGAACACTGCCCTAAAAATCTTGAGCAAGTGAAATTCACTTCGAAACTTGAAACCGCAAGACCCGCGGATATCGGCGAAAAAGCGTGTGTACTCACCATAGGACTATCGGGGGTTTGCTGTCGATGATGTCCGAGCGGTATATTAGACATGGCGATCCCACCGCCGGGATTCCCCATGTCCTGATACTCGTCGCTAATCTCCATCGCGTACGATGGCAACGGTTCTCTGTTTTTCACCCGAATTTTGGCTGATTTATCCGCTTCGCGGTCTCGCGCGAGTCTCGGAAGTGATGTGAGCTGCTGCTCCCTCGTGGTCACTCGCGAGTCGCGAGTAAAATCCGCGCGCACCGATAACGAAGATCTCGCGTTGTGATCGAACGATTCCAATAACCGCGAGATATATATATATATATATATCTACAAATATATATATATATATATATATATATATATATATATGAAAACACACACGAAAAACGACCGAACGACGAACTACGAGAATTCGTTAAAACGCTGCATCCATGAGCCGCGAGATAAGCCAAAACACCGCGACGATACAAGCCAATCGTCGTCGTCAGCACGACTGACGATTATCCCTCGAGCCGACCGATCAGAAGGCGTCCATTTTTCCACTCGCTGACTCGTCTCTCCTCTATTATCACCTTTAATCGCCACTGTTATCTCCAGAGGGCTGCACGTGTTCCTGGATATTCTCGAAGACGAGCACTCAACGTCTGTCCGGGCGAAAGCCAGTGTCACCAACGCCGAACGATCGAAGCCTCTGCGCGGTGGAGACTCGTGTCACGTGTATCGCTCTCACCAAAGCCCACCATACACTGATAAACACAGTTGCGAATACAGCGGATAATACGATACAACCCTCATACATATATACACAGACATATATATAATGAAAACGACGGCGTAAACAAAAGAACACGTCAGAGTTTCTCCGGAAAAGCAGGAACACAACGGAGACCACGGAGTCGAATATCGCGAACGAATCAAAGAAATATTCACGAGTCTTACGAATAAAACGAGAGTGACGTCAGCGCCGCGCTCAACGACTTGCCACTTTTTATCGTAAATATATGCGAGGACCGTATCGACAAGGATAATGCCGCTGGAACTCACACGCGTCACTAATACGACGTATTCGCTTGAATATCGGCTATTAAATGCTAAGATGCAAGTGTCGGCGGCTGTGATTAATATCTCGATTGGGATGTTGCGAAGCGTTGCCACGGCGGTCGAGTGGCGAGAGAGAACGCAGGAATACACTGACCGACTGTCGACGGACTGGCAACGACGACGCGCGCGCACACTCGCGTCTTCTTGCGATCTGAGGGAGCCGATGAATCGGCAGTGCCGGCTCTCCCCTCTCTACCACCGAAACCCCGTGACTCCCCGACGGACGGCGAGTGGGCGGAGCTCGAGCGCAGTTACCCCCTCCGCTTCTTCTTCTTCCTCTTCTTCTTCTTCTTCTTCTTCTTCTTCTTCTTCTACGGCGCTTCGCTCCCGCGGATCGAAAAGCTCAGGGGGTTCCCCCTTCGGCTTGGGAGGCTTTACACGATCGAACCGAGACACGCCCCGTTTCTCGATCGCGGGCCCCCTCGCGATCTCACGCCCCATCGGATAACGACCTTACGACCCCGACACTCGCCAAAATTTCCACCCCCCGTTTGTCTACGCGATTTTCCATGGAGACGGCCTAGCGAAATGTTTCAAATGTTTTATGAGGAAAATTTGACTTTGTTACGTATTTAAAAAAAAACTACTGTAGATAATACACGATTTTTCTTCTCCGTTGAATTCGTAGACAATGACAATGAAAATAAAAATGAGTTGTTGATGGAAATTCAAATATTATGAAAAAATAATAAATTTCGGATCATTATTTCGATAAACAGCGAAAATAATTTTTGTTAATAACACGACGATTAAAATCTGAGTTCCCGCTGAGTGTGGTTAAAAATTTGATTATAAACCTCGTCAAGGTTTCCGCAAGTTTTGATAAATTGGTGAATAAAAAAATTCCCTATCGTTGTCTTCTGTTGGTATACCGATCCACATGGTTTTGCCGGTATACCCCTCAAAAGCCCTGGGATTTCCCCATGTCCATAAACCGTGTACCGAGAACATCGCACAACCGCTATTGAATGATTTTCGACTATTCCCGGTTTCAGAAGACTCAGCTACTCGCAGTATGCACAGGTATACTTATCTCCCGCGTAACACGCTGTTGGCAACAATCGAGCGTATAATGATACTAGGTGGACGAGAAGTGCGCGTGCACGAATACCACGATCA
Source organism: Clistopyga incitator (assembly GCA_947507545.1). NCBI lineage: Eukaryota > Metazoa > Arthropoda > Insecta > Hymenoptera > Ichneumonidae > Clistopyga > Clistopyga incitator. Next base: position 244,518 of record OX382174.1, on the reverse strand, counting down.
ATAGCCTCACCACTCTCTCGAGTCTATCACTCACACGCTCATTATCTCAAAGTGCGAGGCAGTTTGCACTCCTTAACTCTCAGCCGTTGTAACTCGAGCACGGCTCGACTGTTGCGCTCTTCCAGGTTATGCCTGCGCTCGAGAAGACATTGGAAGAGCGCCAAGAATACACAGCGTCGAGTTTTCGCTGCGTAAGACGCGCAACAACGAGACGTCGATATGCGAACGGACGATTATCGTACGGGCAACGTCGTTTCCCACATGTAATGAGTGGCTAACCGCTCGTACTTAAGAGAGAGAGAACACCGGCTCCGGCCACACGGAGATAAAGTTTTTAAAAAAGCTCGTATGCTTCTGCCGAGTGTACTCGAGTTCAGTCCAGTTTAAGCGAGATCGCCGGAACGAGACAAAGCGGAAATTCGATTCTCGCCGCAGGGCGATGATAGCCTCTCGTTTCGATCGAAGGAACGAGCGAATCGCGGGGCGTTAGTCTCGCTAACGTACTTATACCATTCAAATACATATAAATGTGTTTCTCAGTATCTTATATCGATACTGGAAAAAAATAATGTCCGGGAATTGGTCAGCAAAGCGACAAACTCAATTCTCCAAACGTACGAATGTTTTTTTTCTGAGAATTTTATATCGACACTGGAAAAAAACAAAATTTCCGAGAATCAGATGGAAAGTATTTTTTCACCTTCGACAGTGAGCATGTCGAAGAAAATTAGACGAGAACATGTAGAACACGTGACACCATGAAACTAACAAAATGGCCGCTGCACAGTTAGAACTCTGAGTAATTCCGAGATGTATTCACATATATTTGCCAATATATTTCCGTAGTAACCTCAGAAAATTGGGTCCTTTACAAATACTACATTACCATAAATGCAACTACAGTTGAAATGAAGTGTACAAATACGTCGTGATTATTTCAACGGTTCTACAAAATGACCACACAGACCTCGTGAGTTCCTAACCATGTTGCTGTTTCAAACTACAGCCACCAGGTTCGCATCTCGCAAATAACCTCAGTCAGCAGTGTCCCAGGTTGTGCTCGGTTTAGCGGCGCGCCACACAGTCGTTAACACTCGAGCGAGTGTTTGATCCTGCGTTGTAATAAGAGCCGTCAGAATTGTTGGCTCTTCGGGATATAAACATCGGGCAGACAGCAGTGGACGCGATATCCCGCGCTCGCCTTTTTCGTCCTCCATTATCTCATTTCTTTACTTCGCGTCTACCTCCCAATAATTCCACAACAATTCGTTCTTTATACACAACTCGGACTGGCGCATATATGCATCGACGTGTGTGTACGTAGACACGGTCAGGCGGCGTCACCGAACCATCAGCTGCCTGCGCCAAACTATACCGCATTACTTATAGGTATATATGTGTTATATGGCCGAGAAGATGGCGGAACAAGAGCTAGTATAGTACAAATTGCACGTAATTGTAGCTCGCGAAGGCTCTCCTCTTGGTCGCTTGTGCACTTCGAGGGCCGGACGAACCGCGAGCGTGTGAAACTGCGAATTTTATGATTTACAAACGTGATTCTTTATAAGGATATGTACGTATGTACAACATCTTCTCGGGCCTCGATGTCCGTATATATATATATATATATATACTTTGCCGCGGAAGAGCATTCCGCGTGTATATGTGTTATATATGTTATGTATATGCAGCTGCTTGGGTGGGTTCTCCTCTCGACGGTTATATGGGCTGCGCTCCGCGGAGAGAAGAGCATATATCCCTTCGAACGTCCAGCAACGCAGCACAACATATAATTGCAAAGCTCCGCGTGAACCCACCCGATCATCGCAAACTTTATGATTTTTCGTTGCTCCGAATTATACCTACAACGTCGATCGCAAATGCCAACGCAAAGCGCAACCACTGGCGAGCTAGAAATGGATGAGGGAGACTGTACTTAACTCGAGCAAGCTCTGTAACCGATGTTTCGAGACGGTCCCGATTAGCACCTGTTTTACCGAGTTTGAGAAATCCCTGAAGCCTCTTTCTTTGCTCTCGTTTTCATTTTTGCTTCGCTGAGTAGCCAATTAAAGAGATTGAGACGCTTCACGATAGTCAAATCGGGGCTGAATACTTATTATCGATTTCACAGTATGCTGTCGCTTCTATTTTTAAAAATTTTTATTATAATAATAGTATACATTGTGATACTATAGTACGATAAAGCGGCCATTATCGCGCGGAGGTTAGGAAGCCGCGCACAAGCCAAGTCGAGTACACACCGCTGCCTAACCTCCGCGGGACGGCCGCTTCATTGTACAAGTGTCACATACTATTTTTTGTAACGAATGACAACATACTGTCGCACATCTTCGTGCCTGCGAAGCATTGCGTAAAATCATCTTGTAGATAGTTTTACACACGCCATGTGGTGCGTAAAGTTATCTAGAATTTTTTAGATACGTAAAATTATCTACGTTTATGTCAGCATAAAGCGCCATTTTACGCACGCTTTACAGGCACGTAATGTGCGGCTTTATGTGCATGAGTTACAAAAAGATAATTTTTTTGCGATATGCGCGAAATTCACGATTATGCGGAAGTAACACGCGCTTCTATTATTGAAGTAAAAATGGTTCATTTGTACGTCAATTTATTCAAAGAGCAATTAATAATTGGCACACGGAAGGCAATATTTGTAAGGAACACTTCTCGTCGACCTTCTCTTTTGGAATATAATCGGGGAAAAGGTCAAGGAGTAGGAGTATATTATTGACACGACGGCGAAAACGTGATGAGTTTTGTTTCAAGAGCGAGGAAATAGTGACCGATCGACCACCATCGAATTTCCGTGAGCATAAGCGCGCTGTGGCATTGTCAGGCTCGTTGATTCTCGGAAGGTCCTCCGTTTGCCCGGAGACTCGAGACTGCCGAAGGGCAGTCTCACCTTTCCTCGCGCACCGCACACTTGTCTCCGTCCCTCTCATTCCAATTTCGACCGTTATGCGATTTCGGAAATTTTACAGCACTCCTCGGACCACGACGCACTACAAATGAAAATTCTCGACCATCATCGGCAATCGTTTGCTCGGGTCGCTCGCCCATCACCTAAACGTAAATAAGAGGGACTTTGCTGTCTCGCTGACCGCTCATTCGCACAGTCGTACAAAAATACAGCTATGTTCGTATAGTTTCTAGAGGTTTCATAAAAATAATCTTCTCGCCGGAAAAGAGGACAGGCAACATATGTCGCCGTAACAAACACGTGCAGCACACCGGTCACATCGTTTCGCAAAACAATCGAAACGCTTCGGGAGAAATTTCGAAATAGCATAATTGGAAGCTTTTCTACGTAAAGTGACATACTATGTTTATCAAATTTACGCAATCTTTCATGAATCATGTATCATTCACTGAAATCCTTTTTTTTGTACTTACAAACTAAAAATCCAATAATCCAGGGAACATTTTCATAAAGTAAAATAATTTTTAAGGATAAATGTATTACACACAAAATATGCATTGTTTTGGTCTTCCCATTGTCGATGACCTTTTACTTAAAAACAATAATGATAATGTATACAGAAAAGTTTCTTTCGAGTGTAAAAGAGGACAAGAGGTGTGCTTGACCATTCGGGGAAGAAAATTGCAGCTGCAGAAGGTCCGAAAAGTTCTGGTATTCCCAGAGCGATTATACCCCCGGTCGAAGGTTCGCTAGGATTAACCCTTATAAAACTTTTCACGTGCCAGACCCCGAAGAGCAACAACAACAGCGAGCCCTCGTCGATGCCAGCACGTACGCATAGTAGTCTTATGATGTCGAACGTAATTCGTTCGCGGGCTCGTCGACAGCCGATCGAGAGAAAACGACGGGTCACACTTGGTTGTTGCCGCGTATTCCGCGGTAATTACCGCGCGACGAGCATACGAGAGAGGCATCGTCGGCATTTCCACCAAAGGAAGGATGTTTGAGTTAGCCGCGCCTACGAGAGAGTCTCGTCTCTCGTGTACGAGAGTACACGTGGAGTACTACGCAGCATAAGGCATCCGAGAGAGAGAGATAAAGAGTCTCGGTTCGCGCAGCGCCTGCGTAGCTCCGACACCTCGTCGTCTATACGAGATTGACAATTCTCATGGCATCGCCGTGTAAAATCGCGGCATCGAGCACTCTATTTGCTCGCTCGTCGTGTTACTCGCCGCTTATTCAACCCTTTTCCCGATTCCCATCCGGTGTTTCGAGCACACAATATTATCGAGTTATACAGCAGTCCCGAGATCTCGTCCTACTTGCATATGTGTGCTCTTCGCAATTCGCTTTGCTTAACAGTTAATCATTTTTTCTTCTCTTTGGTGTGATAAATGGGTGCAATTTCGAATTTTGTTAAATACACCATGTATTACTCAGTCAAATAAACCGTATTTAGTCGGACGTGATTTATTCAATTGATATTAATTCGTGTGACCCATTTACGTGTTCAATTTTTGTAACGAAAACTGGCAAAATTTAGGTAACTGAACATTTTTTCAACATCAACGTTAACATCGAATAACTAATATCGTATTATCGGTGCAATAATAAAATCTCGTTTTTTAAAATTAGTCAAATAAATCGTATTTAGTCGGACGTTATATATACTTAATTCATATTAATTCGTATAACCCATTTATGTTGGTACAGACATTGATTTTTGTTACATTACCGAGCATTTTATCATTAGAATTTTGGTAACGAGGCGGGCAAAGGTTTTCGTGAATATATATATTTTTGTACATTATGGTTAAAATCGAATAAATTGCGAGGGAAACAAGCGAAGAATGGCAATTTGGAAGTGCGCGATGTGACCATGCCTGAAAATTGGTTACTGAATCCGCAGCAGACTCGTATATCTATATATACATCTCGTGCGGTGGTTTGGGGTTGAGATTTGGATGTACGTTCTGCAAAAAGCGCGTAAACTCAACGGCTTTCGAGTACTAATTTGTCGCTGTTGGATGCATGCGTACGCGCGAGCTCCATTATTGTGTAAATTATTATTGACGAGTAGATCGACACACGAGAGAGGGACAATGCGTTTGCTCGTTCGGTAAACCGTTCATCCCTGTGATGCAGTCGCGGCGACCACAGCCTCCCCACGTTTTCTACAGCAGCGGGATAACCATGCTGTGCCCATATAGCCACCCCATCGTTAGTGTACCGAATCAACCGGAAATTCCAGCTTTGGTCGCTTCCTCATTCATCCGTAGATAAAACTTGGACGTGCCCCGATTTGGTCCCTTGTCTTCTTAACCGATTTCTCTGTATATATATATATATATATATATATATTCGTTTGTTGCCATCTAAAGCTCGCATTGTCTCGCCCTTTCGTCCTAATATACACTCGATTATTGTCATGAAAATATATACAAGTATATTATTGGCTGACTATCGAAGGGCACTCATGAGAAGAATAATTGGAGACTCTGTGCAACTCGCCAAGATTCTTTGGATGATGGACAGCTGGAAGATTTGCATTATATTCGTGCCATTTTCTTTTTCCTCTTTTTTGCATATAACGTTAATTACGTTATAGTTAAGATTTTTAATAACCGAGGGGATATAGGATATTGATGTACGTTTGAATTAATTATAGTTTTCGATAACAATTGATAATCAACGGGAAAGTGAATGTCGAAAAATGCACAATATTTGTATCGGAGGTTTACTTAACATTGAAAAAATGGTCATTGAATGTTATTCGAACATTTGAAATGTTGTGAATTGCGTGATCGAAACTCCGGTTTCATTGTTTCCTATACGGTTTCGTATAGGTGAAAAATGGAAAGACAAATTACATCATGTGCCAAATATCTTGATTGGCATATTTGTTTATTAAATTCGTATAGCGAATTCGAATTTGCCGAGAAACGGTATATCATTGATACAGGTATAAAGTGAAATGAGCGAGGAGGAGAGGAAATACCGCAAGGGAGATGCTCGGTGGAGCTATTTGGCTGAAATGAGACACCCGCAAAGTAGATCGTTTTCGAACCATTAATTATCCCACTGGCGTTCGCACTCGTTCGGGCGACTAGACTGGAATTCGTATGGTACAAAGTGAACGAGCGAAAGAGAGAGAGAGAGAGAGAGAGAGAGAGCGCGACCGGGGGGAGGGGTGGGAGAACTGAGAGAAAGAGGGGTTGCTCCCGCGCGAAAAAGGCAAGTGCAAGCGATCGCGAGACAGAGAAGGAGCATCAGTGACGGGCTCGGAGTATATAGCGAGTGCGAGTAAGCGAGAGAAGTTGGATGTCGTCGGTATGGACCGAAATTGCTTTGAAAGATTAATGACTTTATGCTTCTCGTTATACCTTACCGTGCCGCGAGTCTGTGCTCGGATACTCACACCTTCTCATCCCAATGCAATATAAATATAAACATCGATAAGTACGTGTGTGTTTATGTGAATTATAGAAAGATGCTGAAATATTTTTACGTACCGGTTTCAAACATTTTTTTTACCGATTCTCAAAAATTTTCTCATACCGATCTCAAAAAAAAAACCACATACCGATTTTTAAAGACATTGCCTGTACCGATTCCAAAACAAAAATCGCCAATAAATTAATTGTCTACCGACGATGTCTGCTCGGATACATTGTACACATATCCTGCAGCGATGATTTTTTCCCCCTTCTATATACGGCGACCATGAGATCGAGTCTGGCCGAGTAAATTAGGCGAATAAGATTAATGATCGGTGGTCCTATATTTGCCGCTCGATTCGATACGTCAGGTTTGTGTAGCGGGCAAACTAAACGCACTCGTCCATCGATCATTAATCGAAAAACACGAATCCTCGGGACACAACTACGATTAAACGCGTGCTGAATACAAGAAATCTTGTTAATCGCTCGTGGTGACCCTCCTGTCGCTTTGGGGATACGAGAGTAAGGGTAGAACTGCAGCATTCTTACGAGCATTCCGTTTAGCATAATAAACATATCAGAGCATCGTACGAAGCTTCACAAAGCCTTTCCAAAATTTCCTTTTCAATTGCCTCACCAAAACCTTCATTTACAAAAGTATATCACAATTGACCCTTAAAACAACTTAATGTCAAAAACCTCAACTCAAGAATATTCATCGAAGCATTTCCTTGAATATTCCATATGTTGATTAAAATAATTTAAAAAAAATTTGACATAGAAAAAGTAGCATTGAGATTTTTTAAATATTCATTTCGCAAACAAATAAAAAAAAGTTGCAGCTTTTGTGGAAAAAGCTTACTACAAATTTCCGCGAAATATTTAGCGCAGTGCATTAATACAATGGAGGAGAATAAGCGCGAGAAGGTGGAGAAAAAAAAATCAATTACTGTTCGCTTTTCTCGAGTGGCAGGTTTACTAATACCAGCGCTGGAGCGCCCCCCCCCCCCCCCCGCCCCCCCACAATTCAGCCACGGCAGCGTGAACTTGAGGCAAATTGCCCCGGTCGCGCGATGTTTCGATGGTTGCGCTACCCGTTTTCTCCACGACGCCGTAAAGTAAGCATCTCCGCGCGCGCTGCCACATTGAACGTGTCAGCGGGTGAAACGACGAAGGAGAAAGGGGGAGGGGGGCACCGACTTTGGAATCCGAAGGTAATACTACGAAAGCTCGAAGATCGTTAATCTTTTGCAACTGGGTAGGACCTCCCCGTGCTCGATAAACGCTTCGGGTGCCAGTAATACTGGCTGAGCTCTTGCAAACTCATGTATGTATTGTAGCATTCCATACACTGGAGAATGAAGAGCCGCGGCGCGGGCTTCTCTCTCCAGCTTTTTCCTACGTATCTGCTTATATCCGGCGCAGCCACACCCCCGTATCGTTTAGTGGTTGCTATCCCTTTGGCGAGCATGCAAATATACGTTAGCGTTGGCCAATCGGCACTCGCTCCGGCGGAGTAGATCTTCCGTGTCCCGAGGGCGAGGCTTTCCTCGCATTGTCTCTCGATGCCCTGAACAACCTATACGTAAAAGCATTTATTGATAAACGCGCCTCACCCGTTATACACGCTTTCTCTGTAATTTATGACTTTTGTGCTTATGCCAAACAGCTGTCGAAGTGGGACAAGCGATTATCGCAAAAATTAACCGTTCGGGCGGAAAAGGGTCACCAAATGTTCCGCCGAATATTGCAACAACTTTGTTAAGGCTGCTATTATTATTAGTCTGTTGTTATGGAAATGATGGCCCGATCATTTTTTGGACTCAACGCCTATTAATCGAATGACCAATTATCCGAATTTGAGGTCACCAAATGTCCGGCCGAATATTGCAGCAACTTTGTTAAGGCTGTTGTTATTATTAGTCTGTATGAAAGTTATGCGTCGATAATTTTTTGGACGGGACGCCGTGTAATCGAATCGCCGATCATCCGAATTTGAGGTTGTCCGAACGATTACGTTGTTGTTACTGTCGCGCGAATGCCCAGTACGTGGAAAGAAATTTTAGCGCGATATTACAGAAAAGCGGATTTTTATATGACATGTTATTTATTTGTATTGTATGTTCATTTTAACGAAGCTTTGAGTATTTCCAAGGCGAAATTAATTATTATACGTTCAATTTACAATCAATTTCATCCTCGTTGACGACATTTACCGATTATTGTCACAGTGAATGCTCTGAAAACTGGTAGGCACTCAACGAGCTTTCGGTTTTGATCAACAAAAAAAAAGATCTTTGTGAACTTGTGTTGAGCAAAAACGTGACAAAAGTTGTTATTGCAAATTTGCACTACACTCAGAGAAAGCGCGTTTACACGAGCCTATTAAATATTGTCTGTACGTGAAACGTGCACACGTTCGAATACGTTAAAATCAATGTAATTCGTAATTTTAACGTATCAAATTTTTCTTTTTTTAGCCTATGGTTGGCTCGTCCGGGAATGACCTGTGTCACTCTCTTCGAAGCTCTGATTTTTTTTTTTTAGCCTATATACTCTCGTACGTTTTACGACCCGAGTGCAGCGGTTGACAACGCGACATCTGTACCTAACAATCGAACTTACAGTCGTAAAACCGTCGAATGGAACGAACTGCCCGAAGTCTATAACCGACAGATGGTTAAGGTATTAAGCCCATGAGCTTGACCCGTCGATCTCGCAGAGCTCCTGGCTACTCTTCTCTGCAGTTCCTCTGCACTCGCGCGTTCTCCTTCGCTTCGCTTCTCCTCGATGGTGGCGCTCTGATCGTACTATTTATCTCTGTCCAAAATCGCTCGACGCTAGTGTCGGTTATTCGATATAAACTATTTGTGTGTTGTTTCGCGTATTGTCCCCGTTAAAAATCTCCAAGTAAACAACAAGGGAGGATGCCATACACGAGCGAGTTTTCGCAGTCGAAGGAGTACCAGAGTTTCCGAAGTTCAGTGCCGCTTCGAAAAATCGTCGTCGATTCTGACGGAACCAAGGTAAACTGCACAAATCCACTTTCCTTATTGTCCTGACAGCTTGACGTTTGTACTGTTGATAAGACGCACTTGTTGTTAAATAAACAACCGAGCACCAAGAATTTTTATTGCATACTCGGACGTTCGAAAAATTGTGCAAACAAGCGAAACAATCTGTGAGTTTCTATTTTCTGTTGAAGGGATGGAAAGTTTACGACTCCAATCCAAAAACTGTCAAATGCCCACTGATTTGTCTTCCGCCGGTCAGCGGTACTGCGGATATATTTTTTAAACAGATCTTGGGCTTGGCGGCAAAAGGATATCGAGTAATATCGGTGAGATGCCATAATTTTTAAATAATTTTGGGTTTTCAGCAGTCGATACGTTAAATACTATCCGCGGCTCCGCTCGTGTTTCAGGCTGAACCTCCGGTGTACTGGAACGTCAAAGAATGGTGCGACGGCTTCAGGAAGCTGCTGGACTACATGGAACTGGACAGGGTTCATCTTTTTGGAGCATCGCTGGGAGGTTTTCTCGCACAAAAATTTGCCGAGATTAATTCTCATTGTCCAAGAGTCGTTTCTCTGATCTTGTGCAACACATTCACGGACACCTCTGTATTCAGTTACAATGACTCTGCTGCGATGTAAGTCATTAATCCGGATTATATATATATATATATATATATATATATAGAAATCCCATGAAATGATATTTCTAGGCGATTAATTCCATGTTAGGTAACTCATTTATTTTTACCTGTTGCTATTTTTGTACACCTATGTCGTGCCCAGTCGTTGGCAGTGATGTAACTGGTGTTGCGCAGGAGGATATTAATTTTTATAACAAGGTCATGGGCAATATTTTCATAAATTTCAATATAAATCTACATAATTCTCGCATAAATACGTTTTTTACAATAATTGAATTTTCATTACTCTGTACTTTGTCCTTCATTGACTGTGATGTAACAAGAAGAAATTTTGAAATGTCAATTACATATAAACATTTTTTTTAATCAGTGCTGTGTAATTTTCACAAATCCGAAATAACTCGAATGGGCAATTAGTATTTTCGTTGGCTAAAAAATGCTTCTGAGTACATTTAGTTTTTTTTTTTTTTTAGATTTTGGATTTTGCCATCATTGGTCTTGAAGAAAATGCTCATGGGCAATTTCACCACTGACAAAGGTGATCCCGAGATGATAGATGCTATTGACTTTATGGTGGAGAGGGTGAGAGGAAATTCGAAAGTTTAAGAATACTGAAATAAACTGTAATCATAAATTGATATAATAATCTCGTCTCGCAGTTGGAAAGTTTGAGCCAATCGGAATTGGCGTCGCGTCTGACGATGAACTGCGTTAGCTGTTATGTGGAACCCCAAAAAATGACGAATTTGCCGATAACGATTATTGATGTTTTCGACGAATACGCACTTTCGAACGTTGTCAGAGAGGAGATGTACAAATGTTATCCAAACGCAAAATTGGCGCATCTCAAAAGTGGCGGTAATTTTCCGTACTTAAGTCGTTCGGCTGAGGTCAACTTGCACTTGCAGGTAAGTCACCCATTTTTCACGATTGTAAACAAAATTAATCAATATTTCAGTCAATATCCCCATAAAAAATATCCTTCCAACAATTACATATATATTGGGACACAAATTCTTGAGTATGTTATTTATTTCTCTATGAAACAGATACTGTTTCGTTCAGTACATTTTTTAATATCTTCGAAACTTCTACGACAAATTATTTCTGCTAATTTTTTGGATACATTTTTTTCTTCCTCAGATTCATTTGCGACAATTCGAGGGCACTGAATACGCGGCATCCCCAAGGAATCATCACATCGCACCTGAGCAAAGTAGTTGAAATACTGCGGCGACAAAAAATTTGAGGCGAAGTTCCGAAGGATGCGGAACTTCCCATTAAATTGTACATATGTACCTGTCAGGTACATCACATGTTCCTAGGAAGACGCCCCTATCTCTTTTGTATGATAATTTTCTTAACTAAATACACGTTAATTCCAAAGTTAAAAAAGTAAGGGACATTCGCAATAATCAAAGCATCGCTTTATATATTATAGAACAAAAATTGATAATATCGCACACTGTGCTTTTCATGCCAATGTCCATGACAATATTTGCCTAAGATCAACAATATCATTGGAATACGCATTTTTATTGTATAGAAAGTGAGTGTCCGCCTACGCTGTGTTCTACATTCCTTTTTACGCGTAGTGTACACGCGATCCACCTGCAATTCTTTGCATGCCGATCGTCATTTACGTTCCGACATTTATACTTCGATAAATAAGTAATTATACTCACGGGATGGCATATTGCAGCCGTTATCGATATATTGTACATAGTTAATATACAAGATTGTAGAAGCATATATATATATCTATATCTATATGTATACGAACGTTTTGTTACCAAAATCGCTTTGTTGCGAAATAATATACTTTTGTATCGAACGTACGATTTTTTCTTAACCCCGAGACTGCAAATGAGTATTACGTGACTGACCTTCGCAAAAAGTTATCGCTGTGCTCTTTTGCACGTCGTAGTATATATAAAATTCTTTGGACGGCGATTTGCTACGGTCGTGTAATCAATAAATGCGTATACGTTGCTTTTCCAATGTCGCGCCATGGAGTTAAAATCGTTTGCTTTTTACATTTTGAGTTGATTTGGGATAATCATAAAAAAGAAAATTGATTCGTCTATGAACTAAAGAAATGTGTATCCACCAACGTCCACTGCAGTCTCAGAGAAGCCACAACGCGGTTGCCGATATTGGCTTCATTGAAGTGTACGGAATAAGAGGCAAATCTTATCAGACGTAATTGCATAATCGACGTATAGATTTCAAGCATTGCAACAGAAAAAAAAACGAATAGACCCCATAGAAATGTATTTTTTCGAAAAAGTATATATTTTATTATTTGAACCACATCCTTAAAATCAACGTAATTCCTCCTCTTGTACGAATATTGATTATTACCCGCTACTGTCATTTATTTCCTTATGTTTCTTTTTTTGATCTTGTCGTGAAAACATACATTCAAAATATTCGTATGAATTTAAAAAATATAGCACGCTCTTCGCCGCTGTTCAATCAATGTAACGTTTGTGTACATTTTTTGTTTCAATGACTACAAAAATGTCACAACAATAATATTCCAAAGCCTCGGTAATTTTTTTTTTTTATTCCGTACGAATCTCTTTTTTTCAGGACAAGTGAAAAATGAAAAAACGATTAATGCCAAAGATTTCCGTAGCGGTTACCAAAATGTATTATTACTCCTCCGCCATAATCTCTTGTTTATTATTGTCCTCGGCATTACCAATTCTCACTGGCGTAACACAGTAACACTCGAGGCATTCGCACGTATCAAAATACTCGAGTACGCGTCGCATCGCTGCTGCTTAATCAATCGAATGTTTGTGCAACACGTACGCGTGAATCGAGCAACATTTGTGTGCACACACGCTCTTCATATATGCGCGCGTAATGCACATACATGAAGGAGAATGAAACGACGCGGTTAACGAACTCAGAGGTGCCTCCTTGGTTCCCGCGTAGCCGGAGTCCGTACAAGATCCATGGATGAGGGTATCGATTTCCTCGGGTGGTGGTTGCGAGCGTCTCTCTGCAGAGCTACGATCTCGGGTTACTCTGGGAGACTTCACGGGCTTGGACAAAAGCCCCTGACCGGCGAAACGGGTCTTTCGCACACACTAAATATTTACCATACGTAAAATTTTAACATTGCGCATTTTTCCGTCTAATTTTATAGCAACATAGCAGTATAGCAATCTCCAGGTTAAAAATCGTAATGACTTTTATTTCTATTCCAAAAAATAAAGCTGAACAAAATGTATTAACGCCAAAAATAGACATATATATATATCATAATACATTTCCAAGCAAACAAACAAAAATCGGTAAATGTCGGAATAGCGATGTAACATTGGCGACCCTTCAGTTCATCCTATTCTTACGATAATTTACCCACAAAATCGAAATTGATTTTTTGCACACGCGAAATATAACGTGCGATATTGCGAGTCGAACTTTTTGTCGGATACTCGAGAAAGTACTCGAGTGATCAGTGCGTCGGGATTCCATAGAAATAGTGCAATAACAATCTCGAGGAGTCTCGCGTACTATCGTGACCTTGACTTCGCACACCTTCGGCTTATCGTGAGATAAGATCATCACGAAAATTGCTATTTAATGCGAATGTGGGCGCATGCGGTACTTCCGATTCTCTCTTCGTGTGCTCGGTTATTCTGCAGGTCGCACAACAGTCGCGATCGAGACGCGACCGCGTCAAGTTGACTCGGCTCTGTGACTTTCAGAAGCTCGCCAACGTCCTTCTGACTTACGACAGTCGAGACGCGACCAAACCACTTTTTGTAATAATCTCCCGTTTTTCACAATCCTTTCAACTCCAACAAGACAAGACTTTCTTGAGTGATTCGTGTTTTAGTGGGAAAATTCGAGAAAGGGTTAACAATGTGATTGGCGGTTTTTATCTGATGACGATAGTAGATAGTTTTATATAATTAAAGTACGTGTAATTAAAGGCACGCAAGGACGTAACTGCAAATGTGGGCTTTGTGACTCGTTCACCTGTGAGATGTTCGCGATGACGTTATTCTTTTGTAACTCGTACGTCGAGTTTCTCAAGCGCGACACCAAAACGTGTCATGTTCTATTTCCTTGAGGGGAATCGATCGATACCGCTCAACGGTTAATGGTAATTACATTGGAATTATTGTTGCGGCGTTGATTAATGTGCCGTTGATTTCGATGTCAATGGACATTCTTGAAATATTCATTTTGACACCAACTTTTTGGCTTTCTTCGGAAAAACGAAATTCAATAAAATCACTTTTCACATAATTCGCATTAATTTTAATTAAATGCTTGGCTTATCGTTTATCTACTTACTCTGAAAAAACAAAGTGAATCTATTTGCAACGAACTTTCCTCTTAGTCATCAAACAGACTTATCTTTAACGGAATCGATACCCAGTTTATTCGATCGATTACCGACGATAAATCTATCGACGCAACTATTTTTTTAACATTTTACAGTTTACTTTTTCATGAAAAAATTGCAGAAATTCTCAAGTGCCAATATTAATAGAATTATCGAAAAGTCCCTTAACATAATAATTCACATTACGAATTTCAATGAATGATCGAATATATCATAATGATCTATTATAAAAAATGACACACCATTTTTTGACTTACTTTGAAAAAAAAAAATGAATAAATGTAATTAGGTAAAAATTCTTCTTTTGATGAGTGCACATTTTCGACGCGCGATTTTAAGTGAGCATGGAAAACGAGTTTCTAAAAATAAAACGCGGTTACGAGTAGGTCGTCTAGTGCATGAGCTGGGAATTTTATGAGTAATTAGAGAGGAAGATTGTCTCATCAACATTGTTATATTGTTTGTAAACGTTGTAGGTAATGGAATTATAATAAGCTGGAGCCGTCCTTCAATGTGTACATACACCTAACGACGGATGAGCGAGAGAATAAACTATAGTAACAATCGAGGCCAGCGTACGCGCACTGAGTGGTTTCGTTATTGCATACATCCGAGGCTCCCGGCGGTCAAATAGCACGGGTGCTCTACAGAAAGAACCTCGAGAGAGAGAGAGAGAGAGAGAGAGAGAGAGAGAGAGAGAGAGAGAGAGAGAGAGAGAGAGAGAGAGAGAGAGAGAGAGAGTATGAAGCATCATTAGACTGTCAGATATGGAGCGACAAGACGAGAGGACACCCCTCGTGGTCGAGAGAAAAATTTCTCTCTCCACAAAGTTAGCTTACGCCCTTGGTCACATATTCAACGATCTCGCCGCTGCGATGTGGTTTTCCTATACGTTGATTTATCTCCAGAGGATCGCATTACTCGAACCCATAATCGCCGGTGCCCTTCTATTTCTCGGTGAGTCAAATTATGGAAAAAAACAAATACAACATATGTGAAAAAATACAAATGAATTGAGTTTTGCTTATTGTAAATATTTTGCAACTAAGATTTCAATTGAATAGAAATAATAATTATCTTTGTTTAAGAATACAATTTTTCAAAATTGTTTATTATAATGAAATATTATTTTCTCATTTGAAGGTCAGTTTGTGGACGCCTTGATGACCCCTGTTTTTGGGATACTCGTCGATGGCTATAGCAAAAAGAAGATTTGGCACGTGATCGGCTCGGTCCTGGTGACACTTTCGTTTCCCATCATTTTTGGGAGCTTCGTTGACGTCCTCACGCCAACGGCCATGTTCGTTTACATCACGAGTATCACGGTTTTTCAAACTGGTTGGGCCGCGGTGCAGATCTCTCACCTCTCCATGATTCCAGCGCTCACCAATTCCTCACTGGCACGGGCTGACTTGACGGCTATTCGGTGAGTGCAATATCGTTGCAAGAGGCGAAAGTAGAGAGAGAGAGAGAGAGAGAGAGTTGGTCTCCAGCGACTGTACGCCACTCTCGATTCACCCGCTTTGACCGACTTACTGTTTATGGTATTCTTCAGGTCTACTAAAATACCCACTGCGCGGAATTCCTCTGGGCTATTTAATCGATTCGAAAAATTTCTTTATTTATTTATAACGCGTCGCTTTATTTACTTTGAACAGGTACTCGGCGCAAGTCGGAGCTGCGGTTGTTGTCTTCTCTGTGACTTGGATCGTACTTCCTACAAATGAAGATTCCGTAGTTCGACTTGGTCAACAGGACAGCTATAAATTTAGGGTAAGTTGTGATTAAAAATCAGTGGTGTCGAAAAAAAAATGTCCTGATTTTATGTTCAATTTGAAGTGGCGTAAAGAACTTTGTAATCTTTCTGTATAATTTCTTAATTGTGACAGAAATAATTTATGACCTTTTTTTTTAATCATTATTATGTGTCGAAGTGAAAGTAATATAAAGAGATTGAGAAATATTTTGGCGGTGTATTAATGAAGAGTTGTCATAGCTAATTCATAGGAACCCATAAAAATGTTGTACCAACGACTTTTCTCTTCTCTCTCTCTCTCTCTCTCTCTCTCTCTCTCTCTCTCCGTGACGCTCCTTGAGCGGCTCGCGTTAGTCGCACACAAGTAACACATGGAATCTCAACGCTTGTGCGACTGCAATTACTGTCTGTCTCGTTGAGCTCTTTTTATAGTTGAATGGGAATTCGCTCGAGACCATCACATTAGATTTGCATAAGATTTAAAAGTTTGCACAACTATACGAGCCGCAATGCAATGTCTTTTGAGTCTGATACCCATAACAATAATTGACCTAATGCTTTATTTTTATTGAATAAAATTGAGTTTCAATAAACCACATTTTTTATGAAAATAAATATTATTTGTACTAGGGCATTGAATATATTTAATTATAATGACTACATTTTGTTCATTATTGCTTATTCATGGCTCAACTTAATATTTCATAGGGGGATAATTTTTGGCCCAAGATATTGACGATGAGTTAATGAATTTTTTCGTTTGTTTCAGAATATCGTTATAGTATTGACAGCGGTCGGAGTTGCGGCAACTGTATTTTTTCACTTATTTCTCAAAGCCCAGCTTCTCGACGACAGGATAATTTCGCCATCGACGAGCAAGTCTCTCGCCGAAAATGGAATATCGGAAATTGAAGCATCGCCCAAGCGACGCTCGTGGGTCGGCACGAGTCTTCTATTGAGAGTGGCACTGCTTTATGTCGCCAGTCGATTGTTTACCACACTGGCGACTGTTTATCTGCCACTGTATATAGAGGAGACCGATGTCGGTGGAATTCAGGCACTGGCCACTGTACCACTCACTTCCTATCTAGCTTCTTTCGTTGCAGCGCTTGGTCTCAAGTATATCAACCGGTCGTGCGGGACGAAGGTAAAAAAAACGCTACCGAATAAGGTGCTCAAAGGAGATATAAATCTCTCCGACATTCTTCTATTTTTTTGCAACTAAGCATCCTTAAAAGTCTGACTCCGAATTTCTCTATCCTGAAATACAATGTGGAGCTTTCAAATGACAGCGTAAATTTGCATGACAATCGTTGCCATTCCAGCGGTGAATTAGGTTTAATGTTAACATTTTTTTACTCAATAAGAGAAAGGAATTTGAATGGACAGCATTGCGATATTCGAGGATTTGATATTTTTACTTATTTTAGTGATGACTGGTGCAAATAAATATGGAATTTCATGAAATTTTTTGGCTAGAACTATATTTTTGTTTTCCAAGACGGACGTTTGTGAATGTTTATTTGTACATGCATTGCTATTGTTTCTTTTGCATTTTCAGTGATCAATGACATATTCCCTTTTTTTCTTACTTATTTCAGTTCTGCTATTTACTCGGAGCGCTTATCGGTATCGTAGCTGCGGCAGTGACGGATTTCGCCGGAAACAACGAATCAGTGGTGTACTCGGTTGCGATTTTGATTGGCGCTGCGAGCTCTATTACCATGGTAACTGCTTTGACCGTCACAGCCGAGCTTATCGGTCCAAGGACGGAAAATAGCGCCCTTGTCTATTCCATCGTAACATTCTTGGATAAGATTGTCACTGGTATTGTCGTAATTCTTATTGAAAAATGGTGAGTGTCTCGACGATTGTCACTTGGAAAAAAAACGAAAAAAAAATTGTCGCTACGACATTTCGTTATTTTCAGGCGATGCATCGAGAAGGAAGTCTGTCCAAATTACAACAGAGACACGTTGTCGCTCGTTTGCGCATTTTCGATGCTTCTTGGCCTCGTTACCCTCATGTCTGTGGCTCGATGTCTCACCTAGCCCACAATTTCCATCACAATTTTCGTTCCATCGATCACCATTTGTATCATACATATAATAAAAATAAAAATACTATTATTAAGCCACATTTTACAAAAAAGACCGTGAAATTGTATGAGAATATGTTTAGTTCAGCCACAACTAAGCCATTAAAACATCTTTTTTACCAAGCCTGCAGATAAATTTTGCAAAATAATAACTTATGCGTCAATTGTACGATAATTATTTATGTAAGAATATTATACAATTTCACGACTGTAAGAGAATTATGAAAAATCTACACTGTCATTCGATTAAGGATCTTCCAATGAGGAAAATGAGTTATCGCTCACTATATCAATCGACTTTCTATTCGAATCGCGGCTGTGAATGTACTTATGTATTAAAAAATCGATTTTTCTACATGCTGACTCTTCGAAACAATGAATTAAAGCACGATAAACTGTAAAAATGATTTTTTCAATCACTCTTGAGTTTTCCATGTTCGTTACAAAAATCTCAAGTTAATTAATGAAAACAAGAATTCACCTGACACTACACGGTGAATAAATATCCGTAACCCGCGATTACAGACTCCACTGATTAATAACTAATCCAAACACAAAATAAAATCTGAATGCCAAATTGCGATCTCAACGATAACCCAAGATCAAATAAACAAAAATTGATTATTTGATCAACTAATTAAATACAAAAACTTGGTTATCGTGGTAGCCGATAATGCGGATTCCCGGGATACCGACAGAGGAAACTAACATCAGTCGGTTGCAGTTTTAATGCGCACGTGTGAAAATGCAATCGCGCAAGAAACTACGTTTGATCGCTGCAAAGATGGCGAGACTAGGGCTGGAAAGCGTTGCGCGGAGGCTGCGAATCCGAGGACGAAGGCCGGTGTATTATCGGCCCGAAAGAGCGCAATTTCCGCATGGCGATGACCTGCTAGATCTACAGCATTCGGCTGGGGCAACGAGAAGCGAGAGGCTTGCCGCTGGCAGCGTGAGCGTGTGTGATCGCTGCTGTCCCGAGGGAAAAATTGGGGGAAGGAATGTTGCAAGAGAGACGCAGAGAGAGAGAGAGAGAGAGAGAGAGTGAGGGAAGGTGCGCGCGGCAGCTTGGTAGTAGAGGCTGGCGGTGGTGGAAAAAGAGAGAGCGATGAGTACGAGTGTTAGTCGGTAGGAGAGGCGGCTTGTTTGCGAGTGTGTATAAGCGAAGCGGCGCGAAAACGCGCCGCGACGATTCCGAAGACGACGGCGACGGCGACGGCGACCACGACGACGACGACAACGACGTCGGGAACGGCGACGGCAGCGGTTAGGGCAGCGCAGTCGGGAAGGAGAGCCACGGATCGAGCGAAGGTCCGGGCCACCGGGTCCATCTTTCCGTGGGAAAACTCGTTTCAGAAGGTGCGCCGTTGCGCACTCGTCAGCTGCGCAGGTTCTTGTTTTGCTCGGGGTAGACGAGGGGCGTACGGAGGCGGACGTAGAGACACACGGGGCATGGCGTGGTGCGGAGCTCTAGTAAACAACTTGTGTGCCACTCGTGCGGATATCTGCGCCTCGTTAAATTTACGTATTTCCGTGTGCGGTGCGGTGCGTTATTGTTCACCGTTGTTTATACACGTTATTATAAGCAACACCACGACAACAACAACAACACCAAAAGATGTGCAAGCCGTGAATACGTGGTGTTTTGGTTTTTCTTGTGTTTCGTGAGTTTCCGGGAATAACATGTCTATATATTTATATATATATATACCCACACTCTAATATACACACACATATATATATATATATATATATATATATATACTCTACGTTTATCGGAATGAGATAGAAAATAAAAGAGTGGTGCGAGAAGCCGCCGGGACAATCTGCGAGATAATAAATAATATACTCTTATATAGCGAGGAATTTTCAGTGCACAGCGTGCCGACTCTCTCGGTGAGTGACTTCTCGACAACAGCCTATCTTCGTTTCTCGCGCCTCACGTCCTCTCTCTCTCTCTCTCTCTCTCTCTCTCTCTCTCTCTCTATATATCTTTTGCTCTCTCCATCCATCTCGCTCCTCCAGAAATCGCTTCTCTCTCTCTTTCTCTCTTTCTTTCCTTCTATCCCGTCACGATTCTCGTGCGGCCGCGCGCGTCTTCTCTATTCCCGTGCACCTACTGTCTCTCTCTTCCTCTCCGTCTTCTCTCTTCGCTCCTGTCTCTCTGTGTTGATACTATGTATATATATGTATATATAGCGCAATATAAACGAAGCCGCGTATATTTTAGCCACTCGGCAACGTTGGAAACACGCGAGGGACTGGGAGGCACGAAAACAACAACGACGCTTCGGTATCGCGCGTCCGTCGCCTCCTTTTTGGCCCTAGAAATACTATTAGATGCGTTTACGTAGAGTCTACGGTGATGTGGACGACTCTCGTACCAACGTTGAGCAAATAGAGAGTGTCGGGCCGTCTGCGCGTCTCGCGCTTTTCCTCTCGTATTTTACTCGTGTCTCGTCTTCTTCGTGTCGGGGTTTCTCATTGACCCTAGTGTTTCGGGCCACGGGTACGCGCGTTCCTCGGTTTTGTTATAGACACTATCGAGGTGACGCGTTAGAATTCGGTACGTGGTGGCAATAGTACTACTAGTAGTGTAATAGTAGTAGTGGTAGTGGTAGTAGTAGTAGTAGTAGTAGTAGTAGTAGTAGTAGTAGTAGTAGTAGTAGTAGGCTCGTTCACTCGGTACAGTTTAACATTTTACTTGATTCGCCGTCTGTTGTTTGCCAACGTTTGAGGAGTTGATTATTGCTGTACGTGGAAGCTCCCATAGACGACAGCCGCTGGCTCTGACGTCGGTGTTTTATCTCTCGAGCAGCAACGTTATTATATAGCGGTGCTGCAGTGTGTGTGTAGTAAATAGATATGGATTCTTGAGCTTTCGACAGTCTCGATGTCGTCGGGACCGAGTTGTTTAGCTGTACTTGTGTATCTCGCGAGTTGCACGCCACTACATAGCTACGATTGCCCCGGCGTTCGTCACTCGAGGCCATTGCTCGCGCTGAGACTAGCGTGTAAAGTCGCAGTCGTCCTCGTCTCGTCTTCGTCTTCGTCTTCGTCGTCGCCTCGAGTTACTCCGAGAAAACCGTAGTGCACGCGTACACGACGCGCCGCGACAACTCTCCACGCGTGTGCGTCCTTCTGCGTATAAGTTGGCGGTGCTCTCTGTGCTTCTACCAGACGACGCTCGGGAGCTCGATCGCTTTGCGCAATCAGCGCGCCTGGCTCTCTTAGTCTCTCTCTCTCTCTCTCTCTCCCTCCCTCCCTCCCTCCCTCCCTCCCTCCCTCCCTCCCACTCCACTTTTTGTTCGTTTCTTTCTCGCTCACCCGGTTCGCCGTTCGGTATGCCGATATCGATACCAGTTGGATATATATGTATGTATGTATGGATATGGCATGACCGTCGTATGTAGAACCTACTCTGCCGTGTATATGTATGCACGTATGTGTGTATACATGTACACACGCGGACCCTGTGATCATCGCTCGCTTCGTCGTCTCTCGCTCTGTTACTGAATGGCGAGCGGCAACAATGGCAACCACGCCGACTGCTGCTGCTGCTGCTGCTGCTGCTGCTGCTGCTGTTGTTGATGACTCTCAAATTGAGGGCTTTCCGAAAATTGCCCGGAGCTCTCACTCTCTCGCCGCGTTATTGTGGTTTTGAATCTCGGCTATAGACGGCGTACCGACCACGTGCGATACTTTCTCCCTTTCTTCTGTACGATTATGCACGAACGATGTTAACTGTGTTTTATGCGTTATCTATATTTATCGGGCACTATTGTTTATCATTATTCATGCATTTTTTAATTTTTTTTTTTTTTTTCGGTGCAGACAAAATCAATGGTAATGGATAATTGTTTTTATGAAATTGGACCAACGGAATTTTTCATTGAAAGTTTATCTGATTCGTGGAGTGATTCACGAGTTATGGGAATATCAATTTTAAACACTTGATCGTACACGTGATATTAAAATGAATTTTGCGGAAACGGAAGAACGACGAAAGCCTCGGTTATTTGCTTTTGGATCATGTTTAATCGCTTCCGAAAATAATGTCTTCAATTTTTTTTTTTCGGCTATATCCTCTTGATGGGATTTTTAGAGGTTTGAGCGTACGACTGCAGTTTCGATGAAGGTGAGAAAACTGTTTGCAGTGTTTTGGAGAGTCTGGACGGAAACGGGGCTCCGCGATCCGCTAGCTTTTCACCCGGGCAATACCTTCGGGCTTCCCAAGAAAGTCGCTGTGGAAAGAAGGCTTTGTTAATTCTTTGGGAGCATATTACTGTTGCCTTGGGCAGTCACGATGCGTCGGGTCTCATTCTTCGCGAATCGTGGATTCAACGAACCTCGAGTCGGCGCGTGTGTGGGGCGACGACGACCGCGCCAGCTTCACGGGCCACGATGCAACATCTCGGACACACACAGTTCGAAATTATCGAGCGCAAGGCATTTCAAAAGCTTCGGGCCGCGCGTCATACCGTAAACTGCAATATCTCGCGGCAGCGGCGGTGGCGGCTGGCTTATATGCAAGACTATTACGGTTTACGCAATGACGGACTCTGCGTCGTATTTTCTGCTGTCGCACCAACAATTACAACGCAACACATAAGGTTTCGTACGAATTTCTTTGTCATTATCACTGACGACAGCGGCTAAATTCCTTCGTCTAATGACACAGCACTTACGCTCGAAAATGTTATCGTTCCATAAGTTTTTTTTTCTTTCCAAACCCAGAATCACGCTGTTCAGTTTGTACGTGCAAAGATCTTTGTAGCGCACCCGAGAAAATCGAGGGTCTGCAATTATTAAGTAACAACTATTAATTCCGAATATTAATGTAGAGAATACTAAACACATTATGCAATCTTGTTGAACATACAGGTATTTAAATTTTTCAATATAATTGCGCATTGCAATTAAATTAATAAGCGACGTATACAAAATCTTGTGGTATTAATTGAAAGCAATTTTATATAGAGGTATAAAAATAATTGTAGCTTTATAGTTGACAATGCTACTTAATTTCGATGGGTGTGGTTGCAACTCGATTTGCCCTCGTGAAGGGCTAAAAGGTTGCACATTGCCACGAAGAAGTAAAGGAAATTTTAAAAGTAGCCCCCTGCCCATCGTTAATTTCCCGCATGTACAGAGAAAGTCCAATGTGCACTATAGACCTGAATATTTTTGAGGCTCAGGTCTTTCATAGTATTGTTATTTACTAGATCCGACGTGGACTAGCATGCAACTGCCCTTTCCATGTCGGACACTTCTCATCGGATATCCTGTATGCTGTAGAATTTTCTTTACAAAATAAAATAGCACGTACTGAACGAAAAAAAGAGAGAGAGAGAGAGAGAGAGAGAGAGAGAGAGGGAGAAAGGGAGAGAAAGAAGGAAGCAACTGCCAGTCTAGTCTCGACGACTGTGCAGCAACAACGCATTCCTCGATACTACACACACACACACACACACACCCTGTATATATGGGCCATTCAGCGCTAAATCGATGGAACCTTTGATGTACCGTTTCGTTTTCTTTCCAGATTTTGTAGGACAATAAAAGGGCTAATATTTTTTCAAAAATTAGCTCAGTTTACCGAAAATGTTAATTTTGTTAATACCCAATTCAATAGAATTTCGTGAGAAATTATATTTCAGTTAAAAATGATTTTGTTACTCAAAATTCGATGGAACAATCTCCCTCACATTTTCAAAAAAATCTATAAGCCCCATTTTCCGTTTTCCGTCACCGCGAGTGTGTGTATATATAATCTCGAAAAAAAAACGTTGATGTTTTTTCAAGGTTACAGCAGGCGATAAATCCGTTTACAAATACGTTCGGTTTCCATGCACCCGAACCGTCTCGCACAATCGTGTCCTTCGAATGTAACCTTTTTTTGTCTGTCCGTATTGTCGCAGTACATGCGAAAGCAAAAGGAGAAAAAAGAAAAATAAGAGATCGTCAGTTGAAATCAATGATCCAGGGCCAGTGGGACAGAGAGCACGTTTGAAGTGTTTTATACGTTTATATAAAGTGCGTGGGAGAATCCGGCGTGTGTAAAGCGAAGGCCGCCCACGCGCCGCTTAAAATTCGTTCCGAAGGAGCGACGTTCTTTGGCGAGGAGCGGAGAGAGACGTCGCGAGCTTGTGCCCTCTCCGGATTTGCGCTTTTGTCTCAGGGAAGCGTGAATCCGGGCTTTGTGCCGATTCGGCGACGGCCACTGTTCCAACCGGAGGGAAATAAAAGCTCCGCGTTGTAGTAGTAGCGCGGCGTCGACGACTGCGGCTGCGGCTGCGGCTGTGACGCGGTTGGGCTTGAACGTCCTTGCTATTTAGTTGCACTGGCGCCAAACGTCCGTCGACCTCACCGAGCAGTAACAGCAACTCGGAACGGATCGATTTCCCACGGCGTCGTTCTCGCGACGGGAGAAAAGAACATTTTCGCGCTACAACGACAGCACCCAATCGAATAACGGCAATGGCCACTGCGTTAACGGAGTAGAAGACTCGTCGACACGTGACATTTGAGTATACCAATCACTTTACCCAAACTTAAAGGGCATCCGCAACATCAATTATTCATCGAAAGCTCGAGAGAGAGAGAGAGAATTTATTTACAAGACGATCGATAATTGCGGCAATATTTTCAATCATAATATAATATACATAATTTTATGACCATCAAAATTTCTGCATCTTCAGAAAAAAACTTTAGCTGTAGTGCCATGACATTAGTTCTGAGAGGAAAATGTTTACCACCTTTTTGTTCCTCTTTAAATTCCCCGATGGCGGATATTTTTGAAAAAAAAAAAAAAAAAAAAAAAA
Source organism: Clistopyga incitator (assembly GCA_947507545.1). Taxonomy (NCBI): domain Eukaryota; kingdom Metazoa; phylum Arthropoda; class Insecta; order Hymenoptera; family Ichneumonidae; genus Clistopyga; species Clistopyga incitator. Next base: position 219,427 of record OX382174.1, on the reverse strand, counting down.
AGTCATCATGTCTATGCTTAGAATCACGTAAAACGTCGAGAAAAATGGTTTAGAAAATGTGTCCGTATGTGTGTATGTGCGTATGTGTGTTTCAAGGACCGAAAATTCAATCGTCGATAACTCGCGAATGGCACGATCGATCAAGCTCAAATTTGGCACTCAAGTAGAGTATTAATTCCTCTTCAATTGCTGTAATTTTTGAGAAAATATATCTATGTATACTGATTTTATAGAATTTTTTATTTTTTTGAAAAATGTCGTATACTCTCTAATTTTCGTAAAAGTTCGCCGATATGGCTAAATAGATCTTTATAACTAGAGAGACATTAAATGCTGTTTGGTATTGAATTTCGACAAAGTCGGTACAGCGGTTCGGATTTTATAGAATTTTGAATTTTTGTAAAAAATCAAAATTTTGCTATAAATCGCGTCGAATTTCAGCAAATTAACTGAAATGTTCTATAAACGAAGAATAACATACAGTCATACTGTGTACCAAATTTGGTGGTAATCGGTAAAGTCGTTCAAATTTTACACCATTTTGAATTTTTGAAAAAAAGTTTGTGCCTAATAAAAATGAGATGTGCCGGTAATTTATTCATTTACTCAAAACAAGGATGCAAAGTAGAACCTTGCACATTGTTTCCTCATTTAATTTTGCTCTTGACAAAGCTTCCTCTATGAGGAAGCCACAATCAGTTACAATACTTCCTCGTAGAGGTTGCTATGTAAAGAGCAAAATTAAATGAGCAAGCAATGTGCAAGGTTCTACTTTGCATCCTTTTTTTGATTATCTAGTGGCGGGATCGATCGGATTTTTTTAAGGGCGAAGAAATTTTTTTTGCCACTTTAAAACATCGGAAAAAATGTCTTTGCTCTTAAAAAAATCCGGCGGAACCGGCCACTAGGCAATCGAAAAAGGCACAGAAAAGGCACATATGTTTTTTTCTCTAGGAGGTGATTTAGCCAAGATATCGCGGTCCAAAGTTTTTAAATGGCAAAAAAAATATTTTTTCGCCCTGGAAAAAATCCGGCGGAACCCGCCACTAGATAATCGAGGGTACTACAAAAAAGTCCTTCGGCATTTTTGCCTATGATCAGTATTCTAGTCAGGAAACGCTGTCAAAGACAAAAGTCCAAATAACTACCCACAAATAACCGCCACTCGAAAAGTACGAATAACCGCCACCTAAAAATTAGAAAAGGAAGAAAATGTCTCCTACAAACTTTTCTCTCCGAGTCAAAATGAAAAAGATGCAGCGTGCCAAAGTTTTCAACTCGCAGTAATCGTCTTCAATTCAAATAATTTTTTTTTTTTGTCAAAAATATCCGCCATCGGGGAATTTAAAGAGGAACAAAAAGGTGGTAAACATTTTCCTCAGAACTAATGTCACGGCGCTACAGCGTGCTAAAGTTTTTTTCTGTAGATGCAGAAATTTTGATGGTCATATAATTTTTTAAAAAACATACATAAAAATGTTTTTGGTGCCAATTATCACAGAATAAAAATCAATAATGAAAGTAATTGTCTATATTTGAACATCTCCGATTATTTGCATTGTTTGAGAATCGTGGATACGGTTTGAAGTTTCAACTTTGACTCTGTGACTTTTTGTTATTGTTTTGTTGATAAAAACGTGGCCGTCCTCCGAGGCTAAAATAATGCGTCATTTGACCGCGTCGCATATTTTTTCTCGAGACGTAAGAGGCATTAGTGTGTAGAGCCCGGAAGGAACGAGGAATGCGATTGATTGCGGTTGCTTTAAAAGCGTGGCGTGAAACGCGACGACAGCAAGATATAATAATATGCGTATGCGTGTTTTGCGGGACAAGATCGGACCATATTATATACCAGAAGCCGAACGATGCATACTGGAATGCAGGACGCACGTGTGTGCGTGGCTCTGCGGTAGTCACGGGGCTAACCGGGGAAACGAGTGCGCGGTCACGGCCGGTCACATCAAAATGTGAATGAGCTGCGCGCGGACATTCGGCACGTGCGCGTGCGGTCTCACGCCCCTCTTCACGCCGCGTGCAACGCATCGGCAACTCGTTTTTACCAAATTCCACTTTTCCGGTGAGATCCTTTTCACGATCTTCCTTCATATATACTTTTTGTTATAAAAAATCTTATAGTTAAAAAATATATATATATTTCATCTTATCTCAGCTTAACTTACCTTAGCTTTCGCATTTTCGGGGCGTAGGACCGCGAATTCCGAGCCAAAAAACCATTTCGATTTTTTCTTTGATAAATTGAATTTTGTTTTTGATGCCTACCTTTTTTTTTAATTATGAGGTTTTATTTGCGATGAAGAATTTTTTGAAAATTAGTGTCTCAATTTTTTTTTAATGTAACAGATATATAAATGTTACCTTAGAATAATTTCGCGTCGATATTTTATTTGGACTTTTAATATTAAACGCAAAAAAGAAAATGGACAACGATCAATGATTCGCATTGGTATGGAACGCCACGTGCATCGCATTCATTTCGTTACTCAAAAGAGTACTGAGCGTGTAGTTCAGAGTGTACAGTCATACACATTCGATAGGTCTCCTCTTGAAACGTCAAGGGTCAGTGCTCAGGAGTATACGCGAGGTTTGGTCACAACCTCGGAACGTTGATCGATTAGCAGCGGTATATAAATGCAAAAATATAATATACCATGAAGAGACCAACGGTCGCCGATGGGTGGTCAACGGGTTGAGCGGAAAATATTCGTGAAGTTTATCGTAATGCGTGTGAAAATTGGCCGAGATGCGACACACAAGCATGAAATTTCCAAAAAATAAAGATAAAAAACGTGTTTCAAGAGAAAACTTTGATTCCGAGCGCGGAATTCTCGCGCGATTCTCCTTGAGATTGCCAGACACGAATACGTTGACTCTTCACGGTCAAGAGAATTTCAAAATTAACAACATTCGAAAGCCAATGGCCTCTTAATACCCGTCAAAGCACGTTCCGATAATTTCCGCACGACGACGCACTTTTTTTTCTTCAACTCTCGTAAAAATTCGCTCCAGTGAATTCTCTAATTATCAAAAAAAAAAAAAAAAAAAATCGGATCCACAAATTAATTTTATTGAACAACAATTAAAAAAAAAACATTAATTGTCAATTACTATCTCAGCCTGGAACATTTTTTTGTGGGCAGAAAAAAAATTTCCAATAGCACAAAAATGCAAATTAAATTTTTTTTTCGTCCCAATTGTCAACGAAATAATTTTCCCTCTCTCAAATTGACGACCGTTTATGGGTAACCCTAATCCGATTGTATTTCTCCGTCTCTCTCGTACTTCCGTCATGGGCCCGCATCACTCACAATGTCCTCTAAATTTCATAGAAGCAAATCGGCCCCTGCGTGACTAATCAATATTAATATGACAAAGCGAGGAATCTGGCGTTGCTCATCAGAAAACTCGGTATTATGACAAACGAAAAATTGTCCGCGCCGCTGACAATCATCGAGGCGAGACGAGAGGAAAGAAGGAAAAAAATGTCCTGGCTGTCACGCGCGGTCGCGACGTGTGCGCATCATGGGGTCGACGTTCCGACACATGCGATTCTCAGTATGCTTACCAACGAGTTAGATTAGTAACACGGCACGCCGTCCAACAGCGCGAGAATCACGAAACACGTGGTGGCCAATGTAAAAATATGAATGATCCACCGAGGCTTGCGGCACGCCTGTGACGATAAGCCGCATGTTGTTCCCGATAATCGCTATCTCATCGTAACTTATCCGCAGAGAGAAAGTTCCCATCTAAAAAAACTTTAATGGGAATGCTGGAGCAGATTCCATCACCGTAATTTTGTACTTTCCCGCTAAATCATTATCCTAATTATCTTCATCTTTGTACTATGCCGTTTTTTAATTGCGCATTTTTTTTTATTTACTTTATTTTATTTTTTATTTTACATGATTAATTCCTATTCGTCATTGTTTAACTTGCTACAAAATTGTGACAAACTTTCCGGCATGTTTTTTTTTTTTTTTTTCATTCTTCTTTAAAAACCGAAAAAATAATAAATGAGCAGTAAAACGCAATGCTCTTCGCGACTTTTCCTTGACGCTGCGCAAATCAGTGAATTCGTAGAATTTCGTGATAGCGTAATTTTTTCGTCGGACGTTGCGTGGGAAATGAGGAAGAATGCGTGGGTCGAAGGGCGAAGGTAACGGCGCTAGCGAGTGCCGACGCCGACGCCGACGCCAAAGTCTACTCTTCTCCTTGCTCTTGTTCCGCGACAGTTCGTCTTACCCCTCAGTTCGTATTCAGCCCTCGAGCGCGAAGCTCTTGCGGCATCTCCAACGTACAGAGCTTGCGTACTTTCTGCACGAAACCTTGGGACGGGCGTTGAAAAAAAAACAACACAACAAAAAATACAAAAATACTACGTTTGGGTTTGCGCCTGTCGGTAAAACAGTTCGCTACTCTCACACGAGTGACATGTGCGAGTGAAATGTGCTGAATTACGCTGGATTAAGTGCGGGAAACGATCGACGTCTTTAACGCGTACTTCGCTTAGTAGCTCGTTAGTGTTGTTACTGTAAATGCATCGCCGATGTTGTCACGAAGACGCGGCGATCTTAGATTAACGATGCTTCGACGTTACTTGTTGATCGAGTACGATATGGGACGGGCATTGGCTCAAGGCTCGCCGCCAACAGCACCACCAATGAATATCCTATTTTACCTATATATATGTATGTAGACATGCATACGGATGTACGAAGCCACACGAAGGTATACATTGTAGCGGTAGCTTATTAGAGGTGTTTATTTCGTACACCTGGCGCAGTGGTCGTCAAGGACATTGTGACTTCAAGTGCAATATGGGCACACAATAGACGGGCCGTTAAGGACCGCTGATAATCTCGGTTGCGTGCCTCTATTTCACGAGGCATGCTTCGTGGAAAAAAAGTGACGTATCGGTGGAAAAAGAATGCTTTTCTTTTTTGATATTGTACGTAATGCTTGGATTATTATTATTATTATTATTATTATTATTATTATTATTCTGATTTACCACAAGAATTAATTGGTATGTTCAATTGATTATATTTGGGTGCATAGTTGAGGAATGCTTGTGGCATAAATCATTCAGTGTGTTTTTTTTTTTCTTCATATTTATTTTGGCCCGCGTTGATAAGGCGTTTTGCATCTATCACATTGTACATGGTGTTCCGGTTTACTTTTAGTGTAACGAAAAAAGAGGTAAAATCTTTTTTTCCAATATTCCGGCACAAAAATACAGCGTTGAATATAGTTTTTTTTTTAATCGTGAGGACGTGTCGTGTTGACTTGAATTCTTGTTGATTTTTTTTTGTGCTGTTGCGGTTTTTGCGGTGATTACGAAAAGTGATGGAACGGCTGTTGACTGTCACCGCGACAGGTTCAAATTATTTTCTGGTGTAATCTATGCTAATTAGGAATGTGAGGGATCACGCGATTTTAGGGCGCTGCTAATGTGTGGCCAGGGCCAAAGAGCCATTTTATGGTCCGCGTCCATTAGTCGAAGCGAATTTCACAGTCGCGGTGAAAATAAACAATTCTCGAACGGTACGGGTTATTAAAAATGTCCGCGCTTTGTCAGCCACGGTAAGATCAATGACGCGATATTACACCTGCGCTATCAATTCATTGGCGATTAACGACTCTACCAGGAATCCGCTTTTATATAAAGTCGAAATTTTTAATAATTACGTAAAGAAAATTGCCTGTCGACACATTGAATCATTATTATGCAAACGACGGTACGAATTGCATAATAAAATGTAATTTTCTTCTCCAAAGCTACTTCTCTTGAAGAAATATTTTCAAGACTGCTTATATTGAAAACTTTTTTTTTGCGGATATCGCATATTAGATTCAGTTTAAACGTATACTGAAAGAAAAAAATCATATTGATAAGATACACGAGTTTTATCATGTTTTTTTATGCGTTATGTATTAATTTCACAAAAATTTCTTTCTCAAAGGATTTTCAGCTCCCAATTTACTTTCCCGAAATAAATTCAAATCCTTAAATAATCGTCTCTGTATTTTTGACGAGCTCGATTGGCTCGTTCGGTAAGTAAACACGTTAGTTGGTTAAATCGGACGTGTGTTGATGTTTCAGTGCGTGGATCTGATTTTGGAAAGCCTCGAGCGAGATGAATGTTCGTGTGTCTGTAAATTCCAAGCTCGAGCACTGATTTCAACGAAAGACGGCGTGGAATTGGTTATAATAGTGTAGTGTGTAGCGCGATTACGTGCGTCATATCTTTCTAGCGCGGAGTAGAGTCGTGGTCGTGACGCCGAGAACGGGAGAGGTCGCGAGCGAACGCGCGCGTGATGCGGGCATGTGGCAATGTTTTGGCCGCCATCGATCGGCCGCCCCTTTACGCGCTGCGGCGTAGTATCATGAGCCTTCCTCCCTTCGTCTCTCTTCCGGCTCTCAGCCTTTTGCCCTCCCGCTCCCCCCACCACTTGCATAATCCACCCACGCCCTGGTTCACTCAGCCACCCCCAGACAGCAGGGGTTCTCATTTCGCGCGCCATCCAGGGAATAGTGGGCCACAGTGTGGTGGGCACTATTCGTCATTTTCACTATTTTCACAAATTTCACCAGCTACATTACACGACAATGTAGCAAAATTACCATTTTTTATCCTATCATTCATAGGATCTAGTGCCATTTCGAAAAATAACACGATTAAACTTCGATCGTTTTTGAAATATTGGCCATGACAAAATGTCGAAAATAAAATACAAGAATTTTCAACAACAACAAAAAAGGATGCAAAGTAGAATCTTGCACATTGCTTCCTCATTAAATTTTGCTCTTTACATAGCTACCTCTACTAGGAAGTATTGTAACTGATTTTGGCTTCCTCATAGAGGAAGCTTTGTCAAGAGCAAAATTTAATGAGGAAGCAATGTGCAAGGTTCTACTTTGCATCCTTGTTTTGAATAAATATATAAATCACTGGCACATCTCATTTTTTTAGGCACAAACTTATGTTTTACTTTAATAACGTTTGCGGAGATTATAACGAAAATCGCTATTTTTTCTAATATTCAAAATGGTGTAATATTTGAACGACTTCACCGATCACAACCAAATTTGGTACACAGTAGGACTGTATGTTATTTTTCGTTTGTAGAAGATTTCAGTTGATTTGCTGAGATTAGACGTGATTTATAGCAAAATTTTTATTTCTTACAAAAATTCTAAACTCTATAAAATCCGAACCGCTTTACCGATTTTGTCGAAATTCAATACCAAACAGCATTTAACGTATCTCTAGTTATAAAGAACTATTTAGCCATATCGACGAACTTTTACGCAAGTTAGAGAGTATACGACATTTTTCAAAAAAATTAAGAATTCTATATAATCAATATACATAAATATATTTTCTCAAAAATTACAGCAATTGAAGAGGAATTAATACTCTACTTGCGTGCCAAATTTGAGCTCGATTGATCGTGCCATTCGCGAGTTATCGACGATTGAATTTTAGGTCACTGAAACACACACACACACACACACAGACATTTTCTAAACCATTTTTTTTGACGTTTTAGGTGATTCTAAGCATACTGACATTAAAATCTCGAAATTTTTTTTTTTTTCACGAAAACAAAGCTTCCTCTATGAGGAAGCAAAAATCAGCTCAGCGACTTTCCGTCTACCGAATCCACTTTTACTAATCAATTATCGTGCTTACATATAGAGCACAAACATTGAAATAATGAAAATGCATTGTTGCGAAATCCGAACCCCCGAAAAAACAAATATAATCCCAAACTGTATGAAACGAAGCGCACTGATGCAATAAATTGAGTTAGTTATGGTTTTAAAAAAAAAACGTCAAGGACATCGCGCAAACATGAATATTTGCACCATATTTTGTTGACAACTTTTTTATTGACGCTTCGAACCAGTGCGAATATACGAAAAACAAACATTTTTTTTTCTTCATTGAGGCTTCCTCGATTATTACGCAACGTAAAAAAAGTCTATGACTATATAAAAACAGCGGAAAATAAATTTTTATCGTTGTTGAAACACTTGATAGCGTAAAAATATTTAGTTATCACCCCGCTCGTTTACTTTCGGCAAAATTTTATTTTCCAATTCTGCCAACAACTCATACATCTCCGAGCGAGCGCTTCCTTTCTCATCGTGGCCGTAGTCACAACATGAAATAACTAATAATAAAGCTTGTTTCATGTGCAGGGTAGAAAAGCTCGTTTCAGCTGGCTCCACCTCTCACGAGAGAAATTCCTCTTCGCATTTATATTTCCAAGCGTTTTCGACTACACGCGTCCCTCGCTTCAACTTTATGGCGCGTATAGCGTATAAGGAACGAAGCAGAAGACGTCGCATGGACGATGGTAAGCGAGTTGGGTGAGCTTCTCGAGCTCGTTTGCTCGTTCCGCTTCGCCTCGTCGCAAAATATCCACGAGGGCGCATTACAATTAAACGTTGTAAAAATCGTAGCCTTAATTGCTATTTTTAATTCGATTAAAAATGGATGGATATCCAGAGACGCTCTTGTCCACCTCCTGTCGATACTTTGTTCTTTTCTTTTTTCAAAAAGACCTGAAAGCCGCGAGTCTCGCAATAATTTCATTCGCCATCCGGTTCAATCTGAGATGTTGAGACTTGGTTAATTAATCAGTGAATGGAAGATTCATCGCGATAGTCCGAGTGAATTCCTGATTATATCAAAGATCCTTATGTGAAGTTGGCGGTGGAAGCAGCGTTGCAACATCTAGAAGCGACGTTGCAGCGAAGCCGGGGCAATCACGACCGCCAATCCTTTCTCTGCCTCTCCCATGCGACCCTCTCAGCACGGATACGTTGAAGTACTTCAAGCCCACCGCAAAAACCCGAATTATTATGCTGCTGATAATAAATTACAATCGTAAAAATACAACTAATATTCGTTACAGTTTTCGATAACACACAGTCGCTCGATTTTCATGGCCTTCATCATTTTCTTGATTAAAAAAAACAGACACACACAATGTTTCAATTCACTGCATTACAAAAAGTGTAGCACAAATAAACGTGTATGAAAAAAAAGAAAATTCAATCTACATTTTTCCAATTACAGCGTAGCTATTGAATCACTCGAAAATGAATATTGTCATTTGGCAGTTACGCCATATTCGTGTCGTCGTGCAAAATAAATATCGAAATCCTCGTCGATGCTCGCGACTCGTTGGAATATTATTTTATTTAGTCCTGGCTTTATGAGGCAAATGAACGCGAACGAGAGATGCATAACTTGAAGTGTTCAGGCGAGGCGAAGCGGAGAACGCGCAGGCAGGTCATGCTTCGAATACCTGCTTCACACCCCTCCGCAGATGCAGCTATATTCGCTGGTTAACACACTCACTCCTTCACTCACCGAGACTTTCGCCTCGTGTTCGTAAACCACGGCATCGAAGCGGCGAAGCAGTCCCGAGCATTGTGCACTCCTTCCTGCTTGAAAATGATTGCCGTTGCTGGTGGTTCTGGTTAGTCGGTAGTCTTGAGCTCCGCAGCCCGAGCGTCATGTTCGCTCGCTCCCGTTGACCTCTTGACCTGAGAAACAACGCGACTGAGCCAACAGTGGAAAGCAAAACCGTATTAATAATCGTAAAAATCTCGGACGATCCGAGGAAAAATCCTGAGACATTCCGCGTGTTAGTCATACGCCATTCAAATGTCCTTGAGGTCCGTCGCCCTGTCTCCGCTTCGTGGAACTGGTAAAAAAAACAAAAACACACACACGCGCGCGACAAAGAGAGAATTTTGATGGCTCCCCGAAATGCGTTATCCCGCATCTTCATTGGGTCTTCTTAAGTACTAAAATGTGGAAAAGGTGGAGGGCGCGATCGAAAGAAGCGGCGGTACAGCAAAAATCAGTGCTTGAGAAGAAGCCACGCGAACAACTAAAACGAGTTGCGTCGTGAAAGCCCGATGAAGGATGGCCACGGTGGCAATGTGAATGTGAAGTATCGCGATGTGGAGAATAGGAAGGGTGTGTAAACAGGTTGAGCCGTAATGACACAGTGAAGGTCAGACTTTGTGGTGGTTCGAAGCATCGGGATGTGGAGCCTCGGAATGCCGACGCCGATGGGAGTTGTATATATTATTAGCGAGAATACGTTACTACAAAGAATCGCTTGCTCTGGAACAACGCATGTTATTACAAGGGATGACATCACTTCAAACAACCTTAAATCATTAAGATGAATTTAAAATTTTACTCTAAGCGTCTGTGATTTTCTTATTTTATTACTTTACGTTAGAACGAAACGAAAATAAATAGAAAAAAATGTCATTCATTTTGTTCCCCTGGAAAAAGAACGTTTTTTTTTTTAATGTGAGGAAAGTAATGTCATTTCCACCCAAAATTAGCAGTAGTGGATTACGAGTAATAGAAAAAACGCAGGCTGAATACTCTCCGAGCTGCATAATCGCAAACTATTCCTTCGCACAGATGATAGTCATATAATGCAAATGCAATGTATCGACGAAATTTGCACACTGCAGGCGCGAACCAGGTCTAGACGTGTCGTCGTACCCGTCGTCCCAATGATGCGTCCAATCTGTCCCGTGAGTCGTTGCGTATTCGCGTGCGGCGGCGCGACGCGGTCTATAAACGAAGCACTCAAGCACACACACACACACACACACACACACACACACACATATATATATATATATTTGGTTCCTCTTTCCCGCGCGTCTCTTCTCTTGCCTTCTATTCGAGCTTTTCTTTTTCCCGAACTCGCCCCAGTCTAAAGAAAACTACCCAGTCCGCTTTAATTCTGTAAATCGTGACACCGGTGAATTCTTTTCCCGAATTTTCCATCTGTTTACAAATAGTCCAATATCTCGTAATAAGTGCAAAATTTACAGCGACTAACACGTTTTTGCTGTCACAATATAGAAGCTTCAACATTTGGAAAATTTATAATCCAATTTTATAACCGATGAAAATGGACTTGTTAGAAATCCGTGCGAATTCCTTGAATGAAATTAAGCCGAAATAAAAATCCTGCAATGCTACAATTTGGGGAGAAAAATTAATTTAACGTCCGACCGGATAGATTTTTAACTCCGGACATAAGAGAATTTATTCCCATGGCTATCGTCGGGCTCACCGATGGCCCCGTGCGATTTCATCGACGTGAGTCATTCGGCCTGGCCCGAGAGTTCGTGATGCGCGCATACTTGGCGATGTGTGACAAAGTGGCTTTGATACAGACAGCGTTGAACTCGTTGGGTATATAAATGTGGCTATAAATAGCGAGCGAAAATAGCGGAACGTTTCTAGTGTCGTTTGCAGTGAGTGGATTCGCTTCCCTAGATACATCGACTAGCGGCGATGGCGACGGCGGCTGACGATATCTCGCGACTATTTCGGGCTTTCTATTGTTCACCGTCGTTCCGCCCGCTGGCTTACATCGCGACGGAGGAGCGAGCGTACTTCGTGTTTTGAAGTATCGTAGTAATAGCGTGGATTGAAGCGTTGAGTCAGTGGCGGGGCGTCGTGTGAGCGTCGCTGGCTGGTGCCGCTTACTGCTGCTTGCAACTCACTGTATACAACGCTCAGCAGCAATGCACCATCAGGAGGACGTCGGGCATTCGCCCGCCGGGGGGTGCCTCGGTAGAAGCTTCCCCGTCCTCCCTCACGTTCGCTCGTCTACCCCCTCCCCCTCCCGACGCCTACTTCTGCCGCTATTGCCGTGAACGCGAAGCACAACGCGAGAGCGTTTTCGCCGCGTAGTAGAACGGGCTCGTGAATGAAGCCTACCCCCCCCCCCCCCCCCCCCTCCGTTCGACGCCTCGCTCTCCTCTCCCCGTCAGAACGGCGCCAGAACGGGTGCTCTGTGGCGCTGGTGCTGCCGCTGCGGCTACGTTTACGCTTAGTTGTGGCTCTTCGACGTCTCGTTTTGTCGCTTTTTCGTAGACGCTACTTTTCCCACCAGTCGCAGTTATTTCTCTAGCTCTTCGGAGCTAGGAGGCCATACTAAACTAGCACCACTCGCTCTTGCGCTCTCTCTCTCTCTCTCTCGATCTCTGTCTCTTTTCTATCTAACTTGTTATGTATCGGTATATAGTGTATGTACATGTATATCTTCTTGGTTGGTTGGTTGGTTGGATACTCCAGTTCGAATTCCTTTCCCATTGGCCGATTTTAAACGCGTTCGAGCCCCTCGCGCTTTCTCACGTAATTCTCCGCGATGCTCGTTAAATCTTTACGGTCTTTCTTCACCTCCGCAATTGTTCTCCGCGCCAGCTTCTTAGCCGTTTTTTGAGTTGCGTCATCCTCTTGTCGTCCGAGTTGATTCGATTGATTGGAGCACGAGGCGGCGACAGAACTGATCTTGTGGCGCACTTTGTCCTTGGGGTTTAATTGATCCAGTTATCATTTTTGCTTCGTCTATTTTTTATTTCTTTATTTTTTCTTCGTAATCCCGGTTTTCGTTCTCCACGCTATTGTCCGCGCGGGATATTGTTGTCTGACGTTTTCCGGACTGCGGGGAGAATAATTGCTTAATTGGATTAGCCAATACTCGATGATTCGTTTAAATTGTACGGAAGGCTGTTCGGGCATTTTTTCAATCCCTTTCACTCTCGAAATTTCTAGGCTCTTTACATATCCATTCGGGTTTGGTGAACGGGGAAAAATATGACCCTCAAAATTTTTGCATCTTCAAAAAAAACTTTAGCACACTGTAGCGCCGTGACATTAGTTCTGAGAGGAAAATGTTTACCACCTTTTTGTTCCTCTTTAAATTCCCCGATGGCGGATATTTTTGAAAAAAAAAAATTATTTGAAATTAAGACGATTACTGCGAGTTGAAAACTTTGGCACGCTGCATCTTTTTCATTTTGACTCGGAGAGAAAAGTTTGTAGGAAACATTTTCTTTCTTTTCTAATTTTGAGGTGGCGGTTATTCGTACTTTTCGGGTGGCGGTTATGTGTGGGTAGTTATTTGGACTTTTGTCCTTGACAGTGGTTCCTGACTAGAATATTGATCATAGGCAAAAATGCCAAAGGACTTTTTTGTAGTACTCGCGATTATCTAGTGGCGGGTTCCGCCGGATTTTTTTTTAAGTAAAAATGGTTTCCCCTTTATGAATTTGTTTCCCACATCGTAGTAATTTCAACGGTCGTAAAAGTGAATAAATCGAGTGTCATTGTTAATGTCTACTCAAAAGTTGGAAACGAGCAATAAAACCCGACATCGGTCAAATCAAATCTAAATTATGATCCCTTTGAATTATAAATTAATTAACGTCTTGGAGTTTTCAGAGACCCAAAAAAGAAAACGAATTATGTCTTTCAATGCGATTTAAGATTCATTTCGATCGTAAATCCTTATTCTTAACGAGTGGGAGGACGTTTTCGTGCTAAAAATTTCAACCGGAAGCATTAAAAACATTTGCCTTTATTCCTCGTCCTTTTTTTACACACAAACACGACTGGTTGCCTCGCCGCAGGGTCATCACCAATCAAGGGTTAAACGGTTCAGACGGCATTGTCATACAATAAAATAACATGTATGCATTAAAAAAATTACAAAAAAAACCATGCATATGTCTCCATATAGTCATACATAAAAAATCTGAAATTTCATAATTCTACTTCCTTCATTTATCGTTCTCAATGCTTTTAAAAAATCAAATAAACACATGAAAGTTCATACAAGAAAAAAAAAATCTTAATTTTACGACACTCCTTAAACGCAATATATCAGCCAATTGATTAATTTCCCTGTGAAGTAAATGCACAAAAATGCTTAATAACGAACACAGACACATCTAACTCCTGTAAATCGTGTCTAATTCCAGAACTTGCAACGAAAGTCGGTCGAAAGTTATTTTTCGTATTCCACAGAGTTTTCTTCGTTGATCAATTATTTTTTTGAACCGGCAGACCCGAGTCTCCGACCATCAGGTTGTGAAAGAAAAAATAATTCTCGCCACTCGGAGAATCTTCAACAGCGTCGAGTGCCAAGGGGTTAAATAGCCAAGCATTTAAAGGCCATATAATAGCCTGCGGAATTCGCATTGATTCTACAGAGAGTTACGGGTCCGACGACAACGAAGAGACTGATGAGGATCATTAACAGCCTCGTACAATTCTCGTCGAAAAATATTGACCCTCTCTCTCTCTCTCTCTCTCTCTCTCTCTCTCTCTCTCTCTCTCTCTCTCTCTCTCTCTCTTGACATTGTTGATTGTTTACGTAAAGGGCTTCAAGGGCGAGTGCAATCTGAGGTCCCGAGTAAGAAATAACAAGCAGCGTACCATCGATAACGAATAACGATAACACAGCCGAGGACCGTAGCGCAGCCAATAATATTATTCGTCGTCGGGCGCCCGGCAGGGATTCAATTAATCAGTCAGCTAGATGAATTCGTGCCGCATGCGCCTACAGGGGCGCGCGCAACCACGAGGATCGAGCGCGCGATCGTGCTCGGCGCTTTGACCCCTTTAAATGCGATAAATCAATTATCCCTCGTTATTAAGAGAAATTTATATTTAATCGAATTATGGTACTTGACTCGGCGGATCGTTCGCACGCGGACACCCTGAGTCGTTGTCTCTCTGCTGCTGCCTCCTCGATGCATTTTTTATTTCGTTTTTCTTTTTACACATTATTGGTATTTTTTTCGCGTCTCGAAATTCCTTCACAACATTTCTCACAGATCGTAGAGACAACGTACGAGAGAGAGAGAGAGAGAGAGAGAGAGAGAGAGAGAGAGAGAGAGAGAGAGAGAGAGAGAGAGAGAGAGAGAGAGAGAGAGAGAGAGAAGATCGCTCCGTTAATGTTTTTTCTTTACATTTTAGTTTCCGGTTTTTTTTTGCTTTTTGGTTTTCTTTGGAAATATCGGATATTGCAGTAATAAAATTTGTCGTTAATTAATTCGTGAGTAAAATTAAATTTTTTATTCATTCATATAAAAATATTGCGAATCTCTTCTACTTTTTCTTTTAGCTTGGAAAGATTTTTTGCTCAGTATGAAAATGAAAAAAAGAGAAGATCGTGGGTTGACTAGCGGATTATTATTTATTAGCGTTATGCACTGCGGTTGAAATTCTGGTGTAATCGCTACAGTTATTCGCGGGAGGGTCTTTGCGGTGGTAAAGGGAAGTGTAGAGTCGTCTCTGCGGCTACGATCGCATTCTCCAGTGCGTTCGGGCGTTACGAGCCCGCCGGTGGTGGTGTCAAGAGCCCCTTGCACTCTTGGATCACAGAGCCAACCGAGGATCGTGGCCGTTGTCAGTCAAGCGCCGGTTTTCGATCGTAAACAAGCAACCATTGTGTCCCCGCTGTGCTGTGTTGCCTTTCTCCCGCCGACCACCACGTTTTTCCCTCGGTTTATCGTTAAACTGTTACTCCCGTCACGCGTATATTCTCCCAAGTTCGTTCGCCGTTTCGCCTTGACGTTATCACCACTAAGTGATAGCAAAGTGATAGCCATGTAGAAAATCGTACGTGGTACGTATACGCGGAAATCTGAAGACAAAATCTAGAAGAGTCTGAATTTTTGGAATGGAATGCCGGGAAAAGTTGGGAAAATTTGAGGATGAAAAAAAAAAAAATCCCTCAACGGAAATTGCGGAAGAGTTATTGCAATTTTTTTTTGCATTGTAAAAATAAGCGTTGATTTTAGAGGATTTACAAAAATTGTGGAAAAATCAAGAATCGATTATATTAATTCATTATTGGAGATAGAAAGGAGTAAAATATTTTTCATCACGCGTATCACATTTTCGCAAAAGTTTCGGAAGACTGGATATTGCTAAAAAATGTTCGGTCGTTTGTTATGATGTGATGTTATGATAAATTAATTCAAATGTTTTTGTTAAATGCATATATTATCTATTTTGCTTTCATCGGAAATTACTCGTTCCGGAATTTAACGTTTCATGCACGGCTTTCCATTATGCAGACATACTCGGTTCATCAATTTTTTATTCGCACACAATGTAACGAGGGTGAAAGAATAAAATGTTTTATAACATTTTGACAGCTTGACAATTTTCTTTCAAATTTTACACGCTTGATTAATCAATGCTAATTGATTTCTGTAAATAATTTTAACCTGGTATCTCAAAATCTGCGAGGGTTAATGTTTAAATAAAGGTGTGTTTTTTTTTTTCCTTTTTTCCCGAAATTCAAAATTACTTAAATTGCGAGACCTTGGAACGATTTAAACAAAAATGCACGTCTCATGCAAGGCTCTCCATTCCGCAGACATACTCGGACCTTCGAACGATTTACACAAAATTTTAGCCGTTGTCTCAAAAACTGCAGGAGCTAGAATTTTTAACAGCGAAGGAAATTTACACATATTTCCTTTTTCAAATAAAATTACACGAGGACCGCGAATTTTTTTTCTTTCTCCTAAACCATAGCTCCCCCCATCAAGCATCAAAATTCAATCAATTTCTTCTCCGAGATTTAGTAATCCAGCCCTTATGTTTGCACACTGTGAAAATCTCTCGGTAGGATCTGGAAAAAAAAAAAATCACCAAGCGCTATACGCTTGGAAATCTATATTTGTCGTCGTCAACTGTTTTATCACGTTTCTTGTTACCGCTGGCACGAATTTGTAATACTAATCGCTTCGACGCAAAGCGTTTTTCATAGTATCGTACATATTCTCATAAAATTATAGATTATCAGAACTACAATTCTCGAAATAGATTCCCCGTCAATGTTTTCGTGAATTTTAAAAGCGGCGAAGGTAAAATGATACGTCGCTCTATTTACAAAAAAAAAGTATTTCATTTTGCCTCTCGAATAAAAAATATAATCAAATGAAAGGCATAATTAAATCACTGTCTATTTTTACGACTTTCCTTCGCAACTCATTATCCAAATGGATATTTTTTTCTTTAACACTTTTACTCAGGAGTAAAAGAAACAATTTATAAACTAAGAACATTTTTATAAAAATGTTTTAAAAATCGGGGACACTGGAAATTGAATAACCGCCGTGTACGTAAAATTCGAATACAAAAACACACACATCCTCTAATAATTTTAGGCAATTTTTGAATGTTTTTTTTTTTTTTTTTTTTGGTTTTTTTGTTTCTCGAACATCCTCAAAATGACAATTGCAAAATATAAAATAATTTGCGGGCCGGGGGGGTTGTGTATTTAATTGTGGAAATCGAAGAGCCGCGTTGTATTGTATCCGGAGGTCGTCGTCGGCGTCGCAGCCGCGTGCGCTTCCACGCCGTCGTACGGAATCGATCGTTCGGTTAGGTGGACGACGAGGACGAGGACGAGGGTGAGTGACATTACGGCGGCGTCGGTGGTTGTACCGACGAGTCCCGATAGCACGTCGTCGTTGTCGTGGAATCGCTCTGAGCCAATGACTTTTCACAACAAAGCGATTCTCGTCGAAATCCACGTGGTTTTATGGGGTACCGACGTGACGATAGAGCTCGAAAAACGGCTCATCGTCGTTTACACGTTTCTTAAGCGGTGCCGTGGGCGTTTAATCCACATACGATATCCGCCGGGCGATATCAAGATTGCCTTGTCATTGGCATACTCGTAACTCTTATCGCGTATTATGGTTATCGTTAAAAACATGATACCTCACTCACAACTCTGGATACTACGATCGATGTTATGAATTCTCTTTATCGATGCATTTTTACGCAGCGAAAACTTTTTTTTTCTTCTTTTTCCTTTCTTTCTTTCAAATCACAATTGCTTGACGCAACAATTACGTTATTGCATTGTGCGAGAATCATTATCAAGATGTAAACTGCACTCAGGTATATATTCTGCACACGGATAAGTAATGTCTACAAAAATAAACACAGTGATATAGAAATATTAGCCATTATTGCAGGACACTTTATCTGATTTAATATTAGCTGCGGCTTGTGAAATCGGTTCACCTCGAATTCTCGATATAATCTTTCACAGACTAAAAAATACCGTGACAAAAGAAAAATTAACTAATAAAAATAGGAATTTTTCGAAATTGTAGGTTAGAGATTTCGGTAATTAATTTAAAGAGGTTTCACGTTAATTATACAGGCGTAAGAAAGATCTGCTCGCTGATCGATTGACTAGATTGATTTCACCTTCTAGTCTATAGACGCGCCCGCGTGTCTGTGGTATGTGATATTGAAAGTTATGGAAGCAAGGTATAATTAATTTCTTGCCACTTCACAGTGGGCTTAAGATACGAATTCTCGCGTGATTTGATACCAAATTATCGGCTCAATTAAGTCTCGACTTGCACGAGCGCTAGAAATTACTTAAGTTCGACGAAAAACGCTATATTAAATGCCACGGATATGAAACCTAAGTGGGCCGGTTGGCACAATACCAGAACCTTGCGGGTGCATTTAGAATCCCTTCAACGATCAGCATCTTGTCATCGTTCGAGATCTCGCGGGAAAATATTTTTCCATCTATTCTAGGAATTCCCCCGTGGGTTTATACTTTATGTATTGTTGAGTTTCTGCATCTGAATAGCTAATTAAATTGATTTTCATTCGCTATTCAAATACATTCGCATTTACAGCGAGTTTGAGAGTTTGTTACTTCAGCTTCCAACGAACTTCTTGAATTTGAAGTTACTGCGTCTCATGAAGCGCATGTATCTGGACCATTTGCTCCGCATGAACATCGTTGGCTCGCTGAATCTGCAGCCATATCAGCTTCAAGCGCTTCGCTCCACTGTCCCAATTGCTGATGTTTCCTCTTCATTCCTAGAATTTATTCCAAGTGAGTCGCCCTGTAAAATTTAGACTTCCGAGAAGCTTTGGTTGTTTAGCGAAAATTTAATTAGTCATAAACGATCACATAAGTGTTAGTACATCGAAAGCAATTTGTATATTAAAAGCTATTTAGAAATTGGTCTCAGGAGTAAAGATGATAAGATCGCTGGGTACTAAAAATAAATTTCATAGCGCTGGATATTAAATAAATTCAATTATATTTATCGAAGATATTTTTATGGTTTAATTTTTTTTCGAGTGCATGGCAACGATTGCAGAGTCTCGAGGAAAAATTACGCCGCCACGTACCATCGATTCAAGCTCCGGCCTTTGAATATTGTTGCATGCCGTGTAGCGAATAATAACTTGCACAATCGCTGGCTAGCGTGCTTTCTTCCAGTTAAAAATTTTTGAACGGAAATTGTCTAACCAATCGCCGGATCTATACAGTGAATTACCTATAGGTAATTTCTCGCTATACGAGCAAAGTAATAACCTCCTAGATTTCAAACTATCCATACAAACAATATGAGACCACTATGAGTCGTTTCGACCTCGTTCAGTTCCATCGATATGTGTTTATGATACTTCAGATCAAATCGAACCCATTAATACATAAACACAAAACAAATTATAGTTGAATCTATAAATCACCATTCGAATTTCTGTTATAAATAAAATCCTGCACGAATTTATACTTACCCCCCATACACTCTTTTTTCTATGGGCTACATTTTTTCCCATGATTTTACTATTATGATCCACGATGACTTACATTTATATTTTCCATATTTCAGGTTCAAACGATGGACCGGAGTGTCTGAGAGGCAACGTCGATTCTTTGGAGGTCTGACCACAACGCAACAATAATGCCGAACAACAATCAACATCCACCAGCTGTTCCCTACAGTTAGATACGAAAAAAAAAAAAAACGGAGCTAAAGTGTCTGTTTCAAACCCACACACACACACACACACACACACATGAGTCGGTCTTCACGAGGGTTCGATCTAAGAGAAAAAGAGTCTGCCTAAAAACACGGTTTTCAAGGACTCGAGAGGGTCGCGATTGCCGTGGCCAATCTCCAGCAGTTTCTTGGGCTGTCGACTCGAAGACTGACAATCCCAATGCCGCGAAGGACGTTTCGAAAGAAGCTTTGGCTGCAGCTTCGGTGCGAGCGAAACAATACACTAAACGCCAAGATTCGAGGCTCCGAAGTTGGGGTGTCCAAGAGAATTCTCGAGGCACTGCGTGTCGGCATCGGCTCCTCCGCTGATGGCGCGTAATACGTTCTCGATGTGGAGAAAATATACATTGTCACGTGTCGATGATTAACAAGAAATAAGGAGCGGCGCATTGAGCTGCAACATTATGTTCAGATGCTTCAGGCTCGCGGAGTTACGAGCGGTAGTTGATTCGCTCAATCCCCGAGATATATAAAGCTCGTAATTCCTGGATTAGCCTAGAGGAGCGGAGACAAAAGGCTTTTCGGTAGCCAATTGCGGGCGCGCAAATACGCGCCAATAACGACAGCTATGAATTCTCCTATTGGCAAACGCGTTGCTACGGCAGTGAGGAGAATTTCCTCGACAACACGAGAGAGAAAAGCTATCCCGATAAATTCCCTCGTCGACGAACGTCCCAATGGACAAGGAAGACTTCACGAGGACTGCACAATGGCCACCACACTCGACGACGACGCTGCTGCTGGTTTTCGTTGCGAACTCTGCGAACGTCTGTGGAGCGACGAAATCTCGAAGGCAACGACATCCACCGAAAGCGCTAATTCCGAAAACGGCTCACGACAACGCGGTAGAAATTTCCGTGGGGAAAGGACGAAGCCGACTGAAATAATCACGTGTTCACGATCCGGACTCGACGATAATCGTTCCTTGAAATGTGCGTCCAGTGTTGTTCGATGGAATTCCAATCGCCGGACTTTTCAATCCGACGATCGAGCAACTTCAATGTGGATTGGCGTTTTTATACTCGCGATGGTTGCTAATACTGTTTCCGCCGAAATGCCCACTTTTCCGCCTAGAATCCGCAGCGATTTCTCATACAACAACACTCAACGAGAGGGTAAATTTTTGTTGGCTTAAGATTATGTTTGAACGAACGATCTGGACTAAAATTACCATATTTTTACTCCGAACGCGTTTATTGGCTTATCTAGTTAAATGTGCTGCATATCAACGTAGCGTCTATGATAAAGGTATTTATTTACGATGAATATGATAATTTTCGCCAGATTCTTCTCTTCGTAAATCGATAGTATGAAAGCCAGTGTACAGAAACGTAGGGGTTAATTAAGATTGATCTGTTTCGATCGATATATAATCCTAACGTTTGACGATCTGACAGTAGATCGGTAGTTTGATTTGCACGTTGCCAACTATCAATGTATAATTCTCAACGCATAACCGTAGTGAGCGCTCTATAATGCTCTACAATATTATTTTCCAGTGCTCCGGTACTGATCGTATTGAGGTATACCGTACGCGTATGTTGACATGAACATATCGGGCAAATCAACCACACAACGGCAGAGTTATAATAAACGTGTTAGCTGCATCTATCATGCATTAATACCGAGGCACGTAAACGCTAAATGAATGAGTACATATATGCGGATAATGAGATATGTGATTAACTGACTCATCGATTATTCACGCATCACGGAACCCACCAGGATTTTAATAGATTCATAACGTTATGACTCTCTGACACTGAATGACAGGAGTTAGTAATCACAACGTCAGTCGCATGCTGCATCTGCTAATTCTATTTGCCCTCACCAGTATCAACCTCCAAATATCATATTCGGCAAAATCCACGCGACAAAATCTAGTATTCCAAAATAATAACCAGAGAATAATTATCAAGATATATTTAAACTTTTTAATAACTAGACAAATTTTTTTTTTTTCTTTAAATATTCATGAAAAATTCGTTATCTTTATGACATTTAAAAACTGAAATAAACCAAGGACAATTTGTGGAAAAATTTAATGAAAATTAGGTGATTTTTGTGGTAAACGATTATGGAATTAAATAGAGGCTTATCAATGTTATTAAGACCACGTAAACCCACGTGGAATATTTTATGGTGTACTTAATAGGCCTTTTTAACGATAATACGAACAAGCAAAACTGATTGCTAGCGCAGCACGTTGGACACCCGCCGCGTAAAGCGGTTCAGTGAAAACAAGGGAAGGTAATGCGTAAATATTCTTCAGGCATTACGTGACAAGTAACTTTATTCGCAACAGATCGTCGCTGTATAACGAAGCACCTCGTTGCCCCGATACCACAACCAAAGTTTAGAACACTTTCGAGCGTCTCGTTAACTTGGTGATTCAGATACGCTGCTGTCGCTGCTGCTACGACGTAGTAACCAACGTTCATGAATTTACGTCTCCCGCGACACTCAATTACGTTGGACGACTCGATATAACCTGACGTCAAAACTGGTAATGATCGCTGTTAACGATCAGACAATACATTTTGACAAAATCAATAGTATCGATGGGTAAAAATACAGTAAAATGTGGAAAATATTTTTTACATTTTTTTCGTGTACTCGGTAAAGAAGTGAATTAAAAAAAAAAAAAAGAAAAAACGCGGTCTTTGTTTTACAGATAAAGCGAAAAACGTACCTGTACGGGAAAGGCTGCTACGAGCTATGGGCAAGATGAAAGAAAGATCGTCTAGACATTCGACTTCCGGCAGGAAGCTCGCGCGTTCAGGAACCCTCGATCTCTTACCTGACCGAGCACCTGGCTTTTCTGCTTGCAGGAGCCAGGTGCTCGTGCTCTCTTGTCTGCTGTTGTAGTATTACATTGTACGGCGTAGTTTACCTCGCAAAGTTGCCCGAGTATCGCAATCCCAATTGTAGTGGGAGAGGAGAGTGGATCACAAATAGCACCATAAAAAATTTACTTATTATTTTATTACTCATTTATTGGACAAATATTCGTCGTAGTGTCCAGCGAAAAAATAGGTTTCTGTTTTTTTTTTTTTTTTTTTTTCTTTTCTTCTTTCTTCAACATAGTATTTTATAGAAAATTATTGTAAAAGTGTGAGGCAGTCAGGGTGAATTTCAGTGGGAGTGTCTCACGTACACATAGTTTGCGGTCTCCGGATCTGTGCGGATTGTTTCATAGGTGAATTATCTGTGTTTCAGTGTGCCAAAGCATAGACATAAGAAATAACGTGAGTGAATTCTCGAGGCTCGAGGGATGCCGAGTGGTCGAAGGATTCGTACAAATACTGTTGATCGACCATGCGGACGACTCGGATTATGCGAACCTCACGTTTCCCAAGCTCGTCGAGATAACTGGATATCTCGTTCTGTACAGGTGAGAAAATCTTTGTTTAAAATTCAAGACACGCACGAAAATTACGAGATAATAATTCTCCAATTAACGATTTTTACAGGGTCAATGGTTTGAAAAGCGTCGGTCGCCTTTTTCCGAATCTTACCGTCATCCGGGGACACTCGCTTTTCATTAATTACGCACTCGTTGCTTTCGAGATGATGCATCTACAGGAAATTGGGCTTTATTCTCTGACCGACATACTTCGTGGCTCGGTACGCTTCGAAAAAAATCCAGCGCTCTGTTACGTCGACACGATCGATTGGGACACAATCGCCAAGGCTGGCAAAGGAGAACATGTTATATCTGTAAGTATTGTCGTTTCCTGAACTTTGTAATGGAGATTTCACTCCTAATGTATAAAACAGCTTCGTGACCACCTTTTTTTTGTCAGCGTGACGTACTTTTTTTCGTTCAAGAATAAATTTAAATAGCATTTAATTGCATTTCTGACAGTTCTAGATGGGATAAAAACCTGGAAAAAAAATCAAGCACATTCAAGGTGCTGAAATAATTTATTTTGCATAAAAATCAGAGTTGTAAAATTTATTATTTTCTTTCTCATCCGCCCACAGACATTTCAAATACTTCATCAGTATAACATCACAATGTTGTTGTTCTTGTTTTTTTTACAAGCATTAATGAGCTCGGCTTTCCCTCGGCTCTGTCCGACTTTCATAATTTATTGTCTAGTCATATCGATGAGCAAATATTTATGCAGCTACAGGAATTACAACGAGGAAATAACGAATTTGACGTAGAATTTGATAATTAAATAACTGAGAAATGGGAATGAGTATCATCCGAGAAGTCGAGGATTAAGAAGAGCATTCTCGGTCGTAGTTTACAATGTAACAAGCTTCCATTGAAATGCAAGAGCGTTCGTTAGTGAAGTTGGCATATTTAACAGAGGGAATGGACGAATCGAAACGAGTTTCCGGCGGAAGCGGGGTAGAACCGGCCACGAAGCGATGTGGCTATGTATTTCGTATATTTAACGTCTGCGAGGGTTCTAACTTCTCCGAGTTGTTATGCGAAACCGCGATTCTAATGTCAAGCACGAATAATGCTCTGGCGAAATCCTTTGACGGTGCCGCTACGGCGCTTGGAGCATTTCCTATTGAGCGCTCATTATGGCGATATTTCCGGACAGTCGAGGTCCTTCTTGCCCCGTCGAATAATTCCAAATCGTACGTCTTGCCAATCATTTTGAATGATCTCTTATACAATATTATACAATATTCTTTAATTCTAATTTTATTAAATATGTATTTGGTTATCTTATGAACGACACAGTGTTCTGAATTTTTTTTACATCTTTGGGGACACTAAGAATATTGACTTTATAATACTATGATGTAAAATTGTTTGGCAATTTCATTATGAAAAAGTTTTTATTTTTACATGTAATCAATTATGTTTAGTCAAGCATTTCCCCCCCTAATTTCCGGGTAAATAAAGAATTGTTATTTCGAAATGGCCGGAGTCTCTCATCGCCACTTTATTGCCATCGGGTTTCTCATTTTCACGTGCATATCCCGTATTCCCAATTGAATAAGCGACGCTGAGTTTGGACCTCATAAACATTTCGGAACGGAAGCTATTTCCGGTTTGCGTACGTTGACTCTGAGCTGTAGTTGGTGATAAATGTATTTTAAATGTCTGTGGTTCGACGACACGAGGCTAACCAATGCGATTCTCGACTCAGCGATTCGTAGGCGTTACGCGCAATTCCGCATATGCATTGCTGCACACGTTACCTTCACTGATTCACGAACGGGACGGGGATATATATATATATATCCATGTATTGCATACAGTATAGACGAGGATGTATCTCATTGCAGGGTAACAAGCCTAAGAACGGATGTCCAGTCTGCGAGAAGAACTGTGCAAGTCGGCCAACCAAACCTGACGAAACACTCTGCTGGAATAGACACAACTGCCAAAAAGGTGAGATCCAATTGCATCATATTCCAGCGATTTGGAATGAATTTGATACGAGCGGTGCATCTACGCTATTTCATTTAAAAAAAAAATTAAACAGATTCCATCATTTAACTTGTACGTATTTTTGTTTTAAGTTTGCGACCGCACGTGCGAAGACCGTGCGTGCTCTGCGCAGGGCAAGTGCTGTCACCCTTCGTGTTTAGGGGGTTGCAACGGTCCTTCGGCCCAAAATTGCACAGTGTGCAGAGAAGTTTCACTAGCGGGTAACCAATGTGTGAAGCGTTGTCCGATGGGAACATACGAGTTTATGAATCGTCGATGCATACAGGAGAACGAGTGCAAGATGATGAAAAAACCAAGGGAGGCGTTTGGTACAATGAAGGAACGTCCGTACAAGCCGTTCAACAATAGTTGTATAATGGAATGTCCTCCGGGTTACATGGAGGATGAGACGAATGAGAAAGCTTCGTGCAAAAAGTGTAAAGGTCCCTGTCTGAAGGAATGTTCGGGTGCGAGTGTCGACAGCATCGCATCAGCTCAAAGGCTCCGCGGTTGTACCCACATAACCGGAAGTCTCGAAATTCAGATAAGAGGGGGCAGACACATCGTTAAAGAGCTCGAGGACAGCCTCAAGTCAATCGAGGAAATCGACGGCTACCTTAAAATCGTCAGAAGCTTTCCCCTCATATCCCTCAATTTTCTCAAGAGCTTAAAAGTCATTCGCGGCAATCACCTCGACAACGGCAAGTACACTCTCGCGGTGCTCGACAATCAGAATCTTCAGGAACTGTGGGATTGGAGCGTTCACTCGTCCATAAAGATCCTCTCGAAGGACGGACCGGCCAAAGTTTCTTTTCACTTTAATCCAAAATTATGCCTCCAAAAAATCGAAACTCTCCGGCAAGTCGCCGGACTCAACGAATTCACGGAATTGGAAGTCGCGCGGAACAGCAACGGCGACAAAGTCGCCTGCAATGTTACCGAACTCAAGACGGAGGTTACCAAAAAAACCTCGGAGGCTGCGCTCATTCAGTGGGACGCGTTTGTACATCACGATCCGAGATCTCTTTTGGGATATGTCGTTTACTTCATCGAAGCCCCGAGTGAAAATGTGACGATGTACGACGGTCGTGATGCATGCGGTGGCGACGGTTGGCGAGTCGATGACGTCTCCGCTCCTGACGTACCCGACGGTCCTGAGGGTCTCATCCCCAAAAATATCACCGAATACAAGACGCATTCATTGACGCATATTTTGACTCAGCTTAAACCCTACACTCAATACGCTTACTACGTTAAAACTTACACGATCGCCACTGAGCGATCGGGCGCACAGAGCCAAGTCAGATATTTCACGACTCTTCCCGATGCCCCGAGCCAACCGAGAGCCTTGTCGATCTGGAGTAACGCCAGCAGCGAATTGGTCATTTCGTGGATGCCACCGCTTCGCAAGAATGGCAATCTGACTCACTATAAAATCATCGGACGGTGGGATCGTGACGACCCCGCATTCGTCGGTCAACGGAACTACTGTGACAAACGTAAGTGTTGTTTTCGGAATCATAGCATCGTTTGGATTTTACCATCGTTATTTCAGAGCCTGTGTTGCTCGGGAATTCAACAATACGCATTACGTGGTCGCAAAATAATGCAGCGGGAAATCAATGAATTTTGGAATTTAACTCTGATTACACTAGTAATTTTATTGTGTATTACCAGTATTTTAATTATAACATTTCAAAGACGTTAATACTTTTGTTAGCGATGCTGTTGCCCGAGAAGAAGCCAATGTCGGTCATGGCGGAAGAGGAGCGCAAGAAAGCCGAGGCAGAAAAGGAATTGGAGAAACAACCGGAAACCGCTTCGTGCGCCTGCACTGATCGCGAACAGGGTCAGGCAAACGACCGAGAGAAAGAGGTTTCGAGTTCTATAGCTTTTGAGGATGCTTTGCACAATCAGGTATACGTGAAACGGCACAATCTACGCAGGAGGCGAGACGTCAGTGAAATGCTCAGCGCCGTTCCGTGGAGAAGAGATACGAGTTACGCGCAGGTAATATTTTCACGCTTCACGCTATATCCTCCTCAGCTCTCGACCCTTTATTTCCTTCTATACATTATAAATACATTACCATTTATCAAATGTCCAGGACAAGGACGCGAATGCAGATAAAATCGAGAATGGCACGTACGTGAGATTCGAGAGATTGATTCCAAGCACGAATCTCACCTTCGTCATGAGAAACTTGCGACACTTTGCGGAATATTATATCGAGATTGTGGCCTGTCGGGAGAAAGCGGTCAATGATACTCTCAACAACTGCTCGACCAAGGCCGTCAAAGCTTATCGAACATTGCCGATCGAAAGCGCCGACAATATACCGCCCAATTCATTCAAATTAAGTAAAAACGACGGCAACGACAGCTACACCCTCGTCAAATTACGGTGGGACGAACCTCCACAACCAAACGGACTAATTGTCACATACCAAATCGAGTACAAAAGAGTAGACATTCAGAATGTGAGTATTCACGTCTTTTCCAATATTTTCGAGTTTTTTTTTTTTTTTTTTTTTAGCAAGTACAAGTCCTTTGTGTAAATTTACTATAATCGTACTGTTAAAGGCGAATTTTCACTGATCTCACAATGATTGGAAAATAAATTCAACCCCTCACCGTACCGTAAGCGTTTTGCATGCAACGCATAAATTTGATTTGGAAAACAAAACAAAAAAAAGTTAGCACAGACTAAGCTATCGCACATTAAGATCGCCCTAGAATCTTATTAATATTTTTCCAACACTTCTAAAAATTCGGTAACTAATAAAAGGGACCGTAAAATAAAATTCCTATTGTGAACACAACATTACGGAATTCAAAAACAAATTCTCGCTCGTTTTAGTAACTTAATAATTGCCCATTCGAATTGATAGTCGGTGAAATGTGGTTTTAATGAGGAATAAATATCGGTTTTGCAGATTCAAGCGACCCTAGTATGTATAACTCGCCGCGACTTCGTCAACGAAGGCTATTCGTACACACTGAAAGATCTTCCACCCGGAAACTACTCGGTAAAAGTACGAGCGACAAGTTTAGCCGGAAGCGGTGCAGATTCCGAGATCAAGTACTTCTACATCGAGGAATATAGCACGACCGGACGATTCTGGATTCTCTTTTGGTCGATATCGAGCATCGTATTTATAGTGCTATCTCTCGGTACTCTCTACGTGTGTAAACGAAAGTTTATGCGGAATGTGCCAAGTATGCGGCTCATAGCCACCGTCAATCCGGAATACGTGAGTACGGTTTATATTCCCGACGAGTGGGAAGTACCGCGAGACAAAATTCAATTACTCCGAGAATTGGGAAACGGCTCTTTCGGCATGGTTTACGAGGGAGTCGCCACAGACGTTATAAAGTCCAAGGCTGAAGTGCGATGCGCCGTTAAAACCGTTAATGAAAAGGCGACTGACCGAGAGCGAATAGAATTTTTGAACGAAGCCTCCGTTATGAAGTGAGTTTCAACATAAATACCGATTATTCATTTGGATGCTCAAGTGTTTGTCCAAATTAATATTAACACAATATTTATCTGTATTTGCAGAGCCTTCGACACTCATCACGTTGTACGATTATTGGGCGTCGTTTCGCAAGGACAGCCAACTTTGGTGGTGATGGAATTGATGGTTAACGGAGATTTGAAGACGTATTTGCGCTGTCATCGCCCCGAACCGTGTGAAGATTTTTTTAAACACTTGCCGTCGCTCAAGAGATTATTACGCATGGCCATCGAGATTGCCGATGGGATGGCCTATCTTTCGGCTAAAAAATTTGTTCACCGAGATTTGGCTGCTCGTAATTGTATGGTCGCCGAGGATCTGACTGTGAAAATTGGCGACTTTGGAATGACGAGGGATATCTATGAGACCGATTACTACCGGAAAGGCACCAAGGGACTTTTGCCCGTTCGATGGATGGCTCCCGAAAGCTTGAAGGACGGCGTCTTCACCACCTTCTCCGATGTTTGGAGTTACGGCATCGTGCTTTGGGAAATGGTGACATTCGCGTCGCAACCCTATCAGGGTCTCTCGAATGATCAGGTACAAAGCGTCGATTGAAAGAAATTGAATAATACATTTTTCGTAAAATTTTCTCGAAAAAAGATCTGTAGAATATAATGAACGGTTTGTGAAAGCGAATACTTGAGATTAGTAAATAAAAAAATAAATTGCCATTGCGACGTTTATCGTTTTGTCGTGATTGCGGTTGGATATTACTTTTCTTTATTAGTCTCTAATATTTCTTACTCGGTTTCACAGGTTTTGCGCTTCGTGATAGATGGCGGTGTTTTGGAACGACCAGAGGACTGTCCCGATTCATTGTACGCGCTGATGCGTCGCATTTGGATCCAGACGGCAAACAAGCGGCCAACGTTTATCGATATCGCGACGGTACTGTTGCAAGAGGTGGACGTTGAAAGCTTCGCCAAAGTAAGCTTCTATCACTGTCCCGAAGGAATCGAGGCACGGAATCAGCACAGCTCACATTCGCCAAATAACAACAAGTGGGTGTTAAAAACATTTCACTCGAAAAGTATTTGTAATACACATTCAAATATCAATGCTCATTCCTAATAGATTATTCATTGATTTCACAAACTCTTTTATATTCCAACAACAACTCGACATTATTTTTTCCGCTTTTCAGGGACTTGGAATTGGCTGCTCTTCGGAATTTGCGTGAGGACGACGGTGAGGGCGACGAGGTTTCGCCGCTACGTCAGGACTTTGGTGATTTCGCGAGTATCGAGCCGACTCGCCTCAAGAACAATTCCCACTCTCGATACGGACCTGGTTCGTACGGCGAAAATTCAAAAGTCGTCACGAAATTCTATGATCTTAATTCATCAAAGATTCCACTGAAAGCAGGTTTCGATGATTTCGATGGGGTATCCGCGGGCTCCCTTAATTCCAGCAAGGACACGTTGGACTTTCCCTTCGTCGAAGACAGCCTCAAGTCCGTGAAAAATTCCCCGTCCATTAAGAAAACGAATTCTTCCCGCGGTAGTTTGAGTCTCAAGTCGATCGGGCACCCGCGAAGTCCTCCGAACAATATCGAGACCGCGGTGAGCCTACAAACGAGTCCCCACCGCCATGCTAAGTCACAAAAAAATAGCCCCGACTACGAGAATAATATGCCCGAGGTAATGTCGATGATCGAGGGAGAGGAGGCGATATCTATGCATACTAATTTTCCATCGATTGACGCGATTGACGTCGACACAGTCGACGACGAAAAAGACAAAAAGCTTCAGGCCGAATATACGGACAAGCCAGAGACATTGAATAACGGGTTTATCAGCGGTAAAACGACGTAGTCTCGAGACAGGGTAACACTGAATAACGCAATACGATAAAACGAAACCAACAAACAAATACGGAGGTCAAAGAACTCTCGCGTCGCAGCCACGACCGTCTCGAACTGAGACGCGGCCGTGTCCGCGGATAGTCTTACGATGTTTTACCACCTGTCGGATCGGAGCTTCCGAGCGTCATAAAAACAAAAACTAAAAAAAGAGCAAACGAGTGTTTCACGTGTGAATGAAGAGGAGAAAGATGGTGGTATTTTAAAGTAACGTAGATTGTAATGGTAAGTTAAATCGTTTTTTATCTAAGCCCCGAAACGTACCGTAGTGAAAAATGAAAGGATAAACAAAATGTTTGGAATAATCGCCGGAAAGAATCACGAAATTTCGTCACGGTTCAAAGTTATTTGGATATTTCGAGTTCGACTAGAATCATCGGTTACGTTTTTACATATTATTGCATGTTACTTTTTTGTTGTTGTGCGAATCAACGATTTATCGGTGGAATGTCTAATCACGAAAACTAAAACAACAGATACTGCCTATTGTGTGTCGTCGCGGACCAGAGTTTGTCACACCCGAATGGCAAAATAACTATGGCGCACTTCGGGATTGTTCAGGAGCCAGGCAACAATTTTTGTTGCGGCCGACTCATTTCCCTCCTCGCCTCTACGCTAATATGTAGACATTTAAGGGTATATTGAATTGTATAGGTCGGTTGACTTATTGATTTGCATATGACAGCTCAGCAAAAAAAAGGCCTTCCATTCATTGGAGAGCTGCTTAAAATAACGTCGGAGATATTTCGACTCGAACGCGTGCGTCGCAGAAAAAGCCTTTTGCTACTTTTTTTTTTTTTTTTTAATACTGCGAAAAATTTAACGATAGACGCGTTGAATGGCAGCACTAATAGCACGTTTGCTAATCTCGGATTCTTTCAGAAATTAATTTGCCGGTATTCTTGACTTTATAATTATGATTTCGTAATAATGATATGCGGCGATTATTACATGATGGGTGAATTTTTAAGGTTTTTTTGCAGCTATAAAAAAGTCACATAATTTCATGACCGCTGCATTTTATTATCACGTAATCATAACTACAAAACCAAGTGTACTGTAGACTGAATTTTTCAAGGTAATTAAGAGTGACAAAACTGGCTGATAGTCAACATTAACTTGGCGAATTCAGCTGATTTGGCACAAGAATTAAATGAATAAATCATTTCCCGCCTCAGAGCACTTTGAGGTTTTAGACGTGAAAAGAGCGTCTCATTTCCCAAACTCTTCTTACCCACGCGATTTTATCATTTATTTATTTGCGTTAATGAAAAATTTATCAAGCCTAAGAAAAATCACGAAAATTTGCTGCGGCATGCTTTAAAACTTTACGGTTATATTTAATTATTTAAAGGAAAAATTGCGGTGGTCCGAGTACAATTCCTATACTCATCACAGAGGCTATTTGTCAGTCTGAATTCGGTTGAATCCGTCGATTCGATAACGCTATAGAAAGGATTTTGATTATTTTAGGGTCTTGAGGATACATACACGTTCCCTCCCCCCAAACCATTTCCACAATCGAAGCTATAATTATCTTAGAGTTAATAATTCAGGTACATTCATCGTTCCGGAGTCTCGCGACCGTGGCGATTGTGATGAAAATCATATTCCCAAGCTCTCGGAGGAACGCAAACTAAACGAAAACGAATCGAAACATAAAACAGAGATCTTATACGAACAACTTTGAGCCCGAATTTAACGAGAAAACAAATAAAATAATGTTCCACTGTCGTGAACATTGTTAGCGATTTTCGTATAAACAAGAGAAACATAGACTGTTAAAACCCCAGTGAGAGCCAAGATTGACGCGCCGGACAAGAAATAGATCAAGAAACGCGATCATTGTGTTGTAAAAGAAGAAGAAAAAAAAACCGAAAATGTCATGCCAATTGGAATGCGACGATGAAAAAGTGAATATGATCCACGCAATACAGTTGACACTAGATAAAACGAGCCTCAAAAACAAGACTGATTAGCTAATGCCCTCTATAAACCCGTAATCTCCCATTAAGTAAATGTTGCGAAACAACATGGTAGAAGTTCCATACCTTTTTTGTCTCACGAATTAATCCGATTTCTGTTGTTTTTTGTTTTTTTTTTTTCCATAAATTCGCAACATATTCGCTTGACGCTCCGCCGGTTTGGCGACTAATTAGATGTACTTGAAAATGTAGAGAGATGTTTTAAACGTGCAGCTTCGGATCTCCGGAATTCCCTCCGCCAAACCGACTGAGAGACAGGTATACGAATAGTGTTAGTAATGGTAATTATCCAAGTACCAGTGACCTAATAGAAAGTACCTACTTTATTTTTAACGCTTTACATAATTATTGTTATATATATCGTATGTTGAGGTAGAAATTGAAATAGCAGAAGTTTTTGTACAGGTAACTAAACGTATCAGATGCAACGAGGTAATTTAATAGTAATGTATAGCCCATGTAAATCCTATAGTATATATAGCGCACCTACTTTTTATTCCTGTGAATGTTTTTTTTTTTTTTTTTTTTTTTTTTTTCGTTCATTCGGTAGAAGAAACACCCACAGTTTCTTACTATTTTGCTCTCTCTCTCTCCCTTTCTCTCTCTCTGTCAAAATACTAACTCATAATTTTCCCCTCCGTTCCTCCGTCCTCTTAATCGCTAGCTCTCACACTCTGTTTTCTTACCTCTTCGACTCATAATGTTAGTTTTCTTTTTTGGCACATTTGTATCTTTGGCAAACAAAAACTCTATGCGAAGACTAATTTCACCATCTCTATTTATTTTGTAAACAATTTCTAACGCGCAATCATAAATACAGTTTTCTGAACATTTTTTTTTTTTTTAAATAAATAATCGTACGTTATTACGGATATATTAATAACTAATTATTTACGATTCAAACAAGCAAGTAGCAGAAATTTTCAAGCAAAACTCAGTAGTACTCTAGAGTTTGGGTGGAGTCTTGTCACCTGGTAGAGTTTAATTCTGTGCATGTCTGGTAAAGATGTAAATGTGCCTTTTTTTAAAAACGTGTACCAATCTGCACTCGATGCACGCAATGGTCTCTCCTTGTCAGTGTGCCAATCTAAATTTATTGTGAACAGTCGTTTCTTCGATCGCCTCAGCCGCATTTAATCTTACCAAATCTTGACGAACTCTTAATCGAAATATCGGGTTGCGGATCGTAAGTTTCTTGGGAAATGTAAGTGTAGACTTAAGGGATTCACGCTCTCTTCCAGCGTTTTTCCCGTCAGCGTTTAGCACATTGCGAGGTATGCGAACGCAGCCCACTATCGAATCTTATGTATATCACTATCTCTGCAACACACACCAAGCATATAGTGTAAAGTCAGCTAATAATTAACTGACACACTCGCCAGATGCCATTCATAATACCCAACGTATTATAAATAGTAAAAAACGCCTCGCTCGTATTTTCAAGTATTGATGAATATAAACAAACAAACAAACAAAAACCACAAACAAAACAACAAACGGTTAGCGCTTAGACTATCGAATCTATATTTATACATACCGTATGTTTTCCGACTTTACTTTTAAAGTTAAGGGCCACAAGCGTTCGCTCGATTCTCGAACAGATCAACGAATGTGTGTGTGTGTGTGTGTGTGTGTGTGTGTTTTTTTGCATCGCTAATCGAGCTGCAGCTCTCTGCTCGAGAATGATCGTTTGCGTCGGTCTCAATCTCCTTTAGCATATGGTATAAACTACATATAAGCATATGTGTGTAAATATTATATTTGAGCGTTAAAATTAAGCGGTAATTATGTTTTCTTTCTTCTATAAAGCCGTGAAAATTGTTTATATTAAAGAGAAAAAAAGATTTTTAAAACGGAGCAAAGAAGCGTCGCAATCCTGTGTCAAGCCTAACGTTTCGAGGTCCTCTCGAATAAAATATAAATACACTTAGAAAAGCTGGGACTATAAGGATAGTAAGTAAGTTTGATGGGAGTGCTTGCTGCAAATTTCGAGTGAGTGAGATTAAGTGTGTGTACAAAATGGAAAATTAGGAGAGCTTATTCTTGTGTGTATCGTGCTCAATCCTCGGGCCCGTTAATTCGACGCCGATGCCGTTCACTTTATTTTACAAGCCGATACTGTTTTTCCGAAGGATCATTTTTCTTTCTCTGTTTGGGTTTATGTTTTTAGATGTTCGTTAGTATAATAAACTCCGATTAAGTCGCCTTTCTACGGAGATGCATACGCAGATCGCGGCTAGCAATGCTCAACTCTAGGTTTGCTCAAATAACACATTTTCACACCGCGGTGCCTCGCGAACATTCCTCCCTCACTGGCTACTGCGGACTTTATTCTTCGTCATGCTGCGGTTTATCAAATTAATTGCAATTAAAATGCTCGGTTAATTTTACAATTTCATCAGCGACGAATAGAGAAAAAATCTTTTTCTTCATGACTTGTTGGGATTTTTTCTACATTATTAAAACAGGCTTTTTGTTCACTCAGTTATCTTTCAACAATGATCAACACTTTTGATTTACAAGAATTTTGTTACGATTGATAAAAAGAATGTAAGAATATTTTTCTTTGCGAAAGTTATGAAATTATTAATTATACCATGAATTTTTATTTGACAAAGTACAACTTTGATTATCAATTATTGTTCAAAAGCAGCTATATAATTTGTATCGAAAAAATTACAGGATAATTGGTGAAAAAAATCGTTATCCGAAATAGCAAGACGTCATTCGACTTTTTTTTTCTGCTCTGAGCATAAAGAAATATATTCAACAAAAATTTAAGTACATCGTCTTCAATGGGATTGCACAATTATGGAGCATCTTTAATGGCGATTACTTTTTTTTTCTTCGCTTTATGTTCCTAATGAAAATTGCCCATATGGTAGGCCGTGAGCTTAATATTTGCAACACTTGTTGTGTTTGAAGGTGCGTGATCTACTAGTTATGTACAACATCTTTTTCTTGAGTACACGAACGAATCAAAGGGTCTGTGTGTCAAGACATGTAAAACGACGTTTCCACCACTTGGCCTATTTTTCTCAGCTGGTTCTTTGGGTGTCTGTGTGTGTGTGTGTGTGTGTGTGTGTGTGTGTGGGTGCGATCGAGTAAGCGAGTTATATCGAATGGTTGCAATATGAGCCACTGCGTGTATGTTTATAATGTACCAATGCGTTCGCTGTTAATCATATCGTGACGATTTTATGGTTTCGAACGTCGGTAACAAGCGTGATTCCTTGTTAAAACGACAAAATATTGTACCAAGAGCTGTAAGAAGAGGACTCAAATCCGCATCCCTACTGAAAAAATATGTCACGACCAAAGTTGTAAGCTTCCACTACATTCGACTTTCCTCAATTTGCTTATTTGTCACACGAGACATTTACTTAGAATATCAGGGAAAAAAAATTACGAATATTTTATTTGAAAAACAAAAGCTTTTCATCAGACTCCTTGGAAAAAGTCTCGAACGAAAAGTAACAGATAATAGATAATGGGAAAGTGATAGCCCGTTACTTTCTCCATCACGTTTATTTTTGTCATTTTTTAATGAATTTTTGACAAAATAACTTCAACTTGGATTTTAACGAACGTTCATATATTTTTAATTAATACCGTGGGATATTCGAAATTAAAAAATGTTATAATTCCTTGTGAAATATGCAAATTGGGGAAATGTGCAAATAGTGGGACACAACTTACACTAGGAAAATGTGCGTGGAGAAATGAACGATTTGTAATATAGAAGAACAAAAGTACACGGAAATTTGGAAGTGGGGCGGGGGGGGGGGGGGGGGGGGGGGTAATCTCGAATCGACACTGTCAACATAAGGGCCTCGAAATATATTGATATCGGTAGACGCGCGACGAGAGCACTCGTCGTGGCATTGATTTATTTCATGATAAGGAAACTACCTAATTAAATAAAAGTACCAAGACCTCGCTATAGGGCAGCGTACTCCGTAATTGCGCGTCGTTCGCCTGATTCCTATGAACCACAAGAGCCGAATGCGATGCCCCAAGAATGTGGCTAATCCCACGGAAATGAAATTAACAAATACTATTGTAAAGAGACATAATAGTCTGCGTGCGTATGGACAACGTCCACGAATCGAGTATAGATATTAAAACGTAGGTTGAATCTTGGAAAAAAAACTATCTCCTAGCCGTATGTAACTAATAACTGTTTTACATATATATATATATATATATATATATATAATATTAATATTGATATATTATATATATATATATATATATATATATATATATAATTATTATAATAATTATATACATATATATAAAGCGATTCCGAAAGAGCACTGAAAAATTCGTAACCCCTTTGCCCCTTGTGGCCTTGCGGGCTAAAATACGGTAATATTACCGTGAAATAAAACTAACAAAAAATTAAAAGGAGTGAAATTGTGCTCGTACTTCCGGATCGTGCTTAATAAGTAATACCCGATTATCCGGTTATATAACAATTACCTATGATTATAAGTAACGCTGTACGCAAAGAGGAAACAAATTTTATTTACCAAATACCACTTTTTTAATAAAACAAAAAAACGCTTTTTGTCAGAGAAGATTTATGAATATTTCGTGTTATTGAGAGATTAATAAATCTTGACTACATGGAAATGAGTGTATGCAAAAAAAAAAAGATTTTTTGAATGCTTCAAAAATTTAATATTTCGTTTATAAATTCTTCTGGACTACGCAAACATTAAAACAAAAAGAAATTTTATTATGACCATCAAAATTTCTGCATCTTCAAAAAAAAACTTTGTCACGCTGTAACGCCGTGACATTAGGTCTGATAGGAAAATGTTTACCACCTTGTTGTTCCTCTTTAAATTCCCCGATGGTGGATATTTTTGAAAAAAATATATATATATATATTTGAAATTAAGACGATCACTGCAAATTGAAGACTTTGTCACTTGAAAAGTTTTGTAGGAGACATCTTCTTTCTTTTCTAATTTTGAAGTGTGCGGTTATTTGTGGGTAGTTATTTGGTCTTTGTCCGCGTTTGCTGACTAGAATATTGATCATAGGCAAAAATGTCGAAAGACTTTTTTGTAGTACCCTCGATTATCTAGTGGCGGGATCGGCCGGATTTTTTTTAAGGGCGAAGAAATTTTTTTTGCAACTTTAAATATTCGAAAAAAATTCGTCACTAGTCACTAGATAATCGAAAAAGGAACAGAAAAGGCACATATGTTTTTTTTGTAGGAGGTGATTTAGCCGAGATATCGCGGTCCAAAGTTTTTAAATGGAAAAAAAATATTTCTTCGCGCTTAAAAAAAAATCTGGCGGAACCCGCCACTAGATAATCGAGAGTACTACAAAAAAGTCCTTCGGCATTTTTGCCTATGACCAATATTCTAGTCAGGAAACGCGGACAAAGACAAAAGTCCAAATAACTACTCACAAATAACCGCCACTTAAAAATTAGAAAAGAGAGATCTCTCCTGCAATCTTTTGTCTCCGAGTCAAAATGAAAAAGATATAGCGTGACAAAGTTTTCAATTTGCAGTGATCGTCTTAATTTTTTTTTTTTTTTCCAAAATATCCGCTATCGAGGAATTTAAAGAGGAACAAAAAGGTGGTAAACATGTTCCTCTCAGAACTAATGTCACGGCGCTACAGCGTGACAAAGTTTCTTTTTGAAGATGCAGAAATTTTGATGGTCATAATTTTATTTCACGTTTTTTCGCGTCAGCTTTTTTCCATGTCGGCTGTTTTTTTTTTTTGTTGGCGAATATTTCCAGGGGAAACAGAGCGTGGGGATCCGATGGCATTTGTCGGATTCTCGAGGACTCGGACGAAGCTAAGGAGCGCAAATAACGAGGAGCTACGCCGGACCCTCTTAACCGAGAGATCGACCTGCCGACCTCTTTTCGCACATTAAGAGCATCGTCTCGGCGACCTGTCGTTCCTCTTTGTCGCACTAAGAATCTGGAAAAGCAATTCCATTATCACTGGCTTTGAATTACTATAATCCGCGTGCCTACTCGCTGCCGGCAAAGAGGGTTCCCCAGGCGGACTGAAAATGCAACTCGAAGGGAACGCGGGAATTATCCCACGTCATCGCTATACCGTAATCAACGTAACAACGTCTATGTAGATCGCTAACTGTGGAGCCTCGAGAGCCACTTGCCGGACTTCGGAATACGGAAAAGTGCAACATCCCGGAGCAAGGTGACGTACACCTGGGCCATGGGAACTAGTCGAGACTAGTCGATTAGTTCAAGGTGATTCGATGCTCCCCCTGGAAAAATAATGCCGGTGATCATTATTCTGGTTTTATTCAAGCTCAATGACCTTGAATCTGTCACTAATCTCACGACTAATTTTATATTACTCAATATTTTTAAAAAAATTCTCTTATCTGTCCACCAATCACAATTTTTTTCCCACTAATATTCAACAATTTCAATATCTAAAAATTCGCTCTGGCTTAGCCGACGAAAATTTCACAAATTCCCAAATCAGAAATAACGAGAAATCACGTTTTTTAAATTTTATTCTGACTTATTTCGCGAAAGAGTGAGTAAAGTGATAAAAACAGCTTTAAACGATGGCTATCGTGATTTAGGAATGGTGAAAAAACATTCGATAATAATTCGGTTACGAGTGAATTGTAAATTCATCGAAGATTCATGGAATCTCGTGTGGCGATTGTTATTATATTACGTGAAGATCGAGGCGAAGAATGCGTGGCGCATGGGAAGGGGTGAGTCGAAACCGGTGCTGGGTCCGAAAAGCCGAGGCGAGTGCCTTCAACCTGCGGTACCGTTATCACCTGTTACTCGCCCGAGACTCTTCTCCGTCCTTCTCCTCCTCCTCCTCCTCCTCCTCCTCAGTCAGCTTCCTTGC
This sequence comes from Clistopyga incitator, assembly GCA_947507545.1. NCBI lineage: Eukaryota > Metazoa > Arthropoda > Insecta > Hymenoptera > Ichneumonidae > Clistopyga > Clistopyga incitator. The sequence goes on along the minus strand of OX382174.1, from coordinate 180,052 downwards.
CGTTGTTACCACTTACCGTGGCACTCGGGCATCCTCCCCCCTCCCCCAATACCGGTTTCGCTCCGAAGAGCCATCTTCAATCGATTCATTAATCTTTCCGCGTCATCTATTCTCAATATCTACCATTGACTCGTCAGCGTTGCTCTCGCCACGATCCTTGGGCTATATCCTCAGCAATCCCGTTCGGCATCTATTCGCGACGTTGTGCGTCGATAACGTCAGTACCAGTTGCCGACGACGAGGTCGTAAAATCGATTATTCCTATAATCGTGAATTCGCTGGAACGCGACGTTAATGCCACTTGATCGCTCATTAATTTCGACCGCGTCGCTTCTCCAACCATCTTTACTATCTTTTCTCTGGCACACATTTTCACGCACGTTCAAACGCGTTTTTCATACCATTTATATTTGTCTCCGCTTCATTTACGTCGAAGCACTAATCAATTATTCTAATTTACATTTATGACCGTGGGAGCGAGTGAAATAAGACTTTAATAGCCAAACAAAATCTACTGTTATTATAAAATAGAATAAAAGTGGTATTTAAATAACTGTGTTACCGGCTAGTGGCGAAATATACGTTACGAAATATATAGTTACGAAAGAATTAACATTTTAACGAGAAAATATTTTCACGAGGCGTGAGAATGTAAATATATATGCGGATTACCGAAATTAATGCGGCCGAAAAAAGATGGATATAGAAAATATGCTACTTTTCGATATCAATGCGACGTTATTTATAATCAGTTGAGTGACGGAATAAAGCGGATGTATAGGATAAGGTCAATGACCCATCCGCTGAACGCGAGAACGACGGGCCGAAAGATTGCAATACGAAACGAGACCAAATTCTGAGCACGCCTCCGGCGCGATCGCTCTGCCGTTTCTGTTGCTGCTGCTGCTGCTGCTGCTGCTGCTACTCGCGGTACCTACATGCAGTATCAACGGCAGCTGCCAATAGGTTTCCGTTATTCGGCCGAATTAAATAATCTCGATTCGTGCGCCCGTTCGGCCTATTGATAAAGAAACACTCTCGATAGCCACGATGACACTCGGCTATTCCCAGATATCAATGGATACGACGCTACGGGGCCGAATCAAGGCATTGCCGAAATAAGGAGTTCGTTCAAAATACAGGTTCATTTTCAACAGGTTTTTTAACGCCATTATCAACAGGGCCACTTCGTATTTTTACACACGATACAAACTAATGCAGATTTTTGATATTTTTATTTAAAAACATAAATTGTGTTCGAACGAATGAATTCTCTGAAATACAATGTTCGATTGAAAAAATAAAAATAACACAATTTTTCGTGCTGTACTTTCAGGGCGAATTTTTCAATCCACTGAATATCAGTGCCGATTCCTTAAGTTTTTATAAGCACCAAAAATCCAAACATGCAAATTGTTTTATTCTAGGTTTACTTGTTGTTTATTATTTCATGAACAATAAATTTGTTCATACGGGCGCGCGTCGAAATTGATAATGGAGAAAAAATAGTCTCTGGATGGCTGGAAATTTCATGCGCTTCGTCAGGCGCGGATTTTGAGGTTAGGATTCAGCTGAAACATATTATTAATATAGTACTACGCGTGCAGTAAAGGCGAGGCTAACCATGAGGAATTTTCTGAATGAATAGAAGGAAGAATGCGTGTGCGGCTGAGAAACCGCCGCGAGAAGCCGCGTGCTCGGGTAAGCCGCGACAAGCTTTCTGTCTGTGGTGGCGACGTCTGGCGAACCCGTCGCGTCTGTATGGTGATTATGTAAGTCGCGCGGTGCATGCCGTGCTTGCCGATGTGAACTCGGTAATGATTACACCGCAACACCGACCTCGATACTCTCATTGTCTTTAAGGCCAGGTTGAGTGTGCGATAGCGATAATTAAGTGGATTCGCGGTAGAGCCAAGGAGAAGTGGCACAAGAAAATTTTCGCATCATCTCAACCCTTTGTCTGATAATGGAAATTTACTACATTTAACTAACTTTCCTTCAAAACATCATTCGCTTCATTTCGCTTCTCTTCACATTTTTATGTCCGTGTATTACATACATTTCTTCTAAACAAACAAGTCAAATGATTTAAACAAAAAATGTATGTAAACCATCGCGTAAATGACATTACGAAAAAATGTACACATAAATGAAACTGGCGTAATATTGATAAGTAATAAATTCATTCCGGACTAACGTTGAAAACAAAGAAACGTAGTTTTTGTTGTTGTTGTTGTTTTTATAGAAATTATTCAACATTCGATTATTTATCGTATATGAGGCCAATGAGAAAGTTTCATTTGTACTATACAATAATTCCACGTCAAATTGCAGTTTCCTTTTTTATCAGTTATCGCAAATTGGGTCAGAGGAATTACGGATCTAATAAAATAGCTGGTTTTTTTCTTCTTTTTTTGTTCTGTCGCACTGTTGGCAGGATATCGTTGATGTATCATTGTGAATTAACTGTGGGATGGTTAATGCAGGAGCCAGCGTCGTGTATGCACGCATTTACGTGCAAATGTGCAACGAAGAAGACATCGACGTCGCCACGAATGAGGAGGAGGCAGCGGCGGAGCCAAAACACCGGTTGGTACGTAGTACCTGCAGCTCACGACGCGGTGTGTCGATGTTCGCTCCAACAACCCAGATTCGCACTGCACTGCTGCTGGGAGATACCGTTAAAACGTTATACCGGTGAGATAGCGAGTCACCTTGCGTGTGGGTATTACAGAAAAGTACCGACGCACCTTAGCGCCCGGAATTTCATTCTGAAAGTCAAGAGATTTCGTCGAATCTAAAGAAAAGAAGAAAAAAAAAACAGTGCAATATGAAAAATTAATTGATGCCTCGGTGACCATTTTTTCGGACGTTGCGAGCAGTGGAGTACAAATATCGAAATCGTTTCTCCTGAAATTCAGTTGAAAAATGTTATTGTCCAGTATTTGCATTCAATCTGTACAAATTATTGCTTTTTTAATAAATGCCAAAAACAAGAACAAAAAATGTCTCGTATATTTCACTCCGTCGCAAATCCTCTTCCCAAATAAATTTTTTTTACAGTGATAAAAATTGTAAAAATAAAATTTACCGTAGATTTTTTTTTTAATGAGTGGAAAATATTTCTTTTTTTCCAACATCGTCGATTAAATTTTATGTAGCTTTGTCTTGGCAGTTGGAGCATAATGATTGAAGTGAGGAACAAGATTATGTTGCTAACAATGGAATCTCAACGTAATTGTAATGTACATTTTTCGGAGATGTTTATTTGGTTTTTAGTTAAATATTATTTGCATGGAGTAGACTGGTACGTTCCTGGCTGATGTAAAATAAAGTTAACGGTTAAAACCTAAAACCGAAAGCATCAACGAGTGTCAACGTTATCTTGGATGTTAAAAATTGGAAAGGAAGGTGAAATTGTTGAAATGCATAATTCGGTAACGATAATATTTTTGATAATTCATTCGTGCTACGCGACGAAATCGTGAGGCGGTAGAATATTTCTATACAATTACAGCCGCGAGTAAAACAAATGTTCCCATGTTTGAATAACGGAAAATATCATCAGCATATTATAAACAGTACCGCGTGACGACTTCCCAGCGTTCGAGTCAAGCTGTGACAAACGGAGAGTCGTTGCGTGACGGGCAGGTAATATAATAGCACCGTATAGAGTTTTCACATAAACATAAATGCAATTACCAATGAAATCTTGATAAAAATAAATATCATTAATTATCCCCGTACAAGTGAACGCTAGATTTACAATCGTTCCGCTTCATCGATTATTCCCGCTTTTTGTAAAAATTCATCATTTTGGAAGCTGCTAAATAAATTTTTATCATGCATTTCCTTCTCCTAATTTTTCCTCTGCTAATACAAAATAATAAATCCGAAGGAAACTAACAAAAATTTTCTACGAGCTCCTGATAACTCTAGTGCTAATTCATACTTTTTACTTTCTGATTAAAAAAATGAGAAAAATGAGAAAGTCACGACGAAAAAATCCGGTTAAAGGAAAATGTCTTTCGCGGTTTTTCATCAATTGCATTAATGTCACCGATTATATTAATATTTACCCGCGAAGTCGCGCTCTCGATCTTTTCCCCGGGATAATCGTTATGGAAAGTCTGCATAGCTCGATGTGCGCTCACGGATAGCCTTATAATATGGGACGCACCGCTGAGTCCGAGGAGCTGAACGCACGAGACAGAGAGAGAGAGAGAGAGAGAGAGAGAGAGAGAGGCGGATGATGCTGCTGCGGCTGCAGCACAGGCAGCAGGTTTTAGAAGCCGCTGGTGCTTCTGACCCACTCGTGATCACCACTAGCGGCTAATGCTTCCACGACCGGCCGAGGGAAGTTGGGGGGCCCACACACAAGTCCGTGGAACCGAAGTGTGTACCTAAAAACGCGAGCCGAGCGGACTACAAGAGGTGGGGTAGCCCCGGGGCAGTTATCTCGCGCCGTGGACGTCCCGTCCAGCTTCCAGTGTAGCCGCGGAAGGTGGGGCAACATATCCGCAGAGTTGTGACCGGTTAAATTCCGGTTACTTTACAGCATTGCTTTCTCACCCAGGAAGCTTCATTTTTCTTTGAGCACAATCTTTGAAACGAAAAATCACGTAACTGCTATTTTCCAAGTTCTAATTCGCGACAACGTCTCAAATTTTTTGCAGGCTCAAAGCAATCTCCGGAAACGCCGGATATCGAATTCAACGTCAACAGATTCCGACAAAAATGTACATTGTTATCCGAATTTCATAGGGATTTAATTGTTCCCGTATTCGTTGAAAAAAGGATGAAATCTCTTGCTCCATTTTTCACCTTTCTCAAATTTTTCCGAATCAATCGTATCAAGTTCGGTCAACGTACTTTCTCCTGAAAGTTTTGCAGGCATTTCGGATGAGCAACACGTATAACAGTCTAACAAAGTGGGGGGCGAAAAGTGGAAAGAGTCGTGACAAAGTAAAGGATCGGAGACAACACACTTAACGATAGATTTCCAGAAAGAGAGAGAGAGAGAGAGAGAGAGAGAGAGAGAGGCGCGCGGAAGGCAAGACCCGTTCCATTTTTGACATTTTCGCTCATCTTTGATTTCTCATTCCACCGGAAACGCGAGGCGATGGGAGCGTTGCTGAAGGGGGTCCGCGAGGCGCGCGCCGTGTTTGTAATCAAACGTGTGATCCGCGGGGCTCGTAGCTAGCCGGGAGCAAAGCAGCAGCAGCAGCAGCAGCAGCAGCAGCAGCAGCAGCAGCAGCAGCAGGCAATCCGCGGGAGCGAGCAGCAGCAGAGTGCGGAAGAAAGTCGAGGCCTACCGGCACGGATCCCTCGCGCCAGTCTACCGACGGCCGTTCTCCCGAATGCACGCCGCGTTCTTGTCCTCGTCTTGTGTTTCGACGACTCGTTTCTCCCTGGCTAAAACAATCTAAGAGTACGCCGGCCCCCTCCGATCAACGAACAATGAATAGCAACGCGATCGCGAGCAGCGAATAATAAACGAGAAAATCCAAAGCGTAACGAAGTAATAATCGAAAATCTCCGAGCATCACGAGCCCCAACAATTCGTAACCGTGATTTTCACTCTGCCGGTGAGTTTGTCACTCGAGTGCAACGAACGCTCTAATAGGCGCGCGCAGCGATCTGTGCGTGTTTCGTTCTTCAAATTGCGAATCGCGAAGCCTCAGCGATTGTTTTTCTTTTTTTTTCTCCAACGACAGTGTTTACAGCGTGCGCTACAAGAACCACGTGCTCTTCTCTGCGGATTATTATCATCACCCAAGCTGCACTACGCTTACATCGCGACACGAGAAGCTGGTGAGTGAAAGGGATTATTATTGTTGCGCTGCCGGACTTCCCTGCGAACGCTGCGAATTGCGAATTGGATGTGCGGCAAGGTGCCGGCCAAATTGTGAATAACTCGGTGACGCTCTCTGTGTCAGCAGCCAAGCGACGAGAGCAACACTCGCTGCTGTCGTGACTCTCATCTCACGAGTATCGTATGCCTCCTGCGCGTTAAATCCTTCCCTCTCTCTCTCTCTCTTCCTTGTTACCTGTGAAATTTAATTCTCCTGGAAGACCCGCGCGTTTTGTAACTCATTGTACGCAGCCTCTCGCGTCGGCTCTGCTTCACAGGATGAACACGAGGTTGCCAGGTATGAAATAGTGCACCGCAGGCGGAAACATGCGAAATAATATCTTACGGTGCAGCGACGTTTTCATAATTTTGAAAACTATTTTTTTTGCACACAGCTTGATTAAGGAGTTAAGGAGGGGGGGGGGGGGGGGGGGGGGGGGGGGTTCGACAAAGTCGAAAAAACTTGAATGGGTATTTTTGTTTTTTTTAACTATGTATATTCTTTTTTTTTATTTTTTTTTATATTTGTATTCCTTCATATACCTTCTTCAGGTTTTTACGATTCCCCCACTCCCCTCATCCCTTTCCATTTTTATTGAGTTCCCCTCAGAGTGTTACCCGCAGCCGCTCTTTCCTAATGCACTACTGTATCGCATTTGCACGAGGGCACAGGGAAACTGCGGAAAACCTGCGCCGATACAGGCGGCTATATTTTACTGACTTTCTGTTGTATGAGAATACATCACAGAGAGTCAGATAAACTGCCTCCCGCTCAATAGTTAACGCGCAAGTTGGTGCATAGCTAAGCGGTCACCCATCCAAGTACTGCCCGCGAGAGAAGCTGCTTAACTTGGAAAACCGCCGAAGCTATACACCGACCGTGCGCCCACTGCTCTCGGTTATACACTCTTTATACATTTTTTTTATTGATAATCATTTTTTCAACCTGGTAGGCACTTCTGGAAATCACAGTTATTTCAAGTGACGTGTAAACATCGGTTTTCACCGTTGCGCATTCAGTTGTGAAATGACTTGTAATAATTTACAAGTTACTTGAAGTACCTGATGAACACTCGTGGCAAGGGATGAGATTTTTGACGCACCATCCACTTCTCTCAAGACACGATCTTCATCCAAGCTGACGAAAGATTAAGGAACCTCAATGACAATATATATATATATATATATATATATATGTATATTAAGGATAGAACTTTGTCGATTCGATGTATATAGCATTTAACATCGGAGAGTGCACGGAATGCAGTCGACCTAGCTCTGTCGCCGCGAAGAAAGAGAGAGAGAGAGAGAGAGAGAGAGAGAGAGAGAAAGGGGAGTGGGTTCTGCCGCTTTATCCTTTTACGTACATATCATTTATGTACGGCTTCGGCTGGCCGACGTCATCTCGGCGTTTGTCGCGTGGTGAATATGTTTCTGGGTATCTATATCGAGTAGGGGAGGTCGAGGTAATCGCCAGTGACACAGGATTGTTTTTTTTTTCCAAATACAAAATTTAATATGCTAATTTTTATTTAAAAATATTGTGAATCACATATTTTTTGTCGTCAACTTTCTTTTCGAATTACGGGGATTATGTAAGGAATGGTTGAAATGCTATCGCAGTCACGATAAAAACTTGTTGTCCAATAGATTCAGCGGAAGATAACGGTGCGCTGGTTTTATTTTTATTCATAGTGAAATAGAGTAGCGCAAGAAGTGTCGATAGACGAAATACAGGAAATTTCTTCTTTATTCTAAAGGATTTCGTCACGTTAGAATAGCCATTCTTACGCTATTTCCCATAATTTACTTTCAACGATCATCTCGTGAAATTGAGCACAATAGTTATAAATGAAAGGGTTGGGTAAATAGTTATCTTACAGTTATTGACACGCCGCTACTTTTATGAAATGATAATTATGGCATACATTGCTACATCGATTATTTCATACTCCCGGTACGTCAAAAGTATTCGTGACTTAAATTTGTATTACTATATCGCCTTAATTATTCAAACACTCTATTTCTGTACCTATGCTTTTAATTACTATTTATTAATTCTCATACATAATCATAACCCTATTCATAATCTTCGTGGTGGTGGGGGGGGGGGGGGGGGGACAAGGTAACACCAAAAAAATTCCAAGTCTCTACAAATTTATATTACATTGTTTGTATTTATTAGAAAAATATAGGAATTATATCCTCGATTTTGTGATTTATCTGTAAATTCATGAAAATGATCATTTTCATCAATCTTTATTAGATTCTGAATTTCAGTACAATAAAATATTTGAAGCTATGAAATATTGATTTTGTTAGAAAAATAATTGCATTATTGTAAATGAAGTAATTAATATTTGAAAGCAGAGAATGATGGTGGTGGTGGATCGAATGATAGGAGAGTGCGTGCGGCCATGGGAGCAGAGATCCCTGAAACAGAAACCCCTGGCATTTTCCGCTTTTATAGACTGTGAATCCCACAAGCATTCCATAACCGCATTATACATTCCATCTGCACCGTACCCTGCACTCTGGGCTGACAGTATGATGACCATTCGCGCCGCGAAAATACCGCGTATGCGCCCGGCTCGTACAATCCCAGGGCTACGTCCCGTAATTATTCTTAATAGCGTGAAAGTTCGAACGCGCACGAGGGAAGTTCCGATCTCTACAATTACGAACGTGGGTCTGTGCTTTCTGTTCTGTTCCACAAACAAAAAAAATTAAAATTTCGGCTTCAGGCGAAAAAAAGGGCATCAATATTCCGAGGCCGCACGAAACTGATTATCAAAGTTCCGCCCGAAGCTCCCCAACTTTTACATTGTTATAAGCCGAATTAAAATGACAAATCGTTCAAACGCCCACCCGAAACGTTAGTGTCAACTTTCTTCGAAATAAAATTTGTGTTTACCCCATTTAAATCTGATATTCAAATTATAATATCTATTTACGTGACAAAAAATTCATATAGCCCAAAATATTGACACGAAGTTTTGTATGGCATTGGAAAAAAAAAACTCTCACTTCGAGTGAATTATTGATTCAGTGAATAATGAAACAATTTTTGCTTTTTCTACAGTTGAAAAAAGACTTCACATTTTTTTTACAACGAAATACGATCTATTAGCTCACATGTTTGATGTATTGATAAACGATAATCATTTTTTAACAAATGTCAAAATCTGCGAGGCGTGTCAGAGAGCGAGAAGCGATATTGCATTAGCGAAGTTCTTGATGTACAGCTGCGGCAATAGTGGCGCGACTCTGGAACCATTGGAGCTGAGAAAAAGTTGGGATTCCGCAAAGACTGCATCGCTTCGAAGCGGCAGTTAGCTATCGCGGCGCTTGTAAGCGGTGAGCACCACTTCCGCGAGCAACAATGGTGCTTGGAAATAGAACGGATATCGTACTACACGCAGCGTATCATCGCGAAAGGTCCATAAGTACATGCATTGTGGCTATATCACTGGTCAATCGTTTACTCGCACACACTCACCTGCTCTTTTGCGCCAATTTTCTTCTCTCATTCAAACGGTACATAACATTTGTTATTACACACTGAAAAAGTAATCTTATCTAGGAAACTCCACTATTGGTTATGGGCCGGTGAATTTTATTCTCGGTCCGAAATAAATCATGTTTTTTCCTCGAAGAAAAAATATCACCAAAAATAATATATTAGGTTGGGGAAAAAGAAATCCATTATTTTTTCGGTAGATGAGAAATCGGAGAAATGATCGAAGTTGACCGGCATGTTAGCAGTCGTAACATCGCCCAGGAGCTAAAAATCGATCATAAAACAGTTTTAAACCATTTACACAAAGCTGGATTCAAAAAGAAGCTCGATGTTTGGGTGCCACACCAATTAACAGAAAAAAACATGATGGATCGAATTTCCATCTGCGAAGCCTTGGCCAAACGGAATGAGATAGACCCATTTCTTAAACGGATGGTGACTGGAGATGAGAAATGGATCACATACGATAACCCTGTGCGAAAACGATCGTGGTGAAAAGCGGTGAAGCACCTCAAACGGTGGCCAAACCAGGACTAACGGCCAGGAAGGTTCTGCTATGCATTTGGTGGCACTGGAAGGGGATTATTTATTATGAGTTGCTTCTATATGGCCAAACGCTAAATTCTGATCTCTACTGTCAACAACTGGACCGTTTGAAGATAGCGATTGACCAGAAACGGCCAGAATTGTCCAACACCAGGAGAGGTGTCGTATTCCACCAGGACAACGCTAGGCCACACACATCTACAGTGACTCGCCAGAAACTTCGGGAGCTTGGTTGGGAAGTTTTAATTCATCCGCCATACAGTCCGGACTTGGCACCAAGCGATTATCATCTTTTTCTTGCATTGCAAAATTTCTTTAATGATAAAAAATTGGCATCTAGGGAGGATTGTGAAAATCGACTACTAGAGTTTTTTGCAAATAGAGACCAAGACTTCTATGAGAGAGGCATTATGAAGTTACCTTTAAAATGGCAACTAATCATACAACAAAACGATGCATATTTGACCAAAATCGGACAATCCGAAGCATGTTAAATAAAGTCCTGAAGTTCATATAAAAATAATGGATGTCTTTTTCCCCAACCTAATATTATTAATGATTTATGAGTACGTCGTGAATGTCTCCACAAGAAAACAACTGAACAGTGGTTTGTAAGGCTGATGGTAAAAAAAAAAGAAGAAGTTGTGATTGGTGGCAGGATTGAAATTTGTTATTTTTGCTTCCTTATAGAGGAAGTTTGTTTTCATGAAAAATTTTTTTTCGAGATTTTCATGTCAGTATGCTTAGAACCACCCAAAACGTCGAGAAAAGTGCTTTAGAAAATGTGCGTGTGTGAGTGTGTGTGTGTGTGTGTTTCAAGGACCGAAAATTCAATCGTCGATAACTCGCGAATGGCACGATCGATCGAGCTCAAATTTGGCGCGCAAGTAGAGTATTAATTCCCCTTCAATTGCTGTAATTTTTGAGAAAATATATCTATGTAAACTGATTTTATAGAGTTTTTTATTTTTTTGAAAAATTTCGTATACTCTCTAACTTTCGTAAAAGTTTGCCGATATGGCTAAATAGTTCTTTATAACTAGAGAGACATTAAATGCTGCTTGGTATTGAATTTCGACAAAATCGGTAAAGCGGTTCGGATTTTATAGAGTTTTGAATTTTTGGAAAAAAAAACAAAATTTTGCTATAAATCGCGTCGAATTTCAGCAAATTAACTGAAATGTTCTATAAACGAAAAATAACATACAGTCCTACTGTGTACCAAATTTGGTGGTGATCGGTTAAAGTCGTTCAAATATTACACCATTTTGAATATTTGAAAAAATAGCGATTTTCGCTATAACCTCCGCAAAAGTTAATAAAGTAAAGGAAAAGTTTGTGCCGAATAAAAATGAGATGTGCCGGTAATTTATTCATTTACTCAAAACAAGGACACAAAGTAGAACCTTGCACATTGTTTCCTCATTTAATTTTGCTCTTCACAATGCTTCCTCTATGAGGAAGCCAAAATCAGTTACAATACTTCCTCGTAAAGGTTGCTATGTAAAGAGCAAAATTAAATGAGGAAGCAATGTTCAAGGTTCTACTTTGCATCCTTTTTGTTCCAGGAATTAATGATTATTAAAAAATCATATTTTTGGGGAAAAACTTTATTTTCGATAATTGAATGTTTTTTAATATTGCAGATGCATCCGTCAATGTTTCCGGATTGCATAACTGTATCTTGGAATGTTAGGTACTTAGTTATGGCCCACTAATGATTTCGCCATAGCGCTCGATTCAATTAAAACTCTTCTCCATTAAGGGGAACGCGCGCGCTCGCGCGCGTGCTAATGGCTGTACACGCTTGTTATGTATTATATTATCCGTTGCGAGCGTGTGGTATTATACTAAGGATATCGCGGGGCGACTCCGGTTAGAAGTTTACGCTTCGCGTGCTTCGGAATTCCGAGCCTCTTTTTACGCGCGGAATATTCTTTTCTGTCCTTAGACTTTTTTTTTCTGTGCCGCATCAATAATTGCAATCTTATTTGCAACACTGAGTCCGTTCCCAATTTTCTTCTTTTTTTTTTCTCCAAGAAAAACTCAGGGCTAATTAAATTCATTTTTCATTTTGAGTGTGATTACTAAGTTTTTTCAATTTTTTTATATTTGGTGAAAAAATTGGCATAAATTTTTTTTTTCTCATTCATCAGCTGACTAAAAAAATACCCTCACCTTGATGAACTGTCGTAAATGATTCAGGGGTTTCACAATAATAACGACTTTTGTCTATAAAAAAAAAAAAAAAAAAAAAAAAAAAAAAAAAAAAAAATTGAGATCAGCGATTGAGACATAAGAGAACGTAGTGCATCGATAATCGGTCACCCATCCGTTTAGTGGCTGTCAGTGACACTTTAACCACGTTTAGCTTTGAGTAGCGCCGCAATGCATGTTATATAAGAATACATTGCATTGAAGACATACTTCAGGTTCCAATGGTTCAGTTGGTACATCTTGACAGCTGTCAAGCCCGCGGGTTTTTGGCATCGTGCGACGATGATACTGAATTCAATTATCGATTCCTTCGACAGATCGTACCAGTTGCATTGCGCGAGTGCTTCGCCTATTTCTTCGCAGCAGGTGGTCAAGTATTCGCCGGCATGGTAGTTCATACAAAGCATCGCGGTCGTAATTGCGATAATCACGAGATGACGGAAAGTGACCATAGTGAAGAAGCCACGTTCATCGATGACCACTTTGATCGCTGTAGAAGAGAGGAGAAAATATCGCCACATTTTCATTGACAACCCAACAGTATTATCCGGTAAGGTCAAGAAAAAAATCTAAGTTCACGCTTACACATTCCACAGATGAAAAATTGCGAGAAGAAGATCGTAATCGTTACGAGTAAACTGAACGAAGCGTCGAGCTGTGAGCTCAAATCGAGAAGTAAATTATGCCTGTCGACGAGCCGCCTTAATTCCATTCTACTCACTTTTTTCTCTTTGATTTTCAGTAAGTGTTCGAACTGCCTCTTCAGGATCTTGTACTGACCGCAGAGGTGCATAGTCAAACTCCAGGACAGCGTGACACTGATTCGCCTTGGTATCATCACAAAGATGTAACAGAACAAACTCAGAACTGGGAGGAGTTGAGACCAGATGGAGTCGTCGTCCGATGCACAGGTGTCTTGTTCATTTATCAGAAGAAATCTGTCGACAAATGGAATGGACGAGATGTCGAGAGCGATGATGGAGGCTATGATGTAGAGCGTGATAGCCCAGAAGACAAACGCCCCACTTCGGTTATGCCGTTGAATGATGTCGCGCTCTTCGGGGTCTGTAATCGTCGACCAGTCTTCTATGGTTGCCTCGATCGGAGCAATCATGGAACGGACGGATATCCGGAGACCGACGTGAGCCAAAACTCCAAGGATCGAGGATGCAACTCGTTCTGCATGACGTTGCTGATGCGCAACTGGGAGACACTTTGCCAGGGGATACATGAGACACGTTAAAATGATCGACACCTACACGAAAAATATGAAAAATTGATGAAATAACGTAAATGTGATGGACTATCAATTGTTGAGTGGATTAGGCGCGTTGACTTTGTTCAATACCTCCACTAATAAAGTGCTTGAGAAGATTATCGTTGACCGAAGCGATTGTCTGTCCAGTGGCCAAACTCCAATTGCTCTCATAAAAACTCTGTAGATCCGAAAAGTTTCTCCATTCACGTTCAAGAGAACCATTTTTGTTTGCCGCTGAAGAAATCTTGTGGTCGTGAATCACCGAAAGTATCACGGAGAAATGTATATTCTCTCGATAGATAGTCTATGGTGATGAGTATCGTTCTTTGATGACATGCACCGAACCACTGAGCTGTAAACGCAGCTTCGACTGCATTGATCACACTTGAAACTATTTTGTAATAACCATGTCACGCTATTCGCTAAATTACTTATGGCGCTTAATCTTTGCGCATTATCTATGAAGCAGGAAAGTAGCAGTTGCATAGGATATTAGATGACAATTATTGCAATAGATCGTGCGGACATGGCAAAGGGCTGACCTTGACAATTAAACAGTAAAATATCGACCATTTTTCGAAGCACAACTTTTGTATCTTTATTACGAGAAAAATATCAAATACCATCCAGCCAACACATTTCACACACTTTTTCATTGGCCGAACGATTGGCCATCTAAACTTGAACATTCATTTGTAAATCTTCGATAAAATGATATGCCGTTCGCGGATGACCGCCAGATTCGCACTTTATACACCCTTAGTTTTGATTGCCTCCGCGATGCACGTTATATAAGAGTACATCGTATTGCACACAGCGCTCAAATTCAAATGGTTCAGCCTGTACATCTTGAGAGCTGTCAAAACCGGAGGCTTTTGACAGCGGACAATGATAATACTGTAATTAGTTATGGATTCTTTTGACAGATCGTACCAGTTACATTGCGTGAACTCTTCGCCAATTTCTTCGGCGGAAGAGGTCAAGTATTCCCCGGCACAGAAGTACATGGAACAAAGCTGTACTATCGCGATTGCGATGGTCATGAGATTATAGAGCTCGGCTGTAGTGAAGAACGCACCTTCGTTGACGAGCACTTGGATCGCTGTAGAGGAGACAATTTCGACATTGATAATCTCACAGTGTTATCTGGAAAAACTTGGCGAAAATGTAAGTTCATGCTTACCCATTTCACAAATGAAAAATTGTGAGCAGAATATCGTTATCGACACGAGGACATTGAACGAGTTCTCAAGATCTTTGCTCAAATCGAAAAGTACATTGTGCCTGTCGACGAGCCGCCCTAATACTTTGCGAATCACTCTTTTATCTTTGATTTTCAGAAAATCTTGGAAACGCTTCTTCAGGATCTTGTATTGACTCGAGAGGTGCATCGTGAGGCTCCAGAACAGCAGTACACAGATTCGCCGCGGTATACTTACAAGGACATAACAGATGAAACTTAAAATTGGGAGCACTTCCGACCAGATGACCTCACCGTTGATTGCGCTGGTATCCCGTTCATTCATCAATACGACTTTATCGAAAAATGGAAGAGACATCAAGTCGACGCTGAGGATGGTACCAATGATGTACAAAGTCATTGCCCACACGACAAACGCCCCACGCCGGTTGTGTTCTTCCATGATATCGCGCTCTTCAGGGTCGATAATCGTCGACCAATCTTCTATCGCTGCCTCGATCAGGCCGATCATAGATCGCCCGTGGATTCGAAGACCGATGTGAGCTAGAACGCCAATGACTGAGGCTGCAACCCTTTCGTCGTGCTTTTGCTTAATCTTGGGAGAAACACTTGCGAGAGGATGCATCAGACACGTTGAAATGATCGTCAACTATTCGAAAAATATGAAAAACGAGTGAAGTTACGTTAACGTAATGGCTAAGTGAGTCAGAGATGTTGAAATTGTAGAATACCTCCACTGTTAAAGTGACTGAGAAGACTATCGTTGACCGACACGACTTTCTGTCCAGTGGCCAAACTCCAAATGCTCTCATGCCTATTCGGAAGTTCCGAAAAGTTTCGCCGTTCACATTGAAGTGAACCATTTCGTTGAGCAAGCTTTGTTTTCGTGAATTACACGAAATATTTATGAAGATGCTTATGTTTCTTTTAGTAACTAGTTGATGGTGATTCGCGTCCTTCTTCCAGGACATTCACTGATGGACTGAGCTGTAAACAAACGGCACGTTCATCACAATTCTAACTATTTTGTAACAACCATGTCACGCAATTGGCTTTATTACCTGGGACGCATATCTTCGCGCTGATCTATGACAGGAAAGCTGCAGTTGCATAGGATATAAGGTGGAAATTATTGGAATGGATCGTGCGGATGTGGCAACTGGCAGACCTTGAAAGTTAAATACTAAAATATCGACCAATTCTCGATGCGCGACAAATATGTTTACAATTTTGTACCTTTTGTACGAGAAAAGTATGAAGTATCTGCAACTGACACATTTCAAGTCTTCTTCAAATATTAATTTGTAAATCTTCGGTGAGGTTGCAGGATCGAACGAAAAGATTTTCGGGTGAATCTGCCGGTTAAAAAATCGGTATAAAAAGAAGAGAACAATTTGTTTTTTTTTTTTTTTTCTCATTAAATATCGACAGAACCCGTTTATCAATAGGAGAAAAAACGTGGACTCTAAAGATGACCGAAATCGGGCCGTTCACCTCATTTCTTGTTTCGAATTCTGCAAGTACCGATTGCATATCTACTTTAAGGCCAGAGACTCATTAGCGGTCGTCAGCCACCTGAGTGTTTATCGATTTCGTTCGATGCTTCCATAAAAGTGTCTTGTCGACCCCGAAGAGCCGTGGCGCACGACAATTGTCGGGTACTTTGCGTAATTGTCGCTTTCGAAATGTATCGCATGTCGGAGGCGACACTGCGTGTGTCGTTCGAATTGCGATCGAAACGACAACGAAAAACTCGTTTGTCTTTTTTTTTCTTTCTACAATCATTTACGGATCTGTCCGTAAATATACTAATCCGGCGTTCCAGAATCCGTCGAGTCGTTAACGGAATCCGTGGAAACGGTAATGATAAAGTGTGTGATCCGCGCGGATTCTTTTCAACTGCTCGCCATTCTTCTGACGATCTAGACACACGATTCTTCGGATTCTGTTCTTTATCCAAATCTTGTCTTCGTCGCCACTCCGCTTATAGTATGCCTATACTTAAGCGCGCTTTATTTGGTACTCTCCTCTGTCGAATGACTCATTTGAGTGCACGTTATTTTTGTATGCTAATTTGAAGAACACTTGTAATTACGAAATTAATTCTTCTGGCTAAAAATCAGTGTACTGCAATTTTTTGGGAGAAAAAAATTCTGTTACATTGCGTATAATAATAAAAAATACAAAAAAACAGGACTGTTAGTAAATTAATGAATAACAGAAAAATATTGAAAAATTTCAAATATGCGGTGCATTAGTTTTGGCCGCGACAATATCGAATGTCGTCAAACACAGGATCTTAATATTTTCACGGTTCTTTGGCACCGAGATGAGCTCTATCGAGAAGAAGAACCGTGATGCGAGTTTCGCATCGAGAATGTGGCGCTCGCAACGCCCGCCGGCTATGAATTCCGTTACACAGCGCGCACTTGTACGATCTTCTCTTTTCTCTCTCTCTCTCTCTCTCATTCTCTCGCTCCACCAACAACACGTATCTCCTCAGCTCGGTGCGGCTCACGACGAAATTTTTCAACCTTCTCTCCGCTCTCCTCTCTTCTCGAGAGATCGGTACCAAAGCAGCTGGGCAACAGCATAGAGATCTACACACGCAAATCTAAATATATATGAGGCATTCCATAACATTTAGGCGACTAAAAAATTTTCTCTCTGATAACTACTTACAAACGTACTTATTTAAAAAATGTAATTCGTATCCTAAATTAAAATACTAAAGAACACTTATTTTTTTTTATTGATTACAGACATTTTACTGAAGCAAAAAAAAAAGTGTCGTTTTGTTTTTCGAGACCTGAATTGATATGGAATGGCTTATGCAGAAATCTATTCGAATGGCCATTACTCTTTAGGACAGCTAGTACAGTGAGCCCGTAGCATAAAATATTCCGATACGATAAATAAAAACACCGTGAATTTCTCTTCTTCACACAAGCTTTTACCGGCTGAACATTTTTCAAGCTAAGCCCACACGTTTTCTCTCGTTAGGGTAATGCAGAGAGCATAAACGATAAGGAAAACGTGCGCGCGCGCCTCTCCAATGCTTAACGATCTTCAGATCGATTCGGGTCGATGCGATTATCGCAGTTGGAGTATACAACAGAATGTGGCGTATCTTGGACGCGATGGAGATGAAAAAATGAGAGTAAAAATAGTATCTCACGTTCACTGCGGCAACTTATCTATTGTCTGGTCGAGGTTGCGGCGATGCTGTTTAATAAACTGAGGGAATACAATTTTACAGAAAAATTTACGTAAATGGGAATGCCCGACTATGTCTCTTTAAAGATTAATTCTGTTTGGACCACCGCACTTACTTATCTAATTTTCTTGCAGGGTCGCAGGGATGATGGGGTACCGATTACTTTACGTTCGACTCTAACTCCTACACACGATCGAGTGATTGCTTGGCAGTGACCCCACTAGTCTGGGGTCAATCTGCTTTCTACTTCTCACATTCTATGCAAGAGATTCCGTACTCCGGATGCTGCTGCTGGGAACAAGTTGACGCCAACTGAGAAAAACATACTTTCACGGGCTCATCGCATACATGCATATATCGATAAATGAAAATATCCCGCTGTGCCAGATACCGCACCGGGGAGGAAAAATTGCGGCTGATGGAAAGTGCCGAAGTTTCTCGGCAACTCTCGCATCGCTCGCTATTTTTATTCCATCTTAATTGAGGGAAATTGCTGGCGGATCGATCGAACAAATTGCATCGAAGTCATAATCGATTTCAGCGTTTATTTTTATATCTCGAATCCCAGGCAATTCAAATAAATGAGTTCCAATAAAAATTAATTTAACAAAAATTAAGCCACGACACAAATTTGAAAATAAAAATGTATCGTTATACCGTTGAATAAATCTACACGAAATTTAATGTACAAATACCGGACATTTTAATACATGACATGAAAATAAATTTAATATGGATTGTCCAGTTTAACGAGATCACTTTGGTGCAAATTATTTGTCACACAAATTCCATTTATTAATACTAATACTTTTGTATTTTTTCAGGGAGTGGCTAAAAGCAGCAGCAGCAGCAGCAGCTTGGAACATTCAGATCTGCGGAGATCATAATCAGAAGTGCCAACGAGAAAGGAAGAGCCAGGAGCCTTCGATCGGTCGGTAGGACGAGCGATGAATGGCTCGTTGGATTGAGGACAGGAACGCCGAGGAACGTCGAGGAGGAGAATGGCAACAGCAACGAGCAATCCTCTCTGCAGAGAAGAGCCGACCAAGACCGAGCAGGAGTTTGTGACGGTTGTCAGCGTCGGCAGTCAGCCGACAAATGTTGAGAATTTTGTCACTGTCCTGTCCATCGGCACCGAGGACAAAAATCACTGTCAGGCTGTGCGCGAGAGAACGTCCATCGCCGCCAGTCCCTCGGAAATCCATCCTGAGGAACAGGTCGAGGTCTTCAGACTGCCGGGAGAACCTCTTGGGTTTGGGCTCAAGTTCGAGGGTGGCGCCAAAAATGCCGAGAAGGTCAAGAGACTCTTCGTACAAAGTTGCGCCGAACAGAGCCCCGCCAGTCGCGCCAAGTGCTCGTGGGGCACGATAGGCGAAGGAGATGAGGTCAGTGACTTTAACGTCAAAAAAATAGAAGCTTTTAGTTTAGTACTACACTCGAAGAAAATATCGCAGAAGTCAATTTAAGTTTATTCAAGAGGCTTTGAAGTTGCTTTTAAAAATTATTTGACACTGAGTTGTCGGTTCACTTAAGATTATTTATTTGTATGTAGCTTTTATTTAAGTAATGCAATGAACTAATTGAATTTGGATAGATAAAGGTATCCTTATAATTAATTCGAAATTTGAGCTTGTAATAAAATAAGAGTAACTATATTTTCTAAATTTCTCAACAGGTATTGTCGATCGATGGAGTACCAGTTACCCACATGAGCCGTCTTGATTGCGTGAGACGCCTCAAAGAATCACAACTAGTGATAAAGCTGATGATACGATGTCGCGGCGCTCTGAGACCGGAAGTCGTGAGCGCCGAACGTAAATCCCCACCAGATATTGTTGCGAAGAGCGATAAAACCCCACCGGAACTTCCCTCGGTACCTCCCCCGGTACCGCCAAGAAAATTGAGGCAAGCCCGTGGCTCGGCGGACGGTGAAGCCAATCCAATACCCGCGAAGAAGACGTGGAACGGTAGCCCCAAATCGAACAGCGGCTCCTCTTCGCAAACGGATTCACCGCAATCGCAGAAAATTTCGCACGGAACCTCTGTTGCGAGCAATGGCAAATCTATGTCACAAGAATTATCAAACTCGGTCGGCAATAGCTCTCACGGCTCGCCGAACGAATCCTCAAAACGATCTTCTAAGGAAGCATCGCCGGAAATGACGAAATCGAAATCGAAATCGGTAAAAATTTTACTGTGTGTTTCGCGATATTTTTCTCTTACCTTACGCAAAGAATAATAAAATCTTCAATTTTATATAAGTACTATAAAAATACGCTAAAAGTGTCGATCAACGTCGAGCTGATATAATTTCTCAATAAACTTCACTGAAAATGCTTCGGAAAATTGTTAGAAAAAATCAAACTTTACAATCATCCCCAAATTTTTCTATCAACATAAACATATTTTCAGGAACCACCGGAAGCGATGGTTTATCTGGACGCAAGATCGCAGGACGGTTCGAGCACTCACGGAAGTACGTCCGATGACACCGGAAGTTCGATGTCAACGGTAGTAGACAGATTTTCGATGAGCGATCGTTTCTCGACAGTCTCAACAACATCAACGACATCAGGCGGCACATCGGATCATCCAGGATCACTGGAACGGTCGGAGGATCATTCCGACGAGAACCGCGATTTTCGGGACACCAAACGTCTTCCACCCTTCGAGCAACTCGAGCAAGATTTTCTCACGAATTCCTCGGACTATCTTCTCAAACGTTTGGCGAATTCCGAAGCCGTGACTCACGTGGATTCGCGAGGAGAGGCTGGAGCAGTTGTTGAGAGGATCACCGCGGTCGTCGCACCGAACACGGTCCTTATCGAGGAGACTTTAACCCTCCAGCCTCCGCTGAGTTTTCAGGACGCTCCGTTAAGTTACGGCCACGAAACGAGACCGGATCTCGTTTACACCGCCGATCTCGCCGGAGATTCGACGACGCATTTTCGACCAATACGCGACGCGGCCTCGATAGTGGAATCCGTTAACGGCGAAAATTTGCAAAACGCGGCGCCATCTTTGCCCGCCCGAAATCACGTCAACAGAATTCCTGTTAATCAGCAAAAAATCTCGCCGGAAACGCACAGTGTCGGTCAGACCGTTTGCCAGTCTCTCCCAAAGCCTAGAGAATCGATTGAGATAATCGCACCGATTTTACCACCGAAACCCATGCCCAGAAAGGACCTAAAATCGAAGAGGAACAGACCACCCCCGCCTCCACCGCCTCCCAGAAGAGAACCGCCTCCCCCTGTTCCCCTACGTGGACAAACGGAAGTCAGAGCGACTTCTGACATTACTATTGTCGAAATATCAAGCGTTGAATCGAAAGAATCGAAATTCGCTTTCGAGAATAACAAAAGCTCGAATAACGTACCACAAGTAGAACCAAATAACGGACATTTTTCAGCGAATAATCAACGGGATGAGCTCGACGAAAGCGAGAGCAACGGAGAATCGTCAAACGGAGAAGATCAACTGGATTTTTCAACGGAAAACAGTCCGATTAGAATGCATTATGATCCGGAAAGGACGAACAAAGTCTTGGAGATAATTGAGATGAAGAAGGTCAAAGCCTTCGGAGAATCTACGTCAAATAGATCACCGATGAAAATCACTCACGAGACAAGCGAAAATGAATGTTGTCCGATTTCTCTGGCGAAGAGAACGACGGAAATCGTGCCTGCGCCGAGGGAGAAGAAAAAATTGACGGAAATTAAGAGGGACAGTACGATGTCGTCGGAAATCGAGGATTCCGAGACTCCGACCGGTAGTATTTCGGAAAATTGGCAGGACGCGAAGGAAAAGCAAGATAGCAGTGAGAATCCGTCGATTAGCAATAATAGAGGAAATCCTCTTCCTGATGGACCCGCTGCTGATTCGATTGGTAGAAAAGACGCGGATCTGCAAAAAAGTAGCAACGACGATGAGGATGATGAAACTTATCGATCTTTGGACGAGATCAAAGAAGATTTTAAGAGCTCTGAAACTAATGGGACGTTGAGCAGCAGCGAGGAAGACGAAGACGATCCTGCGGGTGCAGCACAAAGAGAAGCCGGCGACTCGACGAGTGACGAGAGCGAGGACAACGGGGATGATGATTACTACTGGCAGAGTAACCTCGCAACGATTGGCGAAGAGGAGGAGACATCCTCGTTGGAATACGCAACTGCGTAAGTTCGTCGCGTGCACAAATCTCGTTATTGCAGCCACACGCGATCGCGTTAATGCGAAACACTTTGCGTAATATTCACGGCAGCCTAATAACGTCATGTTAAATAGTTACCAAAGATGTGAGAATTCCGAGTGTATATCGTTTACTACAAAGGCGAATCGATTTCGAAGCATTTTGTGGGTTTTTGGTCTATTCATGGAAACAAAGAGGTGAATTAAGTTATTTCGAACCTTCGGCCGTGTAATTTCAGACGGATACGCATAACTTAAGGGAGTTCTTCCGAATGTTCATATGAATTTCACGAGGGAATTCAATAGTTGTATCGTCACTTTTTGCATAACGATTAAAAAATATGCACCCTTTTTTAAAAACTGACATTAGGGAAATTGTAATTTTTATTCCAAAGTCATGAATTCAGAGTCCCCATTAATTTCTCCTGTGAATTAGTGGGGCCATTCTTAAGCGCTCCAGGAATTTTATCGAGAATTTATATAATGTCATCCCAGATTTGGTGAAAAAAAATTTTCCCTGTTGCAATTACTTATTCGATCGTCGAGAGTCGAAAAGCGTATCAAATCGGTATTTTAATTGTAGAGACTTTTCTGATTGTGTTTTTTTTTTGGTTGCAATTTTTACTGATCATTTACGAGATAATGTACTGAAAACGTGTAATTTCAGTCCGAAATTGCGGGTTTTTAATTGATTGCTGCTACAGATCCGAAAGTCCATCAATATTCGTTATATCCTCTTCGTAACCCAAATATTATTCTCTCAAGAGAAGCGATTGCGAAATACCATTGACGCTGGGAACTGTTTATCTCGTTTACCCCCCGCAAAGAATCATTCACACTAGAGGGCTAACTAATAGTCACCGGAAATCAATCATCTCACAGCCTATGGGCACCGAGCCTCATTCCTCTACGTTTTGTTTTCTTTCTTTTTCATTATTTATTCTTACAATACGACCATCGACAAATCACGAGCTGTTTCGACGCCTGAGAAACATGGGCAGTCAAGAGGAAAGGTTAATTGGCCACATAGAGATAGAAAAAGTGAAACTTACGATTGCGTCCTCCTACCACGTCCGATATAACGCGTGCAGAGCGATTAAGCTCGTATTAATGCATAGCGCGTTCAGTTTACTAAATACCACATTAATATGCACATATGTTAAAATACATTGATGCACTAAAGTAGAACTTTGTATAAAATACTGACCGCAGTGAATGTGCGATAAATTCAATTAAACCACATTTATTAAGCAACATGCTAATCAATTTTTCCACAAACAGAATTTAAATCGATAAAACTAACTTTGTTAGATCACAAAAAAAAAAACATTATATAAAAGAAACAAAATATGTGAAAAAATGCACATAAATCGTGCAAATACAAGTAGAAATTTCGGTACATTTAACAGAAGTATCAATGTCATTTTTTTGTGTAAACGTCTGCTTCGACGGTGAAAAACGAAATATTAATATGCGGTAAATGTTCGTTTCAGAAATAAGGACGTGAAGGAATCCGAGGACAATTCAACGAATGGAAAAGACGAGGGGAAGACCGAATTGCGGGGGAGTACCGTCGAGAAAAACGAAACGATGAGGAACGGTGGTGAGTGGCTTTGGATTATCTAGAAACATCGGGAATATATAGAGGAATCGTGGGGTTCGGTACACACCCATTGGAAAGAAAGGCCCACGCGCTTCGCAGCGACGACCACAAGCACTTTGCAAAAGGTTACGCGCTCGCCTTCCTTTTATTACGTACGTTGGGTGGGGTGACGTGCTGTGGTGTTCTAACTGGCAGCCGATGCGAATGCAACGTGCATAAAACCGCGAGATATACCGCAGCAAAACTGCCGATGCGGTTCTAATAGCCTCGAGAGACAAAGACTCACGGGAAACGCGTATCTATTCATCCTGGGTTAAGATATCCTCGCTCAATGAAATTCTTTAGCTTGCTTATCGTTTTTTCCACGAATACACATAATAATCCCACCCTCTTATATAGATAACGCGTTAATAATGCAATAATAATGTAAAAGTGGAAATGTGTCTGAGAGAGTGTTACACAGAAAGAAAAATGTTCACTCGCTTCTAACATGCAGATATTCCCTGAGGAGACAGCCTCGTTTCCATAGCTACCACAACAATAAATTATCGCACGTCTGGATAAATAATAGCGAGAATAAATGTTCTTACAGCAGAACTAATTACATTGGGAAAAGAGATTGGTTGGGTTTTGTAAATGCGGCGAACACGCGCTGTCATTAGTTTTTCATCTACTACACGTGTTGCTCTATCCGGAAGTGAATTATTTTGGACTTTTATTTGAGAAGCTCTGGCAGCTGGATTTTGTTGAAGCGACTCATTTATTCAGATTTTTTAATGCAAGAAGCCACGAAAAAAAAAATCTTTTCAAATTCATCAGAATATCCTGAATACTTGAAGCGATTGCAAAAATCACCGCAAGTGTTATTTGATTTTCCGAAACATTCATACGCAAAACTCATTCTCATTTCTCATCGACAGGGAAGCTCGTCCCTGGAGTAACGAAGAGTCCTCCCGTCGATTCCCATGACCACTCCTTCCATAACGGAAGAAATGACTGAATCCTGAAGACCGAAGCAATAGCTTTGAAAAAATCCCTACAAATATCCTCCGCGACTCGCAACTGTAACACGCAATCTTAAACATCTCGACACGCGGCGTAAACGCCCATACGCAAAACTCTTCCTTTCTCCATCTCCTTTCCTCATCTCTCAGTGGCCGGGAAACTGGTCCCCGAAATAACGAGTACTCCTCACGTTGATTCCCATAACCACTCCTCGAAAGTGGAAATTACCGAAGCCAGAACTTAATCCGACCGCGGCTCCTGGTGGCAGGGATGCTGATGGTGGGTGTGAGAAAAACCGGCTCTCCATCAGGGAACTCAAGCTCGTCACCTCCTCCTCCTCCTCCTCCTCCTCTTCGATATCTTCGGCTCGCGTTGTTCGTATGTTGCTCTCACAAGTCGAAGGCTTGAGCTGTGTGAGAAGGTTGTACGAGTCGAGGTGAGAATTGACTCTGCTTCGGAGTACACCCGTTATAAGTGTGGGTGGCTGTAGCTGACGCCAGAAACGTTCCATGGGCAACGACGCTTATGCCCTATGCTGCTTTGTGCACCGGTGGTAGTGGTAGTTACAACAATATGGCGGTTTATGGAGGACGGGTCCTCTGGTTTCTCGATGATGCCGCTACCGAGACCATGGACCATAATGTGGCTCGCCATCACGATTCTCTCTCTCTCTCTCTCTCTGTCTCTCTCGTGCCGAAGCGTTCGCGGCTGTTGTATTGGCAGAGGCTGGACTGGCTCGCGGCAAAAGCTGCACTGCGCAGTGGCTGACCGCTCTCAAGGTCTCATTCCCCCTTATAATCGCGGGCGCGAGCGCACGCCACTACTTCGCCTTCCTTCCTTCCTCTCTTCCTTCCTTCCTTACTCTTCATGATCTCTTTCACTCTCCTATTCTCGCTGTACTTGTACATAGGTGCACATAGCCTCGACTCGGGGCGAGCCTCTCTTCTCTACCTTCTATCAGGCATTCCATATCACTTCACGTACTTGATCAATAATATTTTCTTTAAATGCCTTCCTGATCCGGATATTAAATTCCAATAAATGGAATCATGAAATTGTGGGCTTTTCGTGATTTGTGAATATGTGTTGGGCTTTAATGGATCATGTTGAATTTATTTTTGTCAATGGGATTTTAGAAAATTGAGGGGAGTCAGTGAATTAAAGAAAGTCGATAGAAATAAAATCTGATGTGATGAGCAATAAAATATCAGGATTGAACATTTTTTTAAAATGAATTCTTCATTTTTTTTGTCGGTGTTTTTTGAGTTTGTTGACTAATTTTTGTTAATTTGTTGGGAGAAACTTTATTTTTAGATGGTAAACTGATACGAAATGCCTCGTATGTTATATATGTAATATATGTTACACATGAGTACAGTGAACACATGTATGCATATTGTGGTTGTGTGTGCTGGTGCATACGAGCGTAGTACGAGTCGAGATAAGCGTTACGTTTATGGTATGCATGCAATCGCTCGCATGCCACATACGTGAGGTGTTTCATGGTATCGTATGCATCTATATATTTATTAGTCGCCGGTAGATGATTATACGAGAAGAGTTTATGTGATAGGAGCAGCAGGCCAATCAGAGAAACGACATTCCTGACGGAGGTGGAGGCTGTCGAAGAAAGGCACTACTTGCGCTTTGCAACTAGTATTATACTGACCCAAAGATCATTATTGGCACAGAGAGCACCAGTTGCAGAAATTGCAGCGCAAGAGAGACTGCGAAAAGTGCTCGTCGTTGGAACGCTTGGGAATCAGGATTATGCACGGTTTTTTTTTACTGCAGAAATTATAGGCACACTTACTTCTATGAACGATCTTTCCTAATCGCCTCTTTTAACTGCACAATTATTTTTCATTTATAAATATAATTGACAAAAATTAATAACATCACTTAAAATGAAAAATATATATATAGTAAAAAACGCAATCGTTTGCAAGTTTACCTGGATTACCAAATTTTTTTTTTTTTTTTTTTTTTTCAAAAAACCACAAATACTATCTTAGAGTACACTTTCCAACGAGTATTTACAACAACAAAAATTGACCTTCAACGATTTTTTTTACCGAGTTATGCCATTATAAACATATTCCTATGTTTTAGCCAATTACTGCCAAAATCCAATCTGCTCAAATTATTGCCCTGATTGAGCGATGAATCCCCATTCTTCTGGATATATCGTTTCGACTCAGTCCCGCTTTTAGCAAGGCAATAATTTCAGCAGATTGGATTTCAGTAAGCCGAGGCATTTCGATTAAGAATATGTTACTGTAATTTTTAATTGCTATGTACTCTGTATAATAAAATTAATGTTGAATGATCTTTCGCCTTAGGTTCTTGGCCGGTATGCCGCCTTAAACTTTTACTACACAGTTTTTAAATTGATTTGTCGAGGTGCAATGTTGATTGTAACAAAATCGTATTGGTGTAATTTAAAATAAAGCTACACTTTTCATGGATTAATTTTTAAAAATCAAAGTTACGAACAGCAATGTGGTTTCTTGGTTTACGAGGGTTTAGGATAGCTCCCGGGGCACGAATTTGTTAATTGTAATGCTGATATTGGCAGTATTTGGCTAAAACCTAAGAATATCATTATAATAGTATAATTCGGTGAAAAAAATCGTTGAGGGTCGATTTTTTTTGTAAATACTCGTTGGAAAGTGTACTCTAAGATAGTAAATGTGGTTTTTTGAGAAAAAAAAAAAAAAAAAAAAAAAAGGTAATCCAGGTAAACTTCCAAACGATTGCGTTTATTATTTCTGAAAGGTCACATAATTCCCTCCAAAACATAACAAAAAAGATCTCAATGTGATGAAAATTGACCAAGTTACAAGCATTTGAAAAATGGCAATTTTTCGATGAAAAATTTTGTTGCGATAATTTTGTTGCCGAGTGTATATATTGCAATCGCAATAGATATACAAAAATTCTTATTGTTCCAAAATTGATCGAAATAGTTTGTCACTTATGAAAATTACTGACTTGATTTTATAAAATTATTTTCTGTTCACAGATTTTGAAAGTTTGTTTTTTTTCCTGTGTGGAAGACAAAATTGCTGGTGAAGTCGTAAATCTGTTGAAGGATTTTTTGCGAATAATAAAAAATGCGGAAACTTTTTTCAAGGATGGAGTGTGTCCTTTTTGGTAAATAGATTTTCATAACGATTTCATCCGGCTGTAATTGGGGGAAACGCGGGTAATGGTGGGAAAATCGGAAATGGCAAGTAAAAAATTCCGCAACCATATAAGTAATGATTGACGCCAGCGGGATGCATTCCACGAGTGGTATGCGGTGATGATCTTGCGATCTGCGCGGTGTCCGGAGCCTCTGGAGTCACCGCCATAAGTTTTATACTTTATCGGTTAAATGTGCAAAGGGGAGTTGCTGTACAAAATCAAAATGGTCAAGCGGTTACGTCTACATTATTTTTGCAACATGCGTGGACGTAGCGGCAAGGAAACCCCCAAGGATTTTGTGGCGAGGAAGGCGCGACTTTAAAAGCGAAAAACTTTGAAGCACCGCAGCTCGTAAAATATCTCGCTGCGGTGATGGCTCGCACATTTCGTGCTATGTGCCACTAAACCTTCCGAGCAAGCCCTGAGAAAAAAAAGAAAAGAAAATTAAGTGTGCTACTAGAATATAATGCAAATGATAAACGCAAGAATAATACGAAAGTGACACAACAAATTCAGAAGTCACAGATCTGACTTCCGGTATCGAATCTCCATCTCGACTATAATTATTTGATTCTCCATACCATCACAGAAACCACCCGTTTAAAAAAACTTTCACTGCAATTCTGAAAAAGTGACTTTTGGTCGTTTCGGAATTCCCAGATTCGACTTCCGGTTCGAATATCCATCACCATCATCTTCTCTTCGAAATGTTCGATATATTAATTAATATTTCAAGTTGCAACAAGTTTCATTGTGCAAGTCCGTATGCAAATTATCCAAGCCTCCAGAGCTGCGCTATAAGTTGTGCACTTTATTGGCTAATTATTCAGAGGCAACCTGCAGCGATAAATCAATATGAGAAGACAGGTGTGTCTATATTACTCTGCAGATACAAAGAATGACATACATGACGCAGGGCGACCCCCAAGGATTTTATAGCGCGAAAGGCGTGAGACATCGAAAGGGAGAAAACTTTAAGGCCCCGCACATCGTAAAACGTCTCTCTCTCTCTCTCTCTCTCTCTCTCTCTCTCTCTCTCCGGTGACAGCCCGGAAATTTCGGCATCGAGTTATGTGTCGCCGACTCGGCTGAAGAAAGGCCAACAGTGAATAATAAAACACGAGTGTGTTATTTGGTCGCCGTTCAGAAAGGCACACGTAAAAATGTTATTAAAGTAGCACATCAAACTCGATGTTAAAACATTTGGGAAGTGTGTTAAAATATTTAAGTACCGATTCTTCAACAAACTAACGAACAACACATTTATCGTCCCAATTAAAAGATTTGTTTTCTGAGCAAAAAAAAAAACGTTCAGACTAAACATTTTTCCCGCTAGGCGAACAAATGAAGTCACTGTTTCAGAAGAATATTTTCTGGTTTAGCAAAAATGTTTTTCCGATGAGGGCAATTTTCAAAATTGCCACCGTCCCTCTTATTTACCATTTAAACGCTAACTCCGTTATGTTAGTTTCGGTCAACGTGGCAAAATATGCTTTCCGGAAAAAAAAGGAAAAAGAAACGTTACGATCGTGATGCAAATCACTATTTCAGCAAAATGTTTGCCGGTGTCTAGCGAAAATGATTTCCCCGTGAGGCCGATTGTTAAAATCGGCATCTTCGATCCTGTTTATCATTTAAACGCTAACCCCGTTATGTTGGTCTCAGTCAACGTGGGAAAATATTCTTTCTAGAATAAAAAAAAAGAAGTTACAGTCGTGATACACTAGGTGTTTATTGCTCGAGTTTCAAAGATTTCGTCTATTGAGCTCTGCGAATAATCTTTTTGCTTCAACTACCTTCTACGTTTCGTTTCCTGCGGCAATTTGAAAAAATAAACTAAAAATAAAAATAAAAAAGAGAAGAGCGATTTTGTAAATTTTGCATCGTCCGGCCAAGAGCTTAAGCATCAGGTTGAATATAATTCCAGTGGAATCTTTGTACTTGGGGGAAATCCACGATCCGGAATAATGGCGTCCAACGCTTTTACTGCATTTCTGCTGTAATAATCGGTGGGCAATTTTATCCTGAGAATCTGTTGGCGTCAGAGGAGAACCGACGGCATTGCGCGAATACCATTTCGCGGTAGCTAGAGAAGAATCTCCCATCGTTCTCGTTCTCGCTCTGTCGTCTGCCGCGCAGCCGACGTTTTTCATCGGCTCGCTCACGTTCCTCGAGGACGAGAAGCGTCGGGGACGGGACTTTAAAGGGTGAAGACAACGACGACAACGGGAAGACGAGTCGCTATTGCCGCCGGCAGAATTATCCGATCTGTTTCTCTCGTAGGTTAACTCCACGCGCGTTGTCCTCAAGATATGTAGAGGTGACCGGGGCTTATTGGCTCTAGTTACTAAAGACGAGTTGCGGCTAAAAAAGAAACAAAAAAAAAACAACAAATTAAATTCCCTTCAATTATAAATCGTTTCGATAAAAATTGTCGCTTTAATTAACATGAAAATGGTATAATTAAATGCATATTTAAAAAAAATGAATAGATTGATTAGGCCTCAAGAATATTAAATTAGTAGGCCCAATAACGTGGTTAATTGGGTTAACAAATCAATTACATAAGACGGTAAATTAATTACGATTATAAATTGTTTGGTTGGGCAAATAGATCGACTAGTTTGTTGGATTAACCGAAAAATGACTTTAAGTGTATTTAGCAACGTGTAAAATGTAAACTAGTGAGGAAATATTTCCATGGGGGCATTTACAAAGAAACCATCGTTCCCTGCGTATTTTAATAAATTCAGCAGCTGCACATTCTCACGATAACGTTGTAACTTGAAAAATTATTTTATTTCGCTTGTTTATCGAGTATAAAGCTGATCCGAATGGCCCCGGTCACGGGGAAGCGAGTGCCTGGGCCATATACTGCACGTCTCTTCTTCTCTTCTTCTCAGTCGTTGCCGTCGTGTTCGTTTTTTGTGCGCAGTACTAGTCGCAAGGAAGCAGCAGCAGCAGCAAAAGGCACCCTAGAGATATAGAGATGGTACCCTCAAGTGGTACCTATATATATACATTCGTATATGAATTTATACGAATGTTACTGTATAGAAATAATACCAAGTAATAGAACCTACATACGTACATATATATACACAAATGTATGGGGCAATCCACACCAATTCGACTCGGCTCCTCAACCTCTCAGATGCGATCCCTGATTTTTTGTCTTATTGTTCCAACTCCAAAAAAAAATAACCCTCCCTTCTGTTGACCATGACAAAAACATGCGCTCAATTTCCCAACAAACCTTTGGCAAACGTCAAAACTTTCATTTTCAATTTCCCAACACACGCATTTTAAAAAACGATATGATGACACATTTGAATTCATGAAATTTCCAATGAAATTTGTTTTTTTTTTAGATCAAAGAAAAATTTTAAAAGAAAATCAATGAAAAAAAAAAAGAAAAATAACTTTTAGGTGCTCCGGCGATGAAAAAAACTGCGTACGGAACCCAAAGGGTCACCCGAGTGACAACCGGGTGGAACGAAGTACCCCATAAGGGGTAAATATACATATATTGTTGGACGAATGTGTAGTTACTGCAGCATCGAAGTACTGGCGCCTGGGTTACACGGTGTAACGCGAGAGACGTTAGGGAGAAGAGGGATAGATTGCGAAGGAAGCGACGTGACCGCGGGTGGAAAGGGATACCGTACTACCGGCTCTCGCAGGGAGACGTCTCGGGACTCGCTGGCGCGTTCGTTGGCTGCTCTTGCTGCTGGACGCTGCTGATCGTACTGGTAGAGCGCTCGTGCGCTGGTCCCGCGTTCGCCAGTCTCGAGTCGTCGCTGCTCAAGTCGAATCGTTGCCGCGCTCCGTCTCTCTTCCGTTCTTCTTCCTCGTTACAGTCTACATCACGCCGGGCTTTGTACCACAAGCATAATTACACCAACAACGTACCGTAGCAAACGAAAGGGATTATTTCGCCATTTTTTTTACTTCTTCTTTTTTTTTTGCGCCAATTTTTCGTAAGTGGGTTAGTGCATTTTTCTACAAACTATATATATATATATATATATATATATATATATATATATATATAGTGTACGAAATTTTGGAAGATCGTCAGTGCGGGGAATTTCTCATGACGGAGGTAATAATAATAATAATAATAATAATAATAATTGTAAATGCACGTTGATATGTCAACGTGAATCGAGCGGTGGTATTTATTGTGTCTTTTTTGTGACCTTGACATTTTTTGCTTGTTTTCATTTTGATACATTGGAAGATATTTTTTTTGTATGGTTTTATTAGTTTTGTATCGTAGTCTCTGATTTTCATTTTTTGTTGAGTCAACAATTTTCTTGGTTTTTTTTTTTCTTGCGATTGTAAGTGGAGTTTAATTGTTTTTTTTTGTATTCGGGTTAAAGTCTTCTCGTGTTAGGGCTTTTTGTTAAGCGATTCGAGATATTGCCGCGGGAATTTCTCGCGAGAATTGATAAGGTTAAATGTGAAGAAATGCAAATATTACGTACGTGCAAACGGTTTGTTTGTATTCGGCTTGGTATGTTTACTTATGATGTCGCGGGTGTATTTGCGAAGCACATTGTGTTACATGAAGATACATTGTTATTTGCCGCTACACCGAGTAGCGGGTTAAACAAATTTTCATTGTGTCTAAAATGATTTATTTGTCTATTAATACAATCGTGAATTGTCAGCCTCAAAAATATTTTCCACCTCACTACAATGAACGCAAGCATTTGGAATTACGAAAACAAACAAATAACAATAATGAAACATCAAAAATACTTGAATATTTGCATGAGCAATAAAATCTCATCTCTTATCACATGTAAAAAATAATACATTTCCTGCTCTATGTCAATTCATTATATTTGTCCATGACACAAAAATCTAAAGCTTCTTTTAAATTTATATTACCATAATTAGAGTATACATTTAATATAATTTTTTAAAGGTCTTTTTTGAAAATACTATTGAAACAATTAAAATTTAGATAGCCAATTAGAATGATAATTCACAGTGGATTTTAATGATTTCGTTATTTCATTGCCGATTTATTTTGACTCTTTCGCCGAAATTCCTTTTTAGTTGATACAAGAGGTGAATCGCATTATCACACGAGCGTTAGCATTGCAAGAATGGCCATCAGCCGCTCGTACCTCTCGCACGAATTTCTCGATCTGTTGTACACCGCGTCTCCTCGAATATCTTATACGTACTCACAACGTGTGTACTTGTTATGTATTCGGGGCGCGAGACTCTCGCGTTACGGGTGCTGCCGTCGCTCCTGTATATAGGCGCGTAAGAAAAACGCCGATTTTATCTGTGCGAGAGGCTTTAACCGCGACACGAGTCTCGCATTAACGACTCGTGGAATTTATACGGATTTAAAGTCGGCCGTGCTCCCGTACGAATCGCACTCGGAATCGCAAATGATCGACTGGGTGCAATCCTCCTCCGACTTGCATTCTGTTCCAACTGATTGTCCGAGTGCCGTCAATTTTTTTTTTCAATTTTCTTTACACAAAAATATGAAGAAAAAAAATTAACTTCCGCAACCTTGAACTTCGCTCGTTGGGCTTTGAAAGCTAAAACTGCCATAAAAAAATAGTTGGATTTCCCAAATGTTCCATTTTGAAAAATATCATTGCTCACCATTAATATATTTTTTAAATATTCAATATACCATTTATATTATTAAATACACTCGGATATATGAAAAAAAAAAAAATGATAACACATATAGTGGCACAAAAATTGATAGATCGTATTTACAATCATATCTCGTGACTCTGGCAGTAAGGGAGTGAGAAAAAGTCATATATACCTATTTATAAACTACCTACTATACGCCAGCTGGCTTTTAAACATGATATATTTTTTAAATACTCCGATACACATTGTAAAACGAGACGTGATACATACGCCGTCGTGCTGCGGCTGCTGCTGCTGCTGCTGCTGCTGCTGCTGCTGCTGCTGCTGTTCGCCGAGGGAAGTAAGGCTTCGGAAAGCGCTTCTTTGCTCCGGAGTAAACTATTCTAGACGTTATAGCAGGATACGATATGTAGACTGCGGGCAGCAGCAACAGCAGCTGGCATCGCGAATGGGCTACACCTGCTCGATGAGTATTTATTCGCCTCCGCTTCGTTTCTCCGTATCCTTTCTCACGCAGACCGGGGCTAATTGAAACAGTTTCTGAGCACTTCTTTATAAAGGAACCTTTGATTTCCCCTGCACATTAAGCGGGTATCATTGTTATTATTACCATTACAAGACGTTCCTCGTTCATTTCTTTCTCAAAAAAATTCTGCATTTTACGACTGACATCAAAATAATTTGTCTGCATGGGTTTAAAAAAATGTAGAGTTTGCAAAACTTTCAATGAGGAAGCCCAGATAGAAAGGTCGACATAATAACTCATAATTTTGTGAAAAATTGCTGATGATGAGGAAGCAAAATTATTTTTTATGTTAACGGGAACAATGGCTCTATTTACAAAATTGGGTATCAAGGTAAGCAGGAGCACAGACGTTGATCTTTCGATCTGGGTCCCGACAAATCCTTCGGGTTGACCCTGGCCCAACAAACCCCAGTCTCCTCTCTGAAAAAATATATAGATATTTTTTTTTTTAATACGAAAAAAATTAAAATAAAATCGGCATCACATCGTGAGTCTCGCATACGCGTCTCGAGTGCCCAAGCAATTATTCACCGACCGGTATAACTCCACACTGGACCAATAATTTCTTCCTTATTTCTTCACCTCTCCACGAATTACCATGAAAAATATTCGGACCGACGAATTCGCGGCTCTCTCATAATATGGCAATCCACTTTTTGGAGCCCACGTTTTTACCACTCGGATGACGGATAGTCACGTCGAAATTGCGACCTTGCAGATTCATGCGTATTCACTACTCCACATTACGAAATGTGGAATCCCAAATGCGGTTCCGCGTTCACAATGACGCCCACCACCGGACGATATTGTTATTCATGATCTCGCGAAATTTTGCACGTGTGTGTCGTAATGTGCTACGCATAGATATATATATTTATAAGAGAAGTAGAGACAAAATTGGCATGGGCTCAAAATGGCCACTGAGTTTTTAAAAAGTCATGAAAGATTATTTTATTTGTCGTTAATTTTCACTTCGCTTTTTTGTTGTCTTATTGTTTCCTCATAGAAAAAGCTTTTTTTCTTTTTTTCTTTTTTTCTTTTCTTTTCGTTAGGAAAAAACAATCCCGGCAGCCGGATTTTGCAGAATTTTAAAATTACCAAAAATTGATAACGAGATAACGAAAAGCGGATGTTTCTGTGCAGGAGTTAAAAAAAATCCTTGACTTACACTTTTTTTTTGTTGAAGATTGTTGAGAAATTGTGAAAGTAAATTTGGAGACAAAAATGATATCACCCGTCTTGATTTTTTTGAGCCTTTGATAAATATATGCTGCAGGTATACGGAAATTCCTACGAGCCGAATTTGCAGTTCTTTTGCAGATCGCGCACTTGAGATCTGCCGTCTTGTCGGCAAGGCGCGCATTTTTTTAGGAACGCGTGCGAGAGCCGCTCTCTTATCTCGAGTATATCGAGAAGTGCGGACTCGTGTATACGGTCAGCGACTCGTGTATCCGTCATGGGGCACATTCCGCTGAGTGCGGACCAGAAGTTGCCGGCATTTTCCCCGTCCGACCGAAACACTCGAGCTCGAAAAAACGCTTCGACCTTCGCAAGCATAATTCATAATTCGTCTCTCATCAAAATGACTATAAAATATTGTCCAAATTTTTTAAATCACTTCACTGAATTCTGTGTACAATCGGTCCAATCAAATTGTGTTTTCGACCAATCGAATATTTTTAATCAAAATAACAAAACATTTTATTCAATTATATTGAATAATTGAATTTTACTTTATTCTAATTAAAAGTATATATAATTAGTGTATTCACCAAAATATTTTGTTTCTTAAACAGAATATTGAATTCTCTCTAAAACCAATTCACTTGAATCAATGAAGTATAGTTGTTCAAAAAATTCTGACATTTCATAATATTCGGGTTATGATTTCTTCGAGTGCACGTTTACGCAACATCCGAGCATAAAGCGTTTGGAGAAGCTACCGCAGAAAGAAATACAAATTTTAATCCTCTCCATGATAATGATAATAATCATAATAATAATAATAATAATAATATGAATATGAAGGAGAAGCGCGTGGCACAATTAGCCCATTCATCGGTCGAGATCTCGCTGACGGCGCCGCGTGCACGTAATAAATTCACGGAGACAAGACGCCGAGCCGATATTGGAGCAGAGTCTCGAGCGGAAGCACGTGGAAAAGTGGGAGAAGAAAAGCGGGAAAGGCGAGAAAAATAACGCGCGTATAGTAGACGCGGAAGATGGAAGCTGTGCGCGACTTGATTATATCGACTACTGTACTGGCGTATGTGCCGCTGCATGGCTGACTTTATCATCACGAGTTGTGTCAGAGGCGCCACGTAGCAGGACAAGCATATATATATATATATATATATATATAAGGGACGCGTGCACGCATAGGGTACATACATGCAACACTCTACTCGCGTTATTTAGTACATCAGACACGCTACGCTTCGTTGACCGTCATCATAATTGAGAGTATACGCAGGGGGCACAATCCGAGAACGCGTTTATTATCGTTATGCGGCGCCTGAGAATAGGATATGTGGTCAACGTATGGGACCGACTCTGGGCTAGACTAGATCTGCTTAATCTATTTTACCAAGCTGCAGGATACATGGAGTTTTCTTTTTTTTTTCTCTCTCTTTTTTTTTATTTGTGAAACTGCTTTGAGCTGTCGGGGGTGGCAGATATTATACGTCCGGTGACATACTCGCTGATCCACTGGGAGATAAACCGGCCGTTTTAATACAGGAGAGTCGACACTTATTTATGACGTAGTGCAGGAAAATGATGTTTTTAAATTACCCGATTAACTTAGAATTCCAACTTATAGATAATGGAAATCAATTTCAAGTTTTTAAATTCATTTAACAAATTTGTTAGGCTCATTCAATTTAACTAGGTCTGGAAAATTTATTTTACCAGGGAGCACGATGTATTTTTGCTTCCTCATACAGGAAGCTTTGTTTTCGTGAAAAAAATTTTTTCAAGATTTTCATGTCAGTATGCTTAGAATCACATAAAACGTCAAGAAAAATGGTTTAGAAAATGTGTTCGTGTGGGTGTGTGTGTGTGTTCCAGGGACCGAAAATTCAATCGTCGATAACTCGCGAATGGCACGATCGATCGAGCTCAAATTTGACACGCAAGTAGAGTATTAATTCCTCTTCAATTGCTGTAATTTTGAAGAATATATATCTATGTATACTGATTTTATAGAATATTGAATTTTTTTGAAAAATGTATTTAACTTTTGTAAAAGTTCGCCGAAAGACCTAAATAGTTCTTCATAACTAGGAACACGTTAAATGCTGTTTGATATATTGAACTTCGACAAAATCGGTAAAGCGGTTCGGTTTTAATGGAATTTTTGTAAAAAATAAAAATTTTGCTATAAATCACGTCGAATCTCAGCAAAGTAACTGAAATGTTCGACAAATGAAAAATAACATACAGCCATACTGTGTACCAAATTTGGTGGTAATCGGTGAAGTCGTTCAAATTTTACACCATTTTGAATATTTGAAAAAATAGCGATTTTCGCTATAACCTCCGCAAAAGTTAATAAAGTAAAACAAAAGTTTGTGCCTAATAAAAAGGAGATGTGCCGGTGATTTATTCACAAAGCTTCCTATATGAGGAAGCCAAAATCAGTTACAATACTTCCTCGTAGAGGTTGCTATGTAAAGAGCAAAATTAAATGAGGAAGCAATGTGCAAGGTTCTACTTTGCATCCTTTTTTTTTTTTTTTTTGAGAAACTACTTTGAGCTGTCGGGGCCGGTGGATATTATGTGTCCGGTGACATATTTGCTGATCCACTTGGAAGTTTAGGACGGGGGATTTTACGAATATATTTTTTTATTTCCGATTAATGTGAAATGCAGTGAAACAACAGGTTGGAACTGCCCATCGCGTTGT
Organism: Clistopyga incitator; assembly: GCA_947507545.1. Classification (NCBI taxonomy): domain Eukaryota; kingdom Metazoa; phylum Arthropoda; class Insecta; order Hymenoptera; family Ichneumonidae; genus Clistopyga; species Clistopyga incitator. The sequence continues at coordinate 142,187 of OX382174.1, read as the reverse complement.
TATATCGTCATTACGAAGTGCCACCAACGAAGTTTCAGTCGTACTCTCCGAGCGATCATGAGACCATCAACGACTTTTGTCTTCTTCCTGTTCGCCTTCGTCCCGTCCATTCGTCCGAATGAATAGAAGGGTCATTCAGCAATCTCTCAAGAAGCCTTTGAGTCGAATTAACATTGAGTTCCTACAATCTCTGCACCAACTGTGTGGATGTACATAGATACGTCTTCGTGGCACAGAACCAAAACGATCTTTCAATCCCATTGAGCTCTACTCACGAACGAGGAAAGCCACTACAGTAGCGAGTCTCGTAAAAATAACTTTTTTTTTTTTTTTTTTTAATCTGTTACGGCGTCTACTGCAATAGTCATCAGCCGTAAAAATAACTTTATACTCCCAGGGAAGAAGGACTCCCGCAGCTCGACATTTCCACCGTCGCGGACCGGTCGAAAAGTGTACTGTTAAATTTACAGCGCATTTCATCCTCGCTCGTTCATTCCTTTTCCCGCAGCTCTATCGATTAGCTGGATAATTAAGAAATGTAATTTGAAAAAAAGAAAAAAAAATGCAAAACTGAAATTTCTACAAAAATTCTCTTCTGCCGCGTTTCCCAAATTTAATATCGATAACCAAATCACCTCAATTTTCGTACATAAGTTCAAAAACTCAAAGTTCAAAGTTCAAAAAAACTCGATAACAAACATTTTTCGAAATTCGAAAATTTATATCTCCACAAATACATACATAAGTGCATTTCGCTAAATCACGTTTTGTTTTTTTCGATCTTTCGGACAGATCCGAGTAAGTTGTTTGGGCATGAGAATAAAATAAGACGTAGAAATTCCGTGAAAACAAAGTTTCCTCTATGAGAAAGCAAAAGGACTCCCGCAGCTCGACGCCTCCACCGTCGCGGCCGTTTCGAAAAGCGTACAGCGTCGCTTACAAGGGGCTTCGTTGTCGCTTTTGTCCTCGCTCGTTCGCTCGTTCACTTACAGTTCTGTGTTAGTTGGGTAGGTAGGTAGTTGCATATATATTATATATACATATACATACATACATATATACAATATATAGATATAGCTACAGTCCAGCAGCATAGCTCACTGCTCGACTGGTGAGGGCCACACGTAAGGATCTCGGCATGTTCCGCGCCTGGTGTAATCGAAGCGTCCGGTCAAGAGGAGAGCCAGCGAGCGAGAGGCGAAGGAGGGAAAGCCAACCGCGTGGGTGGGAATGAGTTACGCTAAAAGTTGTTCGTCGGACGTCGAGCGAGTGGACCTTAGCCTCGTCGGTAGGGACGCACCGGATCTGAGCTACATGAAACTTTCGCCTGGCTCATATACGTACATGTACATGTAATTTTATAGCTTGAAGCGAAGGTACGTCTTCTTCTCCGTAATAAAAGGGCCGGCGCCAAAGGAAAAAAAAAACAAAAAAAAAACAAAAAAAAAACAAAAAAAAAACCGTCGAGATCATTTCCTAATATCCAACGTCCGAATGTCCCGTTTGCGCTAATCGTGATTCAGTGCTGCTCCTAGGCACAAAAAGGTACGCAAGATTGCCCGAGTGTCACGGGGAGATTCGATTGGGAAAATGATTTATCTGGTTTATAAATTGGGCGCCATTTTTATGGGCACATTCCATGCTCTTCAGGGTACCGACCTAGAATTTTTTGGTAGACTCGTTAATCATGGATGACGTGAATAGGGCACAAAGTCGATTAGTGGGTTGGTATAAAGATCCTATTTTTCAATAGTGTTCCGGATAAACTACGAATTTTATTCGTGATGCTAAAGTTTTTGGATTGGAGTTGTGAGAAATTAATTTTCTATTTTGTAGCTTATAATTTAATTAATGTATTTTTATGAATCTGCGAGTCGGTCTGTTCATCTGGCAATTTTTCGAGTTTCGACCATCAATGTTAACTTCAAATAATTTGGGTTCAAATACCAATTTTTTTGTTTTTTTTTTCATTTATTTAAAATCTATGCCCTTAAGGGTTGAATTATAGTTTGGGCATAAACGGTAGACGCATATCATTGGTCCGCGTTCTGATCTCCTTTTCTGGGAACGCCAGGCGTGAGAATGGATCTCCTGCACGCCTGTGATGCTCATATTGTTCTGGGACAGACGAGCAACCAAACAAATTGAAAATACCGACGAGGCCCCTCTTAATAAGTTGATGTCACATTACCGCGAAATATCCAAGAATCTCGAAGCCCATTGCTGCAATTCTTCTTATTACTGAAATGGGATGCTGTGAACAAATCCGAATGAGTGCAAAAATTTCACTGCAAGTGCAACATTAAATTTTTTTCATCATTTTCCGCTAAAGCCAATGTAATTAAATGTACAAAGAAAATATTCTCACTGAAAATACGAAAAATCTTGGATATTATCTTATACTACCAATTGTAAGATAACTTAACTTGGATCATTTGCATTTTGGAAACCACGTGGATAATCGTCTCGCAAAAAATTTTCAAAAATTTCTTCCTCTCTTCACTGCAATATAAAAAATCCGAAGCGAGATTATGCAAAAGTGCTTTGTGAATAACTTTAAATACTCGCCGAGAAGAAATTCACCATAAACTGTACGGGAAAAAAAAGTAGGCCTGGTATCAGCGATTTGCTTGTTGGGCCCTCGGAAGGGCCCAACGACCGAAGCGCCACGTTGCGCTCGATACGTCGAACCTTCGAGGGCAGTCTGTCCTTAACGAGGCGTCTCTGCGGTACATATCTATAAATACGTCTTCAGCTTTCTGGCTGCTCTTCTGAGGGCCACGCACAAACGCACAGGAAGTCGAATGCAATATCCGTCTCACTCTCGCCCTCGTATTTCGCTTTCGCTCGTTTATGCGCACGCCGTACGTTTTTGGGTACACTCGATCTCGCCTTCTCGGCGAGAGAAGCGGTAAGAAAATAATTTGAAAAAAACAACGACATTTCTTCCTGCAACTGCAGAGCAGCAGCAAGTTGCCACCCTTTCCTCATCTATATTTGGATGTGTTGTGTACCACCGCGCCTTACATGCTGCGCGCTACAGACCATAATTTCTGATTTTGCATCTTCAAACCCAAAGCATTGAGCCGTTTTAATTCTTTTATTTCGCAATAATTTGCCCGTAAATTTTGTCTATTTTCTTCGCCATTTTCTTGGGCATTGAGAATAATATTAAAAAATAAATGACCTTTGAAATTCTCTTCAGCGTCTGATTTTTCGCATTTTCGAACGTCAAGATTTGATCATTTTTTTTATTTATAATAATATGCTCGCAGGTTTGTTTATTTTCTCGCCATTGACGTTTGTTTTTTTTTTTAGATTTCCTATTAACGATTAAAAAAATAAAGGATAAAAATGAATAAACATTGTTCACAAAAAGACGTATTATTACGCTACTTTTATAAAAATGATGTATAATGAGCATTTTCGGATATATTCAATCGTAGAGAGAAGATACTAAAAAAAAAAAAAAAAAAAAAAAAAAAAAAATGGAAAAACAACGTACCCTCCTGCAACTACGGAACGTGAGCAAGCCACCCCATGGTCGTCTATATTTGGCTGGGTTGTGTACAACTCGGGATGCATGCCGCATGCTACAGCGCGCGTCGAACGGCGGCGCGCTTGGTACACATGCGGCGTTTGGTGGAAGTAGTCCTCGGATTCGGCCGGCGGAGCGCGCACGGTCCCTATTTTTTACCTCCCGTTTTTTCTTCCTCGTTCTTGGGCTGTTTATATCTTTTTATTGTTGTCGTTGTCGTTGTTTTTCTCCCTCTTCATTCTCGCTCTCTCGAGCGGTCGTCTCTCGGAGCGGGAGCGGGTCCAGCAGCAGCAGTCAGCAATTTGCCGTAATTATTATATTTATCTTTCTCATTCACTTAAGTCGGTATCCCCATCGCGCGCGCGCGTCCTTCACTCTCGCTCGTGCGTATTTGCCGCGATGCTTACTCGGTGCATACACAAACCCACACTCGCCACAAAGAAACCTTAAGAATTTGCCTTTCCGTAATATTGTATTTCGTCCCCGCCGCCGTCATCGTTTTCGTGTATTGCACACAATTATCCGAGAATTATAGTTATTATTGTCGAGGAAAATGAAGTATTCGTTGGATTCGTTTAACAGTCACTCGAATGTCGTTGGCTAAATTATATATATATGTATATATATGTAGACTGTAATATGGTATAACCAAACCATTCGGATCAATGCACATGCGATCGAGAATCGATAAACTGGTTTTCTGGCAAATCTTTTAGCCCCGAAATAACATTTCGAGTTGCCCACCCCAAAAAGTGTGAAAAAGGAGTTTTGCGATGGGAGGGGAGAGGGAATGCAACCGGGACATGCAGTAAAGTGCATATTGGAATGCCCCTGGCAGGATATTTAAAAAGTAAATAAAAAATATCGGCTCAGGTGAATGTTTTATTAGCCGCGCTTTCTGTTGTTTGAAAATTCGAGGATAAAGTTTGAAGGTGGATGGAAATATGTGACGAAAGTAGAAGTGTAGATGCAAGTATGAGGGAGCGGTGGTGTCGCGATTATGGAAAGGGATTCCGTGCATTTTTTTTAAGGTCTAGACGTTTTACCGCGTTCGTTAATTCCCGGCTTAAAAAAATGGACTTGGGACGTCGTTGAATTATGTTAATATTTATTTCGATCCTTTTCGATGAATTTTTTAAATACAGCAAAGACATGCGAACGCCGCAGGCATTTTTGGTTAGGCGCGTCGTCTGTTTTGGGTTAATCTGTGAAGGTAATCGATATATCGATATATCGAACACGGAAAGCCAATCAGGAGAGGGAGGACGCATCGTGTCGGGGTTTTCGATACTTACGAGATATCACAATTATCGACAGTTGATTTGCGTTCATAAAAAGGGTTTTAAAAAATGTATTAATTCAAATGGAATGAAATATATTTAGGTATCGTCGAGCTGAGATTAAAAAAAAAAAAGGAAAATCGTATTCATAATTTTATTGGCAATTTCTTGAAAGCGATAATTAAACCTTCCACGATTTCATCGTGGAAAAGATGCCATATTACGACTAACAGATTACTATCACACCCTTATTGACCATCAAACATTTAACTGCCAGCAGCGTCGCACGCGAAGAAAATTAATTAGTTGGCTCAGCGAATTACCAATGTTTAAATAGGTTCCAGGCGATTGAATGGCGCTGCAAAATGAGTTGTTTGCTGACCAATTAAGTTGTCGCGAGCTATTAAATCGTTGGGCCATCATATAAATTGGTTACACCAACTCATTTAACCACCTGAAACTCAGCAATTATTTTTCTCCGCGCAGTTTCCTAATTAAAAGATCAGAAAAAACGGATTTTTAAAAAGGCCCTAAATTATATATAAAAACCTTGTACCTTTGTTCAATACCGCAATTATTATGTAAATAATTAAAAACAACCCAATTGAAATATAATTTCTTCCATTTCTGCTTAACAAAACACGTAAAATTTAAACAAAACCACAATTTTACAGACACGAAACTTTTGTTATCAAAACACCGTCCAATTTTCGATTTTTTTCCACAAGATTTTTTGTCTCCTTTTGAAAACAATTCGTGAAAAGCTCGCAGAGATTATTTCTGCAGTCTCGAGAAGCGACTGTACAATATATACTTTAAAGAGCAAACTATAGCGCACACAGAGAGTGAGCAGGAGTTGCAAGGGGACGCGGAGAAGCAGAGGAGAAGTAAGAAGTAAGAGGATGGTCCAGCGGCAACAGCAGCAGAGCCGCAGCAGCAGCAGCAGCAGCTTCACTGCTGCAGCCCCGGAGGTGATGACCTGCTCAAGGCCATCCACTCCCAACATCTCTTGGCTGAGCGCGCGCGTGCACTCTCGGACGCAGAGAGCTACTCTTATTATTATTTGTTGCTCCCTTTGCTTGCTTTTTCTCCCTTCGACGAGAGACTCGAGCTTCGTCTCTTCCTTACTCACTTATGTGCTCGCATAGTCTTTTCGTTCGATGCGTCCTCGTCTTCTTCTTCTTCTTCTTCTTCTTCTTCTTCTTCTTCTTCTTCTTCTTCTTCTTCTTCTTCTTCTTCTTCTTCTTCGTCGTCGCCGACGACGACAACGACGACGAGCATCTCTCCACGCTTGCGGGCCAACGAAATCGCGAGATAAAATAAGTCCCTTCCAGCGAGCCGGACATCCATTTATCTTACGAATATTCGACTACCTACACATATATCATCGAGCGTATGGTCAACTACCCCGAGTTCAGCCGAACTGGCAATATATATGTGTATATATATATATATATATATATATAGCGTAGCGTAGGGGACGCGGAAGCGAGTTTCTCGCGAGATTGTTCGACACCGCTAGTTGGCCACCGGAAAATACTTATCCTGCCGGTAGTACCGGTAATACCCGAAAGACTTTGAGTATCAGACGCAAAACAGTCGATCTACCGGTCGCTGGATTTTATTATATTTCATATGCTGTTGCATCGCTGCGATAAGACGCCGCGTGTCGCTTTGGGCATTTTTTTATCGAAGGGTCGCAACGGTACAGGCCGTTAGCGATTATTTCGCTGCTTTAGACAAACTTCGTTTTTATGCAAACTTTTTTTTTTTCACTATTTTTATATTCGCAATATTTTTTGAATTTTCATATTTATAAAATTTGGAGAATCATCAAATTTATAAAATTTCGAATATTTCAATGTTCGTAAAATTTTACTTCACAATGTTGGTGTCCGTAAAATTTGATTTCCGAATTTTCATATTGATCAAGAGTTGAGAAGTTTTAATTGACTTTTTACTGTGTACTTAACTAAAATAATTTCGAGCTACGACCTTTTCAAGTGTAGTGCCAATACCGTTGTGCATACTTAAATTTTTATAAATTGTATCTACACAGTAATAGAACTACGGTTGTACGATAAATCCGGATCAACTGGTGTCAATCACGCGTGCAGCTGCGCCCACTGTATCTGAAATAGCGCTCGCTAACAGTTCAGCTAACTCATCTCGATTCGTTACATACATTATCACTATAATTTAACCTCCTCCTTTTTATGTACCATAATCCAGTACTTTTCGGCCTTAACAAATGAAAGTGTATATAGTATTGTCCGCTACGTATATAAAGTCGTAAACACACCCATATATGGGGCATTCCATATCAACTGGACCCGGAGCAGTCCCCAGACCTCTCGGATTTCATCCCCGATTTTTTATGTTAATGTTCTTTCTCGAAACAGCAATCACAATTTTTATTAGATTTTTTAAAAATCAATTTATATACTTATGATTATTTATATCGAAAATACCGAAGGAAATTTTTTTTTGGAATCTGACGAAAATTCTCATAAATTCTGTCTGAAATATCAAAATTTTAGGTACTCGCAAAAAAACTTTCACCGCATATTATCACTTGAAAGATTTGTTGTGTACCGACCGAATTGGCATGGAATGGCCCATACGTAGTCCAGCTTGAGTGACCTCTCTACGTGCTCGTAAACGAGGCGTTAATTTTTCTTAATTGAACTGTCAAGCCGACAACGGTAAACGACAAGAGTGAAGAATCGGCGACCGTGGTCAGTGCTTTATTCAAAAACTCATCTCTCTCTCTCTTTTTATTTCGTTGTGTTGCAGCAACTGCGACTGGTGTGACGAAGCCGGAGTGCATCGGACGAATATCGACGGACTCCGTCAACACTTTGGACAAGAAGCTTGGTAAAATAACATTCGATTATTCGTCACACAATTATTTTACTCTAACGACGGTCGTGAAAGTATTATTGCGAAAAAGATGAAAAATTTGAGGCTGGCAGTCAATGAAATTTTTTTCAAATTCCTCGCTTCAACATTCAATCTCAAAATTTATGAAATGCTGTACATAATTGCAAAATTTGAAGGCCGGTCACCGACGAAACTGCTAAGAAAGTAGTCATTAAATACTTAAGGTACATTATGTGTGGCCTCAAATGAGAAACCGTACGAAATTTGACTTCGAATGGGAAATTAACATACTTAAAGTGAACTTTTGCACAATAATAAGTATATCCTGGATTCCTCGACTATTCAGGATTCAGCTGAAACCATGAAAAAATGACCTTACCGGAGTTAAAAAAAAATAACAACATCTCAAGTGGGATCGAGTTACGTGAGCGGTTACGTGCTATTCTCTCCATCTATTCAATTTTTTTCCTCGCCTGAAAAAAAAAAAAAACGTTGGCTTTCCTCTTGTTACTCGGAAGAATTCCAATGAGTTCGATGAAGTTTGTGTATCGCATAATCTTGAGAAAAATATGATTTTGACATATTTCAGGAATTTTTTTACTTTATTGACACACGCACACAATCAGTTGCTGACAAATTTGGAATGGAAACAGTCGACTGTTCTTCTGAGACTTAAGGCAATCATAATGAGTCAGATGACTTCTGTTCGAGACCTTAAGAAAAAAGAATCTCGAGAATGGATAGTTCAAATAGTCGACCCCTTGAACTCGATGTATTGTATTCCATATTGAAAGTCACAATTTCCATGTTCGAATCCCTAAAATGAGCAATGATAGATCAGGTTTACTCCTTAAGCATTATTGTATCGTACTGAGAATTCTGCTAATCAAGCACAGGTGCCATCTTTTATCCACCGGACAATCAGTTACTGACAAATTTGGGATAGGAACATTCGACTGTTCTCCTGAGCAATCGGAATGAGTCAGATGACTTCTGTACGAAACCTTAAGAAGTGAGGATCTCGAGAGTGGACAATGCAACTTGTCGACCCCTTGGACCTCGTCACGTAACTAAACATCCACGAAACTCGGTACCAACGGCCTTCGAAGCTCACGGTGAAAGTTTCTTCCAGTTGTCGGGTATATTCATCCTCGATACGGCGAAGAACCGACACTGTAGCGGCTTCGCATTGAGACATTCGGTGGTCGTTGTTAAGGCTGGGTTGACGAATCGAATCGGCGCGCGGGTCGCACTCCACCGACCGGCAAATCTGACGGTCCGCAAACTCCGAACGGTCCTCAAGACTGTTGCCAGTGTTTCCGCATTCTGTCATCCTATTCCTGGCGCTCGAGCGATTTTGCCTCGCTGGCCTGTTCGATCCGATCGACAAGAGAGGGACGAGGAAAAAACCAAATAAATAAAGGATATAAAAAATGGCTGCCACTCTCCATTGTCCCCGGGGCGATCGACGCAGTCGTTGACTCGAACATATGCATTGATCTGTCGATCACTCTCCCACTCCGCTCCGGGTTCGACTCTTGTTAGAGCACATTATTTTGTATTAGGTTTATTGCCCCCTCTCGGTTCACGCGATGACGCGTACGCTCTGGATTTCGCGCTTAAAGCGACGCAATTCGGTCCTGTTGAATTCAGAAATTCACTATCATCCATTACCTAATCTGTATAAAAATTCTCGGCGAATTTACTACATTCTTGATACTCGATCAGAGCATTTTTTCCCTTTTGTCAAAGCTCACACAATTTAGCAAATAACTAAATTCAATTTACACTCCGCTTATTCATTCAAATTCGCTAGAATAGAAATTCAATTCTTTAGAACTTTCAGGCAAAATTAAAAAACGAAAACGAAGCAATGTGCAACTTATTAATCCGATAGAAAAAGAATATAAATATAGAATGCGAATTAAAATATTTCTGCCTTTGATACAATTACAAATAATTTCAAGTAATGGAAAAAAAAAAAAAAAAAAAAAAAAAAAAAAAAAAAAAAAAAAAAAAACAGACACGCACTATCTTTAATGGATGAAAGGAACATGCACTGAATTCCAGACATTGTTTCTAGGTAACGAATTGGTCATCCTTTATTCCAGCAATTGAATTGTTATTTGCTGGGCGAATGTAAAGAACATTTTGTTTATTTTTTATTTCGAGACGTGATTGAAATTAACGTAGCACCAAACGAGCGGCACATAAGTACAATCGTACGAGGCAACTGGTTTTCTGGAGTGAAGGCGCGAACTCAGCAGTGGCGACGCGCTTTTAAACTCGAATGTAACGAGCAACGAGGTCGCATGCTTAGCTGTAACGCGATATTCTCCGAGCAGTCAGCAGCCGAGTTCCATACTCTCGATACGTTCCGCTGTCTTCCGCTAGTCCTGCCAGATGCCACTCTCCACTTAATAGCCGTGGTATTGCGGAGGAAGCTACAATCGTTAATTTAATCAGAATAATTTTTTTGTGCGCCCGGAGTCCGAGGCGATTTTGTGTATAGTTCGTTTTATGGAATTATAACGAGGAAGAGAGATTATTATATTAGGAATTTCAATCTCTCATTCACTCATCGCGCAACCGTTTCCGGTTTCTTTGGCTCGACGTGCTTTTAGGTTCGAGCTCGAGCAGAAATAGCTATCGCATTAAACTCTGTTTACTCCAACTGTTAATAATCTGGATTTAAGAGCTAAGAGTTGACTCGAAATTATGTGCACATTAACACTTTTAAATGCCACTATCTTAGGGCAATTAAATATGATGCTGTAGGTTCAGAGTGGAGCATCATTCTCTGAGCCATTTTCTCATTTTTTTATTTTCTTTTCAATCGATAAGAGTACACGGCTGCTGTTAAGTAGAACATTGCACACTGCTCTCTCATTACTTTCCAGATTTCACGAAGCTTCCTTTATGAGGAAATCACTCATGAGGAAAGCTTAGGAGGAATTTATTTGAGGAATCAATTTTAACAGGTTTACAGTTGGAAATGCCAATTTCCAAAATTGATTCTACGAATTTTGTAATCAGAAACGAGAAGATAATTGGATTTTTCAAAATTCCATTCAAAAGTTTTGTAACAGATTTCATTCTGTGATAAAATATTCGAAATTAGGAGGATAGTAAAGGCCAAAATCCGATGTATATTGAAAAAATAAAGATAAAAATAAAGAAAAAAATTGAGAAAGTAGGAATTCGATGGTCATTTTGTTTGTGAACAAGCTGCCAATGAAATTCTTAAAAAAAAAGGCACTTAGCAGTTGCAAAAGTGAAGATTAGTGACCACGTAAGCGGGACATACCCTCCAAATGATGTAACCTAGTGAATTAAACCAATTAACTTGCCCAAGAGAATTCAATACCGTAAATTGCCCTCTTAAAAAAAATTGAGGATAGAGAAATTCGCGTCCTTCGCTTTAATCGCATCGGGATCAAAAGTCATGGAGCACGGATGCCGTTATATTGCGCGGTAATGGCACATGAATTATTGTTAAATACTTTGGTAGTCCTGCAAACGCGTGCGCGTATAACATATGATCGCGCAAGGTCAATGCCTCGATGTCAACTACTTGATTCCGCAACGAGCGAACCCCCGAGTCTCTCTTTGGTCGTCGCTCGAGCTGTGTAATGTGCTACAAGTATATATCGTGAGGTTACAAGCGCGGAATCTCGGTATCTTGCTAAGCACTTCCTGCAAACACAATTAACTTACAATTATCGGGAAAAGTATGTGCATTTTTTCTTTCAACTATTACTTTGTATACAGCCACGAGCTGCTAACTTTATACTTGAAACATGAAACCAACCTAAACTTAAGGTAGTATTGCATATTAAGGAGATGACCGCATACGCTTAGCCACAAACGTTACCCGGAAGTAGACATGAGCGGTGAGATTAGCCTTCGTTATTTCATTTGCAAATAAAAATTCGTATAATTCAATTACCTTTTCTGATTTAACAGCACTTAAATTATTTTATGATTACTGAAAAACGGAAAAGTCGAAATTTTAATAGAAATAATTTTTTTGCCGGTTTTATAAGTGTCTGTACGTATATTAATTTTTTGGAAACGCCCTGGGATTTATCCGCGGAGTTAAAAGTAAATGTAACTAATAGAATTAACGATCGATTCCATTTCCATGAAAGTAGACTGCTCGATTATACTGATCAGCCATCAACTGCTGATAATAATCTAGGTCATTTACTTCCGGGCATGTGACATACATATACATGTGTGATTAAACATTGCACAAACGCTGCTGCACATCGACAGACATTTAAATTCATTTAAATATTTAATGTTATCGCTACAAAATTTTTTCGAACCCGTTGTGCAAGTTATCAGCACAACTGCCACATTTATCTTACTCCTGACACGTGACATTCATTTTTTCACGCGATTTCGTCACCGAATTCAGAAGGAAAATGATAAAATATGAAATACTACGTTATTACGCTGTATTTCATATTTTGTTATTTTTCTACATTTACACATACCACGACATTTTATTTGGCTCTACCATTATTAATATCTCGGCAACAAAATATCAACCATGAAAAAATTTCCCTTCGATGCAATTGCGATACAAATGACAATTATCTTATTAGAACCACATTAAAAAGAATTAAAACTAAAAATGTTTTGCTCCAAACAAGAAAATCTAAGGTTTATTGGCATTCAAAATCTTCAGCGCATCGTCTCAGGTACATTTTGCGAATTCAGCTTATCGAACCACCATGAACGCACATAAATATTAATCATTACAGGAGATGCCTTCATAAAAATGGCAAAAATGAAAATGATGACAAAAAATTTGCTGTGGAGGAAAAAGTTCGAGTTTACTGGCAGTCAAAGTCTTCAGAGCGGCGCATCGTCTCAGATAAACTCTGTGGAGGGTCTCGTCGATGGAACCGCACGGTACACAGACCGAAGCGCGCCGTGAAGCTGAAGTGCAGGTTCCCTAGACCGGCTCGCTGGACGACGTCTATATATATATATATATATATATATATGTATATGTATAGAAGACTCCAGGCGCGTCAATCCTTTGAGTCAAGCGATTTTTCTGCATCACCGAGTCATCCGCCCGGATTATTCATCCCGCCGGCTCGGTCTATACCGACAAGTGACCCGATGTACGTACAGACGACAGCGCAGGTTCATCAGCTATGTCCGGATGTGTCTCAGAGTGGCAGTACGAAGTACTTAATGCCTCCTCGAGCGATCTTCGCCCAGACGTTCCACATGAATTCATTACGAAACATGAATAATTTTTTGATCCAATTTTTAAGCAAAAAACAAAATTAACCAGGTTCCCATAAGAAACACAAAGTATCTGACGATGACAGTAATACAAATTTCAAACCACATATTAATCCTGAAGACTACAATTTAAATTCATTACAATTTCTCACTCACATTAATGAACTTTCTCATAAAAAATCCTCAAACACCAATTCAGAGCATAAACGATTGACTTGGAAATTCAGTGGACACGAATTTCGAAATCGATCGTTTACAACTTGGAAATTACCAAGCGACCTGATGTATGCACGGAGGACAGCGCAGGTTCATCAGCTACGTCCGGATTTGTCTCAGAGTCGCGACAGCGAGACGTACTTTATGCATCCTCAAGCGGTCACAGGTTCGCACAGACGTCGCGACGAAACGAGCCTAAGACGAACAGTAACACGAAAACCACCATCGATATACACACACACACACACACGTATATACCTATACACGTATAAATTTTTTTACACACACACACATACATATATATTTATATATATAGACACAAGTTGCTAAACCCGCGTGTGTCATACACGACCAAACGACTTATCCCTTCTCTCAGTATTTTCCGTGTGTGTCGCTGCGGCGTTGGCGGCGGAGTCGCTGGTGGTTTGCCGGTTCGCTACCACAAGTCTCTGCCGAGCGGAAGCTGGCCTCGGCGAACAATGTCGTCCAGTCTCGGCGCAGCCTCCTCGCCGTTAAGAGAGTACGAGTAGTGTCACGGCGGTTGCGATCGATTCCTCGATAAATCGCGTCTACTTCAATGCACTTGGTCCCCGACGATCGTCCCGCTAAATTTAACTACACCCACGCGGACACTCGGAGCGCACATAAGTCGCGACGGTCTCAAGGATTATGGGCCAGGTACGCACGCTATATCGCCGCTCCAACCCCCGCAATTAGTGCCAGTGGTGATCGCTCGAATACCTTCGCTTCCTCGAACGAGAAAATCGCTTTGACTCCCGCACTGTCGCTCGCTTTGGCTCCTTGGATGTTATTGCGCAGGATCGTTTTCGCCTCTTTGACTTTTTACGACCCTAAATTCTCCAAGTATTCGCAATTATTTTTTTTCCTTTGTTTCTCGATGACATTGCACTGGTGAAGTATGAGGAAATATGGGGATTTTGTTATTGTAGAATTTTTTGAAATAGTTGCGGTTAATTTACACAATTTCGGCTGTTTTATTGTTGCCGTTTTACGAGCCTAAATTTAGTGCCATTTTTTTGGGATCAGCAGCGACATGATTTTTTTTTTCACGATGAAATATTGAGATAATCGTTAATATGACAATTAATGGCAGAGTTTGGAATGTGGGTAATTAGAAAATGTTGTTATTTTGGTCACGGTGAATTATTTTTGTGATTTTTGTACGTAAATTGTAGTCGGGTTCGTTAATAATTGACAAAATAAATGTTGGAATTGTGAAAGTGCTGTATTCAAATGTTTAGGTGACTGTTAGGATATAATAGACGTTTATTGTTCTCCTAGACGAGTACGTAATATAAAATTGCTGAGTGTTACAGATTAAGTCCCTGTTGCAGATTAGAAACGATAACACACGTATTCCTGGAAACTAGTTTCTCAAGACCTTAAGTGTTGCTTTGTTTACAAACATCTTCTCACAATTACGGAAATCACAATCTTCAAAGGAAAATCTAATAGAATAATATGCTTTCTATTTTTCTTATAAATACATTTTGCATCGATATCCGAATGCAATTAAGATCGTGGCGATAGATTTGTTCCAATAACGATCATTTTTATACCGCTATTAAATTTAATGCTCTTTGTTGTGATTCATAATCTGCAGAGAACGATTCATATTCACAGCTATTCTATCGATGACTAATTTTCGTCTGGCACTAAAAATACTGCATTTTGTGTGAAATCATTTTTGACTATCATATTGTTTTTTGTGTCTTTTTTCAATTTCACTTACTTTATCCATGACTAATTCTCGCCCGGTGGTAAAAACACTGCATTTTGTGTGAAATAACTTTTCACTACTATATATTTTTTTGGGTTCACTTGAAATTAATAATTAGTTCCATGTATTTATCTAAGAATTCGAAAATCATTTCTCCAAAATCTATCCAAACGTAATTCCCAAAAATCGTTTTTTGTCTCAATAAAATAAATCTTCAATTTTTTGATTATTCCCTTTGTTGTGATTCACATTCTGTATAGAACGATTCACTGGATATGATCAGTGACTGTTGTGTCGTGTGACATTAGGTAGGACTATCATTTTTATCAAATAACTTGATCCCATTATTGTATATTCGAACGCTTGAAATTAATAGTCGATTGACACCCATTCCAGCATTTTTGGGCGTACCATTTCGCGACATTTCGCTGAGCAGGAGTAGAAGCAGAGACAGCCGTTCAAACATATGGCGATGACAGAATTATACACGTATAAGGTGACGCACGCTGTCCCTGATATCGAAACAAGTAGAGTGATGATGTTCGGCGGGTTCTCTTTCTTCCTATCACATACAAACACGTAAAATGACAAAGATAGTGCGCACATCGTGTGTATATATATATATATATATATATATGTATATATAGATATGTGTATGCGTTGCGCGTGAATACCTTGCGAAGAGATTTGTAAGGCTTGCGGTAGTACGTACTTACATACGGGGCATTCCACGCCAAACGAGGGTTTCCTCTCCCTCAGTAGCTTCAATATTAATTATTTTTCTTATTATTATGTATCACAAGCCAAAAATAGTTTCGCATTAATTTCCCAATTTTTTAAACTTTTTCTAACCAATGAAATTAGGAGAAAAAAAAAAACTGATTTCTTCAATCTTAAAAACCACAACTTTCTCAAATATGAACCGTATTTGGACTCCGCATTTCTATTATAAATTTGGAATTTCGATTCAGAAAGGAGAACAAAAATTGCAAAGTTGTTGGGAAAGACTGAGATTATTCATTGCATTTTTTCACATTTGAAAAAAAGGATGCAAAGTAGAATCTTGCACATTGCTTCCTCATTAAATTTTGCTCTTTAGCATAGCTACCTCTATGAGAAAGTATTGTAACTGATTTTGGCTTCCTCATAAAGGAAGCTTTGTCAAGAGCAAAATTAAATGAGGAAGCAATGTGCAAGGTTCTACTTTGCATCCTTGTTTTGAATAAATGAATAAATCACCGGTACATCGCATTTATTGTTAGGCACAAACTTTTGTTTTACTTTATTAACTTTTGCGGAGGTTACAGCGAAAATCGCTACTTCTTCAAATATTCAAAATGGTGTAAAATTTGAACGACTTTACCGATCACCACCAAACTTGGTACAAAGTAGGGTTGTATGATATTTTTCTTCATTTCTAGAACATTTCAGTTAATTTGCTGAGATTCGACGTGATTCAAAATAAATTTTTTATTTTTTACAAAAATTCAAAATTCTTATAAAGAACTATTTAGCGCCATATCGGTGAACTTTTACGAAAGTTAGAGAGTATACGACATTTTTCAAAAAAAATTAAAAATTCTATAAAATCAGTATACATACATATATTTTCTTCAAAATTACAGCAATTGAAGAGAAATTAATAGTCTATTTGCGTGCCAAATTTGAGCTCGATCAATCGTGCCATTCGCGAGTTATCGACGATTGAATTTTCGGTCCCTGGAACACACACACACACACACATTTTCTAAACCATTTTTCTCGACGTTTAGGTAATTCTAAGCATACTGACATGAAAATCTCGAAAAAAAAAAACATTTTCATGAAAACAAAGCTTTCTCTATGAGGAAGCAAAAATTACCTTTCCGAATATTTCACTGGGGTTACAAAAAAATTGAAAAAATTTCACAGACATTTTGGGCCAGAAACAAGATTAATAGAAAAATGTTATGTGGAATGTCCCGTGTGTATATATATATATATGTGTATATAGGTGATTACGATTAGAGGGACCAACTAGTGGCGAACGAGGCACGCATTCACTCGTAGAGGAATGTCGAGCGTCGTTTGTCGCGCTTCTTTTCCTTGTATATACAACATTGCATCGTCCTCGACACTTGTCGTCGACACCACTTCAAGTTCATCGCTTGAATTCCATTTAAATTCACTCTGTGCGCTTTTTTCGCGCTCAAGATAAATGCAAGTGCAAAAGATAACGTTAAAGCGACTGGGAATATGCAACACACCGGGAAATAACACGAGCAGTGCAAAAAAATTTACGTCGGATATTCGAAGCCATTTCGAGGCTTGAGCATGAAATTTTTAAAATAATTTCCGGCTTTTGCAGTAGAAAATAATTCATGACTACACGAGCGGTCGTTTTTTTCTCTCTTTCTTCGAAATTAATAATCAGATGAATTAATGTGCTTTGTACACAGCTGCCGAAATAATTCTCGCAGTGTCAATAAATTTATTCAGCTGCAGAGACGACGTTGACAGTCGGGTTAATAAATTTCACTGAAATTTTCACCAGCGAAACTGTTAAATGACATTGGGTGTTTTACGTGTTACGTAAACTGTCAAATTTGAGAGATGTTTTTTTTTTTTAATGTTAAGGTTGAAATTTTATGTCAATAATATTGTCGGTTTCAAAGAGAATTTGTTTTGCTTGTTTTTTTTCCCAAGGATATTTCTAAAAGAGACTTTAATTCGAGAAAAATGAGCCGTGTGACGAAAGTGTTGCTAAATTAACAATTAATTATAGAATTTATGCATATTTTGATTAGATATAAGCCTAATCAGAGCAGCTCCAATCAGCCATAAAGCATAATTAATTTCGACTCGCCTGGGCCAGCGCAGTGATGCGCGAATTATTATTTTCTTCGATAACTCGAAGCTACTTTAAATTCGCCTGTGATTAAAATTTGTTTACTCGCTTCGTGCAATTGACAAAACAGATTGAGCGTGCCAATCTGACGTTCGAGACGTTAAACACAATAAATAGCCGTTTTTTGCTTTTACTTTCCTGATATTTATAGGCAAAATTATTTTTCAAAACAGTCTAATCAATATTACATTTTCTGGGTAAAAAATTAATCGAACGCGGCGATGAAAAAATTTTTTCGTTACAACTAAAGAGTATTAATGAAACGAAAAACAGCATTGTCAAGAAGTATCGAAATTTCCTTATCCCATTGTTCTACCGCGCTCAAAGAGCCTCTATTTCTTCA
Organism: Clistopyga incitator; assembly: GCA_947507545.1. Classification (NCBI taxonomy): domain Eukaryota; kingdom Metazoa; phylum Arthropoda; class Insecta; order Hymenoptera; family Ichneumonidae; genus Clistopyga; species Clistopyga incitator. The sequence goes on along the minus strand of OX382174.1, from coordinate 124,031 downwards.
TTACTATTATCTCAATAAACAGCCACAAATTCGCAATTTATTAATAGCAGATTAAAAGATGGGCATGTAGAAACGCAAGTACATCTTATCTCGCGACAATCGTCTTTGGAAAACCGCCGCGATCACTATGATGAATAAGCCGACTGCGTGGAAGCATAATAAAGCACTCAAGGATGACATAAGTGCTGAGTCGTTCTGAATTCGTCGAACAGTCCAAGGATCAATAGAAAGACAAACGTGCAAAGCGCATTAAACGATTGCGACGAAGTAACGCAACGTGCCGAATGGTTAATAATAATAATATTTTTTTTAATAAAAATAAATAAAAAATCGAAATAAAAAAAAGTCGGATAGAAATTATCAGGTCGCTCGTTCGCGAGACAAGCTGGCTAAGTCGTTGACAGATTTTTCATCGATAACACGGCATTCCCCGTGCGATAAAACTGGTCTACGTGCGCTGACTCGTTCTCGTAATAATTTGAGCGACGAGTGCTCAGAGCCCGACCGCAATGGGCACCTCGCACGTTCAGGATCCATCGGCTAACTCGACTTTCCCGATTTGCGCGAACTGATACGCGCGAGGAGGATCGCATAACGAGCGCAAACGAATCGAGGACAGCGGAACTCCTCGTGGAATTTCTTATAACTCGACCGCGAAGCCACGACCTTTGTAAGAACCATCAACATCGTCATTGACGCACGGTTATCGTTCGCTAAATGAACCACTAATTATCGATATTGCGTTTCCGTATCGTGTAACTAATTGATAAACCGTGTATTTCTTCATTGTTAGCAGCGAACGAGGTTGTTTTCCATCAATCTACTTTCTTCCCGAGCCTCTTTGATTTTTCCTTTTTTTTATCAAAATCTTTTTTTTTTTTTTTTTCATTTCATATTCTATACGTTTTTTCAATCAATATAGCCAATCGGAATAACGAATGTAAGTTTCGTGTGTTAATTAATTTAAGGACCATTGTATTGAAAAAAACAAAAACGCATTTTTTTTTTTCAAGTCAATAGTTTAATGAAACAGTAATCAATTAATTGAAATCGATAATTGAAAAATTTTCGTTTAAAAGCAGCGCAATAAACCGATCGCTGCTGATAAGAATCAATTGTTTATTGCCACTCTATCGCATTAGTGGTTAGTGATATACAACCACACACACATTTGTTATATATATATATATATATATATATATATATATATATATTTTTTTTTTAATTTCCAGGTACGCAGGTAAATGCAGGTAGGATGGACAACTGTGGAGGCGACCAACGCCTGCCCCCGGACGGGGATGAATTCCCAGCGACGTATCAAGAGTTCAGTGGCTGCACGAGCGAACAGTATCAATACGTAGCGACGTCGACGCGGAATACGCAGAGGAACAGCGGTGGATCATCAAACGGCGTTCGTGATCGCAATGAGATCGACGAAACCACGTCGTCGAGTTTTGTCGAAAAAGGGCGAAGCGATTCATTGAAACTCGTTCGAAACGATTCCATAACCACGAAAAGTGCAACAAACAACAATACAAGCACAGCTTCAGCTCGAGATAAATCATCGAGCTACGGAAGAACTACAAATTCTCAGCCCGTCGTTGAGAGTCGAATATCCTCTCAGTACATCACAAGCAGTCCGAAGAGAGAAACAATTCTGCCACCGGATGTCCCAGCGAGAAGTTCGGCTCTCGTTGAAGACACGAACGAGAAGAGAAGCAACAATTCTTACTTCAGTAGCTCGTCTCCTCGAGGATCAAAGTTCAGCAACACTGCGGAACCACTTTTGTTAGTGAGCGAAAAGACATTCGAGATTTCTGGCTACTATCCCAAGGACAACAAAGTTTCCTCTGAAATCATCGTTCCGGATTATCCAGAAGCGCCACCTCCTCCGTTGCCACTGACAGGACCTCCAAAAGTGGAGAACCCTCTTCCACTTGTAAAGAATATCGTCACGTCCTCGGAATCGAGTCCCCAAAGGAAATTCTCCGTGAACGGTGACCTTTGGCGTCAGGACGACAAATCCGAAAAATCAGTCAGGGACAAAATAGCCATGTTCTCGTCGCAGAGCTCACTGGAGACGCCGCTATTTCCCAGTCAGGCTTCACCGAGTCCAGCAGCTTTGGGTAACGTTACGAGCAACGGCAGGAGACTCTCCAAGTACAAATCCTCGGAGGATGTGTTCTGTGACGAGAAGATCCAGGAATCGAAGGAAATGCTCACGAGTATCGAGAGAACGAGGAGCTCGGTTGATCTCACTGATTCCAGGAAAATTTCAGCTCACAACGAGCCGACGATGATCGTAGGAGAGGCTCAAAGAGCGCCGAGCTTGCCGAAGACTCTTCCACCTGAAGAGGAGCCCACTTTTATGCGAACTGCCGGTTACTCCACCAAGACACACTCCACCAATCCAGCGGGCATTTGTCAGAAACAATCGCATTCCATCCCTGAGAAGTCCGTTATCATTGGAAGGGAATTTACGTCGTCTGAGTTTAGTAATCCACCCGGTAAAAACGCCTCGCTTAAGCCTTTCGTGCCACCTCGAAACAGCAACAATTCGGCTTTGGCGTTCGCTGCGAAAAATAGCAATGAGAAGGATCCGCTGGATCTTACTCAGAACTCGGGACGCTCGAGCCTACCGAGCCTCGCGCGAGCCACGAGCTTCTCCGGGGAAAGTAACTACACGAACGATCTCTCGCAATTGGCCACTTCCACTGTCACGGGCACTAATGGACAGATCTCCAGGACAAACTCACTCGCCTCGACCTTCCGACGCAACAGCGAGGACATGAGACGACAGAGCTTGAATCAGTTGATCGAACAACGAAGAAAAGGCATATCGAAACTGCGCGGCCTTGTTATTCCGGAGAAAAATGCCGTGGCCATCGACAAGCCGATTATCGACTTGCCGGAGATCAAATCCAGAGACTCGATACTCTTGCATCAGGTGAGATTTTCAACCGCGCTACGTACATTTAATTGGTTAATTCTAATTCTTTGAAGGTCGCTCGAAGGTATTTGATACATTTTTAATTGGTGTTTAATTAGCGCTGTTATCGAATGATATTATTTTCATTTAAAAAACATTGTGATAAGGAAATCTAAGAATTCTTCTATCGGTTTATAGATCCAATGTTTTTTTGCTTAGAAAACTAAATGTGTTTGAGAAAATTATAAATAACTTATTGTTATTTAATTATTATAAAAATAATCAAAATAAGTTATTTGATTATTTTCGTGTTCCAATTGCATATAGATTGTACAAAATTGCGTAATACATGAAAGAAAATGTAAAAACCGGAAAACCGTCATTAGTCACCAGTTTATTTTTTTCTTTTTTTTACTTACAAATGCAATATTAATTATTCTTTTACAGGTCCCAAAAGCGAATATCCAAGACAAATGGGGTTCCCAAAGTTCGATAGCAAGCACGGCGAGTTCCGTGAATTCGCCGCTGAAAGCGACGACATCATTCAAGATGCCAGCGCCTCAGATAATGTCAAAATATTCGCCGGCCTTCAAACGAAAGAGTCTCGCGGTGTACGGGACGTCAAGCGCCAACTCATCCGCGGCAAACACGCCGCCATCGACTCGTCGCCCGAGTCCGACCAACAGTCATTCGGGAATCATCATCCCAGATCCGCCCAAGAGTCTCGAGAGCATTTGCAGTCCCACGCGTAGCGACTACAGCTTCGACTACGTGTCGTCGACGAGCGTTTCACCGGACACAGGGATGCGCAGTCGTCCAAGGCCAGGCCACCGAAAGATTCGCGGTGATTACGACGATTCGGACAACGATTCAGCAGTGAGCAGTTCACAAAGCAGCATATCCCGAGGTTTCAGTCCTCCAACTTCTCCAGCGCCTTCGGAACGTTCTTCCATATCTTCCGAAAGATCCTATCATACGTCTCTAATAATGGAAATGCCTTCGCGAAATTATTCGAGCAAAGAGAGCAGTAATCGTTCAGAAAAAAATCACTATATAACGAGTCACGGAATGTACAGCGACAGCCGAGCTTATCCGAGCTCCGAAAGATCCTCGAGCGGAAGTAGCAGCGGAAGTAGCCCAAATCCCCGATCACCGCAGCCCGAAATTAATCCGCGAAACTCGCACATACCTCAAAGACAGATGCTCAAGCGATCGAGCAGCACAGAAACAAATTGCAGCAGCGGAAGCTCTTCAACGCTCACTTCCGGTTCACAAGCTAGCGCGGAATCCCTATCACGAAGAGTCCTTAAGCCTCAGAGCGTCGAGGCGATAAATAGGAAGAATATTCTTGCGAGCGCGAGATGCAGAAGTGGCAGAGATCTCAACGGATCGCCGCTGATACAACGAAAATTCTCGGACGACGAAGAACTTCCGGTTTCCAGTTTGGCGCAGGAAAATGGCACGTCCAATCGCGCCCGACAATCCAATGGCAACGCCCTTAACGACTCTCATGACGTGAAAATCGCGTATATCGAAGTAACCGAAATTCTCACCGAGGACGAACATTCGACAACGTGTACGCAAGTTATCGTTGACGATACTCAAGAATCGGTTATGAACGCAAGTAAGACGGAAAAATCTACGCGCTCGGATCTGATGGAAGCTTCCAACGATCTCAAAATGTGGGTTCGATCGGAGGCCAAAGCTCTGATGGCGGAAATGCCGAAACAGCGAATTCCTGAAGCTCAGAAAATTCCACAGAATTTGGAAACACCGGAACCGATTTCCCCGGTGAGAAACGCACCGAGAAGCAGATCTTCGCTGTCACTCGACGATCCTCGTTATTCCTCGATTTTGGACACGTGGGCCAAAAGTTCGGACAACGAGAACGCTTCCCAATCGTCTGAACTTAAAAAATCGAAATCTGTCACGAAAGCCTTCATCAACGACGATGTTTCATTCGTTGATGCGGCCAATGACGATCTCCTGACGACTCTCACCACGAAGAGCCGATCAAGAGCTCCTATCAACCTGGAAGATCGAAGTTTTTCACGCACGTCACGACAAATGAGCCTCGAGGATATTTTGGTAGGAAAACCGGAACCAAAATTGGTAAGAGCGCAGAGCGTGACTGTAGACGGAGGAATCGGTAAGGCCAATTCTCTTCTTTACTCCGGATCACAGACGAAAATCCCGGCGACGATCTCGCCGAGAAACAACACCGGAAGACCGAGTCTCAAGGAATCCTGGTCGGAAGACAGATGTTTCGTTTCGAAGATTCCGACGTTCGGAAGAGCGAGCAAAGCCGTGGATCCCGTTGACGATTCCACCCGAATCAACGATCGTTCCAGGCATTCGAAGATTCCAACGCAAAAACCCTTAGATCGGCGCAGTGCGAGCGTCGCGGACATGAAGAAGGCACTTGAAAAAACTGACTCTGGATCGACGTTCAACGTCACCTCGACGAGCAACAATCAAAGTCCCATCGCTACTGGAGCTGTTCATCATCGATTTTCGAGTCTCGACAGCAGCGTCGAGGAAAGAACTCGGCTTGTTGGACACGAGCCGGAAAACGAGAGATTCAATGGCGAACAATTTGGCAGTATAAGTTCGCTGGCGAGCAGCACGAGTTTGATATCGCAACAGGAACTCGCTCAACTTGTCGAAGAGGCGAGCAGCCTCGAAGATGCCAGAGGTGCGCACGACGTTGTTGTCGTTCTTCTGCACAAAGAAAATCCACACGGAAGCGTGGGCATCACGCTCGCTGGTGGAGTCGATTGCGAGGCTAAGGAAATTACGGTTCATCGGGTTCTCGCTCACTCAGTCGCTGATAAGGACGGCAGAGTGCAGCGGGGCGATCGGATTCTTAGCATAAATGGGAGAAGCACTCGTGGACTGAATCATCGAGAGAGCCTCGCTGTTCTTAAGCAACCGAGGTCGGAGGTCGTTCTCGTTGTATCGAGGTCGCGCCTCGAAGAGGGCTCCAGACTTCGCGCTAGGACCGATAGCGTTGAGACGATTGTCGAAGGTACGTTCACTCTTTTGTAGCATTTTCTTAAGTGTAATAATAAATACAATAAACAATATTTAAACCGGCTCAGAGAGTCAAATATGATTTAATTATAAATATAACAACTGAGAAGAGAAAAACATTAACGCATTTCGCTGAAGGTTTTTTTTTTTTTTTTTTTTATTTATTTCCGACAAAAATGCAAAACCCTTTTTTCGTATAAAACGTAGGAACATAATTTTTCATAGATGAAGATTTATGAAAAGTTAAAAATAACGAGAAAGCATTGAATCTATATCCCAACATTCTTAATTCAGCAATAGCCGATAAATGCTCTGAACCACTTCAATAGTTTATTTACGTTGAGAAAGGCCATTTGAGGCCAAGTATTTTTAAGCAATAATAAAAAGCATTAAAGTCTCCTGACTTTATTAAAGTCACGCCGATCTCTCGACACTGAGGCGCCACCGCAAACGCTTACTTTTCCCCGCGGCGACCCTTTCTTGGCGACTTTCAAATAATGACTGCATGACTTTTATAATAATAAATTTATCTGTGTCATTTTTTTTTTTATCCTTTTTTTTTATATTTCACAGGATCCGAAGCCTGCGCTACATTCGATGATACCGCTTGGGGACCTGCTACGAGAGTCGCTATTTTCAAGGACGGAGCGGGTCTTGGATTCAGCCTCGCCGGGGGAAGGGATAGCCCGCTCGGAGATCGCCCATTGGTCATCAAAAAGATATTCACTGGTGAGTTCTTCCGTCATTTTTCGCTTCAACAGCGTCATATACCTTTTCAAATTGGTGCAATTGATTAAGGCCTTTAAAGAACACATCGAAATGCTCATTGTCATTGATATATATATATATATATATATATATCTTTTATTTTAACAGGCGGTGCGGCGGAAAAAACCGCTGCTCTGACAGCGGGCGACCAATTGCTCGAAGTAAATGGTATCGATGTTACGCGAATGTCGAGAATCGAGGCATGGTCTCTCATGAAGAAGCTGAGCGACGGGGAAGCGAATCTCCTAGTCAGGCACCCTGCCACAAAGTCATCGTGAATGGTAGTCAATTATATTCATAGAATTATAGATAATTAGTAATGTGAGCTGAACAGCTTTACAATTCCAATCGTAAATTGTAAATATCGATGTGAATGTAAATCCGTCAGATATGCGATGGATTTAAGGGCTCGGATTTACGATGACCCGATGGATTATCCGGATGAATAAACTCGGAAAATGTAATGCCATAAAAATCTATGACAGCGCTGGCAGTGCAATAATATACTATATAGGTATACGGAACTGAGGCATTACGCAAAGTTCGTTATCCAACGAAACCCAATGAGTATTCGGGATGTTAAAGCCGAATATTATATATTACTTGCCTTTATCTGGTCTTGCTTTTTGTTGTTTTTTTGTTTCTTTTTTTTTTTTTTTTTTTTTTTTCCCCCCCTCTCTAACATCACATTTTTTTTCCCCGCAGAATTGATAAAGATATACGTTCAAGGCGCTTCCAACGTGTGATTCCTTTCTTTCGTTTTTTTTTAAAAATTAAGGCTTCGAAGCTTTTAACTGATATACAGTGTATATAATGTAGAGACTGACATTTAGGGAGCACGCGAAAGAAAAGAGAGGGCTACTGTAACAAAAGATCCTGACATACGCATAGATTAATATAAATATGTTGTTAATATAATAATAATTATTATTGGAGTATTTAAATGAAGTAACGAAGGAAATTGTAATTCGTCCAATAAGAAGCTGCGTTTGTTGAAAATAAACGAATAAATAAAAATCGTGCTGTGATATGTATGTGGCGATTAATCGGCGTAAAACTAACGATTGGTGCAGATTTTGTTAAATATATATATATATATATATATCATATTATTCACTACGAATAGGTATATTCGTTAGCTTACTCCAGTAAGTTCCGAGCTATTAATTATTATGAATGCTTATTATTAGTTGAACGTTTGGTTTTTTTTACCCGTCGCGTGTGGTTTGTAAAATGGAACGTTTCATGTAGCCTGTATTGGAAATAAATGATATCGCATTTAAAAGATCGTTTTTAACGCAAATTTTTCTTTTTATTATAATTCGTCTTTTTACATACGCGCAGTTTCTAATACCACCAGAATTTCTTTGGCACCCGATCCTCTTTGATTTCCATTTTATCCATTATGTCCATTTCGAAGGTTTTTAGCGCCGGCTGCAAAATAATATTTGTCAACTCCTGCTCAACATCAGTTTTTGCGTTATCGAAAATGTCGATTTCTCTACCTCGAATGTTATTTTCTCGACGTCGTCCTTCAGCGTATCTTTCGGACGTTCAACGTACATATGCGGAAGTTTGTAATCAATTGTTTCCTTATCCGCAACCGGGATGGGAATTATTCTTCCGGTTCTCGTGGATACTCTCACATGATCGCCGTCTTCCGTGTAACGCCATTCAATGGATGTTCCTTGTCTAAATTTAACGAGTGTTATATTAATTATACATCTTTTAACGTTGAAATTTTTGAAAAACGACTTTTACAAGTTGTGAAATAAATATTTTTGTTGTCGCAACTTTTTTTTTTGTGACATATTTAAATTGTTACTAACAAATCACTGGGGTCCACCAATTGGATGTCCGTTGTTACGAGCAAAGGGGCTTCGCTCTTTACGAATACACCCGGAAACTCATCTTTCTTTCCGATGTTGCGCATGTGTGTGTTAAGTCCCTCTACGTAAACCCAATTTCTTTCCGCGACGATGTCCTTGACGATACCCTGTTTTCCTTTGTCGCGGCCGACCAAAATTTCCACCTGCAATTAAAAGTAAATACATAAATTAGTCTGACTTGAATTAGCCAAAGAAGCCACGCGTTTAAATTAATTCTTACTCTGTCCCCACGGAAAAAGCTCCAGTTTTTGATGGGCTCTACAAATTGTTTTGGAAAACTGGAACCTGGTGCGTTTTGTAAGTAGAAGGCTCTCGTCCATGGTCGATTTGATGTAAAACGAAACCTGGTGCGTTGCACCGTTCTGGGAAGATAATTCGGTTTGCGAGGCGTTTTCCAGTAAACCTATGAAGTTAAAAATAACTGTGTCAAAGTATTCACGACTAATAGAATTGTTATATCAATGTGGCATTTTTTGTTTTTTTTTTTTTTTTTCATTGTATCGCCAAATTAGAAAAGTGAATATTCTTTACCCAACAAACTCACAAATATTTCTTGTGTTAAAATAACAGAAGCATATAAAATTTCAACACATTCTTACGTGTACAATTAAATACAATACAATTTTAATATAACTATTGTCGATTATTGCTTAACATGTTGTTTATTATAAACAATACAATGAAAATGTAAAATAAAATTGGAAATTCAATTAATTACAAAAAATTACCTGCTCCATGGCGCGTTTTATGTATCTATCCGGCAAATTGGCGTATTTAACGGAGAGCGGATTCCACCGCGTTAGAAGAGCCGTCGTCCACCTCATTTTTTATCCAAATGTTGTTTAAATTTCTTGCCGAAGAACAACGACAGTTTTCGTTCGCCGGACAGACCTAACCTCAATCTCTCGCGGAGATGACGAAATTACAGAACTTAGCGGGCGTCGGGATAGAACACGCTAGCCCCGGGGATCTAAGGTATTCATCTCGGTAAAGAAGATGCCATGTATGCAGTTTAGTCAAATGAATTTGACAATCGGAATCGCATGCCATTTTCTGCCTTTACAAACCTTTTTTTTTATGTAAGCAAACTTTGGATCTAGACTTTTAAATATTTTCAAGTGACAAGGAAATTTCAAACTTTCACAAACAGCTAACATTGTTTTTTTTTAAGTAATAATATTTTTTTTACACCTCATTCTTTTCAGAGTTGAAAGATTAAAACTTATCGACTAAACACAAAAATCCGGATCGTAGTGAATTGCCCTATATAAGTAGTACATTTTTGCGTGACAAAGGGCTTAAGCCTTCATTTAGCGTGTCAATGAGATATGCTATCCTCTAGACCTTGAGAGTGTAGTGATTTTTTAGTAGTCTTTTGGGATTCTCACGTAAACAGCGACGTTGAGATATTGTATTTCTGCGTAATGATTGTTTACAAGGAGTTTATATCAAATATAAATAGTACAGGGCTTTGATATTGCAACGTAGCGATTTTTCGTAACTCGAAATAAATATTGGCTCCCATCAGTTGCGTCTCCTGAGGCATAAAACACACAATGTTATCTCGGGATCTGCTGTCAGGCTTATCCCTTTGTCTCAGATATCACGCGAGCTCGATACCCGGTACAGCTCGCGGTGTCTGCTATCCGAAACGGGTAGCAGCAGCAGCAGCAGCAGCAGCAGCAACAGCAGCAGGTCGTCACGACGCGACGTTGCGGCCTCGCCTCGTTGCCTCGACCACCCTGACTCTCGGAATTAGATACCTCTCGATAACGCACCGCTAATCCACTGCTCAAAGGGATGGAGAACAATCACAACGATCACGATGGACAAGTGGCAGAAAACGGTCGCTATTGATGTAACAAATGAAACATATTCTGCAAAAATGTCATTTATTATAGCGGCATCTCTGATACTATAAATTGGCATAGGATATATTTGCCGATGCTATATAATATAATGATCTTCTTCTCGATATATTTAGTTACGTTGTTAAGTTACGTGAGCTAAAGAAATCGGATTAATCGAATAATAATAATCTGATGAGTGATTTTTTTATAAAATTCTTTATCGAGTCATTAAAAAATGATCTCGTCAGATTTCTACAAAATTCTGAGCATTCCATATGTTTGGCATATAAAATTTTCCAAAGTAAATATTTCATTGGAGCAAAATGTTGAGCATTTGAGAAATATTCTTTTTTGTTTTCTTTTGGAATATGCATCGTACTGAAAAGCTAATAATTAACGTGCAATTGCCCAAGTTCAGTCTCAAATTCCCACGATAAATCTCGTAATTTCCACAGTGACGTTCTAAACGACGAATAATTATTTATTTTCTGTGTGAGTCCCAAAGTGTCGAGCATTCGAGTACCCGGTCGGAGTTTCTGGACGTGAGATCTCAGCTCTGCAAGTGACGATGGTGACTTACACCCTTTATCACATTTCCGGGCGTTATTATGTCTAAGCCACTCGCATATCGTGTAAATAAATACTTGATATCGCGAGGCGTCATCAGGCACATCAGTTAGCCGCTTGGGAGCTCTCTTGGACGGAGGCTTCGACTCTGCGAGTTCAGTCTCGAGATTGAGCCTCGTTGAGTCGGAATGCAAATCGTTCCGTCGAATCCACTCCAAGTGTCGAAGGTAGAGACCGAAAAAATTCATGAGAAAGCACAGTCTTCGATATTCCGGCGTTCCGATAATTGCGTTCCGCTATCGGTAAGCAGAGTATAAGAACTTTGAGATTGGCTAATGTATTATGCTCCGTTTATCGGTTAGCGAGGCGCGAAAATAACATCATTCGATCACCGAAAATATCCTCGTCGTCTCGGAGGATTTCGCTGGGTTTATCTCCCCGAAACAATTCCCATATTCTAGCATAACATGCCGCGTTATTGATAATGGCATTATGCTACGAATATGCGATATTGCTGGGGATAATGACAATAGTGATAATGCGAAACGGAAGTGGGCGCTGCGATCTCCGGGACGATCAACGAGACAGTGTCGTCGTAACTTTCCCTCCACTTTTACAACAGGGGAATGTTGTTATCTCGTGAATTTTTTAAACGATACCGCGTGTGATACCGTTGGCTAAACACACGACTGAAACATTGCTTCGCCAGTCGTGCAGTTGGATCACGAGCCTTCACACCGCCCGGATACTTTAATACCAAAATGAACATCGCTATCGTCGGCGGTGGAATAATCGGCGTCACTACCGCGATTGCTGTGCAAGACGCATTGCCGGAATATCATTTGGTCATTGTTGCCGATGTTTGGACACCCGAGACGACCGGAGATGGGAGCGCCGGACTGTGGTCACCTTATGCCCTTGGAACCGACACTCCTGAAGCTGATGTCATGTAAGTCGCCCCTTGCGCCTCCTCGTGGATAAACTTTTCTTTTCCTAAACATTTTTTGACGAGCTAAAATATATCGAGAAAAGTGAAATTTTTTAACAATTTATATATGTATGTGTTCAAGGGCTTGTGAAATTTGACCTAAAAGGATTTAACATGTTTTATTGTTGCATTTTTTGAGACTATTTATGCCCGGTTATTATTCCCTGAAAGGTTTTTTTTTTTTATATCAGCAGCAGTAACGATTGATTGGTGCATTCATTATCGATTACATATCGGCAGATTTTTTATTATTGAAATTGTGAAACACATCTCGCGTGTTTGAGACAACTCAATGACTGATAAGCAGTCGCACATGGAAAATTAATTATTTCTTTACGACCGAGATTTCGTTAATCATCAATTTTTTTCATATTCACTTGAAACAAAAATGTAAAATAGAAATTTGCAGAAATAAACGTCTCTCGAATTCGGCGCATGCTTGGTGCTTCCTTAAAATTGCACGGCCATAAATAATGATTTTCCTTAGTCGACTGATAAATTCCAATTAATTATATCCTCTGGTAAATGAAACGAAGCGTTTTTTTGTTTTTTTTTTTTTTTTTGAATACACGAAAACCGGACTATATACGTTTTGGTATGTAACGTACACGTTATGGTGAAATAGACGATGGGGAGGCATAACTCATCGTTGGTTTGAAAACTTTTGGAAATCCGGGCTTGCCCCGGAAACCGGAATCAGCTTAATCCCAGTGACCCGTGTCACGAGCACGGAAAAAGAATGGACGATGCCTGCGTGGGGTTCAGTTGTGTACGGAGCTACGCAATTAACCGAAAACGAGCTGAAACAGTGGCGCGAAGAGCACGGAAAGAATTACAAGTGAGAATAAGAGCCATGCAAAATTATTGATTATTCACTGTAGTTATTTATTTTCTATAGCATTGTATTTATTATTTATTTATTATCTTCATTGCATTGTGTTCATTATCGTGATTTTTTTTCAACATTTCCGTTGTAATTTTGATTTTTTTTTTTTTTTTTTTTTTTTTTTTTTTTTTTTTTTTTTTTTTCCATAGCTTGGTATTTATTTTATTTTTTGTTTCACAGGAACGGAATGCATTTCATAACTTACACAGCCGAACCGACCCGGTTGTTGCCCTGGCTCCTGAAGAAATTCACTTCCGCCGGCGGTAAAACACTAAATAGGAAGATCGATAGTCTTGACGAGTTGCAGAAGGACGGATACGACATAGTGATAAATTGCACTGGGATTGGGGCACGTAAACTCGTCGACGATTCATCTCTCCTTCCGGTCAGAGGTCATGTCATCAGGGTGAGCATTAATTTCCGTTTTGCATGCGAATTCAACAATGCAATTTTGAAGGTAATCGAAAAAATTGTCTTCAGGTCAAAGCTCCTTGGATCACGAGCGTTTTCATTGAGGAAGATAATCCTGGAAACTACATAATACCGAAGTGCTGAATTTTCAATTTAGAATATCCAATAATTTTTTTTATTAATTTTTTTTTTTTTTTTTTCACCTTTTCAGTATCGACTCGGTAGTTTTGGGCGGCACTGGACAACTGGGTGACTTTGATCTCACTCCTCGAGAAACCGACGAAAAATGCATTCGCGAGGGCTGCCAGAATATTTTTCCCTCACTTGAGGTAATTATTTATGACTTTTCATTCACCAATTAACGAATTTGTATATTCATTATTTATTATTATCATTGCGTTAATCAGAAAGCCGAGTTTATGAAAAGTTGGGTCGGTCTTCGACCTGTGAGATCTCGACTTCGTTTGGAAAGCGAAAATTGGACTTCAAAGGAAAATGGAAAGAAATATCTGGTATGCAAATTTTTTGCTCATTGGTTTAAAAAAAATTTACTGCGATAATGCAATTCTGTCGATTGGTGAATTGAATGTCAATGTGGAGATACATTTTATCCGATAAATTATTTGTTTCATTCGTTTACAAAAAAAAAAAAAAAAAAAAAAAAAAAAACGAGTTGACTAGAATCTTTGTTCTTATCAAACAACTTATAATAAAAATAACAATGATAACGATCTCATCGAATTTATCAGGTGATCCACAATTACGGCCACGGCGGATGCGGAGTGACTGTCAGTTGGGGCTGCGCTCTCGACGTTGTTAAAATACTGAAAAACTTGGTCTGCAAAACTTGTTGAAAATTCATCTAAAATTTGGACGTATTCGCATTCGTGTTCTTAGGAAGTGAATAAATTCCATTTCTTTAAATTACTGAATTCCTTGAAGACTTTGTTTGGCGGTCAAATTTGCGAATCTCATATTATATTTTTCACAATAATTTTTTGCACCGTGCAATAAAAGCGTTTGCAGAATAATTAGGCGTTGCCGGATAATTTTATAAAATAATTCATGTCTTTGGGATGAAAAAAAAGGGATGCACAGTAGAAGCTTGCACATTGCTTTCTCATTTAATTTTGCTCTTTACATAGCAACATCTACGAGGAAGTATTGTAACTGATTTTGGCTTCCTCATAGAGGAAGCTTTGTCAAAAGCAAAATTTAATGAGGAAGCAATGTGCAAGGTTCTATTTTGCATCCTTGTTTTGAGTAAATGAATAAATCACCGGCACATCTCATTTTTATTAGGTACAAACTTTTGTTTTACTTTATTAACTTTTGCGGAGGTTATAGCGAAAATCGCTATTTTTTCAAAAATTCAAATTGGTGTAATATTTTAACGACTTTACCGATCACCACCAAATTTGGTACACAGTATGGTTGTATGTTATTTTTCGTTTATAGAACATTTCAGTTAATTTGCTGAAATTCGACGCGGTTTATAGCAAAATTTTGATTTTTTAAATTCAAAATTCTATAAAATCCGAACCGCTTTACCGATTTTGTCGAAATTCAATACCAAATAGCATTTAATGTCTCTCTAGTTATAAAGAACTATTTAGCCATATCGGCGAACTTGTACGAAAGTTGGAGAGTATACGACATTTTTCAAAAAAATTGAAAATTCTATAAAATCAGTATACATAGATATATTTTCTCAAAAATCACAGCAATTGAAGAGGAATTAATACTCTACTTGCGTGTCAAATTTGAGCTCGATCGATCGTGCCATTCGCGAGTTATCAACGATTGAACTTTCGATCCTTGAAACACACACACACACACACACACACACACACACACACACACATTTTCTAAACCACTTTTCTCGACGTTTTAGGTGATGCTCAGCATACTGACATGAAAAATCTCGAACAAAAAAAATTTTCACGAAAACAAAGCTTCCTCTATGAGGAAGCAAAAAAGACAGAAATTAACACCGAAAAGTGGCGGAATGCGATTACGCGATTCTCTCATTTTTGCAGACCGCGTGAATCCCAACGAGATAGAGGACTATAAACGCTGAATGCGGTGTATGCGGAACTTAAAATTACGTATACATATATTAACCGATGCAGCCACCGAGAAACAGTAACTGGCACACCGCGTACTTGCGCTATTTCAGGCATTATGCCGTGATTCTTGCACACTACGGATAGGACGCAACTGGGTAATACGTGCCCCGTGCTCAACGTGGTCACGGTCATGATAGAATCTAATTATAACGTCAGCGTACACTTTTCACAAATGTCCCTTAGTTGGGCTTGTTCAGTATGCAGGTAGATACTGGTAGAAATGGAAGGCGTATTAGTTTCGTGAGAGCTACGTGTCTGCTATACTGCAGAAAAGGAGTTTAAAGTGTACCGCGATATCCAGTTGTAAACGTGATAAGCGATTATTGCTGCATTGACAAAAATGCCATTAATTTAACAACACGTTTCGAACTACCAAAGACAAGTTTCCTCATCTTGACTCCGAGTCTAATTCCGATGATTTAATTTTATATTGAAACGATGAAATATTTTAGTACATTTTTTAAGAATTGTTTTTTTTTTTTTTTTCAAATACTGACAATTCTCTATGACGATGAATTAATAAAATATCTTCTTGCATAATTTTTTGGCAGCTCGCAAAGTTGATTTTATGAAAATTAATGTCCTTTTTTCAGTGTGTGTATATATATATATATATATACACATATATATACATATAAATCAGGCGAACGAGACAAACCACTGCCGATATATTTCGATGCCCAGAGGGCGAGGAAAAGTCAAACTTATGACAGATCTCATTTCTCATTAATACCCATGTAAATTGTCAATAATTATTCTCGTAATGCCGATGAGTCGAGCTTCACAATACGGATGCTCGAGTATAATGAAAAGTTACGGTAATGAGTATCCCTGGAGATAGAGCTGATCGGTTACACGGCAATCTAACGAAAGATGCTGGTCAGGCTGAAGAAGTTCGGAGTACAAGCAAACTCAAGCAATCCAATGTTGCTGAAGAGGCTGAAGCTTTTGAAAATTTAAATTCAAATAAAAAATCGGAAATCTGGAGAAAATATGATTTTGAAAACAATAACGATGACAACAGTGCGATTAAGAGGGAAAGAGACGCCTCGATCAATAAAGGTGAAGATGAAACTCCGACGGGTATGCTGATTAAGAAAAAAAAGAAACGCAGGCAAGTATCGAACTTGAAAAAATAGTTATTTCTTCTTATATAATAGAATTAAAAATGTACTTTTTCTTTTATTGCTCTTTTTTTATTTATATTTTTTATTTACATAATTTAACAAAAATTAATTTTGATTCAAAATTTGTATCTTTCAGATTTTTGACAATTTGCACTAGTAATTGCAAGTACGAAGTGGTCCGAAGAGTCGCTAGTCGGTACGGAATGAGAGAAGTGACTGAGGACAGCAGCTGGAATCTCTACTGGACGGATTTGAGTGTCAGCATAGAGCGAGCGAAAGATATGAAGCGATTTCAAAAGGTCAATCACTTTCCTGGGATGACAGAGATATGTCGAAAAGATTTGCTAGCTAGGAATCTCAATCGTATGCTTCGGATGTTTCCAAAGGAGTACAATTTTTTCCCAAAGACTTGGTGCTTTCCTGCGGAGTAAGAAAAACGCTTTGTTGCAAAATTGCAATATTTAAGTGACAAATATTTTAATTAAGTTCCTGTTTCACAGCCATGGAGAAGCTGTAGCTTATGCCAAAGTTAGACGCTCAAAGACTTTTATTATAAAACCTGATACTGGCTGTCAAGGTCGTGGAATATACATAACAAAGAATTTGAAAGATGTGAAGCCTTATGAGCGAATGATATGCCAGGTTTATTTATCAAAGGTGAGATTGAAAGATTATTGAGGGCAATTATTGAAATTAGAATTGCAATTTCATAAGATTTGTCCTCTTCCTTTCAAAATTGATTCGATAAATTAAATGAAAAATATTTGATGCAAAAAACAAATTAAATTTCAATTGATTTACAACAAGAGTTAAAATACAACTTGAGGAATATCATGAATAATGAATTTTTCAGATACTCATTATTATATTATATCAAAAGAGACTCAGATTTTGTCATAAATATTCATTGGATTGTGATACGAATGAATAAATTATTGTATTTCTATTAGCAAGACGTGCTCACATCTGACAGCATTCTTGAAATATAATCCTTAATCATTTTTCACCCATATGCTTAGCCATTTCTAATAGACGGGTTTAAATTCGATCTTCGTGTCTACACGCTAATAACTTCGTGTGACCCACTGCGGATTTACGTCTACAACGATGGACTTGCGAGGTAACCATGAACTCTGACGTAAACTGCACTCATAGAACACAATTCCACAGTGAACATTTTATATTTTCAATATCTCCAACCAATTAACTTCAATTTTCAACTTCAACGAAATAATCCATAAAATACGAAAAAATATCGAATATAAAAATGCGTTAATTTTTCCAAAAACTGACACTGCAATTTTGTATATTCACAAGCAGAAATTTATGAATTGCATTTTTTTTTTCAGATTTGCAACGAACAGATACAAAGAACCAACTGGACACAACACTTCCAACGTATTCATGCACTTGACAAATTATTCGGTCAACAAGCACAGCCACATGTATGTCGTTGATGATGAGATTGGTAGCAAAAGGTATAAAATTTAATCTTCAAGTCCATTTTTTTTTTTTTTTCAATAAATTTGTTTTGTGGAATACACGCGATCAGCTGACATTATATAGGAAGATATCGACCTTGAACAAGTGTCTGAAGTCTAAGGATGTCGATGTAGATCATCTCTGGCGCAGAATTGACGAAATCATAATAAAAACCGTGATAGCAGCTCATCCGGTATTGAAACATAGTTATCACACGTGTTTTCCAACTCACGATCTGACCTACGCCTGTTTCGAGATTCTGGGATTCGACATACTTTTGGATTGGAAACTTAAGCCTTATCTTCTAGAGGTATGCACTTTATTATTCAATTGCAATGGAATTGCCATTTTCATATAGTGGTTTGACTAAAAATGAATTTTTATTGATTTCAAATTAATCAGATCCTAAAAACTATTAAAAGATGCACATTTCATTTAAAAACAAAAAAGTAATTCCATAATGTAACTTTTTGTATAATCAAAGGTCAATCACTCGCCGAGTTTCCACACAGATGCTCAAATTGACAAGGACGTGAAAGAGTCGCTTTTGAACGACACCTTTGAGATTTTGAATTTCCATCAGTGTGACAAGCGAAAAATCATCGAAGAAGACAGGAAACGTATTCGAGAGCGATTGCTGCAGGGACTAAACGCCAAAGACAACAGGTATAACAACATAAAGGCCAATTCAGAATTGGCTCTCGTGAATTTCGTGCAGATTGGTGAGATTTTTTTGCAGTGTGAACGATGGCTCTGCAGGACTCACAAAAGCAGACAGAGTCGATGCAGATCCCATTCGAGGGCAGTACAGATGGGAAGACGAACATATGGGCAATTTTCGGAGAATATATCCGTGCACTGATAGTGAAAATTACTCGGCATTCTTCAAGCAAAATGGAACGTCGATGTTTCAAGATACTGTCGCATCGAGAGCTCGACAAGAAGCTTCAATTATCCAACGAGCCGAAATCGATGTGAGAATAAAATATGTAACTTGACATAACATATTTTCCTCTGACGCCATCAATAAAACTATCCAATCTTATATTATTGTTAAATCCATCGGCAGGAAGCGAAAATCAAACTGAAAGAAGCAGCGGATAGTAAACGTGTGTTCGGAAAATGGGGCGAGCAAAAATTGGGACTGGAGAGTCCAAGTGGATCAAACAAAAATAATTTAGCGGGTATCGAATACAAGCGGGCGCCGAAGAAAAATCTAGTCCCGAATCCAAGTAATTCACACACGACGATCATTTCTTCAAGTGCTGCATCGTCATTCGAGCCAGGAAAAATCAGCGAAGTCGAAGAACGAGAACGTCTCAGTTCCTTGGCGCAGCGAGACTTCTTGATAAAAAGCTCCGGCGTTCTCGAGAATATTTATATGGCTATGTTGAAAAATGGTAGCTTAAGACCCGCGGACGTAAAGCTTTACGGAATGTATGCTAATAATTTTAGATGTAAAAACGATTGACTCTTCGCTGTAATACCTTGTCCGATACGCTATTTATAAATCTTGCGAACTTTATCCGTGATAAGATAAAAAGTATTTTGAAGAAATTGATGAATGTACATTTCCGCAGCAGTTAGATTTTTATTCATCAGAATTGTTGATAGGATTTGCCGTTCCCGAAATATAATTGAATAAAAAATTGTAAAAATCGATTACACAGTTGGAAAAAAAGAAACTGGGATTTTGAAATATGGTTGCATATTTGTAGGTCCCGCTCAACTTCGATTTTATCGTAACTATTTCCTTGACGATATACTTTATCACTATGTAATGTATAACAACTTTTTTTATTGGTAATACATATATTTGTTTTTTTTTTTTTTTTTTTTTTTTTTTTTTTTTTCTCGTATTCGCATGATAAAAAATAAACTATGAACAATTTTAGTTGTGTCTTGAGTAATTTTCTTGCATCAATGAAGGATCGATTGTACGTTATTTATATTATTCGGGTGTTAATGTTGATCTCGATGTATTTTGTTGGCTAAACTTATGTCGCACGTTATTAGCGTTAAATTGTCATTTATGTTTATTGAATAATTGTTTTAAAACTTAGTCATAAATGTTGGGGCAATTTTAATGTTTTGTAAACATAAAATGCAACTCTGAGTGCATTGTTGTCAATGATGGAGAAAGAAAAAAAAAATGTTGCCGGAGATGCAAGTTAAGCCAGATAATAATGCTCGATGGATTTTTAATTTATTTACATGTGCCACGAGATAGTGGTACCGCGATTTCGGGCGAATCGTCAGAGACTCACACTGTCACGCTGCGATCGCCTCCGGATTAACAAAAATGTGGAGTATCAATTATTTACTGAATATATATTATATACATAAGAGCAAGAGCGCGGTAATTGTCACTTAACATTAGTAACGAAGATTGTATTTATCTTTTCTTTCTTTCATTTCCAAATCACCAGTTTTATCTACCGTAAGCAAGATGAGTGAAACTAATCTTACGTTTTTGTCGATCTTATGAGAATGCCACGATGAAATTCGGGAAAAATCATGAATACAGATCAGTGGGGATGGGACCGAAACCAGTCGAAAATTCGGAGAGAAAACAATAATAATTGACCACATGTGACAAGCAGAATTGGTTATTCTCTAGTTGTTTTTTTTTTTTTTCTGTTTTTTTGTTTTCTTGTTTTTTTTTTTTTGTCTTTATCGTCACATGACAAAGCTAGAGAATTATCAACAAAAACACTGTACATGTCCATATTCGTTTGTCCTATCAGTGTTTCACGCGTTAATGTGTCGTGTATGGTGTTATTTTATTAATTTCCTTAGTTTTCTCCGTTTCTTTTTTTTTTTTTTTTCTTTTGCGTATAGAAATAGTGCAACTCTGAGCGCACTTACGAGCGTGTAATGGAGTATATAAACTTTAACAAAGTGTCACTTGGGCGTCGCGGTCGCGACGAACCGGGGAGTGTTATGGCTTAAACTTGACCTGAGGTATGTTTTTCGATTGTAAACACTTATCACACACCCATTCCGCGTAAACCTCTTGTGTTAATAATTGAAAGGCTGCTTCCGACAGTCCCGAGCATCCTCTGAAACATACGGCAAAAGCAATCGCTCAATTTACCAAAATTTATCCCGTTTTTTGTTTAAATTCGCGTATATTTTTCTTTATGTGTAGCGGAGTGGCGCTCACCGGTGGAACCAGAAGTTGCAACCGGATTCACATAGGATACCTTGATCGTTATCGTGCACTTCTTTATGACATATACCGCAAGGATAGATGGGAGGAGCGTTGGGATTTTGCGAATTAAATACCATCGGCTGATCGGGAGGATATATCTGAAACGCAAAAATCAAGATACAGTGATCAATCGCTGCCTTAATTAAATCCATCGAAGTTTGCATCGTTGGAATGTACCAATATGAAGAGAAAACGACTGGTGATCTCCGCCAATTAGACGCCACTGCGTTTACGTTTCCTCATTTATTTACTGTAGAATACTTAAACAATTTGCATAATTCTTTATTTCGGTAAAAAAACAAAAAGAAATCCTGAAAAATGCAATTTTTCAATGCTCCAATTACATGTCCCCATTAATAATAATATTCCAATAATGTTACAGTATTATGAATTCGGTTACAGAAGTGTCCAAAGTATAAAAGAGAAAAACCATGTGACGAAAAGCAAAAGCCAGTAATTTTTTTCATACAGAACGACCTTTCATCTTTATCCAATAAGTCAAATATTTGTGAATAATAATGCCAGATTATTCGGGCCCTTACTAAATATTGGATAATACCTTTCCAGCAGACACGGGCATGGGTTTGGGTCCCATTCCAGGAGGTCCTTGGAACCCGTGCGGTGGTATGGAGCCTCCCATGTTGATGGGATGTCCCATGGGTGGACCGCCACCGCTCATGTTGCTCGACATTGAGCCCATGGGGCCTCCTCCCATATGCCCCATTTGATTGTGGTGGGGAATGTTCATATTGGACATGTTGTTCATGGACGGACCGCCGCCCATGTTCATATTATTTATCGTGTTAGGCCCGGACATGTTCATATTGCTCGGAACCATTGAGCTCATTGTGGTCATGGGTCCGTTCATGGGTCGTCCCATGTTGCTAAGATTGTTGCCCATATGGTTTGGATGAGGCTGCGAGCCGTTGTGACTAAGGGGACTGTTGACGTTGTTCATCGATGGCGGCCCGTTCAACGGGCTGTTTGGCGGCATGTGACTGTTCATATTGTTCATATTCATTGGCCCGTTCGGCATGTGATTGTGATTATTGCCGGGCATGTTGTTCATAGGCGAGCCAAGAGGCCCTCCCATTGAACTTCCCATACTGTGGCCCATATTGTTCATAGGGCTGCCCATTGGTCCACTATTCATACTGTTCATGGGGCTGCCCATCGGCGGTCCGCTCATTTGATTGTTTCCCATGTGAGCCATGTTCATGTGATTGTTCATCGAATTAATAGCACCCGGCGGCATGTTCGGGCCCATGTTGTTCATGGGACTCATGCCACCGATGGGCGCGTGATTCATCGGCGGCATTCCGCCCATGTGATTCATGTGATTGCCCATCGGCGAATTACCCATTGGACTCATGTTGCCCATGTTGTGAGGCATCATCGGACTCATACCACCGATCGATGTCAATGGACTCATTCCTCTCATTGGCGGACCGCCCATATGGTGCGGATGGTGCGGATGCATGTGCGGCGAACCACCGTGCATCATTGTACTTTGACTCGACTGCGGAGGCGTGTCGTCGAATGGATTACTCGCTACTATCGTGTCACCGTAACCCGATAACGGCGGTGGCAACAAATCCTATAATCGAAATTTTCGTCAATCCGTTTCCGTGGTGAACGTACTTTTACAAGCTTATCGATAATATATTGTACACCTTTTAGTGGGTTTTAAGTTAATATGTTTATATTACCTGTACAGTCGGAGGTTGCGGAGGCGCCGATTGAGCAACATTCGCATTTGTTCTTCTCTTCTTTTTGGGATTAGCACCCGCAGGTGGCGGTGGCGGAGGATGAGG
Organism: Clistopyga incitator; assembly: GCA_947507545.1. Lineage (NCBI taxonomy): Eukaryota > Metazoa > Arthropoda > Insecta > Hymenoptera > Ichneumonidae > Clistopyga > Clistopyga incitator. Next base: position 100,944 of record OX382174.1, on the reverse strand, counting down.
ATGAGCGTTAGATTCGGGATGTGGAGCATTCGGTCCCATTCCTACACTCATACCCATACCCCCTAGCGGCATCCTTGCGAAGGGTGGCATGCCTGCGATATTGTGGCTCATCTCCTTCGTTCTTTTCCCTTATTTTATCATGTCCGGCCGAGTAACACTAGGGCATCCGAAAGTGACTCGATACGCCAACCCCACTGCAAAATAAATTAATAATATCTGGTTATGCGTTCCATACATCTATCTCGATCTACGGTAGATCGTCAAAATCAAAACCATGGAAACCATATTTGCGCACAAATGTATCTCACTGATGCGCCGTGACAAATCTATTTGCCTTACAGTTTCAGTTATCGGCTGAAAAATTTCACATTTCTCTTTGGCAATATCTATTACATATATCTTGCTATTTTCTCTGCACTCGGAATATATCGATATCCATCTACACTGTCATATATACCAAACAAGAAATGTACAAAAACAGCGATGCAATTCCAATCTCAATGAGACAAGAGATTCACAAAGAACCACGCAGGCTCCTGCAATCTTTTGTATTTCATTTTACTCCAAAATTGTCATATTCTCTATCTAATTGGGGGAAGAAAAAAAAAAAAAAAAAAAAAAAAAAAAAAAAAAAAAAACCCCCAGCGACATCCCCATTGCGATAAGTGATACTACGCCGAGAGTGAAAATCCTTGATCGGAAAGCAACGATTGATGTTGGCAAAAATCTCGCTTGAACTTGAATATCCCAAAAGAAAAAAAGAAAAAAAGCACAGAATACATATCACCACTCGGGTTATCACTTTGCATTCGTGAATTCATTTGAATAAATAGTTTTTCATTGGCCAATCACGAATCTAATCAGTGACATCGTTTATCACCGTGAAAACGAAATTTTGACAGTTGCCACGCGGACCCAAAGCGAACGAGAAAAAGTGAGAATGAAAGGAAGAAAGAAAAGCTCATCAACTGTCAGATGCGAGTGGAAGAGATTGCGGAGACCGAATGTCGGCCGATTTATTTATAAAGATCGCGTGCACATGCACGACAATAATTCGTGCGAGTGTGGAACGTAGATACATGTGCGTGGGTGGATATGCACAGAAAAGTATTTATATAGAGGACTGTACGGACTGCGAGCGAGTAGCAGCGCATTATTTCTCTCGTTGTTATATTCGTGTATCGATACATAAAATCATCGGCGATAACACATTTCCCGATAAAGTCCCTCAATGAAATGGCGTCTTGCCGTAAAATCGTGCGCCGAGTAATCTCGAAAAACAACAACAACAAAAGAAGAAGAAAAAAAACGATGAAACGAACTTTACCGATACCAGTTTCCACCTTGACCAACCTAACCTACGAATTTTTCGAGCGAATTCGCATAAGTAACATTAATGCGCGTATACGCGCGCACGAATGAGCGCAAACTCGCAGCACTCCGGGCGTCGATAAGACTTCTGTTTTTTTTTTTTTTTCGTCTTCCACCGTTTCTCCGATCGTTACGGATCTTTTCGCGAATTTCGATGCTCCCTTTGTTTGAATTGAATTTTGAGCATTCCTACCAGTACATTATAAGTCGTGGGATGATTTAAGGAGCATAGCTCTCCCGGTTTTCGGCTGAACAAAACACGGGATTATTGTGTGTTGTGTCTCTCGCGCGCCCCTACACCGAGGATTCGCGTTTTTCTCAGCGCAGTAAATCGCAGTAACGCGGGTTCCCGGGCTCGATCCCACTTGCGGTCACATACTACGCGATCTCACTCCGCAATCGGGCCTCTCGACAACACGCGATTTAACGCGGTACGACACGATACCGCGCTCGCGTTTACGGCCAACTTTCGGTTTAAACGGTTAAAATGCACGCCAGCCCTTCAGGTCGCGATGGCCATTGTCGAACTCTCTCACCAATACCGACCCACATCGCCACCATGTTTTCTACTCTTTTCCATATGTGTGTGCGTGTCGTATGCGCTATCCGCGATGCAGATGGCACTGCTGAGCGCATTCCTGCAGCCGTCGCCGTCGCGACCGCCGTCGCATCTCTGGTGGCCGACTCGAGACAACTCCGCGGGTACATCAAAAAAGGCTTTTCGCGGAGATCGCGTTTTGTCCGATAATTGCACGATCGAATATCGTCTCGTTATTTGCCATGCTCGAGTCACATGGATTTTGTGTAACTTGTCCACCATTTTGCTTCAACGAAAATGCTATTTCACCAGTGAAGGTGAACATTTTTTATAATCTATAGCCATGATGGGATAATGAAATAATGAGATAAATCAATTTGAAGAATGTATGTGTATGTATGTGTATGTGTGTGTTTCGGGGGTACTTAAATTTTTATTTGTGTATCTCAAGAACAGCTTTTTTTAAAACTTTTTTAGCTTATGTGATGAATATTATTTCACAGGTGGGATTATGATTTTAATATCGGGATATTACAATTGATTTAAAATATAAATATAGAAAGTCTGTGTAATTATTTTAGCGCTTAATTTCAATAAGTTTTTAGTGCTCGGTTACGAATAGCGAGATTATTAAAACACTATGTTTTTATTATTATTATTGGTTTTGGTATGAATAATTCACGATGATTTACTCTCAATAATGTTTTATTCGTCAAAACCTGTTATCGAGATGCAGGATGATATCCGATGTGAGATGCTCAATCTATTTGCAGCTTTCGATGCCATCTTCTGGCCATTCTCGGCAACATCTCGACGACACCGCGCTGAATGGGTACATATATATATATATATATATATATAAGCCTATTATAGAGAGTGAAAAAACAGCATCACTTTTCCCAGATCGTTATGGATCATTGACAGGAGATCGTGATCCTGTACATTCTACAATTATTACCCCTTTCACAGTCCATCGCGTGGCAATTTCTAATTTATATATTGCCAATCTCCTTTCGTGCTTTGCTATCTTTCCGAGTGACGTGCATACTTATCGGCGAAATATCGAATTTAGAATAAAACTACATGCGATAAATGAACATGAATTATTTGGCGATCGAAGAATTACATTTATTGGAAAGCCATTTTTCTGTTTTTGACAGTTTTTTTTTACAACAATGATAAAAAATTTCCTGCCTAGAAATTAATTCTTCGTCCATTTTGCATTGAAATTTTTTTTATCGCTTCTATAATCGAAACGGCTGATGGAAGAATTGAACATTTTTGCACGTCCACGCAATAACGCTCTGAAATATTAGCTGTGAATTTTAGTAAGGGACGACAAAGGCTTTACAATTTTCGAGCATATTGAATTTTTATCGACGCTTAAAAGATTAAAATGTTGGAACGCATAAACGATTTGTGCATTCGATAAACGATTTACTGCGTTAATTACGTGTTACATTAATATTTACGTTATTTAATAAAATGTAATGAAATTATCATATTTTCACTCTTTGAATTTCCTCATATATCGACGTATCCAATTTTATTGAAATTCTGAAAGTGCAAAATGAGTTTCTGAGAATTGCGTTGTCATTTTTGGTACTATTTGTTTAATGTTATTCGAATTGAAGAGTATCCTGAAATTTTCATTCGAGTATCGCGTATCGATATTATGCAATATTCTATAACAGCCACTACATATGGACTGAAATTTCCATTTGTCAATAAAACGTATTTATTTATTTGGTAATCGAAGCTATTGCGACCGAAACCCTGTTTTGCAAGTCAACATCGTTTTCGTCACGTGAAGTATCGAATGGATGGTGTACGACGAGCTTTGATCACTGATTTGTTACATGTGTTTGCTCGCTATTTCCCGAAATGTGTTACATAAGCTCTAGCTTATTTAGCGTCAATCATAATGCATATACAGGGTATTGCTCACTATGAAACCATAGAGTTATAGAAACCATACGGTACCCCATGAATATGACGTGCATTCCAGTACAAATAACATTCATTACGTGTAAAAAACAAAAAAAGAAAGGAGGACATTCTAAGTAATTTTCAATATCCTCCACTCAAATAATAATATCTTGGAATCCATCGCGTCTAAAAAAATATATATCAAAGAAATGTAGTTTTTTAATAGAAGGAAATAAAATAAAATAACATTTGAACGTGGAAAAAAACCCCGGAGTTTTTTGAAAAATAGCGAAATCACAAAATTCGCATATATTGTATTTTCGAGATTCGAGAAAAATCTTCTTTATTTTTGTTTGATAATATTAAAGATACAATTATAATTAAATAGTGTTGCAGCCAATGCAACAACCAATCCCATATTTTCACGTAAAATGGTAATAAATTCTCGTAATAATTTTTATTTCACTCTTTTCGTGGGAAATAGGTCGGATTTCCTATAATTAGAATGAGAAATAAAATACGACCCAGCGAGAATGAAGACCTGGAATGAAAGCCGGCTGGGTTATTTGGTTGATTCAAAATCTCGGTGACGTTCGTGTTGGACGAACGTGTTTCACGTATCCTTTCGTGGAAAGCCGATATAAGCTCTCGGAGAGGTAATTAAAAAATAGCACTCGCGTCCAAAGTCCGGAAAGAGTGTAAATCGAAAAGAAAGAGAAAAAAGATCGCGGTGCCAATCGGAATTTCGTAAGCCCTTGCGATGCACGTACAACGCTGCGCTCGGTAAAAATCATGTGGGTCAAGCAACGGAAAAGGAAAAGTCTCTTTAAGCGGGACACGAAGAGGCGGAGCAGACAAACGTCGAAATAAATGGTTTCGACAAACAACGGAACAACACCACATCCCGGGCACAATTCGACAAACATAAAACATAAACACTCGCGAGATTCTCCGGACTACCTCCACCCCGCCGAATTCCCACCCAATCCTTGCAAATCAGTCGCTTCGCACTCTCTCGCACCCGGGCATGCGCTTATGCGTGTTCTGAATAAGAAACGAGCGATTTACACAAATTATACGAGAGCAAGACACATCGAAGGGCGACGTTCTCCTGAGAGGTCGGTGGATCATGCGCTCCACTGTACGTGACACTACGAAGAATCACCTCCCATCCCATATTCTATAATCTACTATAAGCGTTCTAATGTATACAATGTAACAAAAAACAACATCTACTTGATATTTAATGCGCAAGTATACCCCGCGACATTTTCATGCATTAACTGTTCTAGTAAATTTTACAAGTGCGGTTTTTTATTATTTCATGATGTAGTGTTTTTTTTAAGAAATAATATACTTAAATTTTACTCTGATATTTAATAAAAAGTATATATGAATTTAATATTATAATTGTATATTACATTGAAAATGTAAGTTTATGTATAAACAGAGAATAGGAAAATGAGAATATGAGACATGAAGTACATGAAATATATGATTTGAGAATGACGCAGTGAAGGCAAAGATTCAATGTCTCGGAAAAAAAAAAGTCGACTTATCTATCGGAAATTCTTAATCCGGTATTTGCCGCGGGTTTGTCAGGAATCGAGGGAGCGCAATATTAATTTTATAGATTGGACCAGCTTATAAAACGGATAAGCCATGACGTGAGAATCTCGTGATTATGGGAAATATGACGTCGAACTTGGAATATCGAGTTTCAAATATTTACGGCTAATTAGCGAGCAGGTATTTTTAATAGAAATCAATTTCGAGTTACGCGTACATTCACGTGCAGTACGTTCCTTCCGGAACGAGTCATTATTGCGCCAATGAGAAGTACGAGACCAACGCACACCTTTCAAGTCGTTGCAATACGATACGTGTCAAACTCTCGATTTCTATTACGGAAATAATCAGCGCAAGCGAATAATCTCCCCGTCGTTCTCTATATATTCTATTGCCTCGACTGAATAAGAATTCCAATTAGTATAAAATAAAAATTGTATAAAAAATAAAAAATCCGATCGTACGTATTGTTATATATATATCGTTACTGAAATGTTTACCTATAATAAAAATTTTAAAAAACCACCAAGCGACCAAAGTAATTTACATTTGTCCTGAGCACCGCAATACTTTTATTTACACAATTCAATTCAGCCTTAAAATTTCCATTTGCAAATCTGTACAAAACAAATTTAAATACATTGTTATCGGTGTTTAAATTTCCATCGGTAAAAAATAAAATAAAACCACGAAGGAAATAAAATCCATAGAACGTTGAAAATGACAAGCAATTTGGAAATAAAAATAAATGACAAGCCCTTCGAGTCCGCGCTTATTCACTTAACGACGATCGTGAAATGACCGCAAAGCTGGAGTTATTTATATGTATTTCACTTGGCTTTTGTTCGAACCATTTGATGTGCCGTCTCCGAGAGGCTCTTTCGTGTTCCAGTTTCTGGCACGTCAATCAAAGGGTTAATCCCTGTTATCTCCTACGCGACGTTAAATCTCCAATTTACAGTAACAAGACCTTTTCGCCCCTTGAAGTCGTCACTTTCTTTCTCGAAAGCCGCGCGACACGATTCTCTTTCTCCTCTCTCTCGCGCGCCCCGCTCGACCGAACCTCTATCCCACCAGTTTCATGAGGCGCTGCGCTGCGCCGCTGCGCTTGTCGTCGTTGCTGCTCACTCGACGAGTCGAGTGCCACGACACACACAGCTCCGGAGAGCCGGATATGCCTCCGGTACCTCATACCACCGGCGCACGTACGGACGTACGTACGTACGTACGTACGTACGTCGGGATCGTTAATAACGACACATCGAACCAGTCCTTAAGCCGGCGCAACTGCTTTCTCTTATATTAAACACCGGGCCCACCAGCGGGGACCGATACTCTCGTAATCACAATCTCTTTCGACTTCTCGTTTAGCTTTCACTGGGAGAGGCATTTCTCACCGGGCTTTACTTATCCACTCGACCCTCGAATAGCTTCGCAAACCCACTTTACATCAACGATATCCTGTAGCCACGTTTTTTTCTCACGATTTTTCTTTTGCTTTGTGTTTTTTGTGATTTGTTTTTTTTTTTCTCTTCGTTTCTTCACGTGGCGAGCTTTGTTTTAGTGGATTTTATGTTGTCCGTATTTTCGTATACCGCACGAAAGCACCGGAGGAGGAGATTTGAAGGGGTTTGAAAAATGTGTAAGTGAGAGGGGAAAGGGGGTTTTTTATTACTCAGTCGAGAACCTGAAATTTGGGACACGAGTGAAGCCGCAGTTGGGATTCGATTGTTGCTTTTTGGAAAAAGAATTGGGAAGATCAAGTTTTCGCAAAATAGCCAACATTTTGATGATTTTTTGTTTATAAGTGTAGTTAGTTATTTTGAATGAAGACTTTGGATATTTTGAAAACATTGAACCGAGTAGTTTTCACTCTTCCTTATTTTAATATGAATTCTCCATTACGGTGGAGAAATAATCCGCCGGCTTAGCAAATTTTTCTGCTGATCTCAAAAAAATGTTCCGCGGGACCAAAAACTTTGTTCACTAGGTCGAAGGAAGAGCGCCCGAAACGATGTACCATGACTGTTCCAGCGAAATACGAAATTGCGAGTCTCGCAAGTGGTTTTCCTCATTTTCGCCCTTTCCAAAACTTCCCCTATAAGTAAGCCACGGTCAAAATACTTCTCCGCGTAAAGCCTCATCTCTGTGCCCTTCTATTTTATTTTTATCAACTATCCGCCGGCGCTGATATGAATCCCATGGAATTCCACCCACCTCATATACCGCCGGAATAAAGTACACCCCGCTCTAATTCCTCTCAAACCTGCCGACGGAAAAGTGGATTCGCCGGAGCTCGTGTAATCCATTCGGCACACGAACCTCGCGAATAGAAACACCTTTTTTTTCTCCTTTTTTCTTTTTTTTTTTTTTTTTTTTTTTTTTTTTTTTTCTATTAACCGAACTTTTGTTCGTATGGGTATATATTTATATCTTTCCTATATGCATATTCGAGCAGGGAATACCGTGCATTTAATCGTATTTTACGGTGGAGTTGGTCCATTCTCTCATCTCTCTTTTACCTCCGAATCACATTCAGCGACTGATGCTGTGAGGGTCCAGAGGAGAAGGACGGGGAAAAAGGAAAGGGGGTAGGAGGGACGTAGTCGTGCGTGACTACGTGAACTTTATAGAACAGGCAATAGCAGGAGAGCACACATCAGGGTAAAGCCCGATCGTAGAATCTATCGAGACTGTTTTACACACTTCATTCAGGCTTGTTCGATTCATTGCTGCTTTTTTTCGTTTTTTTTTTTCTTCCTTTTGTTACTCTCATTTATTCTCGTTGAACGACATTTCTCTTTCTTTTTGTTTTTTTTTTTTTTTTTTTTTTTTTTTTTTTTTTTTTTTTTTTTTTTATTAAATTCATTGTTTCGAACGTTTCCTTTTATCCTTTGTTCCTGGATGTACAAGAGCCAGTTTTTCTCTGGCGCTTAGGACACGAATATGTTTCCAACATTTCGTACATGTATGTATGTGTGTATGTTTATATGTATACGTATGTGAAGTTCTGCATTGAGAAAACACGCCACGCCTCTTGATTTGCTTTCTCGCTGTTTGTGCGGATCAAATTCAATTGCGGAAACGTGGGCCAGACCGGAACACAGGTCAGGGACAACGCGGCCCCGGAAATGGAGGCTTTTGTTTAGTGGAACCTCCTGATTTGCGCTTCTCGCAAAGTAAATTTGTTGATGATTTTCGGACTTTGCCCCAATTAGCAAATTCGCTGTATCATCATTAAATTTTTACGGGATTATTTAAAAGGATCGTTGAGACCCATAAAAAATTACGAAATTTAGAGCACAAAAAAGAAAAATATGTTCAAGTTATAAATTGGTTAGCGATAGAATTATCTCCACTTCTACACACTAACATAAATACAAGTTCAAAAGTCACATCGTGGAGTGTCCGCAAAAAAAATCTGATCTCCCAATATCCGTAATCGTTATGATCCTGGAAGAGGAGCGCGAGTAGAATTTATAGGTGTGCTTAACGAGGTTACATTCTTTAATAACTCGGCATGCGATACGCAATTTTAGCCATGCCGTAGCCACAGCCGTGCCCATTAATCAAGCGAGTACACACAAAAAACCTTTTTCCGTACTTTTTCACCGATGCCCCGAACGTTTCCCGGATTCTTATTGATTCGCGTTTTAAATAAAACAAAACTCTAAAGAGAATTTACGATAGACTGTGTACACACACACACACACACACACACACACACATTCACTATTTATTCCTTCTTTTTTTACCAAACGGAGCAGTCAATAACCGCTTCAACCAAACGAAATTCACAAAAGAGTCTCGTGCGTCAAACAGATGAAAAAGAGAAAGAAAAAAATGGGAATACCAAAAATTCCATGAATCGAAATCGATTCTTCAGTTCCGGTCTCAGCTGCTGAGCTGCGTTCTGCGACTGGATATTAGCTACGTGCCTTTCATTCGGCGCTGGTCTGTAGTGCGAGTAAGATGAAAAAAAAAAAAAAAAAAAAAAAAAAAAACAAAAAAACAAAAAAACAAAGAAAAAAATGTCCAATCCCTGAAACACACACGATTACGCCACCAAAACTGTGTCCTGTACATCGCGGTGTACGTACAGCGTTGTCTATGCGTGGCCGGATGAACCCGAGCGACTGGAGGTGGAACTATAAGTTATGACTCGCCGGTGAATGTGCATGCCGTACGCACACTTTCGTCTTTATGATGGTAACGGGGAGAAAAGTCCGACAACTCGAGGGCCCAGTGTGTCCTCAGATTTCGAGGCGAACGGTGCTGCTCGATTTCTTCTGTAACGCACTGTAGTGTTCGTCACACAGTCAACGTGCAACAACAAAGCCCGGAGCGTGAACAAACCTCCGCCTCTGCCTTTCACCTTCCTCGTATTTACGTTAAACTTCCTTCACAATGGCGATTAAGGTAAGTTTAATCCGTTGAATCGGACTGTTATGCCAAACGGACACTCGAGCTTAACTCGACCGACCACGTGTCATAATACGACGATAGTCGAGCAACGTTGCGTTCGTTTTAGCGAGGACGATTCTCGAGTGTGTTAGATTAACACACACACACACACACACACACACACATACCCCGTCATGGGCTCAGTTTCATTTTGTGTATTTCGCGCCTAGCGCTTTGACTTTCGACGGGTGTTCCCCCGATGAATCTCGAGTGTGTCAGATTAACACACTTGGATTGAAATTTGAAAAAAAAAAAAAATGTATGAGGAATTGTTGAATTAAAAATATTGTCGATGCGAAATGTTCAATTGGAAATTTGGAAAAATCGTTAGCGAATTAGTGTTAAATTGACACACGCGTGTGAAAATAAAATATAAATTCTTTGGACGAGTATTGTGATTAATGTTTGAGACGCACTTGTGCGATTTTATGTTAAATTGATTGATTAGTACGCACAAAAATGTAAAATTTCCGGAAGCGCATGGGAATTGATGTTAAATTGTCGCGGGAGTATAAAAATGAATTCGACACTCTAATTAAAATTTCGGATCCTGCAGTGTCAGTGGACGTAACACGTATGATGCCTGTTGATGAATCCTTTTTGTTTCGCGCGAAATATCGAACGTGTCGGTTGATATAGGTGGCAAGGAGATTTATGAATTTGCTTTTGGGGCGAGACAGCGCGGAGATCATACATCAGTACATACCGGGTGCACGAGTCCACATATCAATATACGCGAAATAAGCTTATACATGTGTTATGTAAAGTAGATACAAGATATGCTCTTCCGTCATGCCCCGTGAGTAGTCGTCTCATGTCCGCGCGCGGTATTATTATTTATGTGTCACTGTCTTACTCGATAACGTGTCCTTGTCTCCAAAGGATATACGGTTCTCGCAGAGTGTGTTTACATAAAACATTTTCCGTGACATGTCGCAGATTTTCGAATTCATATTGACGTTGCTTTTCCATTTACACCCACACACCCACCCACCCACACACACACACACACACACACACACACACATTCGTCATTTCAAAGTCTGGTAATTTAACACACTCGTATACACACACGTGTTAAGGGGAGATTCCTCTATAATTGACCGACAAATTACACTAAGTTCAGGAATTAATTGTGGTAGAACAACAAGACGTAATAAGGTGGTTTAAAAAAAAACCTTTATTGATGCTTTAATTGTAATAAAAAAATGTTTTTTTTTTTCAATTTATACGAAATGGCGTCCAAGATGGCGGCTGATACATGAAGTGCCCTCCGGTTTCATGCAAAACTGCGTGTATCCCTCACTCGTCTATTTTCAATCTAGAATCATGAAACAAGTTTCATTTTACAAAACTGAATAAATACAGAATAGAATGAACCTAAGAAATCGAAACATGTTGAAAAATGACAAAATAGCGGACATGTGAACTTGAAAGTTCGTTTTTTGGATGTTTTTTTTTTTCACTCACATGTCCGCCATTTTGTCATTTTTCAATATTTTTTCGATTTCTTAGGTTCATTCTATTCTGTATTTATTCAGTTTTGTAAAATGTAACTTGTTTCATGATTCTAGATTGAAAATTGACGAGTGAGGAATGCACGCAGTTTTGCATGAAACCGGAGGGCACTTCATGTATCAGCCGCCATCTTGGACGCCATTTCGTATAAATTGAAAAAAAAAAAAAAAAAAAAAAAAAAAAAAAAAAAAAAAATTTATTACAATTAAAGCATCAATAAAGGTTTTTTTTTTTTAAAAACCACCTTATTACGTCTTGTTGTTCATCCACAATTAATTCCTGAACTTAGTGTAGTTTTCGGTCAATTATAGAGGAACCTCCCCTTAAATTAACACACTCGCATAAAAAGTTATGGAATCGTATAAAAAGTGACGTCAAGTGAACCGATTTTTCGTTGGATCGTATCGACATAATTTGTATCTCTAATACCGATCGATAATCCGCGGAATATTTTATAGGATATCGTATACATAGATAGACGTGTAAATTGATGAATTTGCTTTTGGTGGCGAGAGGAGTCGGGATCGTGGATCAAGAGACTCCACGTATCGATGCTCGGGAAATGAGCGTATACACGCGTTACGGAGAGTCTCGATACAAGGACACACTGTCTTGTGCCCTGTATATATTCGCTCGCAGCAACGGGAATCCAGGCAGATTGTATCGTTGTTTTTGTGTGACGGTCTGGAGCGATAAAGTGTCCTCCATATCGAGAGGAGGATATACAGTGTTCGGGGGGCCCCGGTGAAGAGGCAAGCGCTCGGTGGAACGGGTGTTGTATGGGAATATACAGCATGCATAGAGCGTAGGTTCGCGGTCGTTCGTGTGGAATGCTAAACGACTACTTATCGAGGCGAACCGCACAACCACCGCTATACACAAGCCACCGACGTTCGCGATCCTCTCAACTTTCTCGCTTACGACTACGACTACGACGAGGAGGAGGAGGAGGAGGAGGAGGAGGAGGAGGAGGAGGAGGAGGAGGAGGAGGAAGAGGAAGAGGAGGCCGACGACGACGAAGACCGTGAACAGGACCAGACTAATTCGCCGATTTTGCGCAATCCCACGGTTCTCGGAACTGTGTTTCAACCATTTGAAATCGAAAGTTTCACGATCGTCGTCGTAACTGACGTCGACGACGTCGCTCGCTATTGTTACACCCATTTTCCCCATTTCCCCGTTTCACCTAATCGAGTGTCGAGATGTTTACCGAAAAAACTGGTGTACCAACTTTTTGCATCATCGAGATTCTCGGATGTTGGACGAGGAAAAAAAAAAAACAATCAAAAGTTCATTACACAGCGAGCAGGGAAAATGCGATTTAGTTACGTGTGTAGTGTTTTGGAGATCATTTTTTAATTTTTTAATTGTAATTTTTATGTTTTAGGTTCTCGTAATATGTAAATGAAAATATTAGTATTGAATTGCATATGTAGTTGTTGAGGGAAACACATTCGTTCGTCTTTGTATTGTATGTGTGTGTTTGGTGGTGAAATAAAAAAAAGCATTTGTAAATTTACACACGATTTAAAATGCATAGAAATGTTTATACTTTCGTTTATTCTCGTCTGGAATGTAAATGTAAATATTATTGTTTACTCGGCGAAAAGGAGCCGGGAGGTCTGCATACATTTTACGGGCCCACGGAAATAATGCGCACGAACGAAAACTGGTGTTTAATAGTACACAATAATGAAAACCTGTTTATCCCGTTTCAGGTTCTGCTTGCCGTCGGACTGATGACCGCACTGTGCATGACTGCTTCAACAATGGCTCAGGAACCTGATAAGGTTGCGCCCAAATCACGTGTATCCGATGACCAATTAGACATTGCATTGAATGATCAACGGTACCTGAGACGACAGATCAAGTGCGCACTGGGCGAGGCACCGTGCGATCCCGTCGGGCGACGACTCAAAAGTACGTATTCCGCATTACAACTGAAATAATGAGGTGAATGACCTCATTCGATCAACAACCGGCAATTAAAAACAGCCAACAAATCTCTTGCTATTAAAATGTTTAAATTACTTCATAGATTTATTCTAAATGTTATTTCATACTTAAACAATTCAATATTATTTTGTGAAATAACATTTTTTACATATTGTTTTAAAAAACAAGATAATTTTAATAAAATAATTGTCTTCATTGATTGAATTGTATTAGATTGTTAGGAATCCACGAATTAAGTGACTCAATAAAGTATATAGATTTCTCCTTAAAGAAAGTAATAAATAGTAATAACAAAATAGTATTTCCGTAGAAATCTACAACAGTAATAAAACTATAATAACGAAAATTATGAGTTCATTTTGAATTAACATTACGCATTACGTTTTGAATATTGTTCTGGATACCAAGTGAATACGTTGTCAATTAGTGTAATAGCAGTCGATGACTGCAACATTCGACTTGTTTACCCTTTAGCCGGTATTTCTCGGCATCTCAAGCAGACGCCCTTTTTAATAGTGTTTTAAAGTTTCTCGCATAGCGGATGCTTTCACCGTGTTTCTTGTTTCTCTCTCACGGCGGCTGGCAGCTTTGAGGAGGACAGGAAGAAGTTACTCTACTCACTTATATCAATTTAAGCTCCGGTTACGAGAGAGCCCTCTGTTATCCCTCTCCTCTCGACCCTGTTGCAATTTATACTCGGATTACGCGCGTTAAATATTTCGAGGCTCATCTCTCTCCAACATTACTGATGCTATACAACGTACACACATCAAATAATGTGTATCGTTTCGACGTTGGTGAACCGAGGATACTACCCACGCTTCTCCTTTTGCATCTTGATCCCTTAATGTTTCTAACCTTCTCGCTAACAATACTAATTATATTGCTCGGATTACAGTATTTTCCTTTGAATAATCGTCCACCGTTGCCACCAAAAAATCTGAAAATACAACAAGAATAAAGAAACGTTAGTTCAATTAATTTTCGTTGTTATCCTATTTTTATTTCGCTCAATATTGAATATTAATGAACATTTTGGTTGCAAACAAAACTTTTCCTCAAACATTTGTCTTTCACTTTCTCTAAATATTGCTGATATTATTAAATATTATTAATTAAATATTGCTGATATTATTATTGGGAAAGAAATTTTTTCCATATCTGTCTGTATGATACAATATATAAATTATTGGACGAATTTTCCTTCGGTGTAAATATCAACGCTAAAATGTCCACTTCTGTACGTACCAATTGCTGTGTGCACTTTCCTTTCAGGTCTGGCTCCATTGATACTTCGTGGCTCGTGTCCTCAATGCAGCGCGGACGAGACTCGACAAATAAAAAAGGTTCTCGCTCACATACAGCGATCCTTTCCAAAAGAGTGGGCCAAAGTCGTGAAGCAGTACGCCAGCGCTTAATCTCCAAGCGATGTATTTAATCTGCTCAGCAAAAAACTAAAAAAACAAAAAAAACAAAAAAAAACAAAAAAAAACAACGTATATCAAAGAAAAAGCACAATATTTTCACCATCAATGAAAACGCAGCGACAATAAGTGAGCGACTCTGTTTGACGCGCGCGGTGCCAACAGTGATTTATTATTAATGGATTATGAAAAAAAAAAAAAAAATTGTGAATTCCGGTGAATTCAAATATTTCATTCAAATGACTATTTATTGTTATCGTTTTGTAGCACATGCCATTTTATCGTTGATCCCTATATTTTAAGCAACAAAAAAAAAAATCTTACTAACGGATTATGTATAATACTGTATAAATAAATAATAAAAAAAGATTAATCGCTGTTAAAAATAAGCAATATCGTACAAACCCATATGCATTAATATGCGGGGCATTATGCGAAATGTTACCATTTTTTTGAGGCTCAAACTTACCGCTGACCAAGGTATCTTGCGATTAAGGATGATTAGAATAATTGTGCTATGTATATGCGAGCCAAACTAATTTCGTTGCAGCCTCGGCGGGTCGACTTCACCCTCTCCCACTTTTTAACCCCCGCTTCAAGGCTTCACCCCTTTTGTCGTCTTATTTCGCCCTGCTTTATATGTATAAAGAAGTCGTTGCTCGAGACAGAGTCGAGGCCGTAGGAAAATTCGCGAAAACTCCGATAAGACGGATTATAAAATCGAGTAAACCCGCGAAGCGGCGGCCAAGGTTGACAAAGGGAAAGGAGGGCGCGGGCTAGAAGAATCGATGCTGGCGTTGCCGCTGCTTCTTCCGTCGTTGAATCTAGTGGGACGCAAAGTTTCGTACCTCTTAGAGCTTCCCAGCCAATAACCAAGCCCCAAGTTCGAGCCAATGAGCGTATCAATTAGCAGGTTCATTAGTCAAACTTTTACTTACTTTATTCAACAATTGAAACATAATTTCGAGCTATTCTCATTATAGATTGCCGGAAATTACGAAAAACCGTATATACATATATCAAATATATCTTGATTGACTTGGATTATTGAATTTCGTGGAAAAGCGTTTATGTGAAATTCTTCGAAATATGACGAACTGTTCTCGCGGTAGTCGGAAATTGATTGTTAATTGATTTCGCCGAGAAACGGATGAGAATTTATGTTAGAAATTCGTACAAAAACAAAACAATCGTTTGTAAAAACAAAAATAAATAAACCGGTAACAAATATTTTGTGATTACTATATTATATAAAATAGTTTCATGCACTAAACATGTATGGATATTACTTTTTAGCTGTCAAGAGCATCGTTATTTCTTAGAGTGTATAGAAAATATGTTTGATATCATGCCATTGATGGAAAATAGTGAAAGTTTGCCTATTGCTCTATGTGAAAATATCTATCGGATCAATAGAATCACGGCAGCAGCATTTGAGGGTCCCAAAATTGAGTTAGGCTCTGGGACAAACAAGCTTATATTGAAAGAAGGTGGTAGAAGATAGCCGGGAACCAGTATCATACAGTTTTCGCCGTAATTTCTCAAGTACAAGTACGACTTTTCATTTTCCACTCTTTCCTCAAATGCTCAAATTTACAATTTTTCATTTAGTTCTTACGTTAAAGCCACTTTTTCTGTCGTGTAGAGCTTTAAAAAGGGAACGATAATTCGAAAGAAATTTGTATTTCGCGATTTAGATTGGCAGTGTATTATAGGATTTCGTGGCATCGCGTGAGAGAATTTGCAGAGCCGTGGTGAGCTGTACAGGTGCGGGGACGATTCCAGCGTTTGTTTGCAAATTGATCGTTAATTAATTTCACTAAGAAGCGACGAGAGTGGTAATAGCCTGGTTAGGGGCGAGGGAGATAAAAGGTAAGTGAAAGAAGAGGCGATTTTCTCCTCGGAGTACATTCCCAAGGAAATAATCCGCGGATGCTGTTGTCGCCATGGGATTCAACTTTCGCCCCCGGTGTTAATTCCTGTAATTCCATAATTACATCATTACTGTTTTATCGAATTGAAAGTGATACAAATTATGGAAAGTGAGAAACAAAATGACAAGAATAATATTGTAAAATAAAAATTAATTGAAACGCAACATATTATTATTGGAATAAAAAGAAATACAAATAGCTAGATACTAAAATGTGAAATTACTCAGCAAATAATGAGCTTTTCTTTCTGTCTTCCCGACTGACATATTTCATTTTTGAGTACTTCGTTAACCGATCAAAAGACGATTTCAAGCAACTCGTACTTTCGGTTGGCATCGTTGCTTTCCCAGGTGCGAAACGATTGCAGCGTTTGTTCGGAAATTGATTGTTAATTAATCTTACGGAGTAGTGATGAGAATAGCCCGGTGAAAGGCAAGTGAAAGAAGAAGGACTCTCGTCGCAGTGTACATTCCCGAGAGAATAATTCCGATGCTGCTGCTGGCGCTGTCGCCATGGGCTTCGTCTTTCGCCCTTCTTTTCCAAAACAAAAGCAAGTACTTTCGCGTTGGGAGAGAGAGAGAGAGAGAGAGAGAGAGAGAGAGAGAGAGAGAGAGAGAGAGAGAGAGAACGACCCGAGGAGATAAAGCGAATGGCAAGAGAATAGAGAATAAAATGGGGAAAACTTTGGCTCGGAAAGTTCTCACGCCTTGGACTTTATAAGGGACAGTGGCGAAGGTGGAATGGGGAGAGAGGAGAAGAGCAAGAGAAAAAGAGAGAGACCATAGGGTCCAAGTGATTTCTTTGCTCGTTCCGAGAGTTCGAGGACTCAAAGACACGTGGCCCACTCTATATAGAGTTTCGTGTGCCATATATACTCACTATACCCTCACTATTCTCTCCGAGAGTCCACAGTGAATCGCTATAACTGTACGTGGATCGCTAAGCGTTTTTCGGGTGTACAACGTTGCAAGTGGAATCGGAAGACAAAAATCGAACAACTCGCTCGCCGCGCCGCTCAGGGCTATGTGCGAGCGTTGAGCTGCAAACGACGTCCCGATGAAACATTGAGGGTGTAAGCGACCACGTGTGACATCCATTCCACTGTATTATAATAGACTGTTCGTTCTGCTGTCCATTATTATATAACCCGATGTCGGTGCCGATGTGTGATCCACCGATGGCCCCGTTTTTGTTTCCGGTCCTCCTGATGTCCATCCCAAAATCACCGCAAGGCCAATAACCACGAGAATTTGCTCCACGAGAATTTGCAAGTCCTCAAAATGTCCACAGCGTTTCTCGAGAAATAAAGGTCCTTCAGAATGACACGGAAAATTTTGGAAAATTGTCGATAAAATATCTTTCAAAAAGGCTACTGCTGTTTTGGAAAAACATTTTGAGTTAAGTTAACTCGGGGCATCGGTGAAAATAATGGATATTTTGTAAACTACTAGATTCCTGAATAAAAATTGAGGAATTTTTAAAAAATCGAAATATTATTAATAAAAAATATTAGTCATATTTCGCATATCAGGATAGGACATTTTCAGTGGTGTGGCAATCGGATTTAACGTGAAATATTATTTTGCGGTTTACGAGAGCTTGACCATAAAAATGATAATTACTGGTGTACAAAATGATTATTTTCATCAAAATGTTAATATTATGCATTTTGAAATTTCCAAGTTTTCAAGTACAAATGTGAATTTTCTCTTCCCCACTTCGTCTTATCTTTCGGAGTAGTCTGGGGAAATATTAAAGCGGGACTCCACGAATGGCAGAGGAGACTCCGTCTCGGTGTGAAATGATCGGTAGTTTGGAAGCAAGTACATGTATCGCCGCGGCTTGAGCCATCGTCTCGCATCTTCCCGCGTTTCTCATTCATGCGACTCTTATCCCTCCGCATTTCTCATTCGAACGAAGGTCACATATCCCAACATTTTTTTTCTTCACTCGAGATTTCGTACGAAATTCTCGCTGCAGAATTTCCAACCTTGGAATTCGTGCATTGATTTAAAATTTAAATCCGTTGTCAAATAAAAACAGATATTACATTTTCGGCCGAATAATTTCTTCAATAAAAAGAATAACGTAAAAGTGATTTTCTCGTAAGATAAAAAAATTGTTTAAAAATATGAAAAAATCTACATTGGCGAAACATTCGTGAAACCATTTATTTTCAACGACACTATTAATAGTATTTTGGAATCTTTAATGTGCAAATCAATTTTTTCAGCATCTTCTTGATGCTTGACATTTCTTTTTCAGATTTTTATCCCATTGGGAAGTATTCGAAATTTTTTTTTATACCCTTTAATATAATTCGGTTTATTATTGCGAACGTATATGCCTGTTGCTTTTTATCAAAATTCACATTGGATCGACAAAACCCTGGAGACACCTATGAAATGGTGCAAAGGCTCCTAAAGATTGAGATAAGCATTGGGGGAACGAAGCTTATACTGAAATAAGATGCAAGCAGATACCTCGCAGCCGATGAAATTTCTATTCTATCAAAATCCCTAAATTCGCTTTCCCTGTCGCCGTGTTGATCTCGGATCGTCGTTATCGATCGGGATCGATGAAATGCGACTACAACCGGAAGCCGGAATTCCCGGACGCTCACCACTCTCATACCACTCGTGACAATTCAACAGAAGGACTTGATGTACACAGATTACGCATCGAATGGTCTGGCGTGGAGTGACAATAATGCGCACGTGAATGTGTAACGTATACTCCGGTTGATTGACACTCCGCCTGAAGCCGTATCAGTGTTTCCAGGCTAAAAAAATTCTGCGATTAAAACCATTTGTCTGTAAAACGTAAAATTTCATTTATTTATGCGAAATTGTAGAAAATTTAATTTAAAACGTAAAATAATGTACTTCAACTTTTTTTTTCTTCATTTTATAACGTGATCTGAAGGAAATAAAAGTTAAGCCCATTTGCAGGCTTTTGAAGTATGCAAAGTGTGAAATATCTGGAAATTGGAAATACAAAATTATTCGTAGAATTGCAATTTTCAAAATTTTTCTAATGTAGCGCAACACGAAAATTATCCAAAAACGGCTTATCACTCAAAATTGAATCCCCACATATGAAGAAATCCGGTCCCCGTTTCGGGCGCATATATTTAACGTCAAACATCTCGATATCGGAGATATGAAATATTTCCGAGATTATTGAAGACCAATATATCGAAAATTGGGAAACTATTTACAAACTACAGATTGGGCATACTTTTTCGTCGGGAGTGTATTTGCGGTTAACTCTGTGGTATTAACGCAGTTTAATCAACTTTTGACTGAAACTCAATTTTTCGATGGGATTGAAAAAAAAAAATGAAATTTCGGGCAAGGGTTAATTCCGCAGTTTAATGATTATACAAGTTTTACATAAAATTCGTCATTTTTTTTTTTCTCTCAAAAGACGAAGAAAATAAACGTTAAAAAGAACCGTGTGGAAAGTGAGACTTTTCGGCCCGCGAAGTAAAATCGTATCCGCCACTCGGCCAAACAACGTTTCCCCAGCTACGATCCCAAACTCCAACCCCAAAGCAACCTTTTTCCGTAATTCACTCGTAAAATACAATTTTTTCTCGCCAGCAGCCTCGCGAAAAGTACGCCATAATAACACGTTTCAATAAACCCATCGACAAAGCGATCGCGTTGCCACCGCAAATCGATTCTCGCTTCCCCCAAACACGGCTATACATTCCGTCAGACAAATTGCTCGAGTGGTTAGCAGCACTTCAGGTCCGGCGAATTGCGAGCAACACGGTTTTCCCGATCAATCATAATCGAATTTTCCCGACTTCCTCTCCTCCCATCTTATTCCAAACTGACCCGCGCACTGAATTTCCTCCTGCAAAATAATCGCCGTTTCCCAACAGCTTCCCAAGCCTCGTCAATTTCACTCTACAAAAGTTGCGTGAGATATTTGTGTGCTGTACAAACAACAAAACAAACTGTACAAACCACACAACCCATACAAGCTATACATAACATACCGCGCACACACACACACACACACACACATAGAAGCATCCCCGGTTTGCCATAGTGCAGAAGTGAGCGAAGGATGCCCAGAGACGGTGAATTCAGCTACAAGTCCCGGGTGCGCAACAACAGATCAGGCCAGAACTGTTCTGGGGATTCGAGAAAGAGGGAGAACCGGGAGCGCTGTTCGCCAGCTACTGGTATGCGTGTATATATATATATACCTCTGACATATATGTACTAAATACATAGCTACGTACATATATATATATATATATATATATATATATCAGGACTCGCAGGCTCCTGATATACATAACACCAGCAGTCGAGTGGAGAGGCAGGAGCACGCGGTATACGTTCGCGCTCGGTTCGAGTGTACGAGGGACAACGCGAGCGGTTGCTGCCGCGCGCGGCAGAGAGACCGAGGTAACGGGTCTTCGCGCTGAGGGCACAAGTTAGTGTCTATATGTACGCGTGGAGATCGATAGAGGACAGAATCCCGGGACATCCCCAGCGATCCTGTTCTCTTATTCTTGCAAGAAACGTCCTCGCATAGCTTTCCATTCTCTGTCTGGTGTGTCCCTCGCTCACTCTCACTCACTTTCCTTTTTCGGGGCTATCTCTCTCCGGGGCAACCAATTTTCTCACACTCGCGATACTGCCGGGCTGACTGTCTGGCGCGGAGGGCACGTTAGTTCCCTTCATGTCATCAGTGTGTATTAGGCATCCTCCTCGTCGCCGTGGTGCTCGTCGTCCTCGAGGTCGCTCGCGCGCGTTCCCCTCCCTTTTTCCATCCCTCCCCTGGGCACGTTTTGCATTAACGCCTTCCTCTCAGTCTACGCGACGCTTTTACTTATGCTTCCTTCCTTCCCTCTCTCTCTCTCGCGCGCTGGCAACACCAAATCTCCGTGACTTATGTACGAGCTCCAGGCGATGAACGAGCATGCATCATCTCTCTATAACGTGTGAGGAAACGCGTGCGCGACTGCTTTGCATCAGACCGCACACTCAGTACGAGTAAGTTACGTTTAATTATCGAACAGGGGGCGCTGGAGCAGAATGGGCGAGAAGCGCTGTGAGCTAAGAGCGGAGAGGAAAACGCCCTCTTGCGGAGAAAGCGCGCGACGTTGAGAGTGCGCGCGGCAACTCGACTGTGCGCTGGCATACGGCATGAGGCCAATCTCGACGATAGTTCCGTCGTGGTGGTAGCCCGCGTTTCTCCGCGCTCGCTTTTCATTCTTACAGGCGAAGCTTCTTCGTCTTCCCGTTCCGCGGCTCCTCGCCACGGCACAATGATCCTGGAAGCCTCTAACGATCCCCGCCGAGGAGAGGAGATGGAGAATCGTCGGATCATCGGGTACAGACCGATAACTGCGGATTTATACGGATTGTACAAGCTATACGATCTCGCGTGCGCTCCACTAGGTTCTTCTGGTTCTTCACGGTGCGGAATATCCGCAGGGAATTGGATAGTTCTCGACGTTTATCTCCAATTAAAGATTGGGTGGAATGGAAGATCAAATGGTTTATCGAATGTATGGTTATCATTTCCATTTTTTTGTCATGGAGTTTATCAGATGACTGTCAAGGGCAAGATTTGTCAGGCGTGTCTTGATTTATTCGCTCGTAAAATAATAGTCTTCGTAACGAGCCTCTCGAAAGATAGTTTTTTTTATTCTCATTCTAATTTCGCCCGTGGCTGGTTTAGGTTAGCCGAGCGGAAGGCAAACAACTCAGTCACGGAAAACACTTTATATGGGTGAAAAAAAAAAAAAGCGTTTCGTTTATCGTGTCAACGTTTTTACGTTTCATGCTGTCAGCTTTTATAGGATGGATGAAATTCGGGTGTAATGGTAAATAACAGTTTTGGCGGCGGCGATGCTCTGTTCGATCCCTTTCACTTAAGTGCACCAATGTTTTTGTCGTTGTTTTTTTTAAGCCCACGAAAGCTCCGGTGAAGGGGAACTCGGAAAATGTGGCAGTGTGGCCAATGGAAAATAGGTAAAAGGTTTGTTTATATTCATTTTGGAGAATTTTTTGTAAAATTTTACTGAGAGTGTCTTGAGGATTGAAATGGTCGCTAGTAAAAGAGGAAATGCAGAGAAATAAGGGAACGAAGAATGTGGGGACTTATAGGAAACGAGGATCTATATTGATCTACATTAATTCACAACAGGCGTCCTTTATTCCATTATTTATTAATTGCCTAGGAAAAGCCAAAAAAAAAAAAACAAAAAAAAACAGAAATAATGTGAATCCCTTGCCGTGACGGCATTTTTATGGGATCATACGTTATTCCAGTGGAGTTACATTGGTATAAAATATGTAAAAAAATCACCGAGGATTTCATTAATGCACCTGGAGTTTTATACAGGTAATAATATTTTAATTGTAACATTAATAAAGTGTCATCGTATCCATGAAATGTTTGAAAGTAAAACGTATATATATATATATTTTTCTTTTTCAGCGTAATGAGTGAGTATATTGCGATGCTATACAGAGACCGCACTGCAATATTCAGCAAACGAATAAAAAGTTTTTGAACGAGAGACGCGTGTGCGCGTCACACGATCGTCGTATTCGGTATGCGTTTGCATATTATTCGTTGTTAATTCGCACGGTGATGGTGGGTTCGAACGATGGAACGATATCGAGGCGGGAATCTGAAAGCTCTGTAAAAACTCAATATCGAAAAGGAAATTGCTGGAGAGTCGCTATCAAAGCGGGAAAGCTATAGCTTACCGCGCAGCTTCCACAGCGGCCGATAGGTACTTGACTTTACGGTTGAGATCATCCACCACGTTTCGAAAAGCTTTTCGATGGCCTAGTTTATCACGGTTCGCTGTGTCAAACACGCGTGTTTCGTGTATTCGACGAAATACTGCCATGTCCGCAATTCCACTACCTCACTCAATTACACATACACGAAAAGGCTGTTCAGTTTGCCAGAAAAATTGGCTGTTGTTAATAAACATAACTGACTGAAATGTATTGAAGCCCAAGCAAATTGAACGGTGAATCGAGAGAAACAAAAAGTAAAAGAGAATACTTTTATGGGTGAATCTAGGAGACAGCGAAGTAGCTGGGCCTTGATAGATTGATTAGCTCTAACATCTAAGGGGAATTATGTGAATAAAGTTAAATCCATTGGTTTCTATGGTGAAATATACGACTTGAGAATCTTAGTGACAAGCTACGTTTGATATCTGGAGAAGAAAAAAAAAATGAAAAAACAAAGTGCCAAATATAGTTAAATATTTTTATCTCAATAAAAACATTGAATTACAAATGTAATTATAACGGATGGCCTCTGTTATACTTGGCACTTTTCATCCGCGATGTTCCTCCCTGTTGTTTGCATCAGTGGATGTTCCACGCGACTGGATACATCGAAAATGATTTTCGATCGAATGGGAATTCCGTCTATGTCGCGACGTCGTCTCGGGCCAACTTTCACGTCGGTCCTCGAGACACGCACGCGCTCGAGGCTTTCTCATCCCCACGGAGAAAACTGACACGGTACTATACTATACTGCCTTCGCTATGCATGCGTCTTTCCCACGTCTAGGGAAATCCCCTACGGATCTACGTCAATGCTCGGCAAGAGTCGTGGTCCGCATTCCTTATCGTCCCACGAGACTCTCGAGACTTATCAAGACGACGAGCTTTCCCGCTTCTTTTCTTTCTTCTTCCTTTACATCCTATTTCTTGTTTCCGGTTCTTCCGGCGATGCTTTTCCAAACAACTGCTGTCTGTTATACTCGTTCCTCTTGTTATTCTCGGCATATTTGTGTACGTTATTTTACACAGATAATCCTTTAAATTATTTAAACCCAGGATCAATTATTTCGAAAAAAAGTGAGGATATTTTCCTACCTCGAAAAGTGTCAGCTTTCCATAGAAAATATTTTCATCCGGATCCGAAAGTGTAGTTATTTATGAAAAACATAAATTTTCAAAAAAACTCACACTTTCGTTCGCATCGGCATGCATCTTCATTTTTGCTTGCTCATAGAGGAAGTTTTCTTTTCATGTATTTTTTTTTTTCGAGATTTTCATGTCAGTATGCTTAGAATTACCTAAAACGTCGAGAAAAATGGTTCAAGCTCAAAGAGCTCAAATGTTGGCGTGCAAGTAGAGTAGTAACTCCTCTTTAAGGGCTGTGATTTCGAAGAAAATATATCTATATATACTGATTTCATAGAATTTTTAATTCTTTTGAAAAATGTCGTATACTCTCTAACTTTCGTAAAAGTTAACTTTTAACGAATTCGCTGATATGGCTAAATAGTTCTTCATAACTAGAGACACGTTAAATGCTGTTTGGTATTGAATTTCGACAAAATTGGTAAAACTGTTCGGATTTTATAGAATTTTGAATTTTTGTAAAAAAAAATCAAAATTTTGCTATAAATCGCGTCGAATTTCAGGAAATTAACTGAAATGTTCTATAAACGAAAAATAACATACAGCCCTACTGTGTACAAAATTTGGTGGTGATCGGTAAAGTCGTTCAAGTTTTACGCGATTTTGAATATTTGAAAAAAAAGAGAGACTTTCGCTATAACCTCCGCAAAAGTAAAACAAAAGTTTGTGTCTAATAAAAATGAGATGTGCCGGTGATTTATTCATTTATTCAAAACAAGGATGCAAAGTAGAACCCTGCACATCGCTTCCTCATTAAATTTTGCTCATTACAAAGCTTCCTCTATGAGGAAGCCACAATCAACAATCACAATACTTCCTCGTTCAGGTTGCTTTGTAAAGAGCAAAATTTAATGAGGAACTTTAATGAATGTACAAGGTTCTAGTTTGCATCCTTATTTTTTTTTTTTTTTTTGCTAATCCTGTATTAAAATAAGATAATTGAAAAATCCCATTAATAATCGATAACCCTAGGATAACTAATTCCGGGGCCGAAAAAATGATAAAAAATTCATCTTTGAAGTTACGGTCAACAAAAGATAGTGAATAATTAGAGGATTGGGTCATACTTACGCGTATAGATATATCACGCGGAATAAATCTAGACGATAATAATAAAGCGCTGATTGATCATTAATAAAACATGAATAATCGATGTAATCTACTAGCTAATAGATTAGCCGCTGCGTGATGATATTCTGCAGCGGATAGAGAGCAACAGTCGACGATGGTGAATATAGAAGCCGCGTCAGAAAATGCCAACGGTGAGCGACGGGGAAGAAAAAGAGAACTGATGCGTTTGCAGACGAGCAATAATTTTCTCGTTATATCCTAGGTACGCGATCACGAGCGCGCTCTCTCGACCTACTTTCACGGGATGAACGAAGGCCATCAATTATTATTTATATTACGTGCTGCATGCACTTTAGCGCCGCACTCTGACGCTCTCCCGAGGCCATCGCCTGCCCCGCAAGCAGCAGAGACGAGAGACAACTTTTTCCATATGCACAGCGCATCGTTTTGTACGTACCAAAAATCGGCACTACATGTGCACTGCCAGTAGAGAAAACTCCAACGATTTGCTCGTCCCGTTTTTTCTCTTCACCGAATTATTAAGTTTCGTGGTCGTCGAAGTGATTTTTATGGCAGTTTCTTCAATCACTTCAATATTTATACGATTCGTAGATTGATGCTTGTTTGCATGAAATAAAAATCATTTTGGCAGTGGAATCTTTGCTATTTTTGAGATTTTTCTTGAAATTGTAACCTGGAAAATTAATCCATGATTTATTATTCAAATTACTGTGAGAAATGTGAATTAATGTAAAGTTGAAGAAAAAAAAAAAAAAAAAAAAAAAAATACAACTTCATACAAATTTTTATCGCCCCCTCGATTTTTGTTAAACGTACTACAATAATCTGCAGTGTCCGTGCCATTCCCGTGACAAGACTTAAATTAACATTTCCGATCGTATTCCAGTTTTAAGGGTTTAATGACGCGGAGGCAAATTTTGATTTAAAAATTCATAACTTTCGAACCGCTTTGTCGATTCCGCCCAAATTCCATATCGATTAATTGTGTTCGTCGCTGGAAATATGGAAAAATTTTACAGATAAGTAAACGCGCGGAAAACTCGGTTTTTTTTATTTTCGCATAAATTGTAAAAAGTGAATGGAAAAAGTGCAACTAAGGAAAGTGAACGATTGAATTTTTAGTCGATTTTAGTAATCTTTTCCGATGTGCGATAAAACATTAAAAGCACCCACAATTTCAATTAAATTAAACACCATGAAAGGGCAGGATATGCGTGCCAAGCTTCATGTGGAACCTTGCAAATTGCTATCTCATTATATTCAACCTTTCGGGGGGGGGGGGGGCCACATCTGCGAGGAAGTGTGTTAAACGATTTTGGCTTCCTTGAACAGAAAGTTTAGTAAAAAATGCGATATAAGCGAAAAAGCAAGCTGCCAATTTCCATAAGTTTCAATATGAATTACATAGCCAAATGAATAATCGATTATCCTTATTCGTATGTTTATATATTCGGAGCCACGAATACATATATTATGGAGATACACGCCACGGCAATAACTACCCTTTTTCGGCCAATCCCATTTCCACACTTTCGAATTGGTTCGTTCTGCCGCCGTTCCACTTTTTTTTATTAGGTCTTGCAGACTGATTCGATTTTAATTCAATTAACCATGATGAAAGGGTCGTGAGTGCACGCATGGCGAACTCAATTTTCAACCATAAGTTTAATACGTTTTCTATTCGCGAGAGATACATTTATTCTTTTTCACAAAGAAAACTTTGTTTGCGCGCCATTGTTTTGCCGGATTTTTTATGACAGAAAGGTCCACAATTTCGGGAAGAGTAATATTAAAAAATGTGTGTGTGTGTGTGTGTTTTTAAAGGAATTATAATAAATAATTATTTTTATATGCTTCGCACATAATTTTATGTTAATCGTGTTGTAAATTAAAAATGAATTTCGGAACAACTAATTTTTATTGTAATAATTGTTTCATTTTATTTCACTGAAACAATTTATTCCATCTTTTGTTTATTCAACACGAACGTTGTACATACTCCACTCGCAATTGATTGAAAATTGGTTAAAAATTTTGTTATCAATTTGAATGTTCCCGAAATACTACAAATTACTATATGAATTCAAAGCGAACGGTATCACGCATTAATGATTATCAAATTCAGCGCGGCAATCGCTCCTCTTCAGGTATATTCGATGTACGTAATGTTATGAAATTATTGATACATAACGTCAATCGCTACCGTTAACTTTTCCACGCTTCCGGTGGATTTAATTAAAGTCATCGTAGTTTAAAGACAAAACGTAAATAATGTTATAATAAATTTAATATCATTTTTTGAACAATTGATGTAGTTTCCAATTTTTTATTTCGATCTTTGACGTTAATTATGCAATTAGTTTTTGTCTCACACAAACACTTATCTGAATTTTCATCCCATTTTATTATTTTGCAGTCTTGCAACTTGTTCTCAATTGCATCTACTTAACGGATATACGAAACGGAATAGCTCCAGGAAAACTGGAGAAAAGCCGGTTAATGCAAATTAACCCTTCAGCGAACAATACTCGCCAAGTACTTCTTCGACTAATTGTCTGAGAATGTTAAGACACGGGAAAAATGGTCCCCATTTTATTGATCTGACGCACAAGTCAATGGACGAATGATCGGGCACCCATCCGAGAAGTGAACCTGTACAAAAAGGTGAAACTTTCTTCAACATTGCAAAAAAGAAAAAACAGATATTCAATCGAAGCAAAACATGCACTGCCCTAGAAAAATTTTTAATTGAACGAAACGATTTTACTTATCACCTCCAATCATTTTTGAACTCTTCAAACAACAATCGATAAATATCTTCAAAAATAAAAAAATATATATGTATGTATATATGTATAAAAAATATATATATATATATATTTTTTTCAAACATGTATATGTACCTTTCGAAGTGAAAAAAATATATATATCCTAATAAAATGTGTATATTTTTTATACATATGTATTATATTCAGAGACTTTTTATTGACAAAAAAATGAAAAAAAAAAAAAAAAAAAAAAAAAAAAAAAATCCCATTTCCCTCGGAGAAAAAGCTCATGCACGATAAGATTTTGATGTCGCATTCCGCGTTTTGCTTTGCACCAATAACTGTGATTATTTTGACCTAGATCCAATACGTTCCACTCGTCAAGTTCTACTGTATAAATAATATATCGAGTTCCTCCGACATTTACACGTCGAATATTTGGACATTAAAAATGGATCGAAGTGGGGGCGCGTTTAAAAATTGGGCGAGCGGCGCCGAGCGCGCCACATCAAAGCGAAGCCCCTGGATTGAAAATGTAATGTGCAGTGCGTGTGGCGCAGGGCATTGAAAAGCCTCCGCTGCGTTGACCGTAGGGCCATTGCCAGATCGAGCGCCTCGATCCCAGTAACACGTGTGGACCGACGATAAGCTCGGGAAAATAAGCGCAGTCACGTATTTTATGAAATACGTATACGTTTTCGGAACGTATGTATATGAAATTTCGAGAGCAATACCACAGTGGGTTGATGATAAAGCGGTATATACGGGCCGTACGCGAGAGTGGTCACCGCTCGGTCGGTTTGGTAATACAGAATGGGCGAGCTCGTCGTGTGTGCGGAGTGTGCGGAACTCGCCTCGATCTGTGACGAGACAGCCCTCGGCTTCAAAATAGCTTCGATTCTCGTTTAGTACGCCATTCATGCGCGCACATTTAATCGTTTCTCCTGTAATTCACGTAACATCGAGTTTGTGTGACTCTCAAAAAATCACTGGAGCGTAAAAACCTTGGGGGTTAATACTTTTTACGGATTTACAACAAAAAAAATTTTTCTCCTATCTCTATTGAATTGGTAAAATCGAAAATAATATATAGTCCACGAAATACTTAAATTCTCGTGGAAAATATATTTCCACTAACTCTACAATATTTCATGTACATGAAGTGGAGATGTTCAATTATATGCGAAAGCAAATTTAACTCGATTGAGCTGCCCGAAATAAGAGTAAGAGTATAATAAGTACTTTCCCAAGCTTTCGCTATCCTACATCCTTTTTACCCCCACAAAATGGACATTAATCCAAACGTCATAGAGCCCATAAAAAGCTACACATTTTCGTCGTAATTATAAAATTTTCATTGAACGAAAAATTTTCAAGAAGATCCCAAAATTTCGTATAAATTGTAATTCCACTGAAAATCGTCCCTCCTAGTCTTTAACCGCGTCCGCCTTTCGCCAAAAAACTGTCTAAAGACATAGCCTGACATAAAATCATGCTCGCGTCTACCAAAATCCCTGCGAGCTTAATTCTGTATCGTACCGTACGATTTCATTCCTCCATGTGCACATGTACATGTATATACACATATATATCTTGGGAATGATAGCAATTTAAGTTTTCACGAGTTTGCAAAGCCGTTAAAACCGTTTTTCTCTATATACATGGCTTTGGAGTGGCATCAGCGTGCCGCGATAGTTTTCTCCTTGGCTCATCGTCGATCCGTGGTAGACTGTGGAGCGGTTCGGTACGTGTATATATAATGTTCGTCGATAGAGGAGCAAGTTTCACAGCTGTCCGAGCACATCGAACCGCCAGACGGAACTTGAATCGTCCGGGCTCGCCACTCTCTTCGATTTTCATCACAATTATCGTTACAACCCGAAGCGAACTGCATCGCGGGATAGCTACACCACAGCGGGTAGCCAGACAGCCAAATGTGTGGAGTTCGATCGAGCGATTTTCCGACGACGCGTGTCTAAAGTTTGCCTCGAGTCTCCCCCCCCCCCCCCCGACCCCGCCACTCTTTCTCTCGCTCGGTCTCTCTTCATCGTCCGCGTTCGAAGTTGAATACCAGGATAGAACATTCCAAGCGCATAATACAATTACCGAGGCCCTTCAATAATGGTTTGTAGGGTGAATATATATATATATATATATATATATATATATGTGCGTGTGTGTACATACATATATATTCCGTTAAAATAGCTGGATTATCTCATGAGAATATTTTGCTAAAAATATGATAAAAAATAAATGTTAATAAAAAAAATGTCCCGGTGGTCAGCTTGGAATTTTTCCAATGTTATATAACGGCGAACTGCTGACGCTGGACGTTGTGTTGTATATAGAATGCGTATAGGTGAAATGTAATATAAAAACAAGAAAAAACAGGAGGTTGTAGGGAAAAGAGGGAGTGGTAAAAGGTGCCGGTTACGTGTTAAATATTGGGAGCTTGCCGTTACGGGCTCAAGGCCTTTTTCTCCCTATCCCTCTCTTCAGGCCGAAGTTTTTATTGGCAAATGGAGGGAAGCCCGGGTAACGGGGCACGCCTATTAAAAACAATACAGCGAATGTCGATCATAACCCCTGCGGTATCAAATACCGATAATCCACTGTAATGACTCGGATTACGCGGAGAACTATCGAAGCAGCCGGGAGACACGAGCGGTTTTTGAATGCGGGCTTTATTGTCGGGATATTTTGCAACGCGGTTGGCAACGCGGGTTTAGAAAATTATTATAATACCGCCGGGGGGACGTTATATTGGTTAAAGAGCTTTTGTTTTTCTTAGTATTCGTAATTGAGGAATGATTCGTACCACAGAAGAGGAAGTTGTGGTTGGTTTCATATTTTTTTAGCGAGTATTTGACGAAAGATTGATAATGCCACCGGTGAAATGATAGTGGTCGGTTACATATTGACTTGGTGAATAACAGACGAGATATTTGGTAAATGTAAAGTAAATGACAATGTTTATTTTGATTAGAAGGTTTACTTTGCTAGGACGATAAAACAGCGTTGGTTATCGTAACAAAATAGTTGAGCTCAATTTGGAAAGTAGCGCTGTTGACGTCTCGGTTACAGTAATATTGGACGATGGCAGATTATCGGGGCTCGCGCGCCGCATGCGGGGTCGCAGTTGGTTTAATTTATCGTTGGGCTTAGAATAATCCAAGTCTGAGGTGGGTTTCATGGGTGGATTAAAATGAAGGGCTCGTCGGGCGGTCTAAGTTGACTTTCTGAGATCTCAACTGATTTTAACCTCGAGGAAGAGGTCAGCTTCACCGAAAAGCATCCTCAAGGATTCCGGACGCTCTAGGGGAATTATAAACATCTAGGGAATCTAGGATTTTTATAAATAGGGGGAATTATAAAAATGTATAAGGAATCGAGGATTTTTATAAATTCCCTATTCTCCTAGAGCCCCCCAATTCTAGATATTTATACGAATCCCCAAGGGCCCCCTAAACCTACATCTTCATATGTCCCAAAGCGACCCCTAAACACAATTTTAGGGGGCACGGAATTTGCTCTGAATGTTGGTGTTACTGACCTTGGACGTCGGGACTGGCCCAATATTCTATTAATTATGAAACGTTATCTAAGACGCTGCCTCACATCGTACTTGGATAAATTTGCTGCCACTTGCGAAAGCTTCGTTACCATAATAACTATATTCCGACTTCTTAGTACAAGATTGCCGAAACTGCCGTGTTAAGATACTAAAACTTTTCGACTAAGCCAATTTGATACCCCAACAAAACAGACTCCGTTAGTATAACAAAATAGTTCTTAACAGTTGGAAAGCCGTTTAGTTCCGCCTGTTTATTATGTAACTATATAATCAACACTCTCAGGTACATACTATAGCACGCCGTAACTGGCCTAACGTAACTGCGAGAAGATCAGTTCTCTCGTAAACTAGACAAGTCTCTGGAGTCGTAAAAAAAAAGTTTTGTCGTCATCGTAAGATAAATTGGTTCCGCGTAGGAATTTTAACTGTTAACATTCATGGTTGTATTGTGAGAACAAGGTCGACATCGGCAATAACGCATTTCCTCAGAATAACAATTATTCGCCTTGCACTTGTCATTGAAAAATCATCAAAATCACGTAATTCGCTGATCAATATATCTCGAATAATTCATTGATTTTTTTAATCTATTTTTTTCCAACAGCAAATACTAAAATAATTTCGTTTAAATGGGATACGTGGAAAATATTCAGTGGCCCAAATAATTTTCTAGCAGCATTGTCGCTAACTCCCATAATATGGGTTGGCCGAAGTTCGCCACGGGTTTCCCCGCTTCAAAACTAACTGTGCGAGTGAGCGAACCACATCAAGTTATAGTTGAATGAAATTCACTGCGAGCCATCTGAACTCAGCACGGCAAAAAATAATTAACACTGAAATATACTTTTTAACAAAATTAATGTAATTGCACACACACACACACACACACACACACACACACACACACACACACAGTGAACATTTTTTCTTCTTTCGTTTTTTTTTTCAACGTTCTAAATCGTTTTACATATGCTTGTGAAACATGAACATCTCGAAACAACGTTTCCACAAAATAATAATAATATTAATGAGAACGCAATGTGAAATATCTACTTGCAGAATTTTGTCATTCAACCTAAATAAAGACATATC
Source organism: Clistopyga incitator (assembly GCA_947507545.1). Taxonomy (NCBI): domain Eukaryota; kingdom Metazoa; phylum Arthropoda; class Insecta; order Hymenoptera; family Ichneumonidae; genus Clistopyga; species Clistopyga incitator. The sequence continues at coordinate 67,781 of OX382174.1, read as the reverse complement.
AAATTTTACACTCAATTATGACGAAATTCTGTTTACATGAAAAGCTCGGAAGTACATGAAGTAGCTTAAAATACAAGTACTTAAGTTTAGATAAATAATGATCCTTTTAAATTACATTAAATAATCAGCATTACAATTACAAAATCGCATATCGAAGGGACTGAAAATCCTATGCTCGATGGTGCCATCATATTTTGCTCGCAGTAAATTCTCGATCTTTATAAGTACATTAAGTAGCTTAAAGTATGTTTAGCTCCCTCGTCCCTCGAGTGATCACCGATGAACGAGCCGAGCTTATATAGACAGAAGTACAGAACGGCTGATAAATGTACAGGGAGGAGGAGGAGGAGGAGGAGGAGGAGGAGGAGGAAGAAACAGTGGGAATGGAGATCCTGGACCTGCGCCGTGATGCTGGCGGTGCGGGACGTCGGGACGAAGCGAGCGGATTCCCAATGCTCGACGTCGCGACGCCGCGAAACCTGACACGCCAGTACACGCGTCTCGACGCCCGGGGATGCGTCCGCAACGTTGATAGAGAACGGAAACTATTGCTCTCGCGATACTCGCGATCGTAAGTGATTATTATAGAAACATCTGAAAAATAAAAAATTAATAAAAAAAAAAATTATTAGGCATTGATTAACGGATATAAATAATATTAAAAATAACAAAAAACGTTCAAGTTTAAGCGTATTGCGCTAGTTGTGTACGGACTTAAACATATGACAGTCAACTATAATGCAAAAGTTGTGTCATGAGGTGAGTTTTTATTTTTCATTTTCCAATTTTGAATCGTTTCGTGAAATTTATTTTAATTCATTGTACAATTTATGGGGCACGAAAAATTCACCCTGAGTTTACTACCCTGTTTTTGTCTTTTCTTTTTATTTTCTGTGCACGGACAGCTGTGCATAATAAATGCCACGATATTTCAATGCTGTTTGCTGCTTCACGGTATTAACTCATTTGTACTAAAAGTTTGACACTTTTTCCTACTCCCTTTTGTTATTCCGGCGAGCAATGCTTAATGGAAATGTAACGAGGTGGAAAATTTGCTGTAATTAGTGGACAAGAAATTAAGTTTTGCAAATACGGTCTTGTAGAAAGGGGGAGACCGGAGGATTCGCTTTCTCATTAATACCAATGTCGTATTACATTAATTTCGTAACAATTACATTCAAATTTTATTTTTATTTAAAAAACAAGATTTTTTAAATTCAAACACCGCTCAAAGTCACCACAACAAAATACAAAATGAATTTTGATCACTACCAAAAAGTACCAAAATTAAAGCCACAAAAAAATGTAATATATTATGACATTTTATTCAACACAAATCCAGTGCAATAAATAGTCAAAAAAACTAAGTTATCCAAAATCGGCAAAAAAAGGGAAACTCATGTTCCCAAAATTGCGCAAAAATTTGATTCGATGAAAAGTAGCACAACAAAAATTTAACCGAAAGACAATGCAATAGTTTTGAAAAAAAAAAAAAAAAATTCAAAATTCATGAACACCCTCAATAACATAAAACTCCTAGTACCAAATCTAACTAACCCGACAAAATTCAAATTTAATTACACCGTCGAACAAAAGCCCGAACATTAATCAGACCCAAAATACAAGCCGCGTTTAATGCTCTGAAAATTGCTATAACATATAAAATAGCCGAGGCATTTTTATCTAGTATGCTAGTAAGAAAACTTTATAAGTGAACCGACCGGACGTCAATGGGTTAAATTTCCTGACCCTTTATTTTTTATTTTTTATTCCTTCGCACTTTATCGAAGCAAGCCAGGCCGACTCGACGAGTCGCTTTTTTTTTTTTCTTTTTTTTTCATTCAGCATGCAGATATATGTGTATGGTAATAGATAGGACGGTAGCGGAGAGTCATGAGCCCCGGCCAGGTGCTTGGAGTGGGGGGGGGGGGGGGGGGGGAGCTCTGATTCTCGATCCCGACAATCGCTGCTAAAAGTCGCACTCGACGAGTCCCCGGGATATTATCATACGACTGTTTGCTTGTGATGCTTTTTTTTGCTCCCACCCCTTTTCAAAACTTTTTGTCTTTCTGTAGATGGCGTGTCCTCGTGTGGACGTGCAGCACTCACAACGCGTGTGGTGATGTTCCGGCAGCGCGATTGGAGTAGGATTTAAGACCGCGCATAAAAAAGTGCCTTTACGCTTTTCAGCGGCACGTTCTACGAAGCGCGCGCGGGAATATTGGTTATAGATGCGCCGTGTGCTGCTACCGTCCGCGAATGGGTAAACGTACTTAGTGCTTCCGCAAGCTCGTATACAAACCCGTCGGAGAAATCGCTCCTTTCTTCATTGCTCCCTCCAAAGACGTAAAAAAAAATGCGTTTCTCGATTTTTACGACGCGAATATCGATTTACTATCAGCGATTTTTATTTTCCAAATATTAACGTATGCGGCTAAGGAAAATGTTGATAAACAATATTGCGGGTTATAAAAATCGAGTTTAGATGAGTCGGTAAAAAATCAAAAGCGAAAGTACACAGGGTTTAAAAAAATTGTGTACGCCTTTTTTTTATAGAGGGAAAAAAATGTTGTTTGAGTGTAAATTGAGTTTTCGGAATATTGGAGAATATTTCGCTTGGCTGGTGATAAAAATGAAGTTCTGATAGATCGGTAACAATCGAAAGCGAAAATACGCACGGTTTAAAAAAAATCATTTTTGCAGGGGAAACAATGTTGTTTGAATAATATTTCAGATAAAAAATTGAGTCGGAAATTGAGACTGGGCCAGCGAATGATGCTTTTTTAAAAGACATTTTGGTTATGGGGAAATAATTATAGGTGCAGTGCAGCAGGGTCGAGTCTAACAGTCATGAGAAATATCTCATGTATATGTAGTGATATTGAAACACGTGGACATTAGTTGAGGGTTTCTATATTGCACAGTAATAAACGCTTCGTATGTCATAATTGCGCTGGAAATAGTCGCAATAATCACTATACGTATTGCAGCGGTGTATCACAGATTTACTATTATACTGGCAGGCAATAATAACTCCTGCGCTCATTGTGATGGCGTTACAAATTTAATGTCCCACAATAATGCCACTTTCACGGCCTTCTTTTCTCGTCGTCCATTATACAGTGAACATGGCCATACATAAACGTATAAGTACGAAAACACAGACAATCGTACACAGGGTTGAAAATATTTTTTGTCATTTTCTATAGCGGATAAAAGCTCTTTTTTATTAACTAAAGTATTAAATATGGAAGATGCAAAATGGCAAAGTTAAATCCAATGAAAATTGCAAAATTTTCATATGGAAATTTGAAATTTTGGAATACACTTGTGTCATAAATTTAATATAGCTATTGAATTAAATTTTGGTTAACGTAAATTCTTAAACCTTTTTAACCGCGCAGAGAAACTCTTTTCTCAGAGTGACAATTCAGTTCAATTTTTGAACGTATATAGTTTTATATTTTACAGGTAGATTTTGAAAACCTGCTTTTTTCAATGTTGTTTTGATGCTTCGGAAATAATTTGTATCCGTTACAATCAAAGTAATTTCTGCTTCCATCAACGTACCAATTAAATTAAAAAATATACTGCACCACTCCAGTTAAATTTTTGTACGATTTCTATAGATATACAATTTGATAAATAATAATAATTTTGCTTCTACCAATTTCAAGTGAAACAAAATGCTCTCAATTATTTCTTATCGGTAAAAAAATACACGCAATTTAATTCGAGTCGTTTTAACTTTGAAAGCAGAAAAAGCTTTATAACAGAAAAAAAGAATATTGAAAAAACAGTAAATTCATTTATATATCATATCGATGCGAAAAAATAAAAATAAACTCTTTCCACAATTCTTTATTCTCGTACGTGGAATAAATTTTTATGATCGAAACAACATTATGGACATTGAATTTTTATATGACACTTTTACCAATAAAAAGTGTATAAAACACACTTTTAATTGGTAAATCTATCTTTTATACATTTTACCCCGTTTCAAGGAAATCGTCTAATAGAACTAGTTCGAAATAAACATCCGGGAAATTCGACACACGGTTTTCTTTAATATGAACTATTGATCTCACTGAATTTAAGCTCTTTAAGTTCTCATATTTCATTTTTTTTTTTTTTCCCTAATAAATGGTGTCGTAAATGGTTCTTGAAGTTCTCGATTTATTAATAAAGCTCAATACGGAAGTGTGCTGTCATAATGAAAAAAAAAAACAAATAGCGTGACGTTTAGCGATGTTTTCTTTCCATTTAAAGCCACTTTTTCTAGAATATCGAAGTCTGCCTTTACCCGGAACTCCTGGTGAGCCCTCATCAGTATTTTGAGTAACTTCTAATTTCATCCTCGTTCACCATGTTTGCCGACCTGCAACAATAACATATTCAGCACGTGCGACGAGCGGCAGACATCGAAAGCCAAACGCGAGGATATCACTTACCGCGCGGGTCCAAACAGTGCATTCGTGTTTTTGCTGCTCGAAGGAGACGCTCGCGTCAATTTTCGATACCGAAGCGAAGCATATTACAGCTTTGCTAAATTACAACTCCAATTCGAGGAAGCAATGCTCAGCTTCGATTTCCATTAGCAGTGGTTTTTTAGTGTCCTTGTCCTGAAAATTTGTTCACATAAATTATTTTCCAATTTTTAAACCATATTTTCGAGGTAAAAATAGTTTGATTAATATTTAATCAGTGTAATCCGCGGGTGGAGCAGTGTAGTCGTGTTCTTGATGCCTGAAGGAGACGCTAGCATGAATTTGCGATACTGACGCAAGGCATATTACAATTTTACCGAATTATAACGGTAATCCGCGCCAATGCTCAGCTTTTTCACCATCAACAGTGGCTTTCAGTTTCCTTGCCCCGGAAATTTAATGAAGTCCTATTAAAATATTATACACCGCCGATAGATTGGATGTATTGGCCGGAATTAAATCGCATTAGTATTTTTTTCTTGTCTGTAAACAAATCGATAGCGGGTATCAGGAATATGTCGATATTTTTCATCAAGGTAATTGAATATCACGAAGAAAAAAAAAAACCATGTGCATGAGAGCGAATAATCTCGATTACTACTGAACGTCCTAAATATCATATTCAAAGCTTGCTCACCATAAAAAACCAACAATTCAACTGTGGTAACAACTAAAGACTTTATTACGAATTCGCGTTGCGTTTTTTACGAAAACAAGTGTTTTAATAATGCAAAATTTATGGTAGTACATTCATTATTACATACATTATTTAATCTTCTATATTCAATTTACATTTCTTTTAACTCAATCTACTCGACTGGCTATTTGAAACAATTCAAAAATAAATAGACATCTATGTATCATCTCGTTCCATGAAGATTCTATATTCATTCATGATATAAAAGAACTGGAGCTGCGAAAATCCTGTGTGCGTAGGTTTTCCCCTATTAAAATCCTAAAAACAATTTTTTTTTCCCCAGTCGTACTCTGTGTGCGTTTTCTTCTTTTCTGTCTCCGCAAAATCGGATGAATATCATCGGAAAATCTTTGACGTAAAAATAAGTGGAAAGACGAGATATTACAGATCGAATTCTCGGGGCAGACGATCCATCCTCTATCTGCGGGACAGAGGAGATCCAGGCGCACGCGATATTCCAGACTTAAAGAATCTCCCAGGCTCACGTCGACGATTTATCGTTTGCCCACGCCAAGACTGTTATGGTAGCTGAGTACCGAACGTACAACCACTCGAAATATATCTCTTTATATATTTTTATACATATACACACACACACACACACACACACACCCTTACTATACATATTGTGAAAACGATATCGTCGTTTGCTTTTTCAGAATGAGTGTGGCACGGCTATTACTGTGCTACGTACTTCTCGAAGACTACAGTACCAATCTCAGCGCGGCAATTACCAGGAGCGGCGGGAGCGGCCATAGCAACGGAAGTAGCGGCAATAGGAGCACGAGTGGGAGCGCAAGCACCGGGAGCCCCAGTGGAAATGGCAAAGTTGTGCAACGGGAACTCACGTTGGAGGCGAATCCAGTGGCAACAGTTCCTGGCGACAATAGTACGCATTTCTCAATTACTATCCATCAGATATATGCGCATCGGTGTACGTTTAATATATATACGTGTACCGTATAAACTCTTCGGCAAGCATTCACCCGTCTCTATATACCACTCGGCAATTACTTTCCCGTGTTAATTGATTTATCCGAGCTTTCGCGACCCGAGAGGACGACCCTCGAGTGTTACATCTACACGGACACAGTGTCCAGTCCCATTGCATATCTCTATCTCAGCCTCCGATGGTTGGATAAACCATTATAACACGCCTCGGAAATTCATTCGGCAATCCAACGAACCGTTTGGCTACGCACGTCCAAATCCACCGCATATTTTAAAACGAATCGCTTTTTTTTTCGTGCTTTTGACGGTATTCGCTGTACCTGAAAGGGGGAAAAAATTGTATGAGAACAAATACTGTCAATTTTAGGCAAAGAGGAGGAAAATCAGTTAAACATTCATCGAAATTTCTGGACTTTTTGGAACATTCACAGATCGCGGGAAAAGGATCGTACACACAAACGTGAACGGGGCAATTTTTCGTCGCTAAATATAATTACTGACAATTTTACATGACAACTAAAATATCGAGAGGAATTGGGGCTTTTCGTTTTACGAAATAATTGATGTCATTTTTACACGAAAAGTGGTATTTTGCATTTAGGAGCAGACTTTTTTGTAATCTCGGCGTATTGACGAAAAGTTTTTCCGAGTACAAATTGGACGAAAGTTTGTTGAAAAATGTAACGATTTTGTTGACGTTGCGCGTTTAATAAATTTATAAATTATTTGGATTTACTTTTTTACACTTGCAATTAGTAAAGAAAAATTTGTTATAATTAACAAACTTTTGCGCATTAGTTTTTACTGAAACGCGGTGAATAATTTATCAGCAGCATTTTGTATGGAACCCGAACGATGAATTGATAAATGTCTCGAATAATTTTACGGTAATCTTTTGCACAAAGTTTACGAATTTTCCAATGATTTGTGTGAGAGGAGTATACGCGTCTAGCCCTGATGGAACTACCCTCTGAGAGTTGTAGAGTTATATATGCTTATCCTTTGAAGGGAAGAGCTTGAGAGTCTTCAAAGTAGATAAAACAACTTGATGTACCTTCTCTGAGTGCTCAGGGTAAACACGCCGATGCATGGATGGTTAAACTTAAATGTGAAATAGGTTTTTTTTCTTCATTTTCTCCAGTTACACAAACTACAGACCGTAAGGTAAATCAGCATTGCGCCTCAGAACATAGATATTCGGTGCTAAAACCCAATGCAGATTTATAATAATGCATTTTAAGACCATTAAAACAATTTTTATGGCTGACTTTCCATCACCATTTTCCAAATGTGAATGAAAACCAACAATTTTTTTCATACTCTTATTTAGATTAACTCAATGTCAATTCTGTGTTTTTTTAATGCACAGATAATTAAAACAAATTAGGTCAGTTGTTGATTGGTAAAAATATTGAAAATTGATAATGGCCAGTCTCAGTTTCTTCACCAATTGCCACTTTGCCGAAGATTTCATTGTTTAATCTATTCTAGTTCAACTACGAGAAACTGCTATTATTTCGCTAATTGAAATCGTGACATCGTGTAACTTAGCGTGGAGTAATTTAAGCTCCACATACTATCCAAGTGCCGTGTGTACTGTACAGACACGTACAACTCGCTAATTCTCATTCACCGTAACGTGAGATCCAATAGAGACAATCCACGCATTTCCCTCTGTACCACTTCACTATAAATTCAACTGGGTTACGAAGTGTATAGTTCCGTATTCCTACTGTTGTAGTCACTTCTGAAACATTTGCAGTGTTTTATCGTCACCCTATATTATTATGTAGAAGTGACGAACTCTCAACCTGTGAATATTTCTGTAATAGAAAACATAGGAAACCATTTATTAATGCATTTGGATTCTCATTGTTAACACTAAAACTATTCAGAAACGTACAGAAATTTCAATCCAACATACACACACGAGATATTGTTTCTAACTTTCTTAACGTTCCAGACACTTTAACGTTTATCAGAATGGAATAATAAATTGAGAAAGAAAAAAAAATGATTATTGTTATTGAAAAAATCTATATTATTTTTTTTTTTTTTTTTTTTTTTTTTTTTTTTTGATTAAATACAACAAATCAATTATTTTATCTCTCCCTATAAAAATTCTTACATTACTACCAAGTGAATAAATCATTATTTTAGTCTCGAATTATACAGAGATTTTCACGAATTTTCTTTTTCGTTAATTATTCTGGAATTTGCATATCTTGTGAATTAAGTAAATTTTGGTACCAAGAATCTTCTTATTAATCCTCAATCAATGTAACCCGAGATCTGATAAAGACAATGCACGCGTTTCCGTCCGTAGTAATTAACGCTCGTTCTAATCCCACTGCCTTAGGAACGGTTGCTTTCGTCGAGCAGATTAATTACGTCAGCTGCTAGGTGGCGTATAATGATTACCCTGTCGTAGTCGCAGTTGTCGTCGCTGGTATCTGGCCCGAAGACAGGCGAATCAGGAACGGAAGGGAGCAAAAGGGCTGAACTAGGAGAAAGGGGTGTGAGATGAGTAGGCAAGTGGGTGTCAACGGGGCCACGCGGCCTCGGGCACAGCTAATTGTCGAGCTCTCGCGCGCGCATCGCACCCTGTGGATAAAGTCGTGCGTCGGTTTCGGGCGGTTGAGTAGGTGGAAGCAGCCGAGACAGCGGAATTTAACTACGGTGAGCGCGTGCCGCCCACGCCGAGAAATCCCAGTCCCAGGCCTTATCCCAAATACAAATAGTGTAGCACTTATTACGTGCGTCCTCGCGTGCGGACGGTCCCAAGGCTTCCGAAGTTAAGTCGAAAATAGGGATGCGGGAATTGCGGTGTTCGTGTCGTTATTAGGCCGACTGAGAGTGAGAAATTAGCATCCATTGCCATTGACATCACTTTTTCACCTGAAATAAAATTGAAATGACAATTTCATATTGAATCACTATTTTCAATCTAATGGTGGTAATAACTGCAGTTTAACTAAAGTTTTAAAAAATAGCATCAATTGTCATTGTCACATGTTTTCGCCTGAAATTAATTGAAATAAAAATTAATAAACGTTATATTGAATCAACATTTCAAATATAATAGTGGCAATTCTCAGCTTCTCACTATTCAATAATTTTTGCAGATAATAACTGCATTTCAACTAAAATAAAATAAAAATAGCATCAACTGAAGTTCCTTCCCCATTATCATCCTTACATTAATTTTTGTAAAATAACAAATTGATGGTAAAACCGCATAAACTAATGAAAACAGTAGAAATTCGTGACTCTTAATGGATGAAAATTCCGGTGATTCAGGACAAGTGAAACAGCGCGCGGTTTCTTTGATAAATGAGGAAAATTTAGCCGCGATCAGAGAGAAACGGATTTCGTTCCGAATATCCTTTTTCGCGTCCGGGAGCTCGTGAGAGGCTGCGAAGCTGCTAAAACGGGGTAAAAGTCGAAAAGCGAGATTGTGGCCAGTGGAGGCAGCGAAGCATCTGGCGAAACGGAAGGTGAAGGGAGATATGTATACGGAGGAGAAAGGTATACGAAGCTCGTGGCTCTCAGGCGTCATATCGAAGGAAAAAGTGCGCAGAGGGCGCGAGACGACTCAAGCTCTCGTGGAGTGAGAGTTCAAGTGCGCCGCGCGGACTCGGTGCCGCTTGTTCCGTACCGAACTTTGTACACAGAGCGAGAGCGAGAGAGAGAGAGAGAGCTAGCGGGTCTGGAGAGAGCGAGCGAGACAACCACCAGAGTTTACCAACTTTTTCCTTTGAGGATGAAAGATATTAATTAAACTGTCACAGCCAGCAGGAGAGACAAACTCTATTTTGCCACTTACAAGTTTACCGCACCTCAACCCCCAGCCCACCAAACTCTTCCGCACCTCTCCCCCTTTAACCCGGGGCTACTCATTTACCGCCCTAGATGGCGTCCTTCGCTTCATACATGAGTATTACGTTATATAACCTAAATGTTGTCATAGCGCGCTTAGTTCATGCGGCTGTCGCTGAGCAAAACTCGTATACCTCGGGACGTATACGTATGCACGTTATGTTCCAATTAACCAGAGAACTAACCAACTTCCTTATTCGCCTTCTGACACCCGTCCGACTGAATCTCGTGACGTAAGCTCGCCGATTATGCACACCGAGCTGCGCGAAGAACGTTTTTCCGCAAGTGACAGTTCGCTCTTTGCTGTAAGTTCCATGAATTTATACAAATCACCTGATGAGTTCCTTGAAATATAACGCAAAACATCAAGTATAACACGCGAAATAAAAGGTCAACGACGTAGGGCGATCCACAAATTTGTCGTAGATTTCATAAATTTGGTCCGAGATTTTTTTACTTCAATGTAAAAAACGGAACATTCGAATGAATGTCTTTTCCTCACTGTCTCCATTTTCCCCCTCCGAGTTGCTTATGTTTCATACTAAATGGCGTCACTTGACTCTATACACAAAGAAAATACATAATCAAAATATTCCCATGGCATGCTTCAGATTATGCGTCTGTTGCAGAGCGAGGGTTATATGCAGTGTACGATACATACGGAAGCACGTTATATTTCGATTAACCGGAGGACACAACCGAGTTTCCTTATTCACGTTCCGACACTTGTCGGACAAAATCTGGTTACGAGAACTCGCCGGTAGAGCGCGATGGAAAATTATACGCCGGCGCTACAGGCGGACGTTTAATTATTGTAACTCGGCGCATCTACGACGACACGGAATACACAAGCAGTGGCCCCTCGCACCCTCGCGCACTTCATGCTCAAAAACGTACCCACAGCTCGAGCCGCGCGCTTCTCTCACTGACCCAGTAGCTTACTAATCGTCAGAATTAAACGTACGGCGCGGGGAAAACACGTTACACTAAGGGCTGCCGATGTGCGGGCCAACGTCCACGGGCGCCCGCACCGGCCAAACCAGATTAATTAGAGTTCGAAGTCGACCATTCGTGAAAATCGTATTATTGCGGCGTCGGGGCAACAGCTTGTGGACTCGGCGTGGAAAGCGTAATATACATTTATATATATATATAGCTCACGGCAATTCTATATTGGGCATATGCGATAGTTAACGGCACTCCAATAATTGTACGAATCTATACAATACGTAATATGAATGATACAGAGGAGACCGGGGCAATTTGATACACGTCCAAATTTTGGATATGTAATTATTAGACAAGATTTTACTCGCCATTAGAAATGACAGCCCGAAAAACGTACATTTGTACTGGATTTTTTGATACACGATTGCAACAAGTTATATCGTTTCATCGCTGCACGACGCGTTATATATACGACGTGTGCCAGACCGGGGCAATTTGAAACCCGCAATGATTAGACAAGATTTTCTTCACCCTATGAAATGCCAGCCAATACGTCGGCTATCGTTTCGCTGAGCAATTGCGACGTGAAAATCTGCGCTCCCAATGCGTAATCCATTGAAGAATTCCTCAATTTCCATCGATTCACGGTAATTCAAAGCCAAACAATCGACATGCGTCGATAGTCAATGTACTCAATGATATCGAGGTGAAAGTATTCCAACTGGCCCCGGTCTCCCGTACATAAAATTCCGTCTGGTGACGAGGTATACATTTATGTACAACAAATACATATATACATTGAAAATTTATGTACACCGAGCTATATTAGTTTCGCGGAGATGAGAAAAGTTTTGAGCCGCTGGCGTGAGATTCGAGCAGCACGGCCTGAATATTCGCCGCGGCGGCCTCCGTCGCTCGGGAATTTTAAGGCACAGCTTCTGTAGTTATAACTGTGTAATTGCGCCAAGCATTTAATCCATTATGGTACTGTGGGGTCCGAGCAGCCGGATACGACCGGCCGGCGGTGCCCACTCCGCAATTCGATAATTCCTTTCATTCTCGTCATTTACGAGGGTTTCGTTGTATGTGAGATTACACCATAATTTACAGAGAGAGAGAGAGAGAGAGAGAGAGAGAGAGAGAGAGAGAGAGAAAGCGAAGAGGCAGAGAAAGAAGCCGGCAGGGGGATCTGCCTCTGTGTACGATAATGTACCGTGTATTAATCTGCCAACGAGAACACTGCCTACCTATCTATATATATATATATATATATATATATATGTACATGCGTTGTTTGTGCTGCGAAGAGCCGTTGCAGCGTGCCGCTTGGAAAGCCTCCCGCTAAGTCGAAATTAGCTTTCACAGCGTGTGTTTGTGTACAATGTACACATGTATACACATTTACGTGCAATACGTACACATTTAGCCGCCACGGAATTCAGCGTCGTTTCATTGATAAACCGCTCCGAGGGCAACGAAATTTTACTAGCGACACATGTTATAACGAGGCCAGCAAAGCTGATAACGCTTCTGCCTCCTTTTTTTCCTTTTTGCTTTACAACTTTTTTTTCTTTTCTCTTTTTTTTTCGTTCCTCTCTGCGATCCCGGCAATTAGTGCAAGTGTTTTGCTGCCACTACGCCACTCGATTCAGTTCCCCGCCTCCCCAAATGGTCTGATATTAATATCACGGTGATACTGAAATTACGAGAGGAAAAATGAAACGGGTATTTGTCCGACTGTATATTCCGACGACGATGTTTCGTTCGATTTAATTATTTGTCTCGCTGTGATGTTCGGCCCTCGATTATGAATTTTGTCGAAGGGAATAATAATGCTCTGATAATGTACGCGAATTTCTGGAACCGGAGCGACATTCGCGGAGATCGCATCGGGTACTTGAACCGATTTACGCGTTTATATTTGAAATTAATCATTCGCCGCCATCCGTAATTTGGAAAAGCTTTAGAGGCGCTCTCGTTCTTTGAAAATATTCGATTATTTGTTGAGTATTAACGTTATTACAATTATAATACGTATACGGATTTATTTAGACATGCTATACCGATTTGCAATTATAGATATTATGAAGAAACAGAGAAAAATAAGTATGGAAGTTATTGAATTATACAAAATGAATTATGATCAGGTCACGCGGTATTCCACCCTGGAAAACAAATGCTTTTTACCCTTTTTTCCATGGAAAACAATAATTTCTCTCTTGGACATGGAATTTTTGCGTTAATCATCATTGTCAAAATGTGTATTGCGAAAAATACTCGACGTTAAATAATTCATCCCTGAAATTTTTACTTATATCACCATGAAAACAGTCCATTTTTCATCAGTTTTCGTTGTGCTTCGAAAAAAATTAAATCCCACCATAAATTGCAGGATAAAAATGAATTCAGCTCGGTTATTGGTGAGCTTCCGAAGACAAACCTTCGACAACAAAGAGTCGATCTCGTCTGTCGGGAGTAGACTGTGTTTATACAAACCGAGACCCGAAGACCTCCATTCCTTGTCTCCACTGGGCGGGGAATAAAAATCTTTTCGGCAACTGCATAATATGATAGTAAGTATGTAAATAAGGGTGCTTCGGGAATATAAGGGCCGAGCAGGAGGTACGGGCAGAAGAGAGATCTGGCATTTGAATGCCGCTTGAACGTTACGCATAAAGCTCTTATATATATATATATATATATGACTTTCCCAAAGAGCTCTGATAACGAGTTTAGTGGGAGTTCCATGAAAGGGAAAGACGAACCGAGTGAAGGATATATAATGCACTGAAAAAAAAAGAGAGAAGACGAGTGAGAGAAAAAAATAAAATAAAAAGTTTATCAAGCCGCTATTTCTCTTCCCCAACCTTAACGCTACGTACATGCCCGCGCAATATTAAAACGATCCCTTATACGCACACACGTGAGAAAGAAGCACACAGCCACTGCAAAACGATACACATCGCGGCCTTTACGCCTACTCCGCTGGCACGGATATATATCACTTTCTGTGATATTGCGGCAGGAAAAATTCGTGGTACGCTATCCTCTGTGATTGTAGTCAAACATACGCTGGAACAAAAATAAATATTTTAAATAGAGTCGAGAAAAAAAAAGGCATTTTTCGCCGAAATACTTTTTTTTTATTGCTGGACGATTAATAAATTTTACGATGCAACGCAGTAAATGCTTGAAGGGACAGTCAAGTTTAAACTGGAAACTCTGCGGCATTTTGGAAAAAATAAATAAATCAGTGCTGTTAGAAATTTAGGGTTTAAAAAAATATATTTTCTGAAAAAAGAAAATATTTTTTAGAATCTCACTTTGTGCAATATTGCAGAAAAAATTCGTAGTATGCATTCGCTGAAACAAAAATAAATATTTAAAACACACTGAAGGAAAAAGAGTATTTTTCACGGAAATACATTTTTTTACTGCTGACCGATTAATAAAATTTATGATGCCCCGCAGTAAATGCTTGAAGGGATAGTAAAGCTTAAAGTGGAAACCGTGCGGCATTTTGGAAATAAATAAATAAGTGCTGTTGAGAAATGTAGCGTTTTTGAAATGTTTTCGAAAAAAAAAAGATTTTTTAAATCTCACTTCATACAATATTGCGGCAGGAAAAATTCGTAGTACGTAAAATCCTCTGTTACTGTAATCGCGCATCCCCTGAAAAAGAAATAAAAAAATTAAACACGCACCGAAAAGAAAAGCCACTTTTCGCCGTAATACATTTTTTAAAAAGTTGTATGTTTAATCAAATTTATGATGCAGCGCAGTAAATGCCACAAGGGATAGTCAAAATTACCTCGAAAACCCTGCGGCATTTCGTGTTTTACGATCGGATGTTTTATATGACCTTGTTATCTCGAAAAATAATAATCAGCTGTTACGTAACTTGGCGCTTTGTAATATTCGTGTTCCTATAATTATGTTTCTACCAAACCCAATTTTTCTTCGCCGCAAAGAGAATGTTTTTTCCCCGAGAAAAAAAAAAATTTCCACCATTTCCGTATCACGGTATGGAAAAAATAAACGTACCGCACGGTAACTATATTCACTTATTTACTATGTAAATTTTTCTCAGCGTACTTTAAAGTGGAGCGCAACGTTGAGCCTTTCACCTTGCATCCTCATTTTCCAAAAAAAAAAATTGACCATCGTATCAACTTTCTCGTGGCGGTGATTTTGTGGGGGGTGGAAAATGAGGAAGCAATGTGCAGAGCTTTGCATCCTTTTTTTTTCACCTTCTCAGCATGATTGAAAGCCAAATTCCCTTGATTACCACTAAATTCAACAATATATTAAGTTTCTCCCTCATATTTACTTTAATGGTCACTTGAAAAAAAAGTTCTCATTACAAGACTTCACCGTTCAATCACCACAGACCTTTATAAACAATTGAAAAAAAAGGCGAAGATATTTTTCAATTCATTCCCCAACAATTCACATTTAATTCTCGGCGAAGGAGATTAAAGCAGACCATTTTTCCAGGCTCAATGTCACGTTTTTTCGATTTTAATGTAAAAATACGGATTAAAAATGGAAAAAAAGGAAAAATAACTTGTTTTTCTAGTACGACCCTGCCGCCATGACGAAAAACCGAGTGAAACGTCTGTCCCACAGGGTTTAACAGGATTTCAGCGTTGAATCGTCACGGAACATAATAAATCTTTCAAAACGAGGCGAAAATATTTTACGATCAATTTACCAAGAAATCACCGTTCATTCTCGGTAAAGAAGATTAAACCAGGATATTTTTCCCGAAGCTGAATGTCACGATTTCTTTCGATTTTAACATAAAAATTTTTCTCTTTCGGTTTCTCTACATCACGAAATCCAAATTTATCATATACTTTATACGTACCCTAGCTGTTGACTATCACACCCTATGAGCGTAAAAAAAAATCTAAAAAAACCTTAAAAAAAAAAAAAAACAATCCCAGTTTCACTGGCTTCAATGTCACCTATGATATTCCTGATTTTAATGTAAAAATACGGATTAAAACGGGGGAAAGAAAAAAACAATTACTTGTTTTTCTAGTACGATACTATCATAACGAAAAGCCGAGTTTAACGTATACTTGATATGTAGCTTCGTCCTGCTGCTGCCGTTGTTGCAGCCGGGGCATTCGTCAGCGAGACTTGTATGACAAACGCGATAACGAACGAGACTTTGAGGGTGCACGACGCGAGGAGGGTTATGTGTATACATATATATGTCGTACACATCGAGGACATCGAGACAGGCAGGCAGGCAGGCAGGCAGGCAGGCAGGCAGGCAGCCGGTACCCTGATGAGGGATAGTATAGCTATATACGTATACAATACCGCTCCGCGGGTTTACACATGTTTTACATTTAGTTGTAATCGTCGAATGACGAGGTACGGATGGACAGGCGGTACGTTATTTCGCTTGGTTGGTCACACTGGCGCCTTGTTTCATTTGCTCTCTTCTTCTATTCGCACTTGTCTGCCAACTGACGCGCGCGCGCGCGCGCGCCCCCTTCTGTGGTTTCCATCGTTCTCTCCGTTCGAGTTTTTAAACCTCCTCTTGGTTTCCCTCCGTTCACGAGAAAATCTTTGACCGAATCGGCGGTTTTCGCACGCCCCTGTCGAATAAATGCGTGAAGAAAGGCTGTAAGTGGCGAGTGTTCACTTGATTTTACTTAAAGCTTTTATCCCCGATTGCTCGTAGGGCGAAAAGACGGGTCATGGACTTTACCGAGATGCGCGAAGATATTTTGTGGCCGATGTTCTGTGAAAGGGTGGAAGATGGGTTAACGGATATTGGGACGTAAGTTTTGTGGGTGATGCGTTTTCTCGCATAATTTGTAATGAGTAATGCCGTTGAAATTGAACGATGTCTATCGAATATTCAGTAATGCAATCTGTTTATCGAATTCTTTTTTTTTTTTTTTTTTTAATCGACGTTTCTAGTTCCCAAATTTTCTTTTGTAGCTCTCTCACACGGTGCTTTAATAAATCGTAGAGGTAGCGGGTGTCGGGCGCGCGTGAAGCAGCAGCGCCACCAGAGTGCATAGCAAATGGTCCGCGTTTTCCATTTACTGGACGCGAATTTTCGTAGTGGTGTCTACCTTGAAAAAAGGTAATTTTTTAGCGTTCCTAATTTCCGAATTCCCGCGTGTTATTCCCCGCATCGTCATCGCTCGTTGTCGCTCGATTGTCGTCGAAAATCTTGCTACGAATCGCGAGTGTCGCACTTTTACACGTTGCTTGAATAATGCGTAGAGGGAGCGGCTGTCGGGCGCGCGTGAAGCAGCAGCGCCAGCAGAGTGCATAGCAAATGGTCCGCGTTTACCATTTACTCGACGCCGGTTTTCGCGGTGGTGTCCTGCGGAATGCTTGCGGTTGTATGCACTTGACGCTTGGCGCCTCTCGTCGGGGCTCGCGAGTCAGATGTGGTGGGGATAGGGAGCTTCAAAGGCCGTTTAATATGCGACTCTCGCTGGGATTTTACCCGGCGTCCTCTGTGTGTCTCTCCGAGTACTGCATATCCACAGATATACCGATACGGTACGGGCGGTCTCTGCGTATGTACAGCATCGTCCTCGGATAGTGCATACCTTCACAAAATCCAGAATTCCTGGAGCTTCTACGGATGTGGTAACGATCTTCCCTTGTTTCAACTTGAGCGTTGAAATTCGCATTTACCACCGACGTATGTACATACATAGTACATCTCTGCAGTGGATAGACGCAGGCCAGTTAGTGCACACGTGCGACTCGGGACAGTGTCTCCGTACTCTTCTTTATCTGCTTTGTCCTTCGCGTACACTAATCGTCCGTGCCTTTGAGGCACTTAATCGTTTTCGCTGTGAGTTTAGCCCTAGTGACTTTGTAGCCCGAGTCAATTAACGCAGTTTCTAAATGACTCGAAGCTTATTTAGCATGCCAAGAGGCCATGGGAAACTGGTGATATCTAACGTGCCTCAAAACATTAAAGCATTGTAGTGTCAACTGTTAACCTGCCTGGAATTCGTCCTAATACAATTGAGATCGTAAAACTGCTTTTACGAGTTTTACCTTGCCTTGCTTGAAAAATTCAAGCCCGGGTTAAATATCTTAGATATACTGTTACTTGTAATGCACACTGTGTGGCTTATTCCTACTGTAAAGTATAGTCATACATTTCATTATCGCGGAGCTGGTTGAACCACCTTAAAGAAAATCCAGGAGTCCATATAAAGCGGAACCCTCTCGTTGCAGCCGAGCTCATCAGAACAGTAAAAAAACAATGCATATTTGATGGCTCTGCCCACGTCTCGTTTTCGCAGTTTTACTTCCGGTTTGCGGCTTTTCTTGAAATAAGAAACCGTGGAATTAATAACATCCCCTCGGGAGGACGTTATTAAGGGGATGTTCCTCTATAATTGATCGAAAACTACACTAAGTTCAGGAATTAATTGTGGATGAACAACAAGACGTAATAAGGTGGTTTTTAAAAAAATCTTTATTTATGCTTCAATTGTAATAAAAAAAAAATTTTCAATTTATACGAAATGGCGTCCAAGATGGCAGCTGATACATGAAGTGCCCTCCGGTTCCATGCAAAACTGCGTGCATTTCTCACTCGTCGATTTTCAATCTCGAATCATGAAACAAGTTTCATTTTAAAAATGAATAAGTACAGAATAGAAAGAACCTAAGAAATCGAAAAAACATTGAAAAATACAAATAAAATAAACATGTGAACTTGAAAGTTCGTTTTTTTGGATGTTTTTTTTTTTCACTCACATGTCCGCCATTTTGTCATTTTTCAATATTTTTTCGATTTCTTAGGTTCATTCTCTTCTGTACTTATTCAGTTTTAAAATGAAACTTGTTTCATGATTCGAGATTGAAAATCGACGAGTGAGGAATGCACGCAGTTTTGCATGGAACCGGAGGGCACTTCATGTATCAGCCGCCATCTTGGACGCCATTTCGTGTAAATTGAAAAAAAAAAAAAAAAAAATTTATTACAATTAAAGCATCAATAAAGGTTTTTTTTTAAAAGAACCACCTTATTACGTCTAGTTGTTCATCCACAATTAATTCTTGAACTTAGTGTATTTTTCGGTCAATTATAGAGGAACCTCCATTTCTCCATTTAATACACTGCCGCCGAGTGAGCACAACCTTTTTAACTTTGCTGTTAATTTTTATCATTAACAGTATATAAAAATTATTGTAATGCAAATGTTTAATTATTAATTGCATAAAGCAATTTTAAAATGACGTCGTTTTTGAGCGGACGTCAAAGTGACGACACAAGCTTTTCTTTACGGGGCTTCAAATGGACTGAATAAATACAATTAGAGTAGAGAATTTCTCGGCTTATTGATACTTGAATTTTGGAAACGGTCCAAACGCAACGTGCCAAAAATGGCACGTTGGGCACTGAAGGGTTAAATGATTAAGAAAATGATGCTGCGAATACGATTTTGCCTTTTTAGATTGAAGTTTGTTGAAAATGTTGATGTAAATAAAATTGAGGAAAGGGTATTTGAGTGAGGCCGTGAATCTGAGATAACTAAATCCTGACTGACTGGATTGGCTTGATGTAATGACGCCGGCCGAGTAAACTGGGTTTGCTTCATCTGAATTTTCTTTCTCAGTGAATACTACAGAAAAAAAAAATATATATATATATATATATATATGTGTGTTCTTTTCACAAGTTCGTTACGAGCGTTAATTGCACTTTAGTCGAGTTAGCTAAAGTTAAAAAGCGAAAAACGAATGAAAAGTAGATTGTGCAGTCGCAATTGCAGAGTTTCGACATTTTCACGGCTACGATTTCGGACAATTTTTACCATTTTATTTGCATGGGCCAAATCTCATGTTTCGGAGTTATTACTTTTTCTCCTGAACGCCAGGAATTGCATATATATATATATATATATATATATATATATATTTTTAGAGGCTAGCACATATTTTATGCAAAATCATATTTGAAAGTTACGTTTTTCCTTGTGCATACGATTTGAAGAGGAGGAAAACTAGCTGACGGTGAAATGAAAATAGAAAAAAGGATGCAAAGTAGAACCTTGCACATTGCTTCCTCATTTAATTTTGCTCTTTACATAGCAACCTCTACGAGGAAGTATTGTAACTGACTTTGGCTTCCTCATAGAGGAAGCTTTGTGAAGAGCAAAATTAAATGAGGAAGCAATGTGCAAGGTTCTACTTTGTATTCTTGTTTTGAATAAATGAATAAATCACCGGCACATCTCATTTTTATTAGGCACAAACTTTTGTTTTCCTTTATTAACTTTTGCGGAGGTGATAGCGAAAATTGCTATTTTTTCAAATATTCAAAATGGTGTAAAATTTGAACGACTTCACCGATCACCCCCAAATTTGGTACACAGTATGGTTGTATGTTATTTTTCGTTTGTAGAATATTTCAGTTAATTTGCTGAGATTCGACGTGATTTATAGCAAAATTTTTATTTTTTACAAAGATTCAAAATTCTCTAAAATCCGAACCGCTTTACCGATTTTGTCGAAATTCAATACCAAACAGCATTTAACGTTTCTCTAGTTATAAAGAACTATTTAGGTCTATCGGCGAATTTTTACGAAAGTTAGAGAGTACGGTATTTTTCAAAAAAATGCAAAATTGTATAAAATCAGTATACATAGATATATTTTCTTCAAAATTACAGCAATTGAAGAAGAATTAATACTCTACTTGCGTGCCAAATTTGAACTCGATCGATCGCGCCATTCGCGAGTTATCGACGATTGAATTTTCGGTCCCTGGAACACACATACACATGCACACACATCCATACACACATACGGACACATTTTATAAACTATTTTTCTCGACATTTTAGGTGATTCTAAGCATACTAACATGAGAATCTCGAAAAAAAAAAAAAAAAAACATTTTCATGAATACAAAGCTTCCTCTATAAGGAAGCAAAAAGAAACGCAATAAAAAAATCAGAGGCTGCAAAGTAAACACACACATTGAAACTTTGCACCTTTTCAAATGTCATTGAGATTACATTGCTCCTTCATTGTTTCCTCCTCTTCCAGGCTCACATCCATGGGTAAGTGCTTCTCGATCGACTCTGACTTCCGGGTGGAAAAAGTTTTCCGGAAAACAATGAGAATGCAATAACCAAACTTCTCCGATACAATTTTTCTTTAGATTTGAGGCAACGCTTTTCCGTAGCCAAACTTCGGAGCGTAACCTAACGAAAGCATATGGACATTTTCCTACAGTAAATTTTATTGGGAATCGCAAAATTCAAATAACAAAATTCAATATAACAAAAAGAGAGAGAGATAGAGAGAGAGAGAGAGAGAGAGAGAGAGAGAGAGATTCTCAACAAATACGAAAGGTTTCTTCGTGTCAGTCTATTATTCCAGAAACTACGAATTTTCCATTCGTGTGAAACTTTATAAATTAACCATATTCATTCAGCAATTAATTTTTTTTAGTTTTCACAATATTTTTGCTATCCTGACAACATTTTTATTACCAAAAAAAAAAAAAACAGTTGGCAATAAGATTATATTCATTTTTCTAATTTACTGTGACAAACATTAATTAATAAACGTTATTAAATAATATTTTTTTCTTTCTCATATATAAATGATTTTTAAACATAGTAACTTCATATTTAAACGTTCATTTCTCGCTACATTTTATCGGCATCGCAATTATCCTCTCAAGCTCCTTTCTCTTCGGGGCATGAAAAATAGCTGACGCCGTGAGTTCGCCCATAGTCCATCTAATATTGAACTATGAGCATTGACGAAGGTTTGACGAGCGTAACGCTATTTGCGTTATAGCGACCATGTAAAAACGGCAAAATTTACGACGTTATATCTCTAAAAGCGTATGGTAAGAGCGTGTATAAAGTCACGAGGCTCACTTCACCAATCTTCATCCTTCATTTTACACCTAACCGGTACTAAAATCCTATTTTCACTCCGACGCGAGAAAAGTGCCTTAAAATCGGTCTCATCGTCGTGTTCTGCATCGCTAAACTGGAAACAAAGGCCCACAAAGTTATACGAGAAAATTCGTGAACGCGAATATTTTCTCCGACGATACATAGAGCCGATAGTTTGACTGCACATATATGCGTACATACATACATATCCAGTACATCACTGTTATATAAATGTATCCAGTGCATAGCTATGTATATCTATATAGCGGTAAGGAGTGTGAGAATAAGTCGCAGTCCGTGCCCTCCTCCTCCTTCTCCTTCTCCTTCTCCTTCTCCTTCTCCTTTTCCGTCTCCAGCGCAGCCACCACTGTAACCCGTGCGACGTACAACCGAGAGGAGATTGAATTATTTTCCCCTCGGAATAATTCCGCTATGAAATAAAACTCGTCCTATAGATATATAGAATAAGTCGGGCGAGAGAGAAAGCGGGAGAAAGAGAGAGAGAGAAAACATATATAAAGGTGGAAGGAGGAACTGTGGATGCTCCGGTATAACCGCCGTGCGCGGGTCTAGCGCACACGATTCACAGGGTGTAGCAGAGGCGACGCCGGGTGCGGCCCCCGGTCGCCAGTTTTCTTCTCGTGCCCACCAGCGGCCTCCTCCGTACCCCGCCCGCTCAAAAACCCAGCTATTTTCCTCCACGACTCTCGCCCGTGCCCTCATATTACATTCTATATATAGGAAACCTGAAAATTCCGTTCCTCCTTTCCGCCCACACGACTTTCCTCTGTTTCCGTCAGTGAATATCTTACCATAATACTGGGATAGCCATAACGGCCCTAACTATTCCCAAAGAATATGTTTAATGCTATTACCGCTTTGACGTATCGTTCGTGTAATCCCTACGCTTACCACGAAACCCTAAACAACGCCGAATTCCCAACGTGGAGCTTACAGCGATTATTTTCAGCCGGAGACTTCTCGACGCCTTGTTACGTCTCCCCCGCAAGCAATAAGTGAAATACGGAATTAAAATTTTCGGCGGAATATCCAATTTTATCTACTTATTCTTGTAATAGGTAAAAAATGAAAATGTACATTTTATCTTGGAACTAGCAAGAAAATAAATGGCACAGCGGTTTAATGTTCAAATTTCTTTCTTCTTCTCCGGGAAATTATTGGGCATTTTTTTTCCGGCTTTAATATTCAAGGATGTTTCATCGCGGGAGAAGTAAAATAAATAGAAAATCGAAATTTTACCGGAATTAGTGAAAATACTTTCGGCATGACACGTTCAATATGGCAAGATACAAATGTCATATACTGTGAACCCGGAGGCCTAAAAATTTCATATTTCCTTCCCTCACACTCTGTTTCCGCCGGAACGAATATCTGCCTGTAATACAGTTTCGCGTGGAACTCCCGACGATTCTAAAATAATATGTCCGACGCTGTAGCTATTTTGACGTATCGTTGCATATCCGTTACGTTTCACGAATCCACACACAACATTGGATCCTCGCAATGCAGTGCATATACAACGATTATTTAGAGCGGACAACGAGCATTCCGCTGGTCATATTAGGTGTCCCGTATACGTGTGTACCATCGGTACATCTTCCGCTGTGGTAACCCGAGCGATTTCGCGCAAAAGTTTGAGCTCGTGTTCTCCTACGTAAAATTACACCGGAGTCTCGGTATCCACACACACACACACACACTCAGCTTAAACTCCATCTCTCGTTCTGGTTTCGTACTAAAACTCGCTTGATTATTGTTGCACGCACATACATTCTCCGTAGAGAATAATACTAGCCCCTTAAAGTCCCTCTCCTATATTCCCGCACTCAGTCTAACTCTCTGACTGGCTTTATCTCGAGCTCCCGCAGCTTCTTCTTCTTCTTCTTCTTCTTCTTCTTCTTCTTCTTCTTCTTCTTCTTCTCTTCTTCTTCTTCTCCGTTCGCCAAACTTTCGGTTTAAAGTTTCCCCTGGCCGATATATATGGGCTATACGGAAGATCGAAAAGCTCCATGGAAGCCAACTACCGGTCTTTGGGGAGGATCTGAGAAAGCCCGCAAAGAGAAGGAGTGCCCGATTCCCGGAGGAGCCACCGGTATTTCGATCGAGCCAACAACTTTAACTTCTCGACAGAGGTCGCGCATATACCCTTTCGAGGACTCGTCCTTTCGGGATCCTTCGAGACCGTGGCAAAGTGGCCCATGGCTCATCACTGGGCCAAACTGTATCTCCGGGTCTTTGATACCTCCGAGTATTTACTCCATTCTTTGAAATTACTGTAGTTCTTGCACATTCACGTTTGTGAACTTTGAGGGTCAACTGTTTATTGTATTACACCAGTTTAGTCAAAGATCGTATCTTGCTGCGGTTGCAAAGTTTGGAGAACGCCTACCGCGTTCTCGTCTGACCCGATCGAGGAAATAAATGTAAATACAAAAAAAAGAAGAACTTTTGTGGGATATTAAATGGTAAATTTCTTGAATATTTTTGTTCAGATGTAAAGCCAAAAATGCTGACATTACCGAACAATTTCAAGGGGTCCATTAAGAGAAGTTATCGCCGTCCGTCCAACGCGAAATTTTGATTTACCAGTTGTTCCATCTCTTCGGTAATATTCTCCCTTTTTTTTTCGTTCTTACCCACTTCGAGTTTTCCCGCCATTAATATCACTTCTATCGCGAGAAGAACTTTCCTCAAAGTCTCGACGGCTGACTTTGTAGCAATCTTTTCCATCTGCGTATATTATCATTTTATTTCTCCTTATTATTTCATTCTTGTCAATGGACGCCAATAGTGCCATTATTTTTTCTGCAACAAATAGAATCGGGCCACTCGAGAGAAGTGTGGCAATTTATTTAATTTCTGCCCTTTTGTAATGCGTTCTTTTTTTCACCTGCTTTGACTTTCCCGCCATTGACTGGCACCTCCATCACACGTAGACCTCTCTTTGAAATTTCGTCGTTTTACTCAGTCCCAATTGCACCTCAATATTTCGTTGCTCTGTTACTCGCGTAAACTATAATTTATGTTTCGTTCCTGCTGCGTATCCTGGAGTGCATCTTTAACGTCCATTTCAGATACTTCACTTGCGAATGATTAGATTCGCTTGTAACCATCCTCTTCCTTGATTCTGAGTGTACTGAGCTCTTATTGAAATAGTCAAGTACTATAATTGCTCTCTTATTGCCATTTCTGATAGTCCTTTCACCGACCCCTTTCCCCACTTGTTTTATTGTAATTTCTTCCCTTCTCCGGTTCTCATCTATGTGTTTATTTGCCAACTTTGTCACGTGAATGAATATCCAATATATTTAAATTCATCTCCGGGTCTTCTATGACTTTTGTTTCACCTCATCTATGCCGTCTTGTATATCCATCACCGTCGATAAATATTAATTGCCTTCATTTCTTTGTGTTGGGTGTTAACTTTTTTTCGCGAACGATTTCTCTATTCCTTTTATCAGTTTTTTTTTCATCTCCATCTCTTCCGACGATAACAGAACAAGGCTGTTTGTATATGCCTGACTTCAGCTCGTCTTCCTTTCAATCGCCATCGTCCAGATTGACCTGCTTGTATAGCTACCTCGATTTTTTACGAACAACCAGGACTACACCAGGTTCAGTGAAAAACCGTGTTAGTTATTTTTTTCATCCAAAATTCTTGATTTTCGTCTCATTTTTCTTTTGGAGTGACATCTAATTTCTTCATAGATCCACGGAATTCTTCTCGTCAAGTTGGATTTCACAATTTTTTGTAGTCCATGGTGTCAAAAGTTCCATTAAAATCTGCAAGAAAAAAAAATTAATAACAAGGGAATAAAAGGTAATCTGACGTCTAACTTTAAGATTTATGAGAACCTAAGATAAAAAATAAATAAAAAAGCTATTACATTTTTTCGAAAAAATGAAAATCTATTCAATCGACATAAGAATTAAAAAATACATCGGATTAAAACGATTGTGGTTCATTGTATGGAAAATTATGAGGTGGCGAAATGTTTTTTTTTTATCAAAAAAATAACGTAGACTTGCTAACCGATAAAAATATCAAGCAATTAATCGGATAATCTATAAAGGCTGCTGAATTAATTAGTTTGAAGTGAAGAGTTGAATAATTTATGGGAACATGATGGCAAATTGTACGGCCAAAATTAGTCTCGCCATGCAGGGACAAGTATCAAATCGCCCTATAATCCATTCCTGCATAAAAGCCATAGGTTCATCGTTAATCAACCCTCCAGCATTATTTTCTCGTTCTATAAGTAGAAAATCCGATAAATCTCTAAATAACGCACAATAAAGGGCTGCGTATATAAGCGAGGTAAACAAGAGGATGACGTAATGGATTTACACGCGGTTTTCGCTAATGGAATCCGACATATCTCAGGAAGGTTCGAGGCTATAAATTTAATCGGGTAAATTCGAGCAAAGTGGTGGATGAATAGATAAAATAACTATGTGTGGCGTTAAGTGATTTCTGATTATGTTTCTGCATGGTGTATTCCGAGTTTTACAAATAAAATCTAAACAAAGCTTAAGTAAAGAATTAAAATTGCAAGGGAACATTTACAAAAAAAGGGATTTTGCGTGGAAAGTGATCCTTTGGGAAGTACAGACGACGGGAACAATCCGTCACATTTTTCGGAGGGTGACCCGCATATATTTTGTGTTCTGCATATACGACATGTGTAAAATGGAAAGTGCCTGTGAGGGGTGGGAAAGGAGGTGGGGTTGAGGGTCAAGGGATCCTTCCCGTGGGGCAAGCTGCCCCATTTGTTACACTACATTTGCCAAGTAAACTTTTTTATGGTGTTTGCTCTATCATCTTTTTCTTTTGTCCAATTTATTTGGGCAGCAGAATTTTTTCTTCTATCTTCTCCTTTCATATCACTTTCTTTCTGAATCACCCATGCACATCTGAAAGTTTATATTATATAATTCAGTGAATTAAAATAAATGTAGGAAATTACAGTAAATTCAGGAATTGAATTCTTGAATTATTTTTAATTAGTTTATATCACAAATGTTAGCTTTACTGAAAGAAATATTCTGTACAATTCGACGCGGCGTAACATACGTAGACACATATTTGCAGAGGAAACTGAACTACGATGATGCAGAAGATAGAGTAGGAAAAATGTCCTTTGTGACAACATCACTCATAAAACGTAAAGAAGGGTAAATGTAGAAGCCAGGAGGACGAAGGAAAGTTAATTAACCTAAGTGGAAGTGGACTAACGAAGGAGGAATTCGAGATGAAAAAAAAAAAAAATTCGTGCCTTTTATGTTATCTCTCTATTTTTTATGACACCTTGCAAAAAATATATTGCGTCTAAAGTACACATTCAAAGTGACGGTAGAAAGGCTCGGAAATGTGGCATACTAAAGCCTTTTATATATACAATTTACTTAAAATACATGTATACAAAATAAATTAACTTAAGTGGATGGAGATTTTTAAAAAATTTGCAGTTATTTCACAGCAATTGAGCAATTCACGTCGCCTCGTCATTTTTTATGAACCTCTGTGAAGATGCAAACAGCGCAACGTACTTAACCATTGTATGTGTACGAATTTTTTAAATCAATTTCCTAACATTTTAACAGCCCCAGAAATTAATTACAAGCATTTCAATAAACGAACCAATCGGAGTGACGCATCTGACAAAAGTGGGAGGAGTCGAGTGATCGCCGTGCGGCGATTGGTGGATTACCGGCGCGGGAAGATACGCCGTTCCAATTGGTGCATGTATTCAAATTTGCAATGCTCATAATTAATTAACTATTGGGAGCAACGAAAAACGGTTAACGTAGTTTTACTCGCGTTACTTTTGGCTACAAGCTAAATGCAAATAATTTTATCAATAATTCTGCACCCTGTGGTGGTGAAATTTACCATAAGCTTCCCCGGTCTACTGTCGATGTTGAATCCACAAAAAATCTCATTTCAAAGCGTCGAAGGATGGCCACCTGTTTCGGTGAGCTGAAGTAAAGGTAGCGAAGGAGTTAAAGCTGTGCCATGTGCGCGAGCCAAGGGAGTTGCCAAGTGCAAAAAATCGAAGCAGCACAAGGTGCGGAGTATCAGCGGAGCTTTTCTCAAAGGTGGCGTTTATATCCCGGCACGTATGATCTTCTCCTGTCCACGAGCAACTTACTGCTCTTCGGGGAAAACTCTTTGAGGCACTGCGATTTTTCGAGCTCGTTTTCCTCCGCGTGTACGAGTAATATAAATGTTTCTATAGCTTTTTTCGCGCATCGCCCCGGGGGTCGCACCAAGAGTGAGTAAGTTTTTCTCGTTTCCGTCTCTATTGCCCGCGTTTCCGTGTTTATGGCACTTATTTTCGTCTCTACTTTTCTTTCTTTTGCCCTCTCGCTCTCCCCTCCTCGTGTCCATGGGGAACTTTGTACTGCAAGCTCACTGATGCGCCCTCCCGACCCACCCGCCGCCGTCTCTCCTTTATTACGTTCCACCTAAGCCGGGTATATATTACTAAATCAGAATCTCATGCCTGCGCTGAGCAATAGCCACGTATCGTCGTGCGACACGTACTACATAATACGGAAACTTGTTCGCTGAGCTGATGCTCAACGATATTCCGCTTCGCTCCTGTAGGCCCTCCGGATTTGCATAGCGATACCTGTAACCAATATGTATGGATATATTTATGCTCGTATTGCCTGTAGGGACACACTCGCAGCATTCGATAATTTAACTAAGGGCCAGCGGACACCGTACGTCCAGATATGCGATATATATAACTATATCTACATCGACATCTACATGTACATACAGGACGTTACACATCAAATTCTTAAAAATTCAGAGACCCAAAAGGTTCTCTGAATTTTTTATAATTTTTTAACCATCAGTGAAATAAGAGAATAAATGGAAAACCGGTGTTTTCGTTGTGGGGAAAAAAACAGTCTGCGTATTTTCTTTCTTGTTTATTTAGATTTTTTTAACTGATGGTTTAAAAAAATTGAAAAAAAAAAAAAAATTTTTTTTTTGCGGCTCTTTCAGATCGGAAATAACGTCGTAGGAAAAAATTATCAAAATCTGAGAGGGCAAGGGATGTCGGCTGCTGATTTGACGCGGATTGCCCTATGTATATAGATATGTTCGATACTAGAAGTACTATATGTTGGGGGTAGTAGTTACGGCGACTCAAGGACGGACTTCCCAGAGGCGCGCGTGTCTGGCTTCACAACAAGCTTCGAGAGTGTGGATATGCTTGAGTGCTGATTCTAGACCATCGCACTCGAGGGAGCAAAGCGCCAAACTCTAAAAGTTTGTCGCCCCTTCTGCCGCGTACCCGGCGCCGAGTTAAGTGTCAAGAGTGAAACGACAAATGTGCGAAAGCTCCATGGGTATTCTCGTTTTCTCCGAACTATTTTGTAAATGAAAATTTCAGTGTACAAATTCAGGACAAATCATCGGAATTCTATCGACTATTTTACTTTATCGATCAATGAAATTGTTTCATTGAATAAAATTCACTTGTAGGATTCGTATTCGTATTAGCGAAATTTGATATCGAAAAAATCATGGTTTTGTTTCGATAACGAATCACTGAATTCATTTGAATAACAAATCGTTCAAATAATTTCACTGGCAAATTGTTTACATTACTTCGATGGCAAATTATTAACGATTTTTCTTTGGCTATAAAATCATCACAGATGCTGTTATTAACGGTTACTTAATCAAAGTGTAGGAAAACGATCCGAGTAGGTCTATTTCCTTAGAGCTCGATTCACCCTTAAGATGCTATATAGAGTTATCCGCATTGCGATAACCCGCTAATCTATGGCCCACAGATGTTCCGAGTTTCGCTAAACCGATCGGAAACGTGACGGCAGCTTGCAGAGGAGAGGCAGTTCTCTCGTGTACCATTAGGGGATTGGGCAACTACAAGGTAAGAGGAAATTCACGTACTACATACCACTAAAGTCTGTGTAACCACTTTGGAGAAATTAGTGCAGACTTGGTGAATCTTAGAGAGGCAAAGAAGAAAAAGAAAAGCCACATCTCCAACGAACGTCGATGTTGCAACAAGCATTTATAGCCCCTACATTTAAGAAATTAAATAAATTGCAATGGAAATTCGTTTAAATAGATTTGCCAGCGACTTAAGCGTTAACGCCTCCTCTCAGATTCTCTCGAGGATGAACGCGTTAACGATCGAATAATTTCTACATTTACCTATTCGAGAGTCCAAGAGGAACTGGAACTCTGCTCACCCGTAAGTGGTATAGCAGTTAAAGAGCAGCCGGAGGATCCCTTAACGAGTTCGGATCTTCTTCTTCTTCTTCTTCTTCTTCTTCTTCTTCTTATTCTCCTTCTTTTATACGTAACCCGTGAAACTATAAAATTCAATGGTCCTTCGGAGGGACGTAAAGGGCCGTGGTAGATGCGTGTAGACATGTGCGTATAAAACGCCACAGGAAATCTGAAAAAAAAAAAAAAAAAAAAAGAAGAAACGTTAGAGAAATCTCCGTTATAGTTAAAAAAAAAAATTCTCTACCTTTGCCCTGAAAAAATAAAATAAATACAGCCGAACCTTCTTTTTTTAAAAAGTTAATATAATAAAATAAAAGTAAATTAATGTCGACGATGAACTTTTCCACAGTACACTCTGCCACAGAGGATTGACCCTCTCGGAGCTTTTTTGAGAATGCACCTTCTCCTAATCATCAGCTTACAAGAAAACAAATTAAAACAATTCCGTGAGTCTCCATTAAGCTGAGAGGCTGCTAGAATAAAAAGTTGAGAGCATTTTTCCCGACGAACGAGGCAATATAATTGCTGGATCTTCTTTTCGCTACTAAGCGATGAGAGGACGGAGATAGAAGAAAGAAGAGGCAAAAGTCGGAGAGATATTACTACTCGCTGTTTCATTAGAGCGACAGACAAGCAATGCTGTTGCTGAGACTCAATCGTCGTTCTGCATCGTCGACGACAACGACGACGACAACGTTGTAAAATAGGAGGTGATGACATTGGACATTTTTCCTTCCGTACACAAAGCGTTCTTTCACAAAGTTGTCAAAAGATCTCATTACCGTTGTCAGAGGCATAACGTTACGACGGAGGAGCATATAACACATTTTTCTTCCGGCTGACAGCCGAACAGAAGATGTCGTTTCCAATGTCACGAATGTTCTCGAAAACGGCACTAATTTACTTGACCAAATTTGTCACACAGTTTGTAGATGTATATGTGGTGGTTATAGGCTATATTTGGCTGATCACGTTTTAATAGATCAGGAATGAGCACCCTTTAATTGTATCTCAACAAGATAAAAATTCATACTTCATGGAAACGTGTGAGCGTTAACGACAATGCTGGATGATAATAAACGTACTTCGATATTTAAAGCTCCAAAAGCACCATTGAAATACCATCGGAAAAACATTTCCAGATGTTTAGAGTCAGGTTCCTTAGTGCATAATCCAAATTAATTAGATCACAAAATGCCATACGAGTTTCGGATCCTCCGAATTCGGGAATATCACAAGTTCGCATTAAATATTCGTTCGGTTTAGTCAGAGAGCTGGGGAATATTGCATTCCACGCAGACTACACGTATACACCTAAGCAGCTCGGCAATACGCGGCATAGAGCATCTTGAATAAAACGTGGAGGAGAGATTGCACGTTTATCCGTGTTTATGTCCCGTGCATACGTGAACAGAGCAAAGTGAACTCGTCGCTGAGTTATTTCTCATTGCGACAAAGTGCATGCAAGTGAAATAACGACGAAGGAAAATATAAACATCACTCAGAGCGTTCGAAAGCGCAAAAAAACAAAACAAAACGAAAAATCTATCCGTCTCGTCTCTGCCATTAGAGGCTGGTTACTTTTGTCCCGCGCCAGTCAAAACAATGGTAATAACATGCACTACAGAAGCCAAGTGAAATCTATAGCACGAACAAGAGGACTGTACTCGCGATTAGGCGCCAGTGAATTCCGCGGATGTTCGAGTATGCAGAGGTAAATGAAAGGCGTGGAGTCATTCCCCGTCGTTGTCCTCTCTACCTTCTTCTGAATGGCTCTACTACACCAGAGATACATCTAAATACACTATAGAGGAGCAACAAATCTTTTCGCCAATGAATGAAGACAACAACTGGCTTTACCAGCCGCAATACTTGGACATTGTGTTCCATTGGGATGGTCGGGGCGGGGGGTTGAGTGAACCGTGGAAAATAGAAAAACAAAGCGGCAGCCAGTGGTGTTTTCCCTGTTGAGCTCTGGCCAACTCTTCATCCCCGTGGACTCTGCTGTCCGTCGCTTCCGTTTTTCCTCCCTCACTCCCTTCCGTTTTAATGGAGGCGCGCGTGATGATTCCAACACTGCTTCAGCATCATGGTCCCGTTTCTCCTTCGCCCTTACTCGCGTTCCCATTAAGCATCGATGAACATACAGGGATTTGGGCAGTGACGAGCAACGAAGAGAGAGAGAGAGAGAGAGAGAGAGAGAGAGAGAGAGAGAGAGAGAGAGAGAGAGAGAGAGAGAGAGAGAGAGAGAGAGAGAGAGAAGAGAGAGAAACCGCGAGTAAAGGTACACATAGTCTGGCGAGTTCGTAGAGAGGAGCCCGCTGTTTCACCGGGTGTAAGCGTGAGCATATACTTGCCTGGGGCTTATTCAGACAAATCGGTGATTGCTGCGGAGGCGAGTGAAAGGGTAGTCCACACAGGAGGGAGTGGAGTTGAACGAAGAGGAGTGGGTTGCAACGGGTCGCGGCAGAGTGATGGAGAAGACGAAGAGGAGAGAAGATGCGCGAAGGCACAGCGGCCTGACTGGTCGTTGGTGCGACGAGAACGGCTAAAGGGAAGAGATGGAGGATGGAGGCAAAGCTATCTCCCTCTTTATCACCCGCCTTTAGCTCCCACTCGCTCTGCCGGGAACGTTACCAGCGCGACCAACGCGATGGTAGCCGAGAAAAGCTAGAGGGAGAGAGAGAGAGAGAGAAGAATGATTGTTTCCATGATTACAATGGAACGGAAGAGGAAAAGGGATGGCAGGGGATGAGACGGGTGAGAGCCCAGGGTAGAGGCCAGGAATGGCAGGAAAGGGTATGGGGAGCAATCTCTTAGTACTAACGTAGATTCGTGGCCCAAGGACTCTCGAAATATCACACCGATGGGTAGACATCGTATGTACCTTACATTGCGGCAAATGCGCGCCCATACAGCCAGACTGGAAGCCCTGCCTTTCTAGCGCTGCTTCCCACTTCTTATTTTCTTGCCTCTTCATCTTTTCTTCCACTTCATCCCCGGCAGGCCCGAAGTGCCCCCACCAGCCCCACAAGGGAATTCCCTAGTAACTCGGTGGGTAATGTGTGTCAGCTGTCGAAGCTCTGTGACCGGCTAGGCTTTACGTCCAAAGTACCTTCGGTGAAATCTCACGTATTTCATTCCCGAGTCCAGTTCTCTCCACCTTCGCCGATTGCAGTTATAGATTGCTTTCTACCGGTGGGTCAAGAAAAGCGTTATCGCTCGAAATCGCAACTCACGCTCTTCCGTTCACTCGAATGGAAACCATAATTTACGTACATTTCATATTACTTTTCTTCAGCGTATCTTCATCTTTGACGCCTGGCATTTTCTGGAGGCTCCTATCGTCGACCCTACGTATATTGTTATCTCGAGTCGTTACCGACATCAATTTGATCTTTAAGGCAAAAACGTTGACATTGAAGCTCGTGTCTTCACAAAGAATAGACTATGTCTTCAGCAATTTAACGGAGACTATTTTTCAAACACAATGATGTTCATACTCGATGTACCAAAAATTGTCTAGAAGCCGTCCATCATTACACGATTCCCTTTTATACCGATATAAAAATAATGAAAATAATTGAGGGCGACAGCGAGCGAGTCTTATAAAAAAAACATTACTACCGTCCGTTTATCTTCTTCTCCACCTCAGGTAATGCTTTTCCTTGTAGAATGCTCATAAAGCTACCGTGCACTTTTCTCGTTGACCTGGAGAGCTGGTATCGTCGAAATCTCACGTATTTCATTCCGGAGTCCACTTTTCCAGTTTCTTCAGTCGTAAATAAGATCGATTTCTCACTATGGCGGAATAAGAGCATTAGCGTATCGAACCCTATTTATCCGGTAGCTCGTAGTAAAATAAAAGCCAAACTTTCCGTACCGCGCATATTCCGCTTTCCTTCTTCAGCTTTGTTCCCTTGCCGTCCTGAATTCTCGCGATTGTCTGTCTTCGTCAGGGTCGAAACTGCCAACCATTCACGAATAGATATCTGCCATTTTGGTGAACTCGGAAAAAGCTTGTTCCATATTTCCAGTTTTAGTTATTCGTAGGATCTCCAAGTTGAATATCGAGAGACAGTCATTATTTTTTGAGGGATGTAACGACAATGTCAAAACACGTTTAGAATTCAGGAAAGCCAGAGGCGAACTAAATTAAAGTTCTTCAAGGTTATTTAAAGATGCGAAAATCGTTGCCCTTGTAACACGCAATCGGATCCAATAATGAAAAGGGTGTCCATTGTTTGCCGCTTGAAACGTGGACGTCCAAATATTTACGAACGTTGGAGAGATGTAGTTCAAACTTAGTGGCATTCGGATCGTGTCCGTATCGCTAATTTAGCGGCTGTGAGCCTAATGACCAATCTGCAAACCGTTCACGTATATACGTTCATTTGAGCTTGCGGAGGTAATCTCAAATCGGTCGGTCGGAAGGAAAATGGCCAAAAATTGAGTTAGGCACCAAAGCTAACGTTAGGCTGTGGTCCACGGTTACCAAGTTG
Source organism: Clistopyga incitator (assembly GCA_947507545.1). Lineage (NCBI taxonomy): Eukaryota > Metazoa > Arthropoda > Insecta > Hymenoptera > Ichneumonidae > Clistopyga > Clistopyga incitator. The sequence goes on along the minus strand of OX382174.1, from coordinate 33,090 downwards.
CGTGCGAGCTGTAATTGATCACTATGATGAAGCATGTCCAAAGCTCTTCAGCGGCTTTGACGAATAAAGGAAAACAGTTTGAAACTGCAAATCATTACGTGGTCCCTCTTCGGGTTCAGAGTTGGCTATATTAAGAGCATTTATAAGCGGAGTTTCAATTGTTTGGGCTCTCCATGAAATACACGCGATGGAGAGGTCACCCAGCATTGAAGCCTTTTCTACTTGACGAGTCGGCAACGCTCGCTACTAACGAATACTCCGTCAATTCATTCTGAAGAGGATTCGCGTAGGGGTTGAAAACGCAAGTTCGTTTTTTTAGAGTGCCATCGTGGATGGCTTACACGCAGTTGGTCCGGGTTCATTTCCTCGGAGACCGATGCGATTTTTCTACGTATTTTCTTTTGCGCTCACCCATTCTGTGAGCTCCTGCAAAAAAAGAAGATCCACGATTGCTCTGGTATGCGCCAATGATTCTCAACATTCTCCGGTTCGATTACCACTGTCGAAGAGCAGCACAGTCGGCGAAAAAAGTGCTGGGTTACGATGTGGCTTCGTGGGAAGGATGTAGGCCTTGCTCTCACTGTGCGTGCTTTGTTTATAGTCACCAACTATAAACAAAGTGTGGCTTCCGAAGGTAAGTGGCAGAGAAAGCCGCGAACCCGAGGGCGTAGGTGTGCAAATATCCTCGCACACATACACGAAGTCGTTTTGTATTTTATCGACTTGACTCTCATCACTTCCCCAATGTTTGCAGCCGTAGGCTGGAACTAACCGCAGCTTCCTTGGCTATACCGATTTTATGTTGCTGTAACAATGTAAATTATTCCTTACAGAATATGGCGCACTGCTGAATTAGTTCAGACTGCAGCCGAGATGCTTAAGTGTTATATTTACCGATGCCATTCCGCACACGTTGTCGACGGTTTTCAACGACGAACACCAACAGCGAACCGTTGCTTCTTAAATAAAACACACAAAGTTTAGAACGATTTTATCGAATCCACTCGGTGAATGAACAGAAATATATTCATCTCGAGTTGTGTTTGCAAGCGTAACTTTGCAAAGCATCAGCTGTGGATTTTGAGGTTGAGCTCCCTGGGATTTTTTTTCGAACCCTTGAATGCCGGATCATAAAACTTTGATGCTGAAATATTTCTGTCGGTAAATCGTCTTAGGCGAGGAAGGTAAACGCTCGGTTTTAATCGCTCACATCGTAGAATGGTTGCAATATCAACATTCCCACACCGAGGAAGCATCAACGAGTCGATAGTCGCCGGATGTAAGATCCTCTCTGTCTCACTGGTTACCGGGCTTTGTCGGGGAGAGATCAAAGGCCAGGAAACCCAAATTCTCAGTGACGACAAGGACAACTTACAAAATCTGACGACTAGAGGCATCGAGAATATCTCGAGCGTTTGACGAGTGCACCGCGAGACTGCGCCATCCCCTTTCTATCGTCACCACTGTCGTCTGCAGGGATGGAGCGACCAGACTTCTCTTCATATCTTCGCTATATGCATAGCTATAGGGAATGATATTCACGAGAGCCTTTACAGTGCTTGTCTCCGGCTCTCCTCCTCGTTTCCGCGCGCTATAATCTTCGCTTGCGGTTTTACCTCGCTCAAATTTGTTCCCCAACGCAAAAGCTCTAGGCATTAAAACTTTCTCCAATAGACTCGGCATTCGCTGTGCTTATTGCACTCTCTCTCTCTCTCTCTCTCTCTCTCTCTCTCTCTCTCTCTCTCTCTCTCTCTCTCTCTCTCTCTTTCTCTCTCTTTCTCTGTGTTTCGCGGAGCCTCTTTGCTCGACAAGTGCCTTCGCCAAAGGATTAGCTCCATCACAAACCACTCGATGGAATATTATATTACGCAGAAACGTAGAAGTGTCATCGCCGTATGTAGCTGAAGCCTTAAACGAGATTGCTGTTGGGGGAATGTCGAGAATCTGGCTTCGAACCGGAGGGAGGAAAACTCAAAGCGTTTTCGTACCCTGTTCCGTTCACGCGTTGTTGCGTCATACAGTAAAGGTCGATTTACTTATGCTTCGCTCGATGGCATCGAATAATGAGAAAAAGAGGAGGAAGTACAAGTAAAAGTGGAATATAAGGGAAAATTTCCGTCCCCACAAATGCATCCAGGAGCTGGCGGATTTTCACCCAAACTTGTACACTGTTGTGCGTATTGCTCTTCGGGTATAAAATGTATCAACGTGCGAGCAAGTATTGCTGAAGAATTCACTCGAACGTACAATTGAAATCCGTAAGGCTCAATCCTTCTTCCCCTTAACTGCGTGACTCCCTTCCATGTGTTTGCCAAACCGCGTCTACATTTGTTAAGGGAAGCTTCATGTTTCCGTCATCTTAAGCTGATTCCCTGGCAGCACAACATAAGCCGCTATACTGAATTACGCACACGTCGCAGACTCTGAATAGCAATGTACCAACCTCTTTCCGTTCTTACTCACGTTTACAGCGCGGAGTGGGGTATTATGGACAGGATTCATCTGAAATTTGGAATAAACAATTAAATAAAATTGAACTTTTGACAGTATATCTCTGATCATTTATCATGACTGTTCCAGTCATTGAGTTTATTCAAAACCCGTTTGTAGAGTTGCACTGATGTACCAAATTATTTTCCACTCGTGTTATACAAAAACCGGGAAAAATATCCCGTTTGTTAAGGGGCCTTTTTTTTTTTTTTAAATTTTTCGGATTTTTCTTAATTACGAACATTAATGGCAACAATGAAATTTTTTAGTTATGAAAGTTGTTGTTGAATTAACTATTTCGTGTAATAAACATGGAAAGCCTTGATACATCATTTTCATACTGTTAAACGTTCATAGGAATTTTAATTTAGTTTCTTATTATGCCTGTGTTGTTTCCCAGGTACAAGCTTCTACTTGACCGCTCGTATCGACCCCGAAAAAAAACATTAACTAGTTGTTTGAATGTGGACGAGGAAAAAATGTAGTACTGTCGAATAATAGTTCCACTGTTTTCATCTAACTTTCTGCACCAGTTTGGTGAATTACACGTTTTTATATAACTGTGTGTGTATGTTAACCAAACATCTGCTAAGTGGGTTCACCACCCGGCGCCGCGGTGAAAAAAAAAAGGATGAAAAAGATATTACGTATATCCATATATTTAACAGCTGACCATATCGCCCCATTTTACCCGACAAACGAAGTACTTAGTAAAGCCCACTTCCAACTCCCGCTCTCGCAAACACTTCCGCTTCTCCTGCTTTCTGTCGCTGAGGGTTTATTATATTCACCGTGTTTGCTTCCGTGCGAACGGCAGATCCCACTTCTATTCGTCCATATAAGATGTGAAGGGAGAGCTCTCCCGTGTTCCGCCACGTGGAAGGGCTTATATATTTATCGAAGCTTCCCACCGAAATGTTGAAGACAGCAAGGATGGTAAGGAACTTCCAAAGGCCTTGATCCTCGCGATACTCGACACGATAGGGGAGCGTAAGGCAAAATTAACTTCTCAAGGAATAATAGCGAGCTTTAACGATTTGCAGTCGAGGCTCTGTAACAAAAAAAAAAGAAGACGAAAAAAAAAAAAGTTCAGCCAATGAATACACTAGGAATAAAAGTTTTATGGATGTACTCATAAACTATATTTTATACACTCATAAAAATACTCCATAAAACTGATACGGAAAAAAACAAAAAAAAAAAAAAAAAAAAAAAAAAAACAAAAAAACAAAAAAAAACGTATCTAGTTTCTATTATGGTAATTGAATACCCTCAAAAAATGTAGTTAACTATAACTTTCCGTATTTTACAAAAATTTCCATACGCTTTTCCACGTAATGTCTTTTTGTTTCTCAAAATCCTCGGTATCCTCCCTGACGGAATTTCCGTCCGGGAGTCCGAACTTGTGCAGCCCTCGTGAAAGATACCTGAAACCGATAAAATAATATTCAATAGGGTTCGATCATTCGCACGAGGAACTCGGACGAGCGATTTGTTCCGAAGGCAAAGAGAGTGAGGGGGGAGGGGCGATCGGCGATAAATGTGAGGGTATATTGAATAATAATACGGTGAAATAATAATAGGAGCATTGCAATGTAACGATGGAAAGTGCGCGAGGCAAAAGAGCTGTAACTTTGGGTAGTCGGTGTTATCATCACAAGCTCTTGGGCTAAAGCTTTCATCGATTCTCTCGCTGTTATCGAATAACAATGGCGAGGAACAGGATAGAAACCGTTTGCGTTGAATAGCCACTACTACCCCTAGGCTGTTATTAATGAGAGTACCTCGTAGGTGCGGCTTCTCCGAGTATACATACACTACTTTGTAACAACCACTCTACGTATTATCGGCGAAATAATAGCCGTTCGTTTCCCCCATCGTTCCTTCTCGCAGGCCCGCCGCGATTAGTTTTCATTTATTACTCGGTACCATCGAGAATCTGGGTCGTCGTAATATTATTCGCAATTGTTCCGTGCCTATATCGCAAAGTACAATAATGCAGCGTGGTGCAATACAAAAGCCTCTTTCGTATAAACGAGCCGAGTATATCTCAGGTCTGAAGGAGGATCTGCTTAACGTGGAAATGAGATGAGACGAGAAAATCGTGTGGAGCGAATCCGAAGCCGTGGCGGGCACCAAACTTGCGCAATCTTACGAGACAGCAGCAGCGGATGTTGGAATGGAAAGAGCGAGGGACTTGGACCCCGAGGACGAAATCTACCCAAATTGAATGATGGTCTTACGGAGTAGTAGTAGTATAGTTATAAACCGCAGGGCTGAATATGCATCGGGACGATCGTCAGCGATAACAATATTCGCCGATATATATAGCGAGCGGGAATAGTGAGAGCGGAGAGTGAAGAGATCGACGGGAGTCTCTGTGTCCCCGCATGCAAATCGAGTTTCGATGGTGGCTGGCCTGATATTTGCACAACTATACCCGGAATTTCGATCGTCCTCGATAGTTCAAAACCCGGTGCGCTTCGTCTCCATCGATGCGCCATCTATATTCCGTTCCGCTCCCTTTTCCATCCACAAATAGCACGAATATTATTATTCAATGCTCTTCCTGCACCTGATAACAAAAACGATGACGACAATAATCACTATTCTATTGATTAACAGATTGTCCGGATGATCATACGGCAATATCGATCGATCAACATGTTTATGCTTATTCGTACAGAATCAATAATAAAAATTCATCTATGCAGAAGATCAATATCCGAATTACTATTTACTTCACTATTCCCCCTCACAACAATAATAACAACAATAACAATAGTCACCTCTGCCAACAGGTCGCCTGGCTCCGAGCGGAGGATCAAACGATACTGTCGATCGATCAGCGCACGGTTACGAACTCCATGAGATTTTCGGTAACGGTAGAAAACGTTCGCTCGAGGAATCAGAGCCTGTACGCGATTTCCGGTGGAAGTAATCTCCACAACATAAACAGCGAGCAAGACACGCACTCGCTCACGGAGGAGTCGACTTGGCGGCTGCAAATTCGTTCGCTGAAGGAAGCTGACCGTGGGTGTTACATGTGCCAAGTGAATACCACGCCCATGTTGAACCAGCTGGGATGCGTCGACGTGCTCGGTAGGTACCTCTTGGTATGCCTAATTACGCGTCGCGCATTCCTTACCAGTGTTGTGCACTTGCGATCCCGCATACTCATGACGCTGTTGATGTTGCTCGACGCTCACTCAGAGCGTGAAGCGTCAGCGATGTACTAATCCGCTGGGCGGCGCTGCGTCCATCGCCGCAATGCCGTACAATGCCGCCAGGCGACGAGAACCGGATGTCGCAGGGCGCGCGTCGCTCGTATCCGCGGCCCCTTGTGTAACTATTACAATTGGCGTTCACTCACCGGAACACCTATAGTGACTTTGTTGCGAAGCACGTCGGGCCACGTATATATCTATTATTTCTCGCGAATTCAAAACGGTCACTTGTACCGTTAACTGTTAATTCCTACTATAATAGCCGCGTATACCCGATGCGTTCTGTTTCGACCGTTACAACTGTTTCAGCCCGACAAGCGTGCGTAATACTCCGGGGCTCGGCGTGATTATGATGGGGATAGTAACGAGGAAACACCAGATGCGCGGGAAACTCAATTACACTCGGGCGAAGCCCCGCGCCATTGAGTGCGGAAGGGTTATTAATATAGATACAAATGGGGTGATCACGTAAATTATATGAGCTTTGCTACGAATAAGCTGTTGCGGAGTTTCCATCGTTTGACTAATAGATAACCGCGAGAATAATTCTCTTTGTTTTTTGCTGGTTTTCCACGTCGATCAGGGAATTTTCACGGATTTCACTTTGAACGCTGTAATTAATTAACGATCGATCGGATTTGTCGATCGTTTTGGAAACACGCTTTAGGCCCATAATACTTGTTCCTGCTGTTATTAATAACGATAAATTGCCATTAATATCTTTATTAAAATTTACTATTATATAATATCGCGAAATATACGAGACCCTCAGGAAATAACTCCGATATGGAAAACGTGGACTATCGTTTTTTTTGCCGTTTTTTGGTTCACGTCTGGAGGATCGTTCTTTTTATACCGGACTAAAATGATTTCCACTTTACCGGAGTTCAATGGAAAATTCCGAGCTTTGCAAAAGCAATGAAAAATAGAATTGCATGCACAAAAATGTTCATAACGACGAATCTGTTGTAAAGAATGTGAAAAAAGACTATTTCAATTAATACCGAAATTAGTGACCGAACTCGCATTCCGCGAATCGCTCATCACGATAACGTTTGTGATCATAATGATTGATTCGCTGTATGATGTACGTCAAATATTGGATTGAGTAACCGTTGATTGCAATTGTCGTATTGGCCGGTGTAATGTAAAACTCATACCCAAGTGAATTTGATTGTTAATTGGTAAAATATGTAATATGTGAAATTGAACATATTTTATTGATTAAAATTTCTCCTTATCAATTTGTACTTTAGCTTCTCTCTCCTTTTTTTGTTGAAGCAATGCTTTGAAAATCAATCACTAAATTAATTGGCCGAACATCGACGTGAATACACTGGCTAAATGTCGCACTGCAATAAATGTAATCAACAGACGGACTTTTTGTAATTACCGATGATATTTTCCTCGGGGAAATTGCAGCCGTAGCTGATATAATAAATAATAAGTTTTTGTTTCACAGTCGGACCCGATATACTCGTGGACGGGACCTCGGAGGGCGAAGTAGCCGTTACAGAGGGAGAAAATGCAACGCTGACGTGCAACGCTTCCGGTCGACCGCAGCCCCAGGTCCACTGGCGAAGCGAGAAAAATAATTTCATCCTGATGAGGGGCTTTCACGACCAGCTCGTTCCAGGTAGCACGTTTTGTGTGTATGTGTGTGTGTGTGTGTGTGTGTGTGTGTGTGTGTGCGTTTTTTTTTTCACTTCATTCTCTCCACACTTTTCGCCTCTCGACTCTCCAATGATAAGACAAAGTAGCATTTTTCCTTATTCTCTTGCGCTTCAAGAACGTTCGCCACCGGACCTTCCAAGCACCCGCAAAAAACTTTTCCTTTTCACTCAGCAAAATATAAGTTTCGCCGGTATTTTTTGCTCCTCTGAGACAATTGTGCGTCAGAGACGAGTTTCAGCTAGTTTGTAACAGATATTCTTTTGTTCCTTTTTCCCCTTAATCACCCTGATGTTATTCCGATGAACTGTATACCCTTTCATAAGTTTATCAAAAACTTTATCCAATTAATACACGAATAAATGTATAATTTGCTAATTTCGAAAATTTATTCTTATACGTCACATTGATTTGATTATTACTTTCAGGCTTTCGGTTGAAGTAAATGTGAATTGAAAGAAATGGACCGCAATTTCTTCATGTCTAAAAAGCGTGCTTCGAAAAAATAAAAGAGCCCAAATTACATGCACCAATTTCAAATTTCGAGATCAAGGAAAATCGCTTAATGGATTAATCAGAAATCTAATTACACGCTCGAATTGATTGGCCAATTAATTAAATCCGCAATTATATTCGTATAACCGAACAAATAGAAGCTAGTCCAAAATAGCGATAGTTGACCATCTCCACGAAGGGCAATATGTTAACCCGCATCCAAATTTATTATTTCCCCATTCACAAACTCACTATCGCACAATCGTGTTTAACCGTTACATTTTAGTCCCACAAATATTAATATAAATCCTCTACATATAGATTTCGGTCGAAATTGCATTAGGTTTTACGGCAGCGCGTGTTATTAATATTTCTCAGTGCACAACTCGAGCGGCGAGAGGCTGGAGTTCACAAGAGTGGACAGAAAGCAAACGGGAGCTTATCTTTGCATAGCGAAGAACGAGGTGCCTCCGGCAGTCAGTAAACGGGTTTATCTCCGAGTAAATTGTGAGTATATATTCCGCATACATCTTGTTGTTTAAAGTCAGAAAATAAGGCAATGACATCAGTGGAGAATAAAGCTATATAGATGTGTATATATGTACTTGTGTGTGTATATGTAAGGCGTCGTAATCGCGGCAAGGGTAAAGGTGGTAAACGTGCAAGATCGATCGATCTTTATTACGAGCGCCTGCTGGGCTTCGGGTGCGCTCTTTTATTTTCTCTATCCCGTGAAGCACAGCTGATGGTCCACAAGCTGCGCGCCGTTCCTCACCCCCGTACTTCCCCGCCTGTGCGATCTATAGTCCTCTTTATATTATTTTTCTATTCTCCACGTTCCTTGTGCCTGCTCACGAGTGTACAACTCGGGGCCGCGTGCAACGCTTCGCTTGAATAAATGAAATAATATCGGGCGCCGATATATATGCATCGGCTCGGTACTCGTTCCAGAGAAAAGTCCATTTGCCGTGTCATTTAGGGTAATTTAGGGCTTTTTATTACAGGCCGGAATTTTAGAGGCTTCACACATATCCACACTTTTTCGTTTGCTGATAAAGGAGCACTTGGTTTCATACGATTTTTTTTTGCACACCACAGTCAGGAGAAAGAATTTACATTTAAATCGGAATCAAACGACTTCTGAAACAATGTATGAAATTTTGCGAAATTTGTGCAACAACATTTTGTAAAATTTCTGAAAAATTTGAAGAATCGAAAAAATCGAAAACCAAATTTGATAGTAAAGGTCGCATCACCTTGGTCCATTTTCACCCAAAGTTTCAACTCGATAGCTAAAAAATTGTTTGCGTTAGAGTCCTAGAGACAGACATTTGCAGAACTTTTCAAAATTGTGTAAAATCGAAATGCGTCCGGCGATTTTTATGAAATTAATACCAAGTAAAGGCTGACCAGGACTCTAACTGGAATTAAAATTTGAGCTGTTTCGGTCGAGTAGTTCACGAATTTTTTTTTTAATTAATTTTCGGCACGTTTTTAGACACATAAATACAATATTCGGACTATTTTATAGAAACATTTTTTTTCCAATGTTTTTTCATTTCGAATTAAAAATTTCGCTGCAAAAAAGCGTGGATTAGTTGATTTTATTTTCAATTCTCGGGCAATGCTATCTATGGTCGTCTTCATAGTATTTCTCTATTCTCGGCGTTCCTTGTGCCTGCACACGAGTCGGTGTGCGACGGAGGGGTGAATAAATGAAATAATATCGTGGACCCAATATATGCATCTGCGCGGTATTGAGAGCTGGAGATGAAAGTGCATTTGGGATGTAATTTGGGTTATGTAGAATAGAGGCGTGTTATGAATTCACGTTTTTTTTTTTTTTTTTTCTTTTTTTTTTTTCGATATCCACCGTCGAGCTCGGGGCTGAGGTTCAGCGTAAAAATCAAGCCCTTTTCATAGTCTTTGACATTCGCGAGCTTTGCCTGCCATGGTGATGTACCATTTTTTAATTTCACAGAGAATATTGTTGTCACTGTCGACATCGCGGAGCCGGACTTTCTATGAGGCATAGAGATAAAGCGTTAGAAATATTTTTCAAAAGGACTCAGTTTCTCCGCAGCCTTTTGAAGGAAGCAATTAGGAAGATTTTTTAAATCTCCTAATTGCTTCCTCCCACAATTTAGGAAAATGCGCCAGTAACGCTTAAATTTTCCATAGAACTTTTTAGTTTTTATTTGTTACTTAGAATAGCCGGGAAAGTCGGACCTCGCACTTTTCTTCCCTTATCTTCAACCTTTACCAAAGCTTTCTCGATGGGAAAGTCAATTGTCAGCATAATTCCTCTTAGAGACAGCTCTAAAAAAAAAATGAGAAAGCAATGCACTCAACTTTTCAAAATTATTTATACTCAACTTTAGAAAATATTCGAAACTCTAGATTCATGGGAAACAAGATAACTTTTTCACCATCATTCACAGCTGACATTTTTGCTAAATACTCATCGAGATTTTTTTTTCACATGGATGAAAAACAAAATACCATAATGCCTTTATGGGCGTCAAAAATGTTCATGCATTGTGACGGGTTTGCATGAGGCAAACAAGAAATTGTTTAAAACAAATGGAAGCGAATTGATGATTGGAAATGAATTGGAAATTGCTGGTTCTCGATTGGAATGCAATAGCGACAACCACTGCGTTTACCGCACCAACCAGCTTATCTCGTTTAATACGGATCATCCTATTACATTGAAAATGTTTCGATCTATTGGATTATATACTGGTACATAGAATACCGGATGTTGGAGTAAGCATTGAAACGTGTTACACCATTTTATTAAATTCCCACAGAAATGTATGGTTTGTATCATCAAAGGTTTACCGCAATACAAATAACTGACGTTAAGTTCGAGATTATCGGAAGAATGAAAAAGAGTTTAAAAAAGCGTGGAATCGAGTTATGTTGACTAATTACACAATGACATTTCCGTTTCGAATGATTCGCATTCCCCGTCCGGGAAAATCCATTTATTTGCGCGACCAAAAGAATTTTTCGCATTCGCAGTATCTGCCCGAGATTCGAATCACGTAGCTGAATAATAAATAGCAATTACCTTTAGCCGCAAGCACTTAAAAGATAAAGCATTTTTCTAAGTACATTTTAAAATACCTCACAAACATTCCTCATATAATTTTTTTTTCTTTTTGTACTTCACGATGCACTGCCGTTCCAATTCTCTTTGTAGAATGATTCCGTTTGATCGTGGAATATTTTTCTGGAGGAATTTCCATTACCAGATATTCCCTGCAAATATACTCTCACTTTTGCAGCAACTTTTTTCCCTGCACTGTACATTTTTTTACTAATTTCCTTTGCAACCTTTTTCTATCATCAAAGTGGCAGAAATTAAATCGACCAAATTCTCGTGTCTTTCTGTTACTTGTTTGTTACTCGATTTGTTTTCAACTTATTTTTATCTCCCCAAGGAAATGACGCACACACAGTCGCATAAATATCGAATGTCGGTGATTTTCAGATCTTTCTTTACAATCCCCAAATTCGCTTCGCCACTTTTTACGTCGAATCTTTTGTCGACCTTTTATTTATCGTCCTGTTTTTATGTTCTCAGTTCCACCGAGTGCGAAGGTCGCAAACCAATTGCTGAGCTCGCCCCTCAACACCGATGTGTCGCTGATCTGCGAGATACAGGCCTCTCCGAAAACGATAAATTTGTGGTCGAAGAAGACGACAGTCATACTGAGCGAGTGCGTAGTATATCCAGCCCTATATTATCATATCACAGTGGTAGCGAGCAATCAATTTCTGTGTAAATCGTCCAATGCCCTGGCGAACCCTCGTAAACTGTCTGGAGGAATAATCTATTCGCGAGTCGCGGTGGCTCGGCGTCGAGGCATATCGTGTGCACACGTGTGTGTGTGTGTGTGTGTGTTTATACAGGGTATAGACGGGAGACCGGCGATGATATGCGCTATGTCGCACGGGCGATGTTTAATGACGAGCCAGGCGCATTGCGTTACCGCGAGCCACACGCGCGCGTCGCCTGTCCTTCTTGTAATTGATAGCGCGACGGCTAATTCGTGTACCTACGTACAACTGATAGTATTAACCATCCACAGCGAACGATACGTGATTGACGAGCGTATCCATCCCGACGACGAATGGAAGACAACTATCGAGCTCAAGATACGCAATTTGCGGGAGTCCGATTTGGGCGAGTACAATTGCTCGGCGTCCTCCAGCATGGGCAGAGCCGAATCCTTTGTCAACTTGTATGGTGAGATTTTCCTCCGACATCTAAAATTATTTCAATCAGACACGGGTTCATTTTTATCACTTATGTCATCGTTTTTTCATTTTGACTTTCATTTCTTTCCCCAAAACTTGAAATAATTGAGACACTCGGGGAAATTCTGATAATACACTGGAAATAAATATTCATTTTTTTAAGATCTGGTAACTATTTGAAAAGGATGCAAAGTAGAACCTTGCACATTGCTTCCTTATTTAATTTGCTCTTTCCATAGCAACCTCTACGAGGAAGTATTGTAAGTGATTTTCGCTTCCTCATAGAGGAAGCTTTGTCAAGAGCAAAATTAAATGAGGAAGCAATGTGCAAGGTTCTACTTTGCATCCTTGTTTTGAATAAATTAATAAATTAACGGCACATCTCATTTTTATTAGGCACAAACTTTTGTTTTACTTTATTAACTTTTGCGGAGGTTATAGCGACGTTATAGAGGTTATAGAGAGTATGCGACGTTTTTCAAAAAAATTAAAAATTCTATGAAATCAGTATGCATAGATATATTTTCTTCAAAATTGCAGCAATTGTAGAGGAATTAATAGTCTACTTGCGTGCCAAATTTGAGCTCGATCGATCGTGCCATTCGCGAGTTATCGACGATTGAATTTTCGGTCCCTGGAACACACACACACACACACACACACACATAAAAGGCGATTAAGCAAAAAGCAATCACAAAAAACGCGTTTTTCGTTGAATAATTTCCCACCCGCCGAGGTTCGAATAATAGTTTGATGCTTTGTTATTGCAGAAATGCCGCAAGTAACGACGCCCCGTTATCGGCCGACATCGATGGCCCCGAGGAAGAGTAATCGTAAATCCAAGTCGTCATGGATGACCACTCCAAAACACAACTATAATCGAGCGAGTACGCCACCGGTGCAGAGGGCGACATCACCTTTGACATCGAGGAAAAAGTACTACTTTACGAGCACGACGACGAGTACGTCGTCGCCTCGAGTACCACTGAACAAAGACAAGAATGCCTTGAAACATAACGAAGTTGTAAATTTAAGAAGTAAGAGCAGCGCGATAAGCACAATTGAGAGAAGATTCAAGATATTACTTGCATCGTTATATTCAATTGCAATGTTCTCATTCTCATTCTGATGGGGCTAACGGCGTGCGCGCTCTTTTTCCACCCCGACGAGTTCTCACCCCTATTTACTTCCTTTTTTTCCCGCTCCTCGACTGTTTGAACATTCACTCTCGTACTGTTTTCTGCTTCCCCGGTCTATTTTGCATAATTACCCGTGTACGCGTGGAAAGAGCATTCAAAGCGTGTCAACTCTCATCCACACATTCTGCACTCACGTTTTTATCTCTCTGATTTTTATCTCTTTCACGTCGCTTCCGGAAACAAACCCGCGCGAGTCGACGATCCGTTAATGAGAGTATATAACTATTATGCGGCAGCAGCGAGAGCAGAATCAAATGTATTCATGATTGTCGTTAATCAGCTGTACGTTCATAATCAAATGCAGACAAATAATTAGTGTACTAATTTATGTATAAGGGAAGAAACACACACAATAGGGTATATCGACTTTCCTAAGCAAGCAAAAGGAGCGACCCCGTATTGGACCTCTTAAGAAAAGGCAAACACTTTTCCGTTGCTCATCGAGATTCTTGAAATTCGTTTTCGCTAAAGGCTGATAAAACATATCTCGTAAAGAATACTTCACTCTGCCTTTTGACGCTTGTACGGAATAAAAAATAAATACAAAAAAATACCAAACTGACAATTGTGGTATTTTATTAATTTTTTTGTGTTAATTTTAAAAGTCAAAAGTCTGGAGACAGTGCAGATTAATGTTTGATATGTATCCACTTCCAAGAATCTCGATGAGCAAGAGCATTTAAAAAATATTTGCCTTCTTTTAACGGGTCCACCTCATATCCTCGTAAATTCATATCGGTAGTGCGTGTGACGCTATATATTAATATATTAACATCACACGAAGAGTTTGTAGTAGTTTAGTTGTATCGTTAGCGGTATTCTGTGATTTTTCAAATGTGTTATCGAGCTGGGAATGAAGTTTCGGAAAATTTTGATATATCGAGTAAGGGGATAATTATTTTCGCGGAGAATCTTTGGTCGGTCGCGAGAATATCGCCATTGGTCGAGTCATTGCGGTTTATGTTTCTTCGACCACTCAACTCATGTTATATCGAATTTACCCGGAGTATAAGACGTTTAAGGAAAAGGATTTTTATCGGAATCAATGATAATCGTTTATCGATATTTCACGTTTTTTTTTCCTGACATATGGAAATTATGTACTGTTGACTCGTACAACAATTTTGTGCCGAGTGGTAAAAGCATATTTCTTTGTATTTACACGACATATTTTTATAAGATAATTACTAGAACGCACATTTTACAACAATTCGCGTTCGTCAATTCTCATTCAAATTTAGCTTGTTTTTAAAATAATTATTCAGATCCAAATTAAAGAAAAATCATCGTTCAAACCGCTGATAATTATTTAAGAATATTTTGCCTACCGATTAGATTATCAAATTCTCCAGGAAACAAACGCAACAGAAAATTATTCTACGTGACAAAAAATGCAAAAACTTTTGCCACATAGCTACAAATAAATTTGTTGGCCGACAGTTTTGTACTATTATTATTTGTTGCAAACAGATGCTGTATTATGATGAATTTATATTGAATTACTGATTTATTTACAATAAGTGTAGATTTTTATATCATCTTAAAAATAGTCGTACCTTTTGAATTATAATTACGTTTTTCTGCTGGTTGTAAACAAATGAATTGCTGTATTTGCAGTGATTGTTGGGGGTAAACTCCGGGGAAAACTTTATCAACGCGATGCGATTTGTCACAATTGTTCCTCGCTGATTCACAAATCATATCTTTCTCTAGTCTCTTTTACGAGAAACAGGGCCTAGCAAAGTAAGATTCATTGTTGTATATTTACGAGAACTACATGTAAAGATGCGAAATGTGCTGAGTGTACCTAAAATGAGAAGAAATTAGTATTTGCATCGTTCGAATTAAAAATATTGCAAGGTCCCGAATTTTCATCAATCTTGAAAATTTTTACTTTACCCGACTGTGCAAAACTCAAATGCTTCAGTAAAATGACTCAAAGTTCTGCAGCAACTGTGCTCGATAACGGAAACTGTATTTTTAAATACACACTGATACAGTCGAATTTTTATTTCTAATGTGATTTGTGGCCAACTTGACACATTTTGAACCAATTGCAATTGAAAAATCGAAGTAAATCGCTTTACGAACAAGCAAAAAGGACGAATTTGATACTATTCTATTCGCCACTAAATAGTTTAAGGAAATTGGCTCACAGTTTCTCTTATCCATTGCAGTTTCTGAAAATGCATCTCATTTCCTTATGACCAATTGACTCTGATGCAATTACTCTTTATTCTCAGTGTTTAAGTACGAGAACTTATAAACATTGTCGAATGATGCTCAATATATTGATACTAATTATAGTAAGTACGTTTACGAGAACATTGTTGTTTATAGACTCTAGTATCGTGTGATACCAAATAAACAAAGTTCCGACAGAATCCTTCACTTTTATTACCACAAACTTATTTTTATCCTTAGACATTTTTCTGTACATAAAAAAACGTAAGATAAAGTTAATGTCTTTATTAATGTCTCCATTTTGCATCAATCGCCCGAGTCATTTTTTTTGTATCTCATGACGGCCGAACTTTCTTTTGTCTATCTTTTCTCGCTTTCCTTCATCCGTCTCATTCAATTCAGGAATCGTCAAGTCTGAAAATATGGTTTTAAAAGCTATTAACGCGTCTTTTCGACAATACGTCATGTCTATTTTACTGGAAAAAAATGGACTATTGTCTTCTGTAAAATGTGTATTTCTTATAATCACAGTATCATTATTTGAGTCTGAACAAACATAATATAAAATACAATTTCATTAATTTCTCCACAAACCTCTCGAGCTTTTATCCCGAATTAATATACATGAGTTTTGGACCAAATATTTTGGTGCCACGATCCTCAGGACCAAAACAAAATGCTGAGTGCCATGAAGATGCATCCGACCGCCACGTACGGGCTTTTTCTCTCGCCGATCCTCGCGCATTTCCAAAAGATGCCACCGACGCTGAAAAAAAGGGAATTTTGAGACTCGAGGAAAAATAACGGGAGGGCCTGAATCTCGTTTCCACAAAAACATACACATGCCAAAAATTGTCGAATCAACACGGAAGAAGGGTGCAACTGAGGAGAGGTCATTTTGCCGAAATTGCCTGTTTGCTCCTTTTTCAAAAATTCTCAAAAAACTTACCCGACTTTTTTCCTGTCCATGAGGCTAGGCACGATGGACCTGACATATGCGCACGTGCATATAAGCAGAAGCATGACGGTCAACAGACTCTGAAAGTTGAATAGGGCAGACTACCCAAACAGACGAGGTTAAGTTATTCGTGTTTACACAGTTATTATTGAAAAACTGTGGTTATGTTGATCCGGTTTGTAGAAAGCCGAAATCTTGGGGAATGTTTAAGCGGAGGTTGAAAAGAAGGGTGCGTAACAGGAAAACTTACCATATTTGTTGTGTACTTATGGTGGGGCGCAAAAATCGGCCAGAGTGATGATTAAAAAAAGTGCTGCGCTGTCAACTGCTCTGGTGAAGTAAGCAGGTTTGCCGATGATGCGGTTGAGTGAACCGCGTGTTCCTCTGCTCGGCGAATGCTGCGCCACTGGATTTTGGAGCTGCTGGAGCGCAGCCGCCATGTTGTTTTCGGGCGAAACTGCGGCGGCACACACAAGCGCCCCGGAAATAATTTCCAAGAATTAGACATACAACACACTTAATCGGTTTATCATTAATTCGTGAGTATTGGCGGAACGAATTTTCGCGCGATAAGGAGTAAGCTCCGATTGCCCAATTGGATGCCTGATCGAAATAAGTGATTATTGCGGAAAGGCGGAAGCTTTTGCTGGTAGGGCTGTGCTCCTCTGGTTCGGTGGTTTGTGGTGAGCGTGTCTGGTGCCTCTGCCAGTGGTTAAATGGATGGCCAGAAACGTCAATACATTTTCTATCGAGGAACCGATGGGATTTTCTAAACGCGGCTTGCCAGCGAATATCCATTCGCGATCGTCGAATGACGCTTAAGGAAACGTCCTCGTGAGTGGTGCTTTCGCGTTTTCTACACTCGTGTCCACTGCCACGGCGTGGAGCTCTAAGAAATGGCAGAATTCGTACGCGGCGGACCCAGCGTGTCCAACAGTGCTAAGGTAGTTTTGTCCCCCCCCCCAACCACCAAATCGTGCAATAATAAACCAAAAAGTCAAGACAATTGGTTATGGATCGAGAGCGATTTTTTCACTTTTTTCACTACTGACAAAATAACTAAGAAATAGAACTAAAACGAGTTGTTCTGTAGTATTTGCGGGACTTGCGAGGATGTGCATATTTTTCTTTGTCCATTCGTATCTTGAGTTATGTTGGTTGGCTGTCAATTATGTCGCTATTCGCGAGGGGACGATACAATGAATCAGTGACGAGAACATCATTTTGCTTATTGAGAAAACAGTGAGAAAAAAAACCAAAATTGAGCTTTTTCAGATAGTCGCATAGAGTTTCCTAATTTTTCGAACAAACGAAACAAGGATGTTGAGGAATCACGGATTTTTTAAATTCAAACAGCAGTGGAATTTTTATCTGAAACTTGTGCAAAGAAAATTCATTCGATGAAAGTGTTTTTTTCTTTTTAATGATTGAGAATGTGGTTTTAATAATTTTCAAAGAAAAGTGCAAGTTCTGAATAAAATTTGGCAATTGTTGTGGAAGTTGCACACATATTTTTCTTTGTCTATTCATATCTTTCTTCTCTGCTCCATTGACTGTCAGTTATCATCCAATGTAATGTACAAAGTTCGACAGGGCTGTTCTTATATGAAAACAAATGTTTTTGTAATGGAATTGCTATCTATAGATTGATTATGAAGTAATAAAAAAACTGTTAAACAGAAAGCTGAACAAAGTGACAACAACGGACAAATTGGCAGAATAAAGTTTTTCTTCATTTTCATAAAAACTTTGATAGCAACTTCATGTTCTATTGCCTCCACTCATGTTTTTCTGCCGCTATTTCCATTTGTCGATTATTTTTCGACATGATTTATTTTTAAAAAATTGATCATCAACAAATTTCAACGAAAAAATGAAAAATTGATAAAACAATGGAATAAAGTCGACGATTAATAAAAATCCAATATCCCATTGTCTTTGTCTTATTTTACATTTTTGACTATACTTTATAATCTGAGTTCTCATTAAATATTTACAGATTGATCGCCAATTGCCTGTAAGTATCATTGAACAATAATTTTGAGTGTGAGTGAATAATCCAGGCTTTTATTGTGCGAAAAATGCTTTTGCGAAAATATTATGAAAGTTTTGACAAATTACTAAAAACACTTTGGCTGATATTAAGGAATTTCAACAAATAATGATCACCTGAAGGTCAAGCAGTTTTTTTGATAATATTAAAAAAGGTTCCGACACAAAGGAATTTGTGTAATATGTTTACGCGATAGAATCGTTACATAAATATTCTATTAAACATATTCGTATGATATAAGCAGTTCCGCACTATTATAATACACAGATTTTTTCAGGCACGATCTTACACAGAAGCGAATGCTTGCAATTTCCAGATGGATCATAACAGCAAAGGCGGCTCGCCAAGTACAGGAAGCGAGGATGGAGGTCCGAATGAATCTCTCAATGTGGAAAACGAGTTTGATCCTTTTCTGGAAAATATACCCGATGATCCGCAAGATACAGAAGAGCCGGATAGCACGAATAACACATTTTTAACTGCTCCGCCGGAAAATCAGTACGATCATTGAAATATCATTTTTTTTTTGTGCCACAGCCGGTGTTACAATTGATTCTGCCTACAGGTGGTATCATGGAAGATTGGACAGATTCACTGCGGAGGAGAGACTATGGGACGCCAGTAAAATGGGCAGTTATCTCGTGCGGGAAAGCGATAGAAAGCCCGGAAGTTACGTTTTATCTTATCTCGGAAGAACGGGTATCAATCACTTTCGTATCACTGCAGTCTGCGGCGACTACTATATCGGTAGGAAACAGCGAATGAGCGCGTTATTTTTATAATCATAATTCACGCCGATTTGTCATTTGGTAAAATATTTGTATCTTGCTTCGTCATAGAAATTATTCGTTTTTATAAAGATACATTCAAACTCAACGAAAAACATTAAACGGAATTTCAGCTCCAATATACACATAACTGCCAGGGTTTCCTAGATTTTATTGAAATTTTTATTACCATTTTAGGTGGTCGCCAGTTCAACAGTCTGTCAGATTTAGTGGCCTACTATACTCACTGTTCGGATCTGTTGAAGAGAGAGCGCCTTATACACCCGACACCTCCGCCGGAGCCGGTCAACGATAAAAAACGAATTGTCGCTATACTGCCATACACGAAAATGCCGGACACCGACGAGTTGACCTTTCAAAAGGGTGATATTTTCTTCGTGCACAACGACATGGGAGACGGATGGCTGTGGGTAACCGCCCACAGAACCGGAGAACAGGGTCTAATTTTTCGCGAATTGGTCGATGATCTCGATGATTCCATCGATCCCAATACTGTTTTCTCGTGGTTTCATCCTAACGTTACGAAGAGCGAGGCTGTTGATATGTTGGTCAAAGCAGGCCCAGGAAGTTTTCTAGTGAGTTTATTTCCAGCCATTTGAACATGAATTTTCGTGGCTTTTAAGCACATTTCATTATTCTATGAAAATTGAATCATTTTTTGAAGGTTGGCTGGGCGTTGAATTTTTATCTAAGTTTATTTTTATGAGGTAGCGAAAATCGATCAACATACAATTTGCAAGATTCTATTTAGTCGGTTTTTTTTGTGGCTTAATTCTGCGGTAATATAAGCAGTAAATCTGCTAATGGATTTATTGTTTTTTTTTTTTCCAGGTCAGACCGTCAGACAATAGCCCGGGGGATTACTCACTATTCTTCCATATTAATAACCAAATTCAGCGATTCAGAATCGAAAAGAAAGGAGTGCGATATCTCATGGGAGGACGAACTTTCGAGTGTCTCGATGCAGTGATAAACAGGTGATTAACTGACGTCGTAAAATCGTTTGGAAACAAGGGAAAAAATATTATGTTTGCCCTTTCAGATATCGAAAAGAGCAAATAGTCGAAGGTCACACATTGGTGCAGGCGATGGTAACTGAGCCTGATGGCAGCGTGCGCGTTAATCGCGAGGTTCAACACGCGGAAAAGATTTACGCGACCCTGCGCGAATGTCGTGAGCAATCAGGCGCAAAGAAAAACAAGGGCATTAAAATGCAAGGCTATTTGGAGAAGAAATCGGAAAAGAACAAAAAGTGGAAAGCACTTTATTTCGTGCTTCTCGTGGACGCGACCGACACGCATCTCTATCTTTATGACAATCCGAAACGAACGAAACCTAAAGGTCTCATCGACCTGAGTTGCGCTTATCTGTATCAGGTAAATTTTTTTTTTTCTTCAATCCGATAACCAGATAATCGTCACATTTTCCATTATAAAATACTAACGTCTTGCGTATTTATCCTATAATTATTTTTCGTGAATATTTATTAACATATATATGTGTTTTTCCTTTTATCAAATATTTTATGAAAAATTAATTGTGCGGAAGAAAGTTAAGAATTGATTGTACACGTTATATCATTGCGTTTTTTTTTTTCTTCAGGTACACGAGAGTGTTTTCGACAGACCGCATTGTTTTCAACTGGTGGAACGGGCTCTGCCCTGTTTAGCCACGATAACATATTTAGCTGCCCCAAATTTCGAGAATTCTCAAGACTGGATAAACGCACTGAAGCCACTGTGTGTTTCGCAATTGACACGAGCACCGAAAGTCGCGCGTTTGCGCGAATTGCGCTCGCTTCATCTTCATATACTGGACGCACATAGATTGCCGTATAAATTCGTTCCTAATCCTTTTATAATAGTGGCTTTAAACAATGTAAAAGTCGCGAGAACAAAAGTCAAAACAGGTCTCGATCCGTTGTGGGACGAAGAATTCGTTTTGGAGTATGTATTCTCATTTCTTCTGGCTTTATTTCATTCTCGGGGAAAAAAAAACTTGACATTCATTTCCTTATTTTCCGTGTAGAGACGTGCCTCCAGACGTGATGACCTTCTCGTTGACGCTGTACAATAAGACGAAACGCAGCAAAGACACAGAAGTCGCCGAACTGTCAGTGGAACTCGCTAATTTGGCTAACGGAGAGGAAATGGACGAGTGGTATCCGCTTTCGGGGGTAACGCCGATCGGAGAATGGGGAGCATTGCGATTACGTTTAAGGTATTATTATTCACAGTTGGCCCAATTGATCTTATATCGTTTACATAATTTTATGTGATTCTCAATTATTTTTCAAACTCGCTATTTTTTACTTTTTACAAAACTACTTCCACAAAAAAAGCAAAAGATTATTAACAATTGAAACGGCGCTTTCCAAATAACAACAGTGATTTATAGAAGCCATATTGGTAATCTCGAGGTTAAGAGATAACACTAATGAGAGAAGATAAAGGGAACGCGAAAAAACGAAATATTTTTTGAACATTTACAAACACAGTAAAACAAAAAAATTGTTGTAAATAAAACTGTTGATTGTGAGTGACCGAAACAACAAAGCGCAAAGTTCCTTTGAAAATACAGAGAATATAAAACTTCTACCATTTTTTTTTTTTTTTTTTTTTTTTTTTTTTTTTTTTTTATTTCCCCCGAGATTATTCCGCGTCCTTATCATTGCTTTATCTTTTCAATAGGCCAAGTGAATGATTGTTTGTTGCCGCAGAGGCTTCAATTATCTCTTTAGAATAAAAGTCTTTATCGTTACTCTCCCTAACGCACCAACACTGCCATTAATACAGATACAGACACGATCTGGCGATGCCACCGGAAGAATACAGCCCTCTGCAAGAATTGCTGCTCGATCCGGAATTGCACGTTGTCAGGGCACTGGCCGATGTTTGTCACCTGGATCGAGTTCCTCTGGCAAACAGCCTGTTACGTATATTCAGGCACGAAAGAAAAGAAGCAGATCTGTTGCGTTCCTTGAATCAAGCCGAAGTACGTATCGAATTTTCGACTTCGTACCCTAATTTTATTCATATCAACATCCTTCTGATAAAAGTCTACTTAAAATGCCTTGTAAATGATTATCCCTATTAAATTTTTCCGAATAATTATTGTACATTGAATGAATGTTCATTTTAGAATCATATTAACGATTTCCTTTTCGTTAACGCTGTTTTATTTCCAAAGGTTGATAAGGAAGATGAAACGCCGACGTTATTCCGAGCTGCCAGCCTTACAACCACGCTCATGGATCTTTACATGAAGTCCGTGTGTACATCTTTTCTAAAAGCTGCTTTACGCGAAACGATAGTGAAGCTCATCGAGAGTAAACAGAGCTGTGAATTAAACCCCACGAAAATGGACTCGCCTGAGGACGCCTGCAGCAATGCCGAATTTTTATTACAAGTAAATGACGAAACCATCGACTTACATTCATTGCAATTTTTCCGAATTCAAGTTACTGCTAAAATTGTGTGATTGTCACGTAGCCGTTGAGATTTGAAGCTCGGCGTTGAAAATCCTGCTAGCATTTATTCCTCGACGTAAAAATCTCTTGTTATGATCGTAGGTGCTCGACGAAGTAACGCTAAGTATTTTCACGAGTCCCGACGCCTGTCCCAAGACGCTCAGATACATTTGCGGCTGTCTTCAGCGAGCAGTCGTAGCCAAATGGCCTCACGAGAGATTAGTAAGGACGCGAGTTGTCAGTGGATTTATATTTTTGCGCCTGCTATGCCCCGCCATTCTCAATCCAAGATCGTTCAATCTCATCGCCGAACCGCCGCCTACAGCTGCTTCGAGGTATAAAACTACATTTTGTAATCACAAATCGTTGATTTAACCTTCGTTAGGAAAATATATATAATCTGCGTTTCACAGATCGTTAGTAATGGTAGCAAAGTGCTTGCAAAATCTGGCTAATCTCGTGGAATTCGGTGGTAAAGAACCGTACATGGAAGTTGTCAATCCATTTATTTTGAAGAACAAGGAAA
Organism: Clistopyga incitator; assembly: GCA_947507545.1. NCBI lineage: Eukaryota > Metazoa > Arthropoda > Insecta > Hymenoptera > Ichneumonidae > Clistopyga > Clistopyga incitator. The sequence continues at coordinate 9,761 of OX382174.1, read as the reverse complement.
GAATGGTTGTATTTCTGGACCAATTGTCGGTGAGTTAACTATGAAGCACACAATGAAAACTCGAACAATTTCGCATAAAAACTGCGGATAATTGTCGGGAACTCATAACTATTGTGTCAATTATGCATCGATAGCATATAAAATGAATGCACTTTTCAATTCTAATTGTATGCAATTATTTAACGTAATAGCACGACATTCTTAAACCAATTTGTTGCAGAATGTTATAGAGAAACCGGAATCGGAGGGAACAGATCCGAGGAGCAAAAGCACGTGCGTTTCGGATACCGCACGAGATTTAGCGACTCTCCATCACATATGCGTCTCGCACTTGAAGGAGCTTCAAGTACTTTCGAAAACGCAGGTAAGAATGCAAATTACGTGAATTAGACGCTATCTTGTATAAAACGCTCGGAATAATGACTCATATGAATTGTTCTTTTTCCAGCCGACAATAAAACAGCTGGTAACGGTGACGGAAATGTTGAGCAAGCACAAACAAAAGTATATGGAGATGATACGGTAGTGCGAGTCAGCAGTGAACGACAATGCCAAACACGACGAAAAAATAAAATAAACATTTGATTAAAAGAAAATAAACACACAGACACAGACCGAAACAAAAATAACAACAAATATTACAGAATAATGAGCCGTAGTATCTAATAATACGTAACGAATAAGTGGTTTAATAATTAATTAAACTTAACAGACTGACGTGCCATATATATATATGATTGTATACACACAAACCTACGTTTACTATTTCGTATGTGACTAGAATATAGTTTATATATACAAGTATATACAAAAGTAAAAGTAAAAAAAGAAAAAAAAAAAGGAAAAAAAAAAAAAAAAAAAAAAAAAAACGACAGTGATATAGCTACATACGGAATGACACAGGCGTACGACGATTTTATATTTACTTAGGTGCTCCGTAATGAATAAACATTGAAGCTATAACTATAAAGATTGTTTACTCTCAATTAATTCCTATAATTCGTTTGCTCCTTTGCATTATATTCCATTGGTTCTACCACCGATTATAATTGAATTTTCTTCATGAAACAAAAATACAGACTTCTCAATCGAAATTCCCGTCAAATACTGGATTTCTGACAAAAATGTTTGAGGGGCTGAAATAGCACATTGAAAAAATGGGATGTATCGTGAAAATGTCGATTTTTTTAATCGACAAATGAAGGATTTTCGAGCATCGTTCTCAGAGATTTATGAACGGTTTAAGCGTTGTATGTATAAACGTTTCTTTATTCAATTGAGTTTTCTTACATACTAGTCATTACATTCGATTCGTCACAGAAATTTCTCTGTAAACGCCATTATATGGCAAAGTCGAAAAATCGAGATATACCTAAGGACAATAGATAAACTTTTGTAATCGGTTCGACGATCGACTCATCGGCAGCCAGTAGCGAAATTCTTAAACTCGTTAGGCAACGGTCCTCTATTTTTTAGTATTAGCGACTTTGTTACTTTTTGTTTTAGCCCGAGTTCCACTCTGTATATATACAAATATACTAGATATGATACATTTGGAACGAGCAAGTGATACTCTCGATCGCTTGTGCCCGCCGAGATAGTATCGCGCCCTAACGAGTCCTCAAATCACGCCAGGGCCGCTCGCCTTCAGTCACAACTAATTCTTTCAATTATCCTACAAAACATTTTTATTTATTTATTTTTTTTTTCTGACACAAGAATCAATAGTTGTGACAGCCCATTCGGAATGTAAAACGATCCAATTAATACGAGCCTCGTGGGCGTCTTAAAAACATTGCATCGTCATCCATTCGTTGGAGAGATAGTCTTGTAAGTGCTGTTAACATGACAAACAGACTTTGAGCTGTCCTCGCGGTCAAAGTAATTTGGTAAAGATCAGTTCTCCGACGAGAATAAGAAGCTAGTCGAACAGTCACGTAGAAAGATTTAATTTGTTTTTTTTTGTTTTCTTCTTCTTTTCATCTCCTGTTTTTCTCATTTTCGTCTTCATCTCGTTTTTAGAATTGAAAACGACTAAAAAAACATTTGTTATAAAATAGTAGTAGATGGCAACATTGCAGCATAGCACTTGTGATGTCCGTTAATGTTCGATCTATTGTATATTGATTGATTGAATAATACATTGATTTGATGAACCGGCTGTCTATGCTGTAGGCTCGTAGCACCACACGTGAAAAAAAGCTGCGGTTCAATTGTACGTTTCCTATATATTTACAATCATTCCAGTTAACTCGCATTAAAAAAATACGAATTTATTACGATTAAGTAACATTGTTATTATTAGATTTTGCGAAGTAAATTAACGAAATTTCGTAATATCCATTTTTTCACTGTCGAGAATATTCAGTATGTTTAGAGACAGACAGACTTAAAAGTACCGAGAATTATAAATCTCCAATTCTTTCATAAATAAAGTTGATAGTAGCTAAGTCGATAATAGGCTTTGCGATTATGTTTTCGTAATAGGAACAAGCAGAGATTATTCCACGATGTGTAAACTTTTGAATAGTTGCTAAGATGAGATTAATTTCAACAAAATTTGCACTGATTTTCTATTTTTTATCACAATTCTCCAAATATATGCCTGAATATTATGGTTTTTTTGTAGCTGTTTACACATCATTTTCTAATCGCTGTGTTTCATTAGAAACTTATGACTGCAAAATTTTACTGCAAACTTTATTTAGTAAATCAATAGAGATTTACAATACTAAAGGTATTTGACACACGTAATCGTTAGAAATCATTGAATTATATCGTAAATACAATGAGACTTGTCGATTAGTGTAAATCGGCAATTAACTTGGATCGTAAAAATTATACAAACGGCAGGCAAATAATTAAACAACAAATTGTGCGCTTATGACGACAACAACGATGTCCACTAGATGAATGGTATTTTTTGTTCAGTCTGAGAATTCTGCCAATTGTGCTGAAATAAAAGTAAAGCGACTCTGGCGTACGGCGAACGACTTCTAACGGCTACAAATGATAAGGAAAACATGGCAGCGTTTGTTCTATAAGCTAGACAGACAACGTTCGAAAAAAAGAAAGGTATTTGATTGGAGTATTACTAAAATGTTAAATTATAGTCGAATACTATACGATAGCTGACGATAAAATTAGCCCAGTTCCGTTCTCTCGATTTCGGAGACTTTTTTTTTCGATATAATAGCATTGATCTCTGGTTTATCTTCTTCGTCTTCTTACGTTGTGACGTTTTTGTTTTCTCTATATAAAGAAATAATTCATTGTGCTATACTTTGTCGTGTCTGATTCGCAGCTTTTGTCTTGACTTTCCGAGAGACCCGTGAATAGATGATTTTTCTTTCATCTCCGAAATTTAGCATTAGGTATACAAATTTATGTAATATTATACAATAATTATAAGAGGATTCACCTTTTTCTCTTCTCTTCTTTTTTTTTTTTCGTTTCCTTTTTTTGGGTGACGAAAAAAACAAAATCTTGTGCTTATAATTTCTTAAATATTCAATAGAGCAAGCTGCAAATTGTGCATAAATTCGACATAATCTAAGGCTTTTTACACTATGCGCTTGCATTATTGTGTTGGGGTAATAGATTCGGTGATATTGCATAATTTAGAAAAGACAGCATTTCGGTCTCCTGCGACCTGAGTTGTTACGTCTTTTGTTCTCTTTACCGCGGTGCTCCTTGTCTTTCCGTATTTCTCTAACCTAGAGTGTCGTAAGGTCAATGAATATTCGCTGCTGATTAGGCAAAATCATTTTTCATTTTCACAGTGACCGCGAAAAAACAAAATTAGTCACGGAATCAGTTAAATCAGGAAGTTCAAAAGATGATTAGGTGAAAAAAAGAAAAACGACAAATTCTTTAACAAATTCATTAAAAAGATCATTTAGAAAAACCGGTTTTCGCATAAAACAATAAAAAAAATTTTTAAAGAAAAGGAAACGGTCATTATGATTTTGCAATTATACTTACCAACGTGTAAAACGCGTCGTCAACGCCCATTCTTGTTTTCGCCGACGTCTCGACAAATGGTACACCATACTGACGAGCAACTTCTCTCGCTTGTGTCATATTTACCGCCCATGATTGCTGAAGGTCGCATTTGTTTCCAACTAATACCATAGGCACTTCTTCCGCGTCTTTCACCCTCTTAATCTGTTCTCGATATGTTCCTATGTCCTGCAAATATCGAACTTCATTTAGAGGAACAATAATTAACATGGTTTTTTATGAAAGAGTTGAAAATCATCGCCCAATAAAAAATGTATAGTAAATTAAATACATACTTCAAAACTTTTAGCGGAATTTACAGCAAAGACCAGTAAAAAGCCTTCCCCGGTTCTCATGTACTGATCTCTCATTGCGCTATATTCCTCTTGACCAGCTGTATCTAAAATGTCCAATAAACAGGTCTCTCCATCTATGACAACCTGTGGGCAGTGAATTAAGAGGAATGTAGTATTGTTTGGAGGCAGTGGAGCACTTTGTACATACATGAAACTGGAATTTTCTTCATTTGTCTCTAATTCGTCTGAAGAGCATGATTTGAAGCTCACTATGAGCACGAGTCATAGCATTCCTGCACAATTTACTGCAGCGCAAGGCTGCTTAGACTCTTTTGAGGTAATTGGACTCTTTCGATTTTTAATTATTGCCTTAATTGATCAGCACATTGTCACTTTTTAGGGTAAATTTAATTAAACATTTGAACACTATTAAACATTAACATTGAACAATAGTAAAAAGTCCAAAGATATTGTAATTATGATCCGAAAATCTGATAAATAATTACCAAATGAAAAATTATCTGTAAAAAATGTTGATAGAAGAAATAGCAACTGTTAAGCGTTCTTACTTTTTACAATTGAATTAGATTAAATACTTCAATTGGAGCTTAACCCTCAATCGCAAATTTAGTAGCTAATGAAAAGATTATGTAATATCAAATTCTAGTATGATAATCTGTACAAAATATTAATAAGAAATGTTATGGATTTACTCTGAAAATGAATATATTTTCGTACACTGATTTTTAATAACTCAATGACGGACAAGCAAATAATTACTTTTATTGTTTAATCTGACAGTAAATTCAATAAAAATTGTATCACTCTAATTCTACGATTGCTTATTATTCATTATTATATCCATAATAAGTGAAAATCAACAAAGCACTTTCGTAACTTGCAAATCAATATTATAGTAAACAAACTTGATAATAATATTTTCCAACTAGGAATTTAAGTTGAAATCAGCCTACATAAAATGGATTGTATAAAAATGTACAGTAAAAAATAACTTATCATTTAAGCTCGGAATTTCATGCACCATCAATCCAAGTAAGCCCATTAGTAAAAAAAAAAAGCCTCACCTGTTTTCTGTAGGAGTCTTCGATGGTGGGATCGTATTCATCGACAAAATGATTTTGTATCAATTGTATGGTGAGCGCGGATTTGCCGACGCCACCAGCTCCGACGACGACAAGCTTATATTCCGTCATGTTTTTATCGCTTTAGCAAGCCCAGCGTTGAGATAAAATCTACACGAGACAAAGCAAAGTCGCAGAGTTGTTGGTCTATGAGGCGATAGATATTTCGGGTGAGCTATTTGTACGATACGATATTCCTCAAATCTCCAACATCGGAAAATGATAATGAAAGTCCGAAAAAAAAGAGCTTCAAAAATAAGTCGAGATAAGTAACGAATCGCGCGTACAATAATAGAGTTGGGGCCCTTTGTTCGAAATGTTGCTGTCAGTCGAGAACCAAGAAGGTTAACAATAACGTACTTACGTAAAATAGTCAATAATGAATACGATCGTGGACGGCCCAACGGGAAATAATCGGAAAAAGTTTAGGGCCACCAAGATTTAGGATTGCATTACTCCACGGTAATCCCGGCACCGAACACCTTTATTATTATGAGCAATTAGTCACTGCCTGGAGACCAGACCCACTGAAGACCATAGACGCTGATAGACGCATAGACACCCGCTCGCCACTACACTTTATACACTCGACGAGAGCTGCGTGCCTACGTGTATGACGTGTGGTAGACGGATGTACATAGTATCGAATATTCGCACACACTAGTACGGTGATGCGATGCGCTGGCTGGTACGGAGGGGCTATTCGCTCTTCGTGCAACACTTGCCCAGCCTTGGCGGTTTCCCGTGAATTCTTCTTCTTCTTCTTCTTCTTCTTCTTCTTCTTCTTTCGGTACTATCGGACCCGCGGAATGCGTCTAACTAGAGGGGCGTTGCGATCTCCTCGCTCTATGATATCAATTAAAAGTCTGTTTCTCTCTCGTAGCTAGTGTTCCTTTTCTCACTTTGGAAGTGAGAAATTTATAACAGAGGGCCTTGGGATCATCGTGATGTCTCGCACGATAACTTTCTGACCGACTTACGAGGTGCTAACGACTCGGTCGGTAACATCGTCGTCATGTGTAGCAGTTTCACCAAACTCGAAATCGAGAATAACAAATGCAAGGGAGCCCCGAGAATAAATGTCCCTAGTTAGATTGATTAAATGTCTCGCTAGATGGCGCCACAAGCTTTATTATTGTAGCGTTCCAACATGGGGTCGCTGGTATCTAACACTAGTGACGCTTCAATCGGGTCAATTTAAATATATCATTTTTCTTTTGCGACTGTTACGCTATTTGGTGATAACTAGAACTATTTTACTTTTCGCGTATCCCTACCATGGTAGCAGGATTTTAACTTTGCGAGGTGCTGACTTTATGAACACAAGAGTCGCGTCAACGGTGTTCACGAGTCAAGGCATACGTACCACTACGTATCTTTAACAGGATTAATACATTTCATTTTGTTATTACTAAAAGTTTTGTTAATAAAAATACAGTGTTATTTCTTCACTCAATTGACTTTTCTTCAAATACCAACTCCTGAACCTACATTATGTCACGCTCTCAGTGGTTTTGGCGCGAGAATTCAAACAAAGAATTGAAGACCAGCACGTAAGTGTGGCTACCATCGATGTCCGTTCCACGTTAAAGAGCTGAAGCTCATCTCCTCCGGGTCTAAATAATTTTAGTAAAAGACTCGATAAAGGAATTTCCAATTAATCGTCGCGTAATTTATTTGGCAATATGAACTTTACAAAAATGGTTTTTTAGGTTTTTTAGGTTCTTTGGGTTCTTTGGGTTCTTTAGGTTCTTTGGGTTCTTTGGGTTCTTTAGGTTCTTTGGGTGCTTTGGGTTCTTTGGGTTCTTTGGGTTCTTTGGGTTCTTTGGGTTCTTTGGGTTCTTTGGGTTCGTTGGGTTCTTTGGGTTCTTTGGGTTCTTTGGGTTCTTTGGGTTCTTTAGGTTCTTTAGGTTCTACGAAAAAAGAACCTAAAGAGAAAAAAAAGAACCTAAAGACCCCAAAAATTTTCCGTTGTTGTATTTGAACCTAAAAAACCTAAAGAACCTAAATGATTTTCTTTAGGTTCTTTAGGTTGTACGAAAAAAGAACCTAAAGAGAAAAAAAAGAACCTAAAGAACCTAAAAATTTTCCGGAAAATCATTTAGGTTCTTTAGGTTCTACGAAAAAAGAACCTAAAGAGAAAAAAAAGAACCTAAAGACCCCAAAAATTTTCCGGAAAATCATTTAGGTTCTTTAGGTTCTACGAAAAAAGAACCTAAAGAGAAAAAAAAGAACCTAAAGACCCCAAAAATTTTCTTTAGGTTCTTTAGGTTCTACGAAAAAAGAACCTAAAGAGAAAAAAAAGAACCTAAAGACCCCAAAAATTTTCCGAAAAATCATTTAGGTTCTTTAGGTTCTACGAAAAAAGAACCTAAAGAGAAAAAAAAGAACCTAAAGACCCCAAAAATTTTCTTTAGGTTCTTTAGGTTCTACGAAAAAAGAACCTAAAGACCCCAAAAATTTTCCGGAAAATCATTTAGGTTCTTTAGGTTCTACGAAAAAAGAACCTAAAGAGAAAAAAAAGAACCTAAAGACCCCAAAAATTTTCTTTAGGTTCTTTAGGTTCTACGAAAAAAGAACCTAAAGACCCCAAAAATTTTCCGGAAAATCATTTAGGTTCTTTAGGTTCTACGAAAAAAGAACCTAAAGAGAAAAAAAAGAACCTAAAGACCCTAAAAATTTTCTTTAGGTTCTTTAGGTTCTACGAAAAAAGAACCTAAAGACCCTAAAAATTTTCTTTAGGTTCTTTAGGTTCTACGAAAAAAAGAACCTAAAGAGAAAAAAAAGAACCTAAAGACCCCAAAAATTTTCTTTAGGTTCTTTAGGTTCTACGAAAAAAGAACCTAAAGAGAAAAAAAAGAACCTAAATACCCTAAAAATTTTCTTTAGGTTCTTTAGGTTCTACGAAAAAAAGAACCTAAAGAGAAAAAAAAGAACCTAAAGACCCCAAAAATTTTCTTTAGGTTCTTTAGGTTCTACGAAAAAAGAACCTAAAGAGAAAAAAAAGAACCTAAATACCCTAAAAATTTTCTTTAGGTTCTTTAGGTTCTACGAAAAAAAGAACCTAAAGAGAAAAAAAAGAACCTAAAGACCCCAAAAATTTTCTTTAGGTTCTTTAGGTTCTACGAAAAAAGAACCTAAAGACCCCAAAAATTTTCTTTAGGTTCTTTAGGTTCTACGAAAAAAGAACCTAAAGAGAAAAAAAAGAACCTAAAGACCCCAAAAATTTTCTTTAGGTTCTTTAGGTTCTACGAAAAAAGAACCTAAAGAGAAAAAAAAGAACCTAAAGACCCCAAAAATTTTCTTTAGGTTCTTTAGGTTCTTTAGGTTCTTTAGGTTCTTTAGGTTCTTTAGGTTCTTTAGGTTCTTTAGGTTCTTTAGGTTCTTTAGGTTCTTTAGGTTCTTTAGGTTCTTTAGGTTCTTTAGGTTCTTTAGGTTCTTTAGGTTCTTTAGGTTCTTTAGGTTCTTTAGGTTCTTTAGGTTCTTTAGGTTCTTTAGGTTCTTTAGGTTCTTTAGGTTCTTTAGGTTCTTTAGGTTCTTTAGGTTCTTTAGGTTCTTTAGGTTCTTTAGGTTCTTTAGGTTCTTTAGGTTCTTTAGGTTCTTTAGGTTCTTTAGGTTCTTTAGGTTCTTTAGGTTCTTTAGGTTCTTTAGGTTCTTTAGGTTCTTTAGGTTCTTTAGGTTCTTTAGGTTCTTTAGGTTCTTTAGGTTCTTTAGGTTCTTTAGGTTCTTTAGGTTCTTTAGGTTCTTTAGGTTCTTTAGGTTCTTTAGGTTCTTTAGGTTCTTTAGGTTCTTTAGGTTCTTTAGGTTCTTTAGGTTCTTTAGGTTCTTTAGGTTCTTTAGGTTCTTTAGGTTCTTTAGGTTCTTTAGGTTCTTTAGGTTCTTTAGGTTCTTTAGGTTCTTTAGGTTCTTTAGGTTCTTTAGGTTCTTTAGGTTCTTTAGGTTCTTTAGGTTCTTTAGGTTCTTTAGGTTCTTTAGGTTCTTTAGGTTCTTTAGGTTCTTTAGGTTCTTTAGGTTCTTTAGGTTCTTTAGGTTCTTTAGGTTCTTTAGGTTCTTTAGGTTCTTTAGGTTCTTTAGGTTCTTTAGGTTCTTTAGGTTCTTTAGGTTCTTTAGGTTCTTTAGGTTCTTTAGGTTCTTTAGGTTCTTTAGGTTCTTTAGGTTCTTTAGGTTCTTAGTTCTTTAGGTTCTTTAGGTTCTTTAGGTTCTTTAGGTTCTTTAGGTTCTTTAGGTTCTTTAGGTTCTTTAGGTTCTTTAGGTTCTTTAGGTTCTTTAGGTTCTTTAGGTTCTTTAGTTCTTTAGGTTCTTTAGGTTCTTTAGGTTCTTT